>JAILYA010000034.1:1650719-2250719 GCA_021437795.1 Rhodamnia rubescens
CATCGTATTTACCCAATTGAGCCCAATGCGTTCTGGCCAGAGTATAAGAACTTTCTTACCTTAAGCCCAATCAACCAAAACACTTCTTTTTCCTAGCCCTTAAACACCTCGGCTCCCACAATTTCAGGGCAAGGCAGCAAGCAACCTAAAGAAAAATCAATCAATTCATTAATGTTTCTTTGCCTAAACACAAAATCTTCGATCATACACTTTCTCAACATATCACTCCCACCCTAACATGCCTCAGGATCAAATTAAATCCCAATTCCATCACAAACCAACCCCCTGCAACAGTGAAACGAACCCGAAATAGGGTACCCACCATTGCATTTCAATCCAACTCAAAGCAGGTCCACAACTCAACTAATCCTTCACTTTATCCATCAATATTACTAACACCAAGTTCTATATATTGAGAGGCCTATAAAAATTGTAGCTCAAAGCTGACACGGTTGGTCATGGTTTGGCGCTAATTCATGCAGTAATCATTGAATAGTTTCTGCTCCTTTGAACAATGAGTTTTCAAGGTCAAGATATCATTCATTTTGAATTCTGGCTGACACACCAACATCATATATGTCTACTAAACGTCACCAAATTTGAGCTCAAAATTCGTCCGTTTGGTGGTCAATAAAATATAACAATGCTACCTCTGGTTGAGTCGGTTTTACGCTATTGTTGACTCTAAATTATATTCATTTAGCATTGGCATATAATTTGAGCTTAATTTAACGAAGTGCGGACTAGGCATGCGGTGGAAAAATGCACCAAGAAGATTTGGGCTTGAAAGAAATATTTTCTCGGGGGATTGTGTGCAAATACTCGAACTCGGGGGACTGTATTGCAAATACTCGAAACTTGAGGGATTGCATTGCAAATACGAAAGATGGGGAAAGGAAGTTGAAAAAGAAGATGAAGAAAGGAAGATGATGAAAGGAAGATAATGAAGAGGAAGATGAAGAAATGGAAGATGAAAATGGAAGATGAAGAAGATGAAGATGAAGGAAAAGAAGATGAAGATGAAGAAGAGAAGATGAAAATGGAAGATGAAGATGAAGGTGGAAGGTGGGGAAGATGAAGATGAAGAAAAGAAGATGAAGATGAAGAAAGGAAGATGAAAATGGAAGGTGAGGAAATGAAGATGAAGAATGAAGGATGAAGAATTTTGCCTATAAAAGAAGAAGAGTTCTTGAAGAGAATGAGGAGAGTTTTTGGGGAGTGGAAGAGAATTGAGAGATGGGAGGTTTTTGGGGTGGAAGAGAGTTGAGAGAGTTTTGAGAGGAATTCTTTAGAGAGGAAAAAGAGAATTCTTGAAAAAAATTTGGAGAGAGTTTTGAGAGGGCTTGAGTGTTTTGAAGCTCGGTCTACCATTGCCGATTTTGCACCCATCAACGCAAGCCGCGAGTTCATCACCGTCGTTCAAGCTCGCCGCGGCAAAAGAAAGTTAAGTGATTCCTAACTTTCTTTAATTTCGAATACAAATTAGCTCGAGATTTTCTACGGTGATTTTTTCTCTACGTTTTTATGTTAAATAACTTGCGTATCAACGATGAGGCATCGATGGTACAAGAATAGAAGGAGAGCAAAAGGAAAAAATATCAACGCCCGGATTACGGTCTCATGAAATTCTAGCGAGATGAGAAAGAAGCGTGAAGGAGAGATAGGACCAAGAGATTTCTCGGTCCTAACGAGTCACCAAATCGGTCCAATGGTCCAAGACAAGCCCGAAGCACGAGTTTGGTGCACGAGTTCAAATTGGGGAGTAACCTTGAACCTATTTCATCCTAATTTCATGTAATTTCTTTATTTCAAAAAATGTCATGGGAAGAAAAACCCAAAAAAATTGATTCTTTGATCTTCAAGTAGAATTCATCAAATTTGTCAAATCCATTATTTGTTTCATGAATTTTAAGGTACCGAAAGGGCATTAGTTGTAATTAATGTAACCGAGTCCCCGGACTCTTAATCTACGGTTCGCGAAATAAGATAGTTTTCTCCCGCTATTTTATTTAGGTTTCTAATCGACCTACCGAAAATGATTAGTGGCGACTCCAAATTCAAATCACATTGCATGTTAATCATTCGAACCTTAAGTTGCGATTTGGTATGGACTTGGGAGAGTCAGGAGTTAGGTTAGTTAATTAATTAACACGATAATCCATTAGCCCGAAAAAGATAACTTGTTTATTTTTTTTTTTAGGTCGCGGCAGCTGACTTAGCGACTCTTTGGGACCCGAAGAGGACTTAAGCCGAGATAAGTTCATGAAAAGGAAAATTACTTGATTTGGCAATCTTGGTTGAATTTTAATCCCTAGGTGTTAAATGGTTTTGCGGGAAAGGGAGTTATAAGGGGGAGGGTACGTTGGCTAACCTTTTTTTGCGGGCTTGGTGATGAGAATTTTATTTTTTGAACTATCGGAGTCTTGATTGCCTTTAAAATGTCGTGCATGCCCCTAATATAATTGCACTACACCACCTTGACTTGTGGCCCGAACCGGGTCACCCGATAGTTTCGGGGATGGTATTTATGTGGTTCTTTAACCTTGGCGGTAAAGAGCCGCTAAAGGTTATCCCGCTTGGATCCCGAGTTCTTCAAAAAATGGCTCGAGGGTTGTTCTCATGCGCGTGAGGCTATGATGCATGAGAGCTTCCTTGACGAACCAAGCCGAGATGATTGGACCCGACTAGTCATGACTATGTATGCGGGCGGCAACTAGTCATGATGAACGTGCGCGAGGCTGCGACATGTCGTTCTGTCTTTCATTTCATTTTTGCTAAAAGAACTAAAATCTGAATCCACGATTCATGCGCATGTCTTTGTGATTGACATTTTCTTCCTATGAGCGGTAATTTCTTGTCTCTTACGCCTGTTATCTCATTTTTATTTTGGGCTGGTCCATGGTTTAGGTTGATTGTTTATGAATCTCATTGTCTTGTTTCCAATTTCACACTTTGCTTTAGTAGTTTTTACAATTTCATCGAGTTGTCCTCAATTCGATTTGGCTTGTTCCTGTTGTACGATTTTTACTAAATTCTACGATCGAGCTTTGAGTAAAGTTCAAACATGAAAGTTGTAGACCTATGTTTCAACTAATATCCTACAAAATTTCAGAATTAAATTCATAATTTAAGATGGCCTTTCGTTTTTTAACTACCTGCGGTTATAACAGTTTTCTGAATGCGATTTTTCGGAAAGACACATTAAACTGATTTGATCCGCTCATTTCTAGTCCGATTGGTCAATATAAAAGTTGTTCATCATCTTCTCAACTATAAGCTCGTAAAATTTGGACGTATTTTGACCAACGTGCGAATTAATACGGATTTTTTGTAAAGCGGACAAACTGAAAATTACATGTTTCGATTCTTTGGTCATAATCACTTTGTTCGTTTGAGTCTGAAGGGATGCCATGGGCCGGCTCGCTATTTCGCTCCTTGTACTCATTTTTGGTTTGTTCGCGTACGGGTAATTTATTACGGATCCTCCAATCATCCATTAATCCTTGTGATCGATCCGCAGAAGGATAAATTGGTGCCTTATGTCTTGCATCCCGAGAAAATTTTGGCTCCTTTAATTTGAATGAAATCCGATGTTCCTATTAAATGCATGCACAATGAATGGCCCCTTTCCCCCAAAGCTGTAATCTTCATATCCACGCTATTTTGAATCTTGTTGAAGTATCCCCAAACCAACCCGATGTGATAATTCCGACGACCACAAGTTTGTCATCATAGTGAAGGGTTGGTGAATTCATGTCCCGGTTTTGAAAAATAAAAATATATATAAATAAATAAAGTTCTTCAAAATCAACTGATTAGCCTGTTTTTTTTTTTGTACTTGTGTTTGGGGGATACGTGAGGAGGAAACCTAGTGGATTCGAAGTATACGACCTAGATGAGTTCGGTCCAGTTATGAGGAAGTTCGTCAAGATTTCGAACGACATGAGGAGATCAAGCCCTTGGCCAGGTGAACAAGTTATCTCGATCGACCTAGGCGATACGGAAAACCCTAAAGAAGTTAAGATCGGGGCAAGCCTTTCCAAAGAGATGTACGAGCGCTTGATTAAGCTCTTGAAGGATTACCGAGGACGTTTTCGCTTGGTCCTATGCGGGATATGCCGGTCTTGGCCGTTCCATTGTCGAGCATTGTTTGCCGATCGATCCTTTGGCTAAGCCGGTCGTGCAAAAGTCGAGGAGGGCCGGACCGGAATTAGTGCGGGAAGATCAAAGAGGAGGTCATAAAGCTTCTCGATGTAGGATTCATTGAGACTACGAGAATATTCCGATTGGGTCGCTAACATAGTCCTGTCATGAAGAAAGACGGCCGCATTCGGGTTTGTGTCGATTATCGAGACTTGAACAAGGCCGATCCTAAAGATGATTTCCCCCTCCCGCTATCGGCGTACTTGTTGTGATCTTGCGGGGGGTTTGAATTGTTTTCATTCATGGATGGTTTCTCGGGTACAATCGGATCCGATGAATGTCAATGACAAGTTGAAAACCACTTTCACCGCGCCATGGGGAATGTTCCATTACCGGGTAATGCCGTTCGGTCTCGAAAGCGGCTGGAGCCACTTACCGGCGAGCCGTGGTTGCCCTTTTCCATGACATGATGCATAATGAGATTGAGGTTTACGTCGATGACATGATAGCAAAAACAAGGCATGGAGAAGATCGCGTCGAAGCGGCTGAAAAAATTGTTCGACGGACTCCGAAAGTATAAGTTACGCCTCAACCCCGCCAAGTGTGTCTTTGGGACCGGCTCGGGCAAGCTACTCGGATTCGTGGTAGCGGTAAGGGCATTGAAGTCGACCCTTCGAAAGTTAAGGCTATTCGTGAGCTTAAGCCGCCGGCGACGGTTAAAGAAGTTCGAAGTTTGATGGGTAGGCTAAACTATATTGCTCGATTCATCTCTCGGTTATCGAAACCGCTAAGCCATTCCTCAAGCTATTAAAGAAGAATGCGCTAGTCCAATGGGATAGCGAATGTGAAGAAGCTTTTGGAAGGCGAAGCGGCGTCTCATGAATCCACCCGTGCTTGTTCCTCCAGCGCACGGAGCAACCTTTAATCCTCTACCTCACAATCCTTAGTGAATCCTTGGGTGCTTATCTTAGCCCGAGAGAAGCGGGAGGACGGGAAAGAACGAGCCATTTATTATCGAGCAAGAAATTCACAACCGGAAATGAGGTACTCAGAGTAGAGAAAACATGTGCGGCGTTAGTGCAGGTGCTTGCGCGGGCTTCGGCAATATACCTTGCATTACCAAGTGCTTACGGTGACGAGAATGCAATCCCATCAAATATTTGCTTAATCAACCCGCCTTGATTGGTAGACTTGCTAAATGGCAAATCCTCATCTCGAGTTTGGCGTTCAATATATGTCCCAAAAGTCGATCAAGGGGACGAGCTATAGCGAGATGTCCTAGCTGAAAATCCGGGGCAAGATGATGATGCCTATCATTCGAGGATCGAATCATGTCGGTGGAGGATTACATCTGGACTATGTATTTTTGACGGGCTGTCAATTTATCGGGATCGAGCGCGGGCGCGGTTCTTATATCTCCGGGTGGTCGGCATTATCCTGTGGCGGCGAAATTGGTATTCCCTTGCACAAATAACATAGCGAGAATATGAGGCATGCATCCTCGGTGCACGGGCTGCAATTGAAATGGGGATAGCCCGGCTCAAGGTGTTCGGAGATTCCGCTTTGATTATCCTTGGTTTGTTGGAAAGTGGAAGGCGAGAGATGCTAAATTGCTACCCTACCATGAGTATCTGGATGAATTGGTAGAAGAATTTGAGGATATCTCATTTGAGTATCGCCCGGGACTCATAATCGATTCGGCGATGCATTGGCTACCTTGTCTTCAATGTTACAAGTCGCCGATGGACTTGAGGTTGACCTTCGAAGATCGAGGTATTAAAAAAACCGGCGTATTGTATGGCCGTGATCAATGAACCCGATGGTAAACCATGGTACCATGACATCAAGACTTATATTCGGAAGCGGGAGTTCCACTGAAAAAAGTACCGTATCGACCAAAAGTACATAAGGAAAATGGCCTCGAAGTTCTTCTTGAATGGAGAGAATTTGTACAAGCGGTCATTCGATTCTGTCCTACTAAGATGTGTTGACTCGGCCAAGAAAGCGGTTCGTCTAATAATGGAAGTACATGAAGGGATGCGTGGTCCGCGCATGAAGCGGCCGCTTGTTAGCTAAGAAGATTATGAGGTTGGGTTATTATTGGCTCACGCTCGAAAGAGATTGTATTCGGCATGTCGGGGCTGTCACAAATGTCAAATTCATGGTGACAAGATTAATGTCCCTCCGAATGAGTTGCATCGATTATCGAACCATGGCCGTTTTCTATGTGGGGCATTGATGTTATCGGTCCTATCAACCCTAAAGCATCTAATGGGCATCGATTCATCTTGGTGGCGATTGACTATTTCTCCAAATGGATCGAGGCCGCATCCTATTTAGCGATTCTGGCACGAAATATCGCAAAATTTATCCGCCGGGATATCATTGCTCGTACGGTTCACTGAAGCCGTAATCTGACAATGGCTCGAACTTAAACAACAAACTAATGGGCGAATTGTTTAAGGAATTCAAGATCAAGCATCGAACTCTTCCCCATATCGCCCTCGGATGAATGGAGCGGTAGAAGCCCCGATAAGAATATTAAGAAAATTTTAGCGAAGGCGGCTGAAAATTATCGCGATTGGCATGAGAGGTTGCCATTCGCACTTATGGCATATCGGACCTCAATCCGGACATCTCTTGGGGCAACCCCGTATTCTCTTGTATATGGAATGGGAGGCTGTTCTACCGGTTGAAGTGGAAATTCCTTCCTTACAGTATCTTGTCTCAAGCTAAGGCGGCGGAAGGCTGAATGGATCCGGCGAGAGAAGCAAGCCAATTGAATCGATCGACGAAAAAAAGACTTAAAGGGTGTATGTCATGGCCGGTGTTATCGGCGAGAGAGTTGCTAAATCATTCAACAAAAAAGTTCGGCCTCGATATTTTCGGATCAATGACCTGGTCTTGAGAAAATTATTGCCCGATAGTCCCGCTCCCGGGAAGGAAATTCGCTCCGAACTATGGTGGTCCATATATAGTAAAGAAGGTGCTCCCTGGTGGTGCTTTGATTACGGCGAGATGGATGGTCGTGTCTTTACCAATCCAGTCAATTCGACTCTGTAAAGAAATATTATGCTTGATTCACTCGATTTTTCATAATCGAGTTATAATATTATCTGATTCACGAGTTGTTCACATTTGAGCATTCGTTTGTTTTCTCGCTACTAATCTTTCTTTGAGAGATTGTTTCGAATGGGGGAGCCTCTCGGCCCAATTGGATTGACCATCGGGAGCGTGAGATTTACTTATTCGCGAGTAAAAGGGGTTATCTTGCGAAAAAATATGGCGACCAAGATGAAATGAGTAAAAACTTGCATTCATTTCATTCATCGGAAAGCTTTACAAATAGATCAGCGGGGTGGGAACGTAAAGCAAAGCCGAGCCCTAATGAGCATCGCAAAGGAGTTTAAGCGACTCTCCATACGGTTGATGCTCCCTACTGTGATCGCTCGAGAATCGAGATCCCCATGACTTAAAGAGGAGGAGCTCACATTTCTCTTTGAGCTTGGCTACCTTGTCCTCGTGATGCTCGGCGGTAAATTCCGGGTCATGGATCGGCATTCTCCGCGGGCTATATCCGGGGTCGAGATCGTCCAACCTTTCTTCCGGCCATGTGCATTGAAATTTTAAAACAATATTGAGCGGATGCGCTCGAAGATGGTGCAGGACATGGCCAACACCCCGCCAAGTTTCCCCTCTCACGAATCGGCGGGGAGACTTGTTCATTACCGTAGTCGAGGCCCTTCTTATAATTGTCGGCTCTGAGGCGCGACGCCAAGGCTGTCCAGGCCGATCCACGATAGCGTGCCTTCGCAAGGTGGGCCAAAGTAACATCTTGATAAGCAACATGGTAAGCCTCCCGGGAAGTTAGTAAAGAGGGTGGGGAAGATCTGTATTCCTCCTCTAACTTGGTACCTTCGATGGAAGCGGTGCCCGTATCCCTAAACATAAGACGAATCTCGGTTTCGGCCTCGGATGGTTGGCTATATAAGAGTAGCCCTGGCCTAGGAGATTATAAAGTTTCTCCCATTTGGCCAAAACTTCGGCCGAGAAGGCGTGCGCGGGAGGGAAGCCATTGTTGTTGAAGCGGCTAAAAAGAGAGTGGATGCAAAGAGTGCTTAGAAGGTTGGAGATGAAGATATGAAAGCGATAATTGTCTCGGCGTTAAATCCTAATTTAAAGGGCAAGAAAAGCTATAGCAATAATTATTGTGGATGTCGAGTCGATTATGCGGGTAAAACTACGGGCGTTTCATCCGTGAATCACGGATCTACCATCTCGAGCCTCATAAATCCGAAAAAGTTACGAAAAGATTTGAGGGCGCCGCCATGTTGGCGAGTGGGGGAGACAAGCATACTTTTCGGGAAAAAAACGCAATTCTTGCGGGCCGCGTTAGTTACTCGGGTAAAACTACGGGCGTTTCGTTCATTGGATCCTGGATCTATCGTCATCCGTGATCTCGAGCCTCACAAATCCGAAAAGTTACAAAAAGAGTTGAGGACCCCACCGTGTTGAAAGCGAGTGGGAGGCAAGCATACTTTTCGGGAAAAAAGCAGCAATTCTTGCGGAGCCGTTAGTTACTCGGGTAAAACTACGGGCGTTTCGTTCATTGGATCCTGGATCTATCGTCAATCCGTGATCTCGAGCCTCGCAAATCCGAAAAGTTACAAAAAGAGTTGAAGTCCCACCGTGATTGAAGCGGGTGGGAGACAAGCATACTTTCCAAAAAAAAAGAAAAGCAATTCTTGCGGGCCGCGTTAGTTACTCGGGTAAAACTACGGGCGTTTCGTTCATTGGATCCTGGATCTATCGTCGATCCGTGATCTCGAGCCTCACAAATCCGAAAAGTTACAAAAAGAGTTGAAGTCCCACCATGATTGAAAGCGGGTGGGAGACAAGCATGGTTATCAAGAAAAGAAAATCGGTGCGAGTGGATTCGGGGTCCCGTCACGTTGAAAAAATAAGGCAAAGCGGAAACACGAAATCTTGGGAAAAACGTCGGCTTAGTGATTTTCATCCGCGTTTAAAGGGAGGCTTTGGAACATACCCGATTACTCGAAAGAATTTGGAGAGAGTAAGCGTACATCGGAGAATAGAGTGAGCAAAAGGCGGTAAGAGGTATTTCAATCCAACATGTTTAGAGGCCGTCGGCGCTTCTTGGAGGCAACCAACCTAGACATCCCGGCGAAGCTGCTTGGATTTCGAGACCGGATCCAACGGCGAAGCCGTAAAACCCAACTCTCTTGGCGGTGAAATTCAAGATTTCGGCGGCAACAACAATGGCGGCGGCGGCCCATGATCGACCCGAGAAAAGAAAATATCAAATCAAAGTGCTCGAAAGCTGCCTTGAGGAGTGCTCTTACGTGAATAGGAGACGCAAAAATGAATTGAGCCGGATGATAGGAATGGAGCCCTTGAAGGTCAAGTTTTGGTTTCAAAACAAGCGGACCCGATTGAAGGTTAAAAATGAAAGTCATGAACTTACGTTTCGAGGGAAGAAAGTGAAAAGCTTCGAGCGAGAGAACAAGAGGTATAGGGATGCTATCCAACACGTTTGTTTGCCATGTACGTAGCGGCCCCGTCTCCTTTGGTGACATGTCCCTCGATGAGCCGCATCCGAGCATTGAAAATGCTCATTCACGATTCATCCCCCGAGCAAGTTCTCGTACAATCCGATTTCGTTGGAGATACGTCCCGAGAAAGTCGGTCTTGCGGAAGCGAGAGCCGATGCCCTTCGAGGGAAGAGACATGCATCACTACAATTGGAGTTTCCTTGATGTCGCGACCGGCCAATTCAGCGGCGATGGAACTCCGAATGTGTAGCCTACATGAAGCTTTAGTTTTTTTATTATGGGCTCTCAAAATATCTCTTCTTTGAGCATTACTAGCCAGCCCTTACGAATCCTCAAGAGAAGTAGTGACATGTACGAATGAATGTCTTGTTTGTTACAAAATCCCCATGTGAGACATTCTTCTTTTAATCCGGGGGCAAAAAACGATACTATCCACGAACATCATCATGTTTAAATGCGTGAATTCCTCGCCGGTTTGACTAAGCATTGAAAACCTTCACGTAAGTAAATGCGAAAAGATTTGAGGGAGGAAATAAGCTGCCTCGTTAGTGGAGAAGCGAAAAGATTTGAGGAAGGAAATAAGTTGCCTCGTTCGTAGGAGGAAGCGAAAAGATTTGAAGAGGGAAATAAGCTGCCTCGTTCGTAGAGAAAGTGAAAAGATTTGAGGGCTCCTCCATATCGAGAAAAGTAAAAAAGAACGACGGATTGAGCGGGAGGTAAGAGTTATTACGAAATGGATTCAAGGCGCTAAGGCGAAAAGGAGAGAAAAGGCATGCTGCGAGACTAACGGGATCGAGAAAAAGTTTATAAAGAACTTGAAGTCTCCATGCACCTCGGGAACTCGTCACGAAAGGCCATCATCGCTTTTGTGATTTTACGGCAATATATCTTTGCAAGTCAAAGAACATCTAAAGCCCGGTCTTTAGTCGAAACACCCGTTTTCGGTCTACGTATGGAAGGTTTTGAAAGGAAAATAAGTATGCGTCCATTCCGGGGCGGAAGTATGGGAAGCTTCCTATCCACGAGGATCTACGAGTCATGGCCGTTGATGGCGCCCGTTTCCCTCTCTATCCTCGTTGCCATCTTTGAGAAAGTGCATGTACAAGATTTCGGCTTATGTGAAAGCAACGGAAGCCTTAGAGGAGGCGAGGCGGTACAAATATGATTTCGACATCGTCGTCGCGGCCGTGGTAGGGATCGATATGGACGGTCTCGGTCTCTTAAAGATCATCGATTCGGAGTTGGATATACCGGTGATCATAACATCGGCAAGTGATGATCGGCGGTTCATAACGAGGCCATGTGCATGGTGCTCGGGACATCCCTAAAAAGCCGGTTTGCGTTCGAGTGCTCCAAAATATTTGGCGGCATCTTTGTAAGGAAGCAATTACTCGAACAAAAGAACTATGGCCAAACTTACTACGACGATTTTGTCGGAAAGAAAAGGCCCCTTTGGTCCGCGAGCTTCATTCTATATTCATCGAGGCGGTTCGGCGGCTAGGAATCAATTCGGCACGACCAATAGTTTGTACTCAAAATGATGAATATAAACGGGCTCACTCTACGAAGTGTCACAAATCACCTTCGCGAGATTTAGAGATAAAGGTGAAGAAGCACGATGTAGCTTGGAACCAAGGCGGCCCGGAGCAAAGTTATTTGGAAGATTAATCCCGGGGAAAACCTACGGAGCAAAAAGTACCCGACCACTTCCCAATCAAGAATGCGGCCATCCGACCTTCCTTTGGTGGTTCTAGCGGCGGACCGGTTGATCATCCCCTACGAGTTCCCGGCGACGGCGGAGGCTCAAGCTCAAGGAGTCGGACCGCTCACGGCAAAAACAAAGTGGAAAATCCGTCGCCGGTGTTAGCAAGTAGCAATGCCCAATTCGAGTATCAATTGCCCGAAAAATCAAAAGGTTACTTTGATGATGAGCTCACCGCCTTGGTCGGCCCGGTTCGGAGCTAAAGGACCTCCCGAGTTGTGATCGAAGCAAGTGACTATGGATCCTCAAACAACGATCGTTGGTGTATGATCCAAGACAAAATCGGCCGATCATTAGAATGGCCGGCAAAAGAGGTGGAACCAATCTCACATGAATACTCCTTTAATTCCATGTATAGTTCCCCTGCGTGGGATACTTTTACTTTCTAGTTGTCTAGAATTAAAGGGCGAATTTTCTCCTCTCTTATCAAATGCGTAAGTTCCTTATTAAGCTAGGCTTGTAGCAAATCAATTTGTGGACGACGCCCCTGAACGCCCGTAAAGAGAGATTCCGAATAGCCTTACTTGGGAGAATGCAAGGAAAAGACCAAGCGGGGCTCAAAGATGGGTAACTCCGTATCGTTCCAATTGATTCTCGGCCGTTTCAAACTCTAAGTTAAGCTTATTTTATTCTCGACGAGGGGATTGCCAGCTGCTTTGAGAACAATATAACAAAAGCGAACCACCCGTGGGCCCTTGACAACACCGCGGCATAGTGGTTGGGGGAATGACGGTGGTCGAGGCGTCCCGGGGTCGATCCGGGATTTGGCATCAATGTACAAAGATTAATAAAAACTTTTTGCTTCGCGAGATCGAAGCTCGGCCCGGGACGGTTATAGAACCTGGAGAGATAACATTCCGGACATACAATCCGATCCGAGATGAATCGATCTTTTCAATTCAAAGTTCGCGAGGAATACGTACATGGGTAAAGTGGTATCGTTTCAATTCTTTTAGAACATGAGGACGTACATTGATGCTTTCCCTTTTGATTTTTACGGGGTTCGCTACTGTCCAAAGGAGAAGTATCCCTTCTCCATGAAAAATTAATGAAATGAGAAATTCTTGGAGCCTTTGACAATCTCATGTCTCGAAGCGAGACAATGAAGTTTTGCAACGCATTTGCATGAGCAGGGGGCAACTCACGATCCATGCCCCTAAGAAATTTTTTATGTACTTGCGAACTTTGTCCGCCAAGATAAAAAGTTGCTTGCATTTTATATGCTCGAAAACACTCATCTTTGCATAGTTTGCGCATGATTGTTCCTCATGTTTAATTTACCAACTCCGAATAAGGAACATGAACTACATAAGATACATCGAATGTACGGAAGGGGGCATGGAGGATGATGAAAGGCAATCCTTTCCCAAACACGTCCAATTTTTTCGGGCGAGATGAACGGTGGCAAAATTCCGCATTCCTCGAGGTAAAGAGTTTTCTCGCGAAAGGTACGATAGCGAAGTGATGGAGGCATTCATTTCTCTACCCTAAACACTTGCAAGTTATCCGTTGATCAACCCATTTGAGCGGAGATTTCACTTCCACAACCCTGTCGAGAACCACCCCACATTGGGGCAAAACGAGAGTAATTCCATCGGCATCACGAGACAAATGGTTAGAAATCTTCTTGCTTGGACTAACATCAATCTTCGGGTGGTTCTTTGCATTGTACTTGCGCTTTAATTCAAGTGCCTTAGGGTGACGAAGAGCATTTCTTTTTCTATCCCGCGCATCTATATCCATTTGCACAACCCATTTGAGCCCGCAAATTCGTTTCTAAAAGCCCTTATTGGTGATCATTGTTGTCCCAAAGCGAATATGGCCCATCTTTGAGTAGAAGGACGCGAAAAGCTGGATCCATAGAAAATCTCCCAATGAACTCATCAAGATGCAATAGTAAAAGAGAGTTGGGAGTAAAAAAAAAAAAAAAAAAAGAGAAGAAAGAGGAAAAGCTGATCCCACAAAAAATTCTGGGCATTTAAAAAGCAAAGTGCCTACCAAAAGCAAGGCCAATGCCCTTTCAATTCATTGTTCATTTGTAGAATATTTCGAACTTGAATGCACAATTTTCTGTATATCCTAAAAGGGTTGAGAGAAAAATCTCCATGAAGTGTCGAATTGCAAATGCAATCTTGAGTTCATACCATCCTCGAGCAATGATGGTATCATAGAAGGCCACGATCGGTGACAAGATTGTAATGATCACCAACATCAAGCCCCTTCTCAAATATCTTCGAGCGAAAGCGAACCCTTTCGTTTCTCGGTCCCAAATCATTACCTCCATTACAACCCTTTAAAAGCCTTTTCGACTAGGGCACTTGAATTAATGTGGAGTTCCATGATTTTAAGCATCACTCGAAGAAGTTCGAGCAAGATTACTTCTCTCTCATTTTGCGGGGTTCTTGACTTGTAAACCCGGAGAGATGACGAAGGAATTCATTTCAGCAGCCTTGACTCAACTAGAGTCCCCTTTGTAAACCTTTGACCTAGCCCTCATTACGGTCCTAATCAAGACCTCCCGGATCGGCTCGGTCGTATCAATTGCGAGATTACTCGGATCCTTATCGAATGCGATGATGGAAAGATTGAGTGATTTCTTTTGAATCCTGCGAGACGGGATAAATAACTTTTCTTGAGAGTGAGAGAAAACCCTTTGGATTTGAAGTCCCCCCATTCATCTCACATTCGAGGTATTCATAATGTGAGAATATCCCTGGGACGAGGATTGGTAATGCAAACTTGATAGAATGGTTATGCATAAACCATGGTATGAGTGATTGCATTATCGCATGTTATTTCTAATCATTGCAAGCTCGGTAGGATAGTTTTGCATGAACTCATTGTTGAATATGTTTGCGCATGTTACCTCGGACATTCTATGATGGGTAATACATTCCCGATGTTCGATGTCCCTCCCGAGGTCTCGAAATTCATCCAAGGATTATTGAATGAGCAAGTTCTCCTGGCAAATGCCTACCATGTATGATCTGAGCGATCCGTTTCGTTCTTTGATTAATCGTTCGGAGAACCCGGGTAAGTTTTTCGAACCCATTTTCAAATCAACAACTCCTCGATGATAGTTGTTACGATTCAATTCGAGGCAATATGCCTCTCTGTCGAGTCGTGTAGACATATGCCTTTGGCGATCTTGACATCTTTAATCATGGCGACGTAGCTCTTATGATTTCGGTCTCGAATCACGAAGACATATGCCTTTGGTGATCTTGACCTTTAGTCGGCTCATAATGACATAGCTCTTATGATTCTCGGCTCCTTTATCAAATCACGAAGACATAAGCACCCGTGATTTTGATCCAAACCAAATCATAACGACGTAGCTCTTAAGATTTTGGTTCCCCTTTGTCGAATTCGAAGACATATTGCCTTTGGTGATCTTGTAGTCGGCTTTTAATCATAGCTCTTATGATTTGAAGGCTTTTTATCCAAATCATAACGACGTAGCTTTAGTTTTGGTTCTTTGTGAATCTTGATTTACTTTTTTGACTCACAACGACGTAGCTCTTGTGAACTTGATTCTACTTCTTTTGACTCACAACGACGTAGCTCTTGTGATGCGGAAGGATACACATATCTTCTTGTTTGTCTCGCATTAGGGAAAAGTCTGCGATAACGAGATAGGCCAAATACCTTAAGGTCCTCGTGTTTGCAAGAAACTTGGAAATTAAGGGAATCACTCAGCTTATGAGGTATTTGGTAAAACAGGTATTCTCGTATGCGATCCATATGCGAGTTTCTCTAACATGGAAAAAGAGAAATTATGACACATGTTATTCTGATCTTGCATATCATGCATCACTTCATTACATAAAAAATGGGATTAAAACTCCTGCAAAAAAAGTTCATCCATCATTTGCACTATCAAAATTTAGGGTTCAATTTTGTCTTTTGAGCGGAACCTCTACGAGCCTCCACTCAAAGAGGGGCATTGTTGACGCCTAAATTTTGACTAATATATTTTTTGCATAAAAATTAGAACTAATTTTAGTTCTAAACAAAAATCATCTCACATATTCATTTAGCATTGGCATATAATTTGAACTTAATTTAACGAGGGCGTGGACTAGGCATGCGGTGGAAAAATGCACCAAGAAGATTTGGGCTTGAAAGAAATATTTTCTCGGGGGTATGTGCAAATACTGGAACTTAAGGTTGTATTGCAAATACTCAGAACTTCAGGGTCGTATTGCAAATACTTGAAACTTCGGGGATTGCATTGCAAATACCAAAAGAAGATGGGGAAAGGAAGATGGTGAAAGGAAGATGGATGAAATGGAAGATGAAGAAAAGAAGATGAAGATGAAGAAAGAGAAGATGAAAATGGAAGATGGAGAAATGAAAATGAAGAAGGAAGATGAAGATGAAGAAGAGAAGATGAAAATGGAAGATGGAGAAATGAAGGTGAAGAAGAGAAGATGAAGATGAAGAAAAGAAGATGAAGATGAAGAAAGGAAGATGAAAATGGAAGGTGAGGAAATGAAGATGAAGAATGAAGGATGAAGAATTTTGCTTATAAAAGAAGAAGAGTTCTTGAAGAGAAGAGAGGTTTTTTGGGAGGAAAAGAGAATTGAGAGAGTTTTTTGGGGTGGAAGAGAAGAGAATTGAGAGAGTTCTTGAAAAAAAATTTGAAAAGAGTTTTGAGAGGGTATGAGAGTTTTGAAGCCCGATACTACTATTGCCAATTTTTGCACCGATCAACACAAGCTTGGGTCCATCCCGATCGTTCAAGCTCGCCGTGACAAAAGAAAGTTAAGTGATTCCCTAACTTCCTTTAATTTCGAATACAAATTAGCCCGGATTTTCTACATTGATTTTCTCTATGTTTTTATGTTAAATAACAGTTGCATATCAACGATGAGACATCAATGGTACGAGAATAGAAGGAGAGCAAAAGGGAAAAATATCAACGCCCGGATTGCGGTCTCATGAAATTCTAGCGAGTTGAGAAAGAAGCGTGAAGGAAAGATAGGACCAAGAGATTTCTCGGTCTAACGAGTCACCAAATCGGTCCAATGGTCAAGACAAGCCCGAAGCACAAGTTTGGTGCACGAGTTCAAATTGGGGAGTAATCTTGAACTTATTTCATCCTAATTTCATGTAATTTCTTTATTTTAAAAATTTCAAAAATTCAAAAAATGTCATGGGAAGAAAAACCCAAAAAAATTGATTCTTTGATCTTCAAGTAGAATTCATCAAATTTGTCAAATCCATTATTTTTTCATGAATTTTAAGGTACCGAAAGGGCATTAGTTGTAATTAATGTAACCAAGTCCCCGGACTCTTAATCTCCGGTTCGAGAAATAAGATAGTTTTCTCCCGCTATTTTATTTAGGTTTCTAATCGACCTACCGAAAATGATTAGTGGCGACCCCAAATTCAAATCACATTGCATTCGAACCTTAAGTTGCGATTTGGTATGGACTTGGGAGAGTCCGAGTTAGGTTAGTTAATTAATTAACCCGATAATCCATTTGCCCGAAAATGATAACTTGTTTTTTTTTTTTTTTAGGTCGCGACAGCGATTGCATGGACATTGGCCATCCTAAATTCCACAGTGGCTCAAATGGTGCACTACCACTTGGAAACATTCGACAACATGCTGATCTTCATAGTGGTAGGTGGTTCACTTGGCTGGTTATCGACGGTTGAAAAGTTGGACAGCCGGGAAGTTGGCGATTAGAACTGGTCGGGGCAGATCTGTTTCACGTGCGTGAGGGAGTGAAGGAAGGAGAAAATGGAGGTGATGGTGGTGCTGTTCTGTTCTTGAACGTAAATATCTAGAAGGAAAAAGAGAAGATTGCTCATTCTCATCCCAAATTCTCTTGGGTGTCGAGTTCATTAATTGAGCACCATAGGTTAATGACATTTGGCATTATACACATAATATCACACTTTTCTTCCAATTTTCCCCTCCAATTTCGGCTGATATAAAGGGAATAATCAAATGACAAGAATGCCCTTGTCCAATTAATAAAAATAGGGTCGACGCTCGAGGGGAAAAATCGTCTTTTCACACCCTTAGTCCAAAAATCCAATTTTTTTTTCACCGATTTTCATTCCCGACTAGGCGTCATCCAATCCAAACTCATTTTTTACAAATCTTCATTTTCATTTTTTTTCCATTTCGAGATCCCATTTCGTGATTGATTTCTCGTCCGTAATTTCAATTTATCCGGAACTAACGGGCGGCTTTTGCGACATTACGCGTATTGACTCTGTGATTCTCATCACACTTAGGAAAATTCAAATCACGGCTATCTTTGTTGTCATGAAATCCCAAAGGTCTATTACTAGCCCCGACACTGCGATCGTCATAAATCGATTTAGGGAAATTCGCAAATCATACGTTGGTTATACGGCATCACCCGCGTCCGAATGGTATAACACTAGCAATGAATCCCTTAATCATTCTCGATCAGCCTCGGCTCTAAATATCCCCTCAACGATCCTTATGGTCAAAATGCCGTTTTCGAATCGGATTTCCTAGGTCCACGTATCTCGTCACGCTGTTAGCCTTTCCCCTTGGGTTAGTTAACTCGTGATTGATCGGATCCGAGTGAGATATAACTGAAATACTTCAAAGGATATCTTACGGTCATAGATCTCGAAATGTTAGGAAAATCGGATTGTCACAATTTTTCCCCCTTACAATAATTTTGTTCTCGAAATTTAGTACACAACTACTATACAAAGAAATGGGGGTATTGACGCCTCATTGTCATTCGTTCTCCCATGTAGCACCTTCCGTTCCATGGTGCTCCCAAACTACTTTAACTAGCGATATCGTCTTATTCTTCAAGATGTGCTCCTTTCGCTCTTCAATCCTGATGGGTCTTTCCACATACGAAACTTTGTCGTCCGGTTCTATAGTCTCGTAATTCAACACATGTGTCGAGTCTAGCTCGTACTTTCTTAACATCGACATGTGGAATACATCATGCACTTGGGACCGATTCGGCGGTAAACCAAGTCGACAAGCTAAAGTCCCAATCCGTTCCAAAATTTCAAATGGCCCTATGTATCGCGGACTCGGTTTTCCTTTCTTTCCGAATCAAGATATACCTCGCATAGGTGATACCCCGAGGAAAACATGATCACCAACTTGAAATTCCAAGGGCTTACGTGGCTTGTCAAGATAACTCTTTGGGCGACTTTGTGCAGTTTTCAACCTATCTTTGATTATCTTTACCGCCTCGACAGATTGTTCTACCAATTGCGGGTCCGTGATGCTCCGTTCTCCAACTTCGTCCCAAAGATAGAGGAGTTCTGCACGCTCCGCCATACAAAGTGCTTCAAATGGGGCCATTTCAATACTTTGTTGGTAATCGTTATTGTACGCGAACTCTACTAAATGCAATTGATTTTCCCATCCGCCTTTAAAATCTATGACGCACGCTCGCAGCATGTCCTCAAGCATTTGAATAGTCCTTTCCGATTGTCCGTCCGTCTCGCGGATGATACGCCGTACTAAACCGTAATCTAGTTCCCAATGCGTCCCGAAGACTTTTCCAAAAGTTCGCCGTAAACTTAGGATCTCGATCCGAGGTAAATGTTATAAGTACACCATGCAACCGTACAATATACCGCATATACAACTCCGCATATTTATCCATTGCAAAGTCCTTCCTCACCGGAATGAAGTACGCAGACTTCGTCAATCGTCCACGACCACCCAAATCGAATCATGTCCTCTTTGACTTCGCGGTAATCCCATAACAAAATCTATCGTTATGTGCTCCCATTTCCACTCCGGAATCTCCAAGGGTTGTAATAATCCGCTAGGCTTACAATGTTGCGCTTTTACTTGCTGGCACGTTAAACACTTTGCTACATGCCTAGATACATCTACTTTCATACCGTTCCACCAATAGTGCCGACGTAAGTTTTGATACATCTTCGTGCTGCTTGGATGAATGCTGTAGTTACTCCGGTAAGCTTTTGACAATATTCTTTCCTTGAGCTCTTCATCCTTAGAGACACATAAACGTCCGTGAAATTTTAATATCCCATCCTCAGTCACTTGGAAATCAACTTTCCTCTTCGTTGCATCCAAACTAAGAATTTTCTGAACTTTCGGGTTCGTGGATCGTAGAACTTTTATTCTTTCTTAAAATTCTAGTTCAACTCTCAAAGTCGCTATCAAGCTTGTTAGCCGACTTACTTCTAATTTAAACTCGTAGTCCCTCAATCCTTCCAATATCGACCACCCTCGACCATTAAATGTGTCATACTAGACTTTCGGCCGAGTGCATCGGCAACTCTATTCGCCTTCCCGGGATGGTACAAGATGTCGCAATCATAGTCTTTGAGTAATTCCATCCATCGACGCTGTCTCATATTTAATTCTTTTCGAGAGAACAAATATTTTAAACTCCGGTGATCCGTATAAATTTGAAACTTTTCGCCACATAAGTAGTGCCTCCGCAGATCTTCAAGGCGAAAACAATCGTAGCTAACTCCAAATCATGCGTCGGATAATTCAACTCGTGAGGCCTTAGTTGTCGTGAAGCATAAGCTACTACCTTTCCGTGCTACATTAGCACACATCCCAATCCTTTCAATGACGCGTCACTATAAATCTCAAAGCCTCCAGGCCTAGAAGGTATTGTGAGAACCGGCGCGGTTGTCAAACGATGCTTAAGCTCTCGAAAACTTCGTTCGCATTTATCCGTCCATTCGAACTTCGTAAGCTTCTTAGTCAACTGCGTCAATGGCATAGCTATAGATGAAAAATTTTCCACAAAGCGCCTATAATATCCAGCCAATCCCAGGAAACTTCGAACCTCGGTAAATGTCGTTGGTCGAGGCCAATTAATCACCGCCTTGATTTTCACAGGGTCCACGGAGATTCCTTCTCCAAATATTATGTGTCCGAGAAATGCCACTTTGTTCAGCCAAAACTCACATTTACTAAACTTGGCATAGAGCGAGTGTTCCCTCAAGGTCCGCAAAACAATTCTTAGGTGCTTTTCATGTTCTTCGTTACTTCTTGAGGAGATTAGAATATCATCAATAAACACTATAACGAAACGATCGAGGTATTCCTTAAACACTCGATGCATCATATCTATAAATGTAGCTAGGGCATTAGTTAATCCAAAAGGCATCATCGTAAACTCATAATGCCCATATCTCGTCCCTGAAAGCCGTTTTCGAAATATTCTCTTGTTTAATCTTCAACCGATGATATCCCGTTCTCATGTCTATTTTGGAGAACACTGAAGTTCCCTACAGGTGATCAAACAGATCATCGATCCTTGGCAATGGATATTTATTCTTAACGGTCACTTGATTCAACCGCTCGTAATCTATACACGGACGTAAGGATCCATCCTTTTTCCTCACGAATAACACCGGTGCTCTCCATGGGGATGCACTAGGCCTAATGAATCCTTTGTCAAGCGGTTCCTACAATCGTACTTTCAACTCTTTCAATTCCGATAACGCCATCCTCGTAAGGCGCCTTCGATATTGGCTCCGTCCTAGGGGCTAGCTCAATTAGAAACTCAATCTCACACTCGGGTGGTAACCCCTGGCAATTCTTGAGGAAAAACATCGGGAAAATCTCGCACCACAACTATATTTTCCAATTTCGGTTCCTCGACCGTCGTATCAACTACCGTAGCTAAATAAGCTTAGCATCCCTCATCTAACATCTTTGTCGTTTCGAGCAACGAAACCAAAGGAATGGAAGTCCCTCCACGACTTCCCTTAAACTCATAGCTAGGACGACCTTCCGGATAAAAACGAATTACTCTTTCACCACAAATCGAATACAGCTCTTTGTCTATTCAACCAATCCATTCCAATGATCACATCAAAGTCATACATAGGTAATACCGTCAAGTCTATCCTTTCCTCTCTACCATCAATAACTATCTTACAATTCATGCAACCTAACGAAACTATCTCTTTATCCTTTAACGGAGTAGTAACATGCAAAGTCACATTCAAAGACTTCAAATCCAATTCGACCATATCAGCAAATCGAGCGGACACAAAGGAGTACGAAGTCCCATGATCAAATAACGCATAAGCAACTTGGTCACATAAATAAATCATACTTGTGACCACTCCAAGGGTATTCTCTTCGCCTCACCTCGAGCTATAGCATAAACTCGTCCTTGAGCCGGCGGTCGAACTATTTCATTTTGCGGGGCAGCATGAAGGTCTTGTCTATGACCTCGGTCCTTGGGGTCTAGCTATTTGAGCTTGGTTGGGGCAAAATCTCATTTGATGGCCGATTTGCCCACACTTAAAGCATGCGCCTGTCCTAATAGGGCAAGGTCCGTTTCCATGCCTTCTTCTACACAAACGATAGTTCAAGCTTGATTGAAGTTGCGGTTTGCCAATATTTCCCCTCACAGGCGGAGCAAATCACCTAGGATTAGTCATTGGTCTCTTACCCCATCTGGCGATTGTCTCGCGGTACATGGGAACCGCGATCCCGATACAATTAACCTCTCTCTCATGTCTCGTTCTATCATCTAGCCTCGTTCATAAACTTCTTTATAAGTTCTCAAATTCATAGCTGTCATCCGACTTTGAAGTTCGGGCCGTAACCCATCTCGAAACCTCCGCATCTTTTCTAGAGGATCCTCTACATAACGTGGTGCATACATAGACAGCCTTGCAAATTCTACTTCATATTGATCAATAGTCAAATGACCCCGACGTAAGTTTTGGAACTCCACCAACTTACTTTTCCTAGCCTCCGAGAAATACTTATCATTGAAGACCTCCGTGAACGTAGTCTAACTCAAAGAGTGCCTTCGGGAAATACTCCGTCTTTTGTGGCCTTCCACCGGTCATTTGCCGTACTATCCGGTTGGTACACTGTTAGAAGCACTTTCTCCTCATCCGTACATCTTAGGACTCCAAAAATTTTCTCGAGCTTCTCTATCCATCCTGGGCAGTAACTCCGGGTCACCAATTCCATTAAACCGGGGTGGTCTCAACTTCATAAACTATTCCACTAATTGGCCCATGTCTCGAGGTGTAATGACATTACCTGGTATATTGCCAACTCCCATACTTTGATCAGCATTTACATTAACTTGTGCATTACTAGCTCCTACGCCCGGCCATTGCTACCACTACCTCCGCCCTCCGCATTAGTACCCATCGTTGCATTCACCGCAGTTAAAGTGGAACCCACCGCTTGAGTTATGGCAAAGCATCCCTATCCCGAGCTTGTTTGTCAATCGATTTCCAATCCGTTCCAAGGCTCTCAATACATCGCTCATTCCAGGATTCTCTACCACAGTGGCCTCGAGCTAGAAACCCTAACACTCGGGTCTTCTACGTCTCACAAGTCGATCGCTCATCCTTAAACTCCCTACAACAATTTAATTCCACCACGGAATTAAAACTTAATTCAACCATTCCAACCTCGGGATTCCATGCCACACAACTCGCAAAGCATCACTTCAAAGCAAATATTCCCGGACAATCTCAAAAGTACAACATTCCATGATATACAATCATGTTTCGAACCTAGTGGAACAATCAACGCGTCATCAAGTAAGCATTCACACTCAATGCACATGCTCAATACGAAGCTTGGTTGATTCAATCATCATAACAATGCCACTTTCATGATGCCAAATACATGCACCGCTCATATGCCATGCATTACCTAACTTACTCTAGTGAACGCTTCCTACGGTCTCGCTACCCTAGTCACCCCGGATCTCATTCCTCCTTATTACTCCAATCCTCAATCAATTTGGATCGAGCAAACCTTACTCCGATACCACTTAACCGGGATGTCACGCCCCGCTTCCCTTACGAGCACGTACATCCATAATACGCCGTAAGTACTATCCCAAGATACTCTTCATATACGGCGAATGAAATGAAACCGCAAGTGGAAAGCGGAAGAAAATAAACCCAACTCCAAGTCCATCGTCTCAATACATCCACTTAATGAGATGCGGGGAAACTAAAAGACTTTATCCATAAAAAAAAACAAAATAAAAATAATAAAAAATACAGGTCCGTACAAACGATACCATAAAACTAACAATATACACAATTGAGGTCAAGGAGACAAGAGGGCAACCCAAAAATGAAACCACTAAGCCCTAACTAACACCGTCTCCAACAAAAAGTAGCATCAAAGTCAACCAACAATGGAGACTCTAGAAAGTACTAGTGTCCTCGGCTTGACTCGCGTCCTCGTCGGGATCATACTCGAGAGAAAGACTCCAACTACACTTCGATTGAATCCTCATCCATCTCGTCATCCTTTGAATCCGAAATCTCTATTACTTCTATATTCTCCTCTCCCACTAGTTCTTTTTAGGGATATTCCTTGAACCTACAATGGACGCTTCAACTTCTATCTCATCCCTAGTAGGGTGGCACCAAGAAGGGACAACCCTTTCTAGCACATCTTGGGGCCTTAACTGTTTAGATACAACCCCGTTTACTTTACGTAACCATGCCTCGAATCTATGAGGCTTATAAGATGCTTCAGGCTCATCTATCCAAACCACGGTCGTCCTTCTAACATATACTACATCTCCTCCTTCGAGAAACTCCTCAATATACCTAGTCATTTCTTGGGGTTCACCTAGTCGAACAGCAACATCTTCAATTTCTAGAATCCGAAAAAAGAAAGGTCCCACGACGGGGTGAGATTTACATCTCGGTAAGGCAAGTCCTGTCCCTAGGTTGGACCGACAGCTCATTCAAGTAAAACCAACATAAGCTCAATGTGCACAAGAATATGATGCATACCACAACCATACAAAATACATGCATAATGATAAGTATCAATTACTCAATAATGGCAATATATCTCATCACTTTACTTAAGACAGTGCACATAACGAAACCAAGCCACGCCCTTCCTTTCTTCCACCTTCATTCGATTCAAGCCCGCGTGTGAAACGCCTCAAGGCTAGGTTCGCGTACTTACGCATCGAGACCGTCTCATTGATAAAACCAGCATAAAACGCTTCAGATTTTCAAAATCATCTCAAGCCTCGTGTCGATACATCATAATTTCCGTCCCGCGTCACTTACGCATCGGGACGTTGGCCATTTCCACCCCGCGTCTTTACGCATCAAGGTACCACAATTTCTCAAGCATGCTAGCAATTCATCATAATCATGACTTCAAGTTCAAATATAGCTCACACATAGGGCTAACAATAAAAGGCATGCGAGACAATCAATTTTCAACCAACAAGAGGCAATCAATACATATCAAGGCTATTCAATGAGTCTTTAAGCAATTGGCACAACACGAGATCATATATCAAACAACATCACCGTAACTCACCAAAATTTGCATAATCCTCATCGTATTCACCCAATTGAGCCCAATCGTTCTAGCTAAGGTATAAGAACTTTCTTACCTTAAGCTTGATCAGCAAAACACTTCTTTCCTAGCCCTTAAACACCTCGGCTCCCACAATTTCAGAACAGGGCAACAAGCAACCTAGAAAAAATCAATCAATTCATCAATATTTCTTTGCCTAAACACCAAATCATCGATCATACACTTCCTCAACATATCACTCCACATCCTAACATGCCTCAAGGATCAAATTAAATCCCAATTCCATCACAAACAGCCCCCTCTAACTCAGTAAGAACAGAACCGAAACAGGGTACCCCTGTTCTGTTTCAATCCAGCTCAAACAGTCCACAACTCAACGTAATCCTTCACTTTATCCATCAATATTCTTGCTAACACCAAGTTCTATATATTAAGGGGCCTCACCGAAAATTTTGGCTCAAGGTGACACTGGTTGGTCTTCGTTTGGCGCTAATTTCTTCTAGTCCGCCATTGAACAGTTTCTGTTCCTTTGAACACAACAGTAGTTCAAGGTCAAGATATCATTCATTTTAGCCCCAAAATTTACAGCAACATCATATACATGTCTACTAAACGTCACCAAAATTTGAGCTCAAAATTCATCCGTTTGGTGGTCCAATAAAATACCAACAGCAGCATACCTCCGGTTGAGTCAGTTTCCAGCGACTCGCGGGAGATTGGCCACCCTGAATTCCACAGTAGCTCAAACGGTGCACTTCCACCTGGAAAATTTCGACAACAGGCCGATCTTTGCAGTGGTAGGTAGCTCACTGGGTGGTTGTCGACGGTTGAAAAGTTGGACAGCCGGGAAGTTGGCGATTAGAACTGGTCGGGGCAGACTGTTTCTGTGTGTGAAGGAGTGAAGGAAGGAGAAAATGGAGGTGATGGTGGTGTTGTTCTATTCTTGAACGTAAATATCCAAAAGGAAAAAGAGAAGATGGCTCATTCTCATCCCAAATTCTCTTAGGTGTCGAGTTCATTAATTGAGCACCATAGGTTAATGACATTTGGCATTGCACACATAATATCACACTTTCCTTCCAATTTTGCCCCTCCAATTTCGGCTGATATAAAGGGAATAATCAAATGACAAGAATGCCCTTGTCCGATTAATAAAAATAGGGTCGACGCTCGAGGGGGAAAAATCGTCTTTTCACACCCTACGTCCGAAAATCCAATTTTTTTTTTCATCGATTTTCATTCCCGACTAGGCGTCGTCCAATCCAAACTCATTTTTTACAAATCTTCATTTCCATTTTTTTCCATTTCGAGATCCCATTTCGTGATCGATTTCTCGTCGTCCGTAATTTCAATTTATCTGGAACTAACGGGCGGCTTTTGCGGACATTACGCGTATTGACTCCGTGATTCTCATCACACTTAGGAAAATTCAAATAATGGCTATCTTGATTGTCATGAAATCCCAAGGGTCTATTACTAGCCCCGACGGCCGCGATCGCCATAAATCGATTTTGGGAAATTTGCAAATCATACGTTGGTTATGCGGCATCACCCGCGTCCCAATCGTATAACACTAGCAATAAATCCCTTAATCGTTCTCGATTAGCCTCGGCTCTAAATATCCCCTTAACGACCCTTATGGTCAAAATGCCGTTTCGAATCGGATTTCCTAGGTCCACGTATCTCGTCACGCGTTAGCCTTTCCCCTTCGATTAGTTAACTCGCGATTGATCATATCCGAGCGAGATATAACCGAAATACTTCAACGGATATCTTACAGCTTAAAGATCTCGAAATGACAGGAAAATCGAGTCTATCAAATCCTCATTCCTCACGTGTTCTTGCTTGTTTGGCTACGATCTCGCTCATTTCTCGTGTGTTCTCGGGTGGTTCTATATCAAAAAAGGTAGGGGAATTACTAGTTTTGGTATAAAAATATTAGTTTAATGTGTGTTAAAGTGGATGCATGGTTATTTTTTATGGATGAAGTATGATGCGTGCCGAATCTTATGCATAAAACTTGCTAAAAATAGGTTGAGAAATCAAGTCATTCTTATTTGTATAAGTATGTATTGTATGAGGTATAAGAATTTTCTTAAAATGTGTGGATGGTATGATAAACTTAATCAAAGATAATAAAAAAATCATGAGTGTGCAAGTACGTGATTTCCATTAAAAGACATCGACGTGCCAACTTTAGATGGAAAAGCAACGGTTAACGGCTTGGGTGTAATGACATATTTTATAAAACTCTAATAACCATTGTTCGCAACAATGGATGGATTTTCCATTATTTGCTAAAAGGGAATGGCGTAAAAATTGTTACTTAATGATGACATGAATTCGACATGTGCAGTGACGATCTTTGCCTAGTACTTGGAAGTTCCGATTAGAGGTTCGGGAAAAAAGATGCTTGAAAAGTGAAAAGAAAAGCATGCATATTACTTTTATTGAATTATGCTTGACGTTGTGATTGATGTCGATGAGATTGTTACGAGAAATGAAAGATTCAAATGAGAACCCAAAAGTGAAAGGAAAATCTTATAGCATTCATTAAGTGTATGCTTGATATCACGATTAATGCCATGCTTGATGAATTTAAGTAATAGATCACATGATAGCTTTGTGGTTCACGACATAAGGTGTTGTAAATTCTATTCTATCTCGAAACTAGTACTTTTTCTTACTTGGGCCGTGGGCTTATCCCTTCATTTTTCAGGAAATTGATGGTTTCGCCACTAACTCCTCTGTTCGGCCAGCCTATGTATATGCATATGTACCATCATGACATTATGGAAGTGCAATTTTGTGATGTGAGTGTGGAGTAGTGTAATGTGGAGGTAGTAACCGAGAGAGTACGAGAGCGAGTAATAACCTCCTTTGAATTTTGTTTCTAAAAGAGTGAACGGAACGTCGTACATGATGTACGTATGTGATGTAAGATATAATGATGTGTGTGTATATATATATATATATATATAAAAGATTCTGTGTTTACTTTTGTTATGAAAGTTGCTATGTCTACTGTTATCACACGAAACTGATGCGTTTTGCGATATTAAGTTAAAGGAAATCTAGTTTAAATATTAGAGAAAAGATTTAAGTCCCAATTTCGTAAACTAGGAATACTTAATTGGGCAAACTAGTGTGTTGATCCTGAGGTCATTACACGTGTAATACTTCTCCTCCGCGGCCCACACGCCCATGGTGTTGCTTGCCACAATCCACTCCTCTAGGATATGTCCTCTCCAAGCTTTTGAACCCGCCCTCTGGGGACGAGTTCTTCGCTTTGCCGTCCGACTTCCTCTGGTCGGCCGACCACCTTGCATACCTTTCTTGCTAGCAAGTTCCATTAGTAGCCTGAACCATTCCTAAATGAGATTTCCCTTGTTTCCTATTAGAAATTCTAATTTCTTCTCTAAACCTTCTACCAGTTTGTGTATGAATTATCATAATGTGGTTGGCTTAGTGATTACGGAATGAACGGAACAAGAGAAGTGTCAGCCAAGCTTCAATAGGCGTAAAGTATTCAAGTGATGGCCATTTGAAGCGCGATCTTTTACTCATCAATGACAGTTTCGTTCAGTCTTTCTCCCATCTGATGAGAGACACAAGATACCGCAGTCTTAACGGACCACTCAAGCTCGAAATCCCACATCAGCGGGGTCCCACTTGGAGGCTTGGACGAGATGGTGAGCGAACAAGAACTAGAGGGGCTCGTCGATGCAGTTCCCGCAGAGCTGCTTGGAGACAAAGCAGTTTGGCTTGGAGCTGTGGAGAGAGATAGGGAGTGACTGAGGCAACAGAGATTGTGCTGATGCTGCTTTTCGTGTGGAGTACGAGGAATAGAAAGAGTGAGTGGTGATTGCCCATGGTTTGTTATTCGGGATAGGAGCGAGCGTGGGGCTTCCATGCTTCTAGCTTTATATGGATTCCATGAAGGGGTCTTGGGAACATGATTCTAATATCAATTATTTCTCAATAATTTCCAAAGCCATTATTACAAAATTGTCACAATAATGATACTTATCTTTGGGAGAGAATGGTTTTTTTTTACCTTTTACTATGGGAAAACTCGTCTAAGATACCGCTAGCTCATGAAATATTTCACTAACCTGACAAATTAGATACGATGATCGATTTGGCCCAAACTCCAAACCTTAATGCGTGGCTCGAACATAGGATTGTTGGCATTGGTTATTGAGGAACTTGAACACGTACCCTATACCACAAGTCTCATGCACCAGAACAATTGTTCCTTTAAGGCTGTATTAAGGAGTTTTATGAGATGGAGCGTACAGTACCGTTCATGGCTGCATCATATCTAATATGATAGATTATGAAGTAACGGTGGGAAATTAACTCTGACGACCACACATTTCTAAGGAAACTGAAAACTTCTTTGTTCAGTTTCCACTCACCATTCTATACATTCTTTTTATTTGCTCTTTTTTGATGAAATAAATCTTCTCTATATGATGTCGCTGTCGCACTCACTGTTCCTTTGCGTCTCCGTTTCCCTCGCTGTAGACTTGCACTTAGTTTATTCACCGAAAAATTGGCCCATTTCCTCCGACGTCAGCCCTTATGTCTCCGTCATCATCGTGTAGAAAACTCTCACACGGCGCTCGTGATCACCGCAAACAAGAAGAGGGCCCATCAGTGGTGATTACCTTATACAGCGATGTGGACATCATCCATAGTACTCCACTTGCCACCCGGTGCTCTGCGACACTGATTAAGCACCCCTGCACACGCAGCCTCTGTGAGAAGATATCCGAGCTGTACATCCATGTGAGTGGTGGCCATGGGCATCACCTTGGTATTGTCCTACATGGCCTTCTTCTTGATTGGGATGGCGCCGAACATTTGGGTTCATAGCTCGGAGATCTTCCTACGGAGACTGCTTGCCCAGGGTCACGCAATCGGTGTCGCCTTGATCCGACTGATGAGTGAAGCGTCATCAATGACGTTCATATCACTATACAAGGCTATCGCCATTGATGGGCCCCTCTTGTTCACAGCGATTTCCAGCATCGCATGGATGTTCTTTTACACGATGATGCCGGAAGGCAGGGGCAGAAGCTAGAGGAGGTGAGCCAATTTTTTGGAAAAACACCAAGTGGAAGTTTGTGGGAAGGGAGATAGAGATGCAAAGGAACAATAAGGTCGATTTGACGCGATGGAAGTCGCGGCGAGGGATAGCTAGTGAAATTATTATAAGGTAGTGGGTATTTGGTAAATGTGGATGCGTTTGTTAGGGTATTTAAAGTAATTATACACGATATGAATTGAATAACGTCTGCTACTGTGGATGAGGAAAAAAAAAAGAACCGTAATAACGAATTTTCAAAAGAAAAAAACCGTAAAAAATTTCTGAGGAAATTCTATTTCTCAACGAGAAGTTTTTGATAAACTAGTTGGGACTTGTTTATTTCGCCCATTTGAGTCCGAACTCACTATTTAGTTCACACTCACATTCCTTAGCGTTGCCGAAATTTCCTAGTGTCGCACATGTGTCATTAGAGTGTCGTGCATTGCCGCGCTTGCGCCATGCATGTTGTATACACATTTTTCAGAAGGACTTCTAGCTACGAATTACGAAGTGTTTTTCATCTAAAATTTTTATTTACTCATGATTAGAGAGTATGTTGGTTTGCCACTGTTGGTTGATAAAGTGGGAAGGGATTTCAGAAGAAAGACAACATCCACCTTTGGAGAGATGAATTGAGGAGTTTGCGAAGATGACCCATTATCAAAATCCAAGACATGGATAAAGTGCTCAAATTTTCGAGTCTGTTAGGAGGATTTACATGGGGAGGACTAAATCTTGTGATTTCTGTGTGGAGTATTACTCCACAAAGTATATGATGTATTTGTGGATCATCTGATATGCCAATTTGGAAGGCAAAGAGATCTTTGTTGGCATGAAGTGCCATGAAGAAATGTGTCCAAATGAACAAAATACTTCATAATATGGCCTTCAAAAATTGCAACGAGAAGCCCATATCTTAAATTATTGACAAGGGCATGTGAGGGGCAAGAGGAAGCCCTATGGGAAGAAGAATGGACATTTGCAAGTTGAATTTTTTTGACAGGTAATGACTTGTGCAGTTTGTGGCCAACATTTAGTTTCACAAATCTTTCGACTTTACCCCTTCAAAGAAATTAGGATTCGATGATGATGGTCTTAGAGCACCATACTTGATGTCTTGTGTGCTTTTGACAAAAACCCCTTGAAAGACCCACTGGTGCATGTAGAGCTGCTCAACATATACCAGAATCGTCTCTTTGCCAATTCAAGTTGGATGTTTAACCCAACTGAGATGTTTACGCATGTTATCGTCGAATTTTGACACGAAAGGCTAAATCTCCAAGGTGATTTCAAGCCTTTCATTGGATAGCCGATGGCTATGCCTTCATGATTGACCCTGTCTACACCAACGAGGTCTTTCCTACCTCCTCCCACGGCTTCCTCACCTCCTCTTGAGATACTTTCTCATTTCCTTTTCATTTTGCTTCTCCTATTTTGTAGCATAAATTTGATGTATTCTCTGTCTTCAATTTTATCTTTTTCACGTTGAACGTGGATTCTTTTTATTACGGGCTGAATTATACAGAGGTGATTACTTCTTGTGACCCTATCGACAAATTTAGAGGTAATGCCGAGTGGGGACCCAACGGTCCTCAATCGACATGTATTCTCCCAATTACCTCACACAACATTGGAATTTCATTTTATTTGATCAACCCGATTACAATGTTATAAGATAAGGAGTCACCACTAGCCTATTGAGATTAGCTAGAAATTTGAGACAATACCTCACTTCCTACGCAACTAGGATTCTAGGTTGGGGGACTTGATTATGCTAGTTATTCAACTAATGCTCTTATACTAATGCTCCAATTATGAGTCCCAAAGTTTTCCTCCAGTTATTGTCCTTGCAATTTTTTGTGTGTTTATTATGGTCTTAGATTGTAACTTAACCATTCGACTAAGAAAATGAATCGCGAAATTGATATAACAGCAATCACAACAAACACATCACAAATAATAAGGAAGAGCGAATAAAAGTTAAGGTACGGTAATGTAACTCGATGCAATTTGGGCTAAAGAACATTAAAAGGCGTCATTCTTAAGCGCCGGGAGAGCAACTCCGTGAGCTAAAGTAAAGTAAAATAGAATCCAAGGTATAATCCTTATTCTAATCTCTAAAAGAAACCTATCATTAATGTAATCTACAAAAGAGGAAAAAACACATATACAACAGTTCCTTAAATGCAAATCGAACATTAATGATGAAATTTTTATCCTTTCAATTTAACTTATTTTCTCTACATTTTCTACATTTCTGTTTATTTATTTCATTTGAAAAGAAAAATACTTTCTAAATTTTGATTTTTTTTTGAAATTCAAAGAAAATATCTTCCTAAACAAATGAGCCCGACGCTAAAAGGAAAGTGAATTAACACTACAAGCTAAGAAACACCGACACTCTCTAGGACCCGTTGTCCACACTCTCTAAACACATGGTTAGCATTCTAGCCCACGACACGCGACTCACAATCTGCCATTTAGACACGTACGGTTCAATTTTAAGTATTTTAAATAAATTAGGAGTCAAAATGTAAATTTATCAAAAATATATCTATATACTTAGGCCATATATCCAGCCATCCCAAAATTAATATACTCAATCAACCAGAAAAAGAAAAAATGATCATGAATCCACAATAGAAGAAGAAGAAACTCACAATTGATATTTTTGTACTTGTACATATAAAAATATACATTTCTTATATAACGTGTCGAAATTTTTTTTTTTTTTAGAAATAACGTATCGGCATATCGTGTCGCGTGTCGGTGCTACTTAGACTACAAGTTAAGATGCCACCACCTAACTAAGGCTTGCACTTACTCTCTCTATGTGTGTGTATAATTTTATTATTTTGATAGTTTATTTTCTTTCTTTCGGTCTGTTTTCTCAGTCCATCATCATCCTACATAGACTAATCAATTCTTTGCTTTGCTCATCATTCACCTGTCTAGCTCCAAAAACTTAACATTACAAGAAATCTTCACCAACCGGGGAACTCATTAAGGCTACAAGCCATATTCGAATCTCTGCATATGTAATGAAACATGTCCAAATCACAAACAGGACTCAGACAACCATCAAGAAATCAGTAGTTAAGACTTCTCGTCTTTCTTTTCTCTACAAAGAGAGTATAAAGGTACTTAGCTTGGAATTGCAGATGTTGATTTCGAAGGATGATCAAACTAAGTAGCGGATATTTGGGAGGTGCCCTCTCCTGATTATCAGCGTCAGCAGAGAAGAAACGAGCAGGAATCAAGCTATACGGAGTCTCTGATAAGAAAACAGTGTAAAACAGAGGAGTGATCAGTGAGGCTTTGGAGCTGCAATAGGTGTCAATCGTCGGTGGATAGAGAATGGAAATTGATGAAGAAGTTTCTGGAAATTTAGGAAAGGATCTAGGATCAATGCCATTGAATGAACAAAAAAATGAAAGTCAGAGGATGAGAGAGAGCTTATCTTCAATTTCACTGCAGTAATCCGGTTGTTGTTCGATGGAGAAGCTTCGACTAAATGTAACCAAAATCAAGTCTGATCCAAGCCAAAATCGTGAAGCTAAGGGGCACAATATAGAGAGCTCCCCGTGGCAGGAACTGGAGATCTTCGTCTGGAAGCAGGACGAAGACATAACCCGATGGAAACGACAAAAAGCACAAATCGACAAGAATAAAGCTCTGGCTAGAGGGCCAACAGGATACGGTGGTCGTCGATGTGCTGACTTCCCCGTGATACTGGTCTCTCGTATCATTTAATACCGGTCGATGGCAAATGGGTCACATTTCACTTAGGTGGATTCAATCTTGTCCTAACTTCTAGCCAGTACTTTGCTCCATTGAAACATACTGCTAAACGTTGTTTATGGTCGGTGACTTATGGGATCCTTCAAATAAATTAAATCTATCTGCGCATCTGAAATATAAACTGTATAATAAAAAATAAAAATGGACTGTCGCACGAGATCATGCAAACTTCAGTTTTTACCTTGAATTGTGGTTTTCGGGACCCCAGAGGCAAAAATCTCCTTTGTCCTTACGACCCCAGAACTCTTTGAAGCTCAACCAAAAACTCACTTCCGCAGCAACAATGCTAGTGGTGTGACAAGCTTCGTGATGATGCCATCCAAACCCTATGCATAAACATGAGAGCAGCGGTGATAGCGGAGAGAATCAATTTATTAGAAAGTGAGATTGGGCAAGAAACACCTGGTCATGATGCGGAAGATGAATACGAAGAGCGACTGTCGATTCAATTGCCTTCATTCCGAAGGAGCTGAGGATATTGGCAAACCAATCGAAAGCTGGTCACAAACGGTCCAACGCCGGGTGGTCACCATCGCAAGCTGGTCACAAACGATCGAATGCAGGGCTTCGCTAAGGTGTTTATCCAAACCTCGATTCGACGAGGAAGGAATGTACGCTCGCCCACCTCTTGAAGTGGCGCCCGTCAAGACCCTGGCCGTGTGCACTTCTCCTCAAAGCGTGAACTCTCAAAAACCCATCTCGCCAAATATCTGCTCAGAATAAACCAAGGGGCTCAGGGTTCGAGTGAAATTCGCAAAGGACGTTGTGATCTTCAAGAAAAGGTGAATGTAGAGATTGAGTTTGTGCTTCAAAAATTGAAAGCTCAACAAATTCTATCTTCCTGCAACAACTTACGAGCCCACGTGCAAGATTTCCCGAAGTCCACTCACCTGTGCTAACCGCTTTATTTTTATGGATTTGGATAAAAGAAGTCCCATAAAAGAAATCTGCTTTTGTGTAATTTTCAAATGTAAAACCTACGATCGGTTCTTGGCCCGGATCAATCCTGGTTTCTTTTTGTCAAGTCCCACAATCCTCCTCGAACATACATCCACCTAAGCCTTAATATCTTGTGACGGTCTGATTTTCCTGTCATTTCGAGAGCCTTAATATCTTGTGACGGTTTGATTTTCCTGTCATTTCGAGATCTTTGACCGTAAGATATCCGTTGAAGTATTTCAGTTATATCTCGCTCGGATTTGATCAATCGCGAGTTAACTAACCGAAGGGGAAAGGCTAACGCGTGACGAGATACGTGGACCTAGGAAATCCAATTCGAAAACGGCATTTTGACCATAAGGGTCGTTGAGGGAATATTTAGAGCTAAGGCTGATCCGAGAACGATTAAGGGATTCATTGCTAGTGTTATGCGATTGGGATGCGGGTGATGCCGCATAACCAACGTATGATTTGCGAATTTCCCTAAATCGATTTATGACGATCGCAGCCGTCGGGGCTAGTAATAGACCCTTGCGATTTTATGACACCCAAGATAATCGTGATTTGAATTTTCCTAAGTGTGATGAGAATAACAGAGTCAATACGCGTAATGTCCGCAAAAGCCGCCCGTTAGTTCGAGATAAATTGAAATTACGGACGACGAGAAATCGATCAAGAAATGGGACTCGAAATGGGAAAAAAATGGATTAATTGGACAAGGGAATTCTTGTCATTTGATTATTCCCTTTATATCAGCAGAAATTGGAGGGGCAAAATTGGAAGGAAAGTGTGATATTATGTGTACAATGCCAAATGTCATTAATCTATGGTGCTTAATTAATGAACTTGACACCTAAGAGAAATTGGGGTAAGAATGAGCCATCTTCTTCTTCTTCCTTCTGCATATGTACGTGCAAGAGTAGAACAGCACCACCATCACCTCCATTTTCTCCTTCCTTCACTCCCTCACGCACAGAAACAGCCTGCCCCGACCAGTTCTGATCGCCAACTTCCCGGCCGTCCAACTCTTCAACCGTCGACAACCAGCCAGTGAGCCACCTACCACTATGACGATCAGCCTGTTTTCGAACTTTTCCAGGTGGAAGTGCACCGTTTGAGCCACTGTGGAATTTAGGACGGCCAATCTCCCGCGAGTCGCCGGAAACTGACTCAACCGGAGGTAGGCTGCTGTTGGTATTTTATTGGACCACCAAACGGACGAATTTTGAGCTCAAATTTTGGTGACGTTTAGTAGACATGTATATGATGTTGCTGTAAATTGTTGGGCGAAAATGAATGAAATCTTGACCTTGAACCACTGTTGTGTTCAAAGGAGCAGAAACTGTCCAATGGTGGATCAGAAGGAATTAGCGCCAAACGAAGACCAACCGGTGTCACCTTGAGCCAAAATTTTCGGTGAGACCCCTTAATACATATAAATTGGTGTTAGCAAGTATATTGATGGATAAATTGAAGGATTAGGTTGAGTTGTGGACTGTTTGAGCTGGATTGAAACAGAACAGAGGGTACCCTGTTTCTGTTCTGTTCTTACTGAGTTAGAGGGGGCTGTTTGTGATGGAATTGAGATGTAATTTGATCCTTGAGGCATGTTAGGGTGTGGAGTGATATGTTGAGGAAGTGTATAATCGATGATTTGGTGTTTAGGCGAAAGATTATTGATGAATTGATTGATTTTCTCTAGGCTGCTTGCTGCCCTGTTTCTGAACTGAAGAAATTGAATTGTTTAAGGGCCAAATTGAAGTCTTTTAGTCTTGAATTTATTTGTGGGATGTCTTAAGGTAGTGATTAAGGTGTGGTTAAAAATTGGGCGCAATTGGAGTTCGATTTGATTAAGTTTTGGATTGAATTCCATAGGCGCGACTTGAGTTGTTGCTGGCCGGTTAAAGGAAGAAGGAATCCATTTGGCTTTGGCACTTGGAACAATAATTGTGAGTAATTCTTACCCTTCCTAGAACATAGACATGTTCATGGATTTAATAATTGTTGGAATATAATATAGTATGATGGGGTTCGTGATTGGAATTGCTTGGATATGAGATAGTTATGTAATTTTTGGGCCAATGAGGTGGCAAAGGGGACTTGAGGCGTAGAATACGCAGGTCCCACGAACCATTAAGCCTGAGGCGTGCTTACGCGGGCGGATTTATTGAAATTGAGATCGTTTAGCCTGAGGCGTTTTGGACGCGGGCTAATGTGTTGAATTTGAACCGAGCCCGAGGCGTTTTCTTACGCGGGCGGATGAGAGTGAAACCGATCGATGCCCGAGGCGTTCTTACGCGGGCGACTTGATTTTGTTATTGAACTTCGTATAATGCCAGCATCGACTATTTGAGTCTGTATTTGATCAATTGTTATATTTGAATGTCTTTCATGCCGAGTTTTCTAAATTGTGTGATGTTACTCAAGTGGAGTTTTCTGCCATGCCATGCTTGTTGCATTTCCTTCCTTTATTTTGTCCCCGAACCGGTAGTCTAGTTAGGGTTAGGGTTTACTCAGCTGAGATGTCAATCTCATCCCTTTGTGGGACCCCCTTTCCGGAACCCCGACATTGAAGATGTTTCCAGTCCGATTAGGCGACCCAAAGGAGAAGACGGTAACTTTTGACGAGTTTCCGGAGAGTAAAGGTGTAGTATACGTTAGGAAGTGTACTAAGGTTTGGGTAGACTTAGGAGCGGGACAGATGCAGCCTTTTTCATTTGAGTCTTGGTTCCTCCGCTTGGGAGATGGCGACTTACATGGGTCCTCTCCGATCCGAGGACGTCCTAGTAGAGGTTGTTCCAGAGTGGTGCCACCCGACTCGTCCCGAGATACAAACAGACGTAGAGTTATCCGCGGCTGGTTCTAGGAACATATCGGAGAAGAGCCCTACTCCGGTAGACGATCCGCGTGTAGTGGTAATCTCGGACTCGGAGGATGAGGAGGATACCGACGGTGAGACAGAGGAGGAGATTGTAGAGACGGACCCATATTATGTACCGACGACCGATGAGGACGAGAGCGGCGAGGCTTGGGAGTCCTTCGTTTAGTTGGATATTCCAGTTCGCTTTGTTAGATCCTTTTGAGGCCCAAGTGGTTTCCTTTTGGGGCTTGTTCTCTTGTTCCTACTTTTGTTCTTTTGTGAGTGCTACATCTGGTCTCGTTGATTTATATCACATGACCGATGTTGTATATAGTTGTGAATGGTTGGTCCTACTCTTTTGTCCACTCGTTCTCTTGTCGGGGTTTTAGTTACCTTTTGTGTGCGCATTACATGCTTTATCGTATGCCTTTATGTGGTATCCTGGGTTAGTATATGTCACGTCCCACAATCCTCCTCGAACGTACATCCACCTAAGCCTTAATATACTAACCCAGGATATTAAGACCCCAGAACTCTTTGAAGCTCAACAAGCTTCGTGATGATGCCATCCAAACCCTATGCATAAACATGAGAGCAGCGGCGATAGCGGAGAGAATCAATTTATTAGAAAGTGAGTTTGGGCAAGAAACACCTGGTCATGATGCGGAAGATGAATACGCGCAAGCTGGTCACAAACGATCGAACGCAGGGCTTCTCTAAGGTGTTTGTCCAAACCTTGTATCGACGAGAAAGGAATGGACGCTCGCGCACCTCTTGAAGTGGCGCCCGTCAAGACCCTGGCCGTGTGCACTTCCCCTCAAAGCGTGAACTCTCAAAAACCCATCTCGCCAAATATCTACTCAGAATAAACCAAGGGGCTCAGGGTTCGAGTGAAATTCGCAAAGGACGTTGTGATCTTCAAGAAAAGGTGAATGTAGAGATTGAGTTTGTGCTTCAAAAATTGAAAGCTCAACAAATTCTATCTTCCTGCAACAACTTACGAGCCCACGTGCAAGATTTCCCGAAGTCCACTCACCTGTGCTAACCGCTTTATTTTTATGTTTTTGGATGAAAAAAGTCTCATAAAAGAAATCTCCTTTTGTATAATTTTCAAACGTAAAACCCACGATCGGTTCTTGGCCCGGATCAATCTTGGTTTCTTTTCAATTCGTATCCAATTCACTCTAGATAGCCACTTGGACTCTTGAGCGAATGTTCCCCATCAGATTTGCTCTATCCCTTTTCTTCTCATTTCACCAAGCTTTAAAGCTTGAGACAAGACAACAGAAGGAATTGCTAATTTCAGAAACCCGTGGCATCCCATGAAAGGCCACCTTGGAGAAACCGGTCCAAATTATTTTACGAGATGGTGAGATCCTGGCATACAATGCCAGCAACTGTAACAGCACCAGATAGCATTCGCGAAAGCAGCACCTTGGTTCCTGATTCCGGACTTGAACACCAGAAACCACCGACATATGAAAATGTGCAGCAATGTACTAATTGTTGAACTGATAATCATTAGGGACGACATTGTTCTGTATCTGAAGTGAGCATGCGTCCCTGCCTCCGCAGATATATCGGGATTTTGATTGAAGAAGAGAAGGATTTGGCCTGCATTGGCCGGTAGGGTCGCTAACGGAGTGCTAGCTAATAGCAGAACAGTGATAGCCCTCTGCCACTTTAGAGAACCACTTGGACTCTTGAGCGAATGTTTCTCTAGCTTATCTATTGTATTGTCCTTAAACCTTTATCTTTTATTAAGTTCGAAAATTTTAAAAACATGAATAAATGGGAAGTATCTAAAAATTATTCTTGGATGATCTAGTTAGTTTCTAAGAGATCTTTCTTCAATCATATTATATTTTAGTCAAATGAACCAAATATAATTTAAGTAAAAATTCTGGATCCTCTTGATCCGATCTTATGCTGTAATGCATCATATGCAAATTTATTTTATTGTAACGCCTGTATAATTTGTCAACGCATTTCATGTAGGAATTATGAGAAAAGTTATGTCAAGCTATGATAGAGATTGGTATTTCAAGAGCCCTTCATGCGCAACCAGACATAGCCCCATTTAGAGATGGTCACTAGGAGACACAAAGAAAATTAGTGAATTTATCAAAGGCCATTTCTTGATAAGAAAAAAAAAAAGAATTGGCCCAAGCTTGAGCTCCACACAATCTAGGAATGTATGGTTCAGGAGCATGTGAGACATTATAGATGCTTTGGATGTGTTGGAGTTTTTAGATCTTGAAAAAATAAGTATAAACCATTATCTAGAGTACAACTACAATAATAAGCAAAGTTACCTGAAAACACGGGCTGAATGCCATCGATACAATGAGAAATTGCGATTAGCAACATATCTTCCACATAAGTTCAAGAATCTTCTTCTGTGCTATAAAGGTAGCCTCATGCCCTTCGGCTGAAGATCACGAGAGTACCTGCAAGCAAGCCATCCTTGGCAACCATCAGTAAGGAAACATAAATTGCCAAATGAGCTGCTCATGGTCTTCCGGCGCCCAATTCATTTGAAACTCTCGTGGTGCCAAAAATAAAGCTAAGTAAGTGTGAGACTGAGGAATAGCTGTTTCTTTTGCAAGATCTGCTCAAGTAAATAAAGCTTGAACTGCTAGGATTACCTTATAGAACTACTGAGTCCTAGGGGCATCATGTAAACCAAGGAGCAGGTGATGAGGCTGAAACAAGCAGAATATATTAAGTTTACATTGTTTAAATATGATACCAACTGGTGCCCAGAAGTCCAATTTTGGGCCGGGAAGAAGTCCTGATAAATAATACCATCATTTCGAATGACCACATCTCGAAGCCGTTGCAGGCAATGAACTAAACAGAAACATAATAATTAGTTCAAGCTACAGAGAATCATGAAAACCAAGGTCAATGCTGTACAAAAAGTAGCATCAGAGCCAATTAATAAGAAAATCTAATCCCTTCGAAGTTGTAAAAAACACATCATTAACATAATCTAGAATAAAAAGCTTGACATCCATTGATGATTCCGAAAAAGGATTATGACCATCATTTGTCTCGCACACTTTCTCGCAAATTTTTGATCTTTTGCAAATCTTATTTTTTTTTCCAAAGGTTTTTGCAAAAGGCATGACAAGTTCCTTGTCTAGTGTCTTTCTTTCTCACGGGAAGCTCTTTAAACATCCTTGCAAACATGCTCTTTAAAAATTAGGTTAAAAATTAACAAAAAACCTAAAAAAGAGCAAAAAAAAAAGAGAAAAAAAAAGTAAATGCAAACATAGAATAGGGGCTTATGGCTTGACAACCCTCACTACTGCCGCCTCATTGTCTCTGACAATGGCCAGCAGTTGTAGGGCATGGCCAGTGGCCAGAGAACGACGATCCTCGCCGGCCACAGCCGATGGCCTAGAGGCCCTTGCCCAAATCGGGCATGGGCCACAGCTAGCGAGTCTAGTGGTAACGCATGGCTAGCGAAGGTCGCTAAGTCCCAGCTAGGGCAACCAACCCCTGCTGGCCGCAATGCTGCGGCCCTCCCCCTGATCAGGCGTGGGTTGCGGGCCCCTCACCCTAATCAGACGAGGCTAACCCTACGCATGTAGTCTTGGTGGGAAGATTTCAGAGCTACACATGGACATGACCGGCCCCATCGCTATGGAGAAGAATGCCACATATGTGATCAGGCGAAGGGGTACACAATTAGCGTTGTTGTGGTGAATTGAGTGTTGTCGACGAAGTTCTTATCTCTGTACAAGGCAATTACCATTGGTGGGGCCTTATTTTAATTCACGGCAAAGTGGAGGTCTACAACGAGGGAGATAGAGATGCAAAAAGTACAAAAAAGGGTTAATGGCGACATGACAGACCTAGCAACGAGTGACAGTGAGGGAAATAATTATAAGGTAGGGGCTAGGTGGTTAAAATTGGACGACATTGTTAGGATAGTTAGATAAATTATACATCATTTGTACTGGGTGATGCTTGCTGACGTGGATTTGAATAAAAAAGAATTACAATGCTCAAATTTCAATGAAAAAAAACAACAAAAATTTCTCCCTCTTATATTTTTACCCATGACCAAAATACTGAAGTCGGATAGTGATATAATTAGGAATTATCAGCTCAATAGTTCGCTATGGGAAAAAGGAAAATAATGATCTGGTAAAACACTAATCGAGCAGAGATGCATCTCTAATTCACTTTGCTTGCAAAGAGCTGGCTTCTTTGGTAAATGATGAATATGTTGAACATAAGCATCATTTATAGCCTCTAGATAGCATCTTTTTAGATAGTGATGTGTCGGCTAAATATGCCCTTAAATGTAAGCTCTTCAATAATACATGTCATGCTGCTCATGGCTGAAACTAGTTGAAAGACTTGCTAAATCAAGTCCACTAAATGTTGGGGGACTTTCATTCGAAAAAGAAGAAAGTGTTTTGGGCCAGCTCAACTGTTGTCTTAGTCCACTTGGAAGTACTTTCACCAATCAAGGTTAGACCGTTCAAATTCATTTAAATTATGTAGGAGATTCATTTGTTATCTCTCTTGACATGGGCTTGAGTACATTAACGGTCAAGATCTCTAATCATCTCAGTTGGCTTTGCCTACGAGATATACTCTATACAGACCTCGTCAATTGCAACAAGATCTCCAAAAGAGAGGAGAGGCATTGAGTCTTGCCATTGAAAACTCAACATACATGACATTAGAGAGAGACACCATGATATTGTTGGTAACTGCCATGGCTTTGGTCAAGGATTGATAAAAGAGAGGAGAGGGATAGTGCGGAGTGGGATTTCCAGACCTCTAAAGTTAGTAATATCTTCTACTATCATGCTCCGGTACTTATCAAGCTTTAGGCTTCTCCTAGTTCACTTCTGCTTAACAAAGGAAGCTAAGGGAACTCAAGAAAATTGATTTTGGTGATATCATTTTTCTGATTCATTGTCGGCTATATCTATTATAGTTAAATAAAAACAACAGCTTGACCAAAAAAATGGAAAATTATCATTGTTAATCTAGATTATGTTCTTTACATTCTTTTCAAACAAAGGGAATTCATTGTCTTATGAATTGGCTCCAAACATAAGCTTACGGTATCTCGGATTATCTTATTTTGTTGTCTTAATTTTTGTGTAAGACGAATGACGTTTCCGTTTGGTCCACCGAGATGATGGTCCTATTGTTGGGTACTCTAAATCCGAAATGTGAAAGTTCGCTCCTCTTAATCAAGCACATCTGTACTTTACAATTTCATATTTTGACAGCAAACATATAAGTTGGAGGCTCAGCGCTCGGCACCAATTTTCATTTTGTCTAAATTAATTCATCATATTATTCTTGTGTTTGTCTCAGCCTACTACACTGGTAGCTTTTCCAAAACCCTGAATATAATGTTAAATTGATTGTATAACTCGAGGCTTGAACTTGACCTTTGAAACCTATTTTTTTATTATTTATCTTAGGTCTATAGCTGATTTAGTCTCACAATAGTCAACTTGGAGTAGAAATAAGTAGAAAAATCATAGCATTTTCAAACATTCCCTCAAACGAGTGCTGACAGGTTCTTTATTCCAGATGATCGTTTATACTTCCTTTCCCAAGATCCTAAAATCCCAAACATCCAAAGCATCTGTGATATCTCACATGCTTCTGAACCATACATTCGCAAATTTTGTGGAGTTCACGCTTGGGCTAATTCCATTTTTGATTTTTGTACCAAGAAATGGTGTTTGATTAATGCATCATTCATTTTATTTATGTCTACTGGAGACCATCTCTAAATGGGGCTATGTCACATTATAGCCCCACTGCTGCTAGTGCATGACGGGCTCTCGAAACACCAATCTCTACCGTAGCTTGTTATAACTTTTCTCATAATTCTTATGTGAAATGCGTCGATAAATTATACATATATTACAATAAAATGAATTTGGATATGATGCATGATAACGTAAGATTGGTTTGAGAGAATCCATAATTTCTAATCAAATTCGATTTGGTTTTTTAAAAATTTCGAGCATAATAAAAGACAGATGTTTAAGGTTACAACTAACGAAATATCTGTTAGCAAGTTGTTGCGAGAAGATAGAGTTTGTTGTAGTCGGATTCTTGAAGATCACAGTTTTCTTGTCTATTCAAAGCTTCGTACAGAGAGTAGAGGGGAGCCAAATATTTAGTTCGGAGAAAAACTTAGGCTTGTGAGAAAAGGAAGACATTTGTCGAGATGGGTTTGAGATTTCACGCTTTTAGGAGGAGTGCACTTCAAGAGAAGGGCGAGCGTACATTCTATCCTCATTCGATATTTGGAGGCTGGCCAGCTTGCGATTGGTTCGCCAATTTCCTCAGTTTGGTCAGAATCAAGGCAATCGAACTATCAATTGCTGTTCTTATTCATCTTCCTCGTCATGACCAGGTGATTCTCTCCGCTATCATCGCTGCTCTTATGTTTATGAATAGGGTTGTTGCTGTGGACGTGAGCTTTTGGGTGAGCGTCAACGAGTCCTGGGTCATAAGAATAAAGGAGATTTTTGACGATCAAGAGGGACACAGGAATTCTTTCAGTAATCGGGCTTCCCTATATGTATCCATTCAGGCAGATTGATGACAAATATGAGTGTGATCCATTGCTACATTCTTAGGTATCCATATACCTCATAGTCGTTGTCCACGCGAGCATTATATCTTCGAGTCGAAATAAGGTCAATGGTTTGTTTCCGCAGCAAAACATAGCGCCGATGAGGTTAAGTCAGAGGTTGGGCATAATATTTTCCCTCTCATTGGACACAGATTTCTTAACCGGAATAGCAAGCTGAGACCAAAGTACGGAAGACGAGAAGGATCATAATGGATCACATGGTCAAGTACAAAAAGATCAGGAGCTCGATATTTCTTGGGCTTCCTCAAAAACTGACAATGCATTCTTGGAAAGGTAAAGAAGTGTGTCATTTGTGCTTTTTTCCCTTTTTGATTTATGAGAGAGTTGACATATTAACGTGATATCAGATTCTCTTTTAATGGTATGAGGTTCTTTAGTTAGCTCTGTCTCATCATCATCTTGTTAATCTTACACCATGAGTTGTCTAAGACAATACAAAGGAAAGTCAATGCTCTAGTACTGTAACTGAGATGTGGCTCAGAGCAGTCATCGGGTTAAATAGACAAGAAGCAGTATTAAAAGAATATACACAAACTTATACAAGAGGAGTATAAAATAAACATACTTGGAGAGAAGTGCAATTGCCACCCAAGATATAGATAACTTTTGCGCTTGCTCCTGAATTTTACGTGTCTAATCAAAAGAGGTTCTTTAACTTGCGATACAGCTATCTGCCTAAATCGGGATTTTTCACTTAGAAAGGGGGGACGAGATAATACCGCATACAGCTCATTGAAAGACGGCGATTATCCTCTTTCGCCAGAGCTTCGCTTGTATTTTCCATCTAACTATATGACTTTGAACCTGACCAGCAATTGCAAAACAGCTGAACAAAGAAAAAGTTCATGATGTGTTGCAATTTTCATGTTATACTGATTCGTTTGTTTCTTCCTGGTTATTTCAGTATAATATATGATTTGTTGCTACAGCTAAGTGTCTTCCATTTCCTTTAAAATATCGATGCTTTCTCCATCTAATTTCTTGTTACTCTCATCATTGAAAGCTTTGACAGCATTTGAAGAACAGAATGGACAGAAAATGGGTCAAAAGGGGGAAACAGACGAGGCCAAATTTTGGTACAAATTGATGGGATCGTTATTCTTTTATCTTGCATGAGTGGTGTCCTGCCTTCTAGTGTTGTTGTAGGGGTGAAGTTCATGCCCGATAATATTGGTATGGAAAGTCCACAAGAGGTACGTTTCTTCACCATCCGCCATACAAATGACACGTATGCTTTTTATACTTTGCCGGATTGTCTTAGTGTAGGAATGAGATCTCCCATTGCACAAGACGTTATCGTTTAGTAGGATTGATTTATCATATTCGTACTTTTCGGCAAAGTTGGTGGCTCCTCATTTGGCTTTATTACATATGCACTTTTCAAGTTTCTCTATTTTCGGGTGGCAATGACACATTATTTAAATTTTCTTCTTTGTTACTTTAGTCCTTGGACTTTTCAAAATGGGTTCAATGTCATGTTTTGTTAAAAAAGTTCAACGGCATTAACTGATATGGACGATGACGCCGTCAACTTCTACAAGTGGCCGTCCATGTGGATTTTAACGAGGCATCCCCATCTGACTTCCTCTCTTTTTCTTGTCTCCAAATAAAACCACCCCCACCACACCCCACCCCCCCCAAAACAATAAAAAGAGCCCTCACTTTAGTTTTCCGCCGTCTATGTCGTGTCACTTTAGTTTTCTGCCGTCTATGTCGTGTCACTTTAGTTTTCTGCCGTCTATGTCGTGTCATGTGTATTCCACATGCACAGCACTTGCGCTGCACGTGCACAGTGTGTATGGGAATGCCCGACACACTTACGGTACATGCAGGACATAAGGAAATTTGGCGGGGCCAAGGAAAAGATAGTGTGCCCGAACTGCATAGATTCATATCTTGTATAATTACTCTAAATGCCCTAAAAATGCTTTCAATTTTATCAAATACCCACTACCCTATAAATAATTATTTGTCCAACCCATTGTTCCATTGCATCTCTATCTTTCTTGCCATGGACCACCACTTGGTGTTTTTAATCCAAACTATTAGATTTAATATAATGAAGTGGGGTCCACAAGGGGTTACGGTGTGCGCCCATACGGGCAACCACACCCCCTTGAGTGGTTATCTACTCAAACGTGAAAGATCACGTTGGTTCGTTCTCACGTCAATAACCGGCGTTCCCCATTGTTCTCGGTTGAATTTTCTTCCGTCACTTCTAAGAGAAAATAGATAACGAAGAACGCTCCTCCCGATCGTCAATTGTCGTTGATCGAGGAAAACTCCGAGATCGCAAAGGGCCTTTTAACCGGTGATCAATAAGGTATGTTCTCGTGATATACCTTCGTCGATCGATCGATGAATCTAGAGATCTAATGGGCATGTTTCCGCTTTCAAGTCTCAATTAGATCGGATTTAGAATGGATTTAGTATCCAACAATGGTATCGGAGCGATGATTTACTAGTTTCCCGATCGTTTTTGTATTGATATCTTGTGTGTTTTTAAGGATTTTTACCCTAATCGCGTCGTTCTTGTTCATAGCTTTTTGATTATGATTCGTTTATCAAAATAGTAATTTGAACATACCATCGGAATGGGCTCGACGAGACGATTGTTTTGAGTGGTCGCCGGGCCCGAGGGTCGGCCGGAAACCGCCGCACGCGCGACACACGCAGCGACGGGGTGGAGTCCCGCGGGGCCGTGGTGTTTCGTTCCTTTTTTATCCATTTTTGTTCGTCAAATTTGAAGAATAACTATACCATTGTGTTCGTCTCGAAGAGACGAACTTTTGACGAAAATTTGGTCGCCGGAGGAGGCCGGACGGTCGGCCACGCGCGCGCGCGTGCGGCGTACGTGGGACCCGCGCCCGCACGCAGCGCCGCGTGGGGGCCCGGGCCGCATGCCGCACACGCGTGGCTGCGGCCCCCGGCCTGTTGGGCCGGATCTAGCCTAACACGCACACCGGCCCCTTAGAAAAAAAAAAGGATTTGGGCCGGCCCACTTCGTTTTCGCGGGATCCGGCCCCGACCCGATCGGACCTTGACCCGTTGACTTTGACTATTGACCATTGACTTTGATTGTTGACCAAGGTTGACCCAAAAAAAAAAAAGGTATTGTTGGTCAATACTAAGGGGACTTGTTTTACCTATTATTTATTTGTTATGATATGTTCATAATAATTACAAAAATCATTGGATTTTCGTAATTCATTTATGTTCGCATTCGTTGCGGGAACAATGACATGGGTAAGACGAAATGCAAGAACACCCTAAAGGCTAAGGAGAGAGTGAAGCTAAGCAAGCTCTTAGGGAGAAGATTACAAAATTGAGCCTTTATAAATGGGATGATGCTTCCGACATTATAACCCATGTTATTAAGGTCAACGATATGATCCAAGAAATCATATGGAGGTTGGACAAGAAATGACTCCAAGTAGATGCATTTTATGCACTACGGAACACTATACCCGAAGAATGGCATGGTTTGATGAATAGCGCATGGTGGATTGATGATACCACATATAAGAAATTTGTGCTACATTTCTTACACGAGATTATAAGGACCGGAGCGATGAAGACGTTATCGCTTGCCATGAATGTGTCTTGGCGCGTGACAGAATGCGCCTTGGCGTAAAGGCAAGGGTCAAAGGTTTTCTCCAAATGAGCTGTTTTGGGCCCCCGATTTGGTTCATAATCCTCCTCAAGACCTTAATGGTTCTTTTCCTTGTACCAAGGAAATTACTTATGCTAATGTTCTAACCGGAGCTAGGACGATTACACGTTATTACATTTAGACTTTTATTTTTGGCTAGTTCCTTTCCTGTATGTCTTAGGAGACTTTTTAGGGACTTGTGATTGTTGAATTGATGTTTTGTGTATATACATTATCTTATGTGTATATATTTTGAGTGGGAGTGTTTACAAGTTTAGTAATCGTATGTTAAACACAAAGTGATGATTGTATTGATATTGGTTTTAGATAAGAAAATCTGGATGATGATGGGGAACTTAGTGAACCTGTTGATTCTAGATTTTTTTTGAAACTATATACCAAGTATAATCAAGATGCATGAATATGATTGCATTTGTTGCATACAAATAGATTTCAAACACGTGCTGAATGTTATACTCGGATACTATGGCAACGGCATCTAAGAATATTGTTGTTGAACTCAACAAGGGTGAGAAATTGAATGGAGAAAATTATGAAATCTGGAGTATGAAAATCCAAGACGTGCTTGAAGAACTAGAGGCACCGGAAGCTCTTAACTTGACCATGACTCGAGCCGAGAGGATGGTAATACTACACAGCCTGAGAATAGACAAAGAAGCCTTCACGCCTGGAAGAAAAAGAACTCAACTGCTCGTATTACGTTCTTTGAGTAGTATGGATAATGACATTATGCGTGAGTTCGGGTAGCATGAAAATGCTAAAGACATGTGGGATGCATTGAAGGCTAGATTTGGACGGACTTCTTTCACTAAGTCGGAGGCAGCTTACAATCGGGTTGGACACTTATAAGATGCCACATGGGTAGAATATAAAGCAACATTTGAGGAAGATGTCGAATATGATTAGTGAGCTAAAGGATGCTGGTCATGCATTGTCTAATGAACAACAAGTGCAGGCTGTAATTCGCTCTTTGCCTCACAATTGGGAACACATGAAGGTGAACCCGACCCACAATGTGAGCGTCACAACTTTTGAGGATGTTGTGCGCTATTTGGGAGCTAGAGGAGGACCGCCTTACGGCGGCTAAGACACGATCGATGTATATGTTCATGGATCTAGCTCACATGGAGCTTCGGTCTTCAAGCGCAAGCGTCCCTGGAAAGTTCATGAAGTGGACAGGCAAAAGAGTTGAACCATCTAGCAAGAAACCAAAGTTTGAAAAGCATGGAAAAGGGAAACGTCCGTGAAGAAAAACATTTCAAGGAAGAAATGTTATAACTATGGCAAGAAGGGTCACTTCGCTCGCAATCGTGGTGAGCCGAAGAAGGTAGAAACCCTTAACACACTTAAAAGTGTTTGTTATGTATCAAGTTCTGTATTTTTAATCGAATCTCATCCTTTGTGGACTGTAGACTCGGGAGCCACGGACCATGTAACCAGAGATAGAAATACGTTCGTGGAATTTCGACGAATTCCAAGTGGAGCAAGATGGATTTATGTGGGAAATAATCCAGAGTAGAAGTGAAAGGAATTGGCACTTGCCAACTTATCATGCGTGGTGGACGCAGTTTATTTCTACATGATGTTTCAGTACGCTCCGGAGATTCATCGAAATCTTGTCTCTGTATTGGTATTAATCAAACTTGGTTTTAGTATGAATTTTCACAACAATGGTGTGGATTTGTTGTTAGGATCAACTTTTTATGGTTCCGGTTATTTCACGGATGGCTTTATTGTATTGGATATTGAACATACTAGTGTGAATGTATGTTATTCCCTGTTTGCATCTTCTAGTTCTAATGAGAATGATGTAAATACATGGCATGCTAGACTTGATCATATTGGCCAACAAAGAATGAATAGATTAGCCAAAGATGGCTTATTAGGCAATATTGAGAAAGTTGAATTGCCTACCTGTAAGCATTGCCTAATGGGAAAAACAACTCGAAAGCCATTTGGAAAAGGGAAAGGAGCCGACTTCCCATTCCAATTAATTCATATCGACATCTCGTGGCCCAATGAATGTTAGGGCAAGGCATGGTGCTGTTTATTTCATCACATTTATTGATGATTATACTCGATATGGATATGTCTATCCGATATCTCATAAATCAAAAGCATTAAGTTGCTTCAAGAAATTTATGACCTTAGTGGAAAATCAGTTAGATAAGAAAACAAAAGCTTTAAGATCCGATCGAGGTCGAGAGTATTTACTCGATCGGTTTAGATATTTATGTGATGAAAAGGGAATAGATAGGCAGTTATCTATTCCATATACTCTTTAACAAAATGGAGTAGTTGAAAGAAGAAACATAACCTTACTTAAAATGGTTAGGTCTATGATGGCACAAGCCAATTTACCGATTGCCTTTTGGGGCGATGTTTTATTGATCTCGCTTATATACTTAATCGAGTGCCTTCCAAATCGGTTTCTTCCACCCCATATGAATTATGGGACAATGTCGAAAACCTAATTTAAGTTTTCTTAAACCTTGGGGTTGTCTTGCCTATACTCATGAGTCCAATCATAAATATGGAAAATTGGGACCAAGAGGAAAAAAGAGTATTTTTATAAGATACTCAAAACACTCAAAAGGATATGTGTTCATAGGTGAGCAAGAAAGTGAAAATGTGATTGAATTTGAATCACGAGATGTCACATTCTTAGAAAATGAATTTCCAAGAAAGGGCGAAATAGGTGAAGATTGTTCCCTATTTGAGACATTGGATCAAGATAATAAGATCGTTGGACATAATGATCCAAGTGGAAGCAATGTGAGAGGTGGGGAGTTGAATACAAACCAATCACCATCGCAACCACTTGATGAATCAATGCCATTATCCGGTCCGAGTGGGAGCGTATTGGAGGATGAAGTACCCTTGGTACAATCTTCTCCACGCATTAACCGGTCGCAAAAGCATTCCTCGACGACGCATTGAAATTGAAGGGGAAGCTTTCATGATCGCTCCATTGGATGAAGATGAACCAAGAAATGTGAATGAGGCTCTATCTTGCCCCGATAAGGAAAAATGGATGAAAGCAATGAAAGAAGAGATAGAGTCAATGAAATCAAACCAAGTTTAGGAACTGGTTGATCTTCCGAAAGGACGCAAAGCCATTGGGAACAAATGGGTTCTCAAAATAAAGCGCAAGGCTGATGGCTCAATTGAGAAATATAAGGCGCGCCTAGTGGCGAAAGGATATAACCAACATGAAGGAATTGACTATGAAGATACTTTTTCTCCTGTGGTAAGATTTACCTCGATTCGCCTCATTCTAGCAATAGTGGCTAGTTTGGATCTTGAATTACATCGGATGGATGTAAAGACCGCTTTTCTCAATAGAGAATTAGATGAAGAAATTTACATGGAACAACCCGTTGGGTTTGTTAAAAAGGGCCATGAACAAAAGGTATGTCGACTTTTGAGATCGATATATGGCCTTAAGTAGTCTTCAAGACAATGGTATATACGCTTCAATAATGCCATAGTGGCATATGATTTTGATATTATTAATGAAGATAATCTGCGTCTATATCAAAAGGTCCAAAGGTCACTTTGTAATTTTATCATTATATGTTGATGATATATTGATTGTTGAAAATAATATGGAGTTTGTGAAGACAGTCAAAAGTTGGCTATCTTCTAATTTTGAAATGAAAGATATGGGTGAAGCTACATACATTCTCGGAGTTAAGATTTCGAGAGATTGTTCGAAAAAGTCATTATCTCTTTCGCAAGAGACGTACGTCAATAAAATTCTCGAACGATTTTGTATGCAAGATTGCAAACCCATTGATACTCCTATTGCAAAATGTGTTGGGTTGAGCCGAAGAATGTGTCCTAAGACTCCACAAGAGCAAGAACGTATGAAAAACGTTCCATATGCCAGTGCTATTGGGAGTCTCATGTACGCGTTATGATGTGTACAAGACCCGATATTTGTTATGCGGTTGGATTGGTCAAGTAGATACCAATCCAATCCAGGTCAAGCACATTGGATTGCCGTTAAGAGAATCTTAAGGTATCTCGAAAGGAACCGCCGATTACTCGCTAACTTATCAAGGAAGTGATCTGCACCTTGAGGGCTACACCGATGCCGATGGGGAGGAGATTTGGATGAGAGAAAATCCACTTATGGAAATGTATTCTTACCGAATAATGGCGCAATATCGTGGAGCAAGAAGAAACAACAGTGTATAGCCTTATCCACCATGGAAGCCGAGTTCGTGGCATTATCGCAGCAGCACAAGAAGGTGTTTAGCTTAGAAGATTTATGGATCATTTGGGTGTTACAAGAGATGCTGCAAAACCTCGTGAAGGTTTATTGTGATAGTCAAGCAAAGAATGGCTTCTACTAAGGATCCTAAGTTTCACAATAAGACCAAACACATAGACATTAAGTATACCTATGTCAAGGACATGGAAGCACAAAAGGAAGTGAACCTACAGTATATATCTACGCATAGAATGTTAGCGAGATCCCATGACAAAACCAATTCCTAGAGATGCTTTCCTAGGTCATATAAAGACTCTAGGACTGCGTAAAGGTTAATGTATAAAATATTTGTAATTTTTTTCCCTAAATGTCAATAATTGATGATGTTGTTTATCAATATTGAAGTCTATAAGTTTATTTGATATTCATGCACATTAATGCTTGGTGCACTATATGTTGAAAAGGTATGTCGGACGGATGAAAGGTTAGCCCACTCACACGGGTAACCGCCTCTATCTATTATGTAGAGAATAGAGATGAGACAATTTTAAGCTTATTATCTAGGTGATAATTGAGAGCTCAAACTTAAAATACTAATTCCGCCTTAACATGATGTTAAGGCAAGGACTTATTACTTACAATGTCCGGAAGTGAAATAACCCACATATTTCGCTTTATCCGTCTTAAATGCCGGATGAGAGTTCGATGAAAAAATTTTGGCTGAAGTTGTTACGTGAACTCAAGTAAGGCATTGAGTGTGTCAAAAGTAATCATCTCGTACGGTATTAAAATAAAAAGACATACGCTCCATGGGGAAGGAGAAAAATACCGTAATACGTATTTCATATTACGTATGCATAGTCGACCAAGGAGAGTTGGCAAAAAGTTTAGATCTCAACTTTTTATATGTCGTGTGAGACTCTTGAGGATAAAATTCCTCATTGTTGTACCCTCATGACTCTTCGTTATTCTCGAGATCTCTATTTAGTGTTTGCTATCTTAGAAGAAATTGATTCGATCTAAAGGGACATTTCTAGAAAAGCTGAGCTGAAATGAGATTAAGAGGTCTAATGGATGAGGAAGATCGATTTAGAGATTTGTGTCACATCATGATTTATATTCACAGACCGGTCGGTTATGATTATTTAGTATGATCATAACTATGAATATAACGTGTTATACTTTAAAATGAGATCTAGAGAGAGATATGTATGTGATTGTTCGATTTAGGGTACAAAGATATCGAAACCTATCAATGGTCATGCCCATTTTTTAAGTCGTTACATACTCCTAATGATATGTGACAACGAGCTCTCAATATATGCTGGTCGCACGGGTTATTTGCCAATATGAACTTTGTGAAAAAAATTTTTAATTGTTAGTCCTCCGTGGACGAATAGGAGTTGTTTACCCTACATGGGTGAGTGGGAGATATTAGATTTAATATAATGAAGTGGGGTCCACAGGGGGTTACGGTGTACGCCCATGCGGGCAACCACACCCCCTTGAGTGGTTATCTACTCAAACGTGAAAGATCACGTTGGTTCGTTCTCACGTTAATAACTAACGTTCCCCATTGTTCTCGTTGAATTTTCTCTGTCACTTCTAAGAGAAAATAGATAACGAAAAACGCTCCTCCCGATCGTCGATTGTCGTTGACCGAGGAAAACTCCGAGATCGCAAAAGGCCTTTTAACCGGTGATCAATAAGGTATGTCCTCGTGATATACCTTTGTCGATCGATGAATCTAGAGATCTATTGGGCATGTTTCCGCTTTTAAATCTCAATTAGATCGGATTTAGAATGGATTTAGTATCCAACACAAACACTTGCCCCATTTCCTCTAGCGTTTGTCCTTGCATTTCTAGCATCATCATGTAGAACACCCATGCGAGGCTCGTAATCGCTGTGAACAAGAAGAATGACTCGTCAATCGCGATCATCTTATGCGGTGATAAGAATATCAATTATAATACTCCACTCATCACTCAGATTAGGGCGACGTTGTTGCGTTTCTCTATGCACGTAGTTTTAACGGGAATATCTCTCGAGCTATATACCACATGATCAACCTCATCCCGACCAAGAAGAATGCCACGTATGACGATACCAATGTGATGCTCATGGCCACCGCTCACATGAGTTTCATGTGACCATGGTTGGTGAAGGGGAGGCACGTTCTAGTGAGCAAGAAGATAGTCCCACCGACGCTGCTTTGCAACTATTGGATACTAAATCCGATCTAATTGAGACTTAAAAAGCTGAAACATGCCAAATAGATCACTAGATTCACCGATCGACGAAGATATATCACGAGGACATACCTTATTGATCACGAGGTTAAAAGCTCTCTGTGATCTTGGAGTTTTTCTTTGTCAAACGACAATAAACAATCGGGAAGGAGCGTTCTTCGTTCTCTGTTCTTGGAAAGTCGGAATGAATGACTTGAAAGAAGAACGATAGGGAGGACGTCGATTATTGACGTAATATCAACCAACGTGATCTTTCACGTTTGAAGTAGATAATTGCTCAAGGGGGTGTGGTTGCCCGCATGGGCGCACACCGTAACCTTATGGACCCCACTTTAATTTAATCTAATATCTCCCACTCATCCATGTAGGGCAAACAACTCCTATTTGTCCACGAAGGACTAACAACTAAACTTCTTATCTTCGCAAAGTTCATATTCGCAAATAACCCGTGCGACCAAAGCATACACCGAGAGCTCGTTGTCATATATCCGTTGGGAGTATATGACAGCTCTAAAATTGGACATAAAAAAATGAATTGTATCTTTGTACTCTAGATCGATCGATCACATATAAATTTCTCGCTAGATCTCATTTTAAAATTGACATCTATATTCACAATTATGATCACACCAAATAATCATAATTGACCGGTCTATGAATATAATCCATAATGTGACTTAAAACTCAAAATCAATCTTCCTCATTCATTAGATCTCTCAATCTCAGTTTAGCTCACTTTTCTAGAAATATCCCTTTAGATCGAATCAATTTCATGACCATAAGCAACACCCTAAGATAGCATACACTAAATAGAGACTTTGAGAATAATGAAGAGTCATGAGGGTACTAAAAAATGAGGAATTTTATCCTCGAGAGTCTCACACGGCATAGAGAAGTTGAGATCAAAAACTTTTGCCTACTCTCATTGGTCGACAGTGCATACGTAATATGAAATACGTATTACGGTATGTTCTCCTTCCCTATGGAGCGTATGTTTTTCTATTTTAATACCATACGGATGCTCATCTTGACACACTTAGTGTCTAACTTGAGTTCACGTAACAACTCCAGCCAAGAGTTTTAATCAAAACTCTCATCCGGCATTTAAGACAGATAAAGCGAAATATGTGGGTTATTTCACTTTCGGACATTGTAAGTAATAAGTCCTCATCTTAACATCATGTTAAGGCGGTATTAGTATTTTAGGCTCGAGCTCTCAATTATCACCTAGATAATAAGCTTAAAATTGCCACAATTATCACCTAGATAATAAGTTTAAAATTGTCTCATCTCTATTCACTACATAATAAATAGAGGCGGTTACCCGTGTGAGTGGGCTAACCTCTCATCCGTCCGACATACCTTTTCAACATATAGTACACCAAGCATTAATATGCATGAATATCAAATAAACTTATAGACTTCAATATTGATAAACAACATCATCAATTATTGATGTTCAGGGAAAAATTAAAAATATTCAATACATTAACCTCTATGCAATCCTAGAGTCTTTATATGACCAAGGAAAGCATCTCTAGGAATTGGCTTTGTCATGGGATCGCTAACATTCTATGCGTAGATATATACCGTAGGTTCACTTCCTTTCGTGCTTCCATGTCCTTGACATAGTTATACTTAATGTCTATGTATTTGGTCTTCTTGTGAAACTTAGGATCCTTAGTATAAGCCATTCTTTGCTTGACTATCACAATGAACCTTCACAGGTTTTGCAGCAGATTCTTGTAACACCCAAATGATCCATAAATCTTCTAAGCCAAACACCTTCTTGTCTTTGCCGATAATGCCACGAACTCGGCTTCCATGGTGGATAAGGCTACACACCTGTTGTTTCTTCTTGCTCCACGATATGGCGCCATTATTCAATAAGAATACATTTCCATAAGTGAATTTTCGCTCATCCAAATCTCCTCCCGGTCCGATCGGTGTAGCCCTCGAGATGCGAGATCACTTCCTTGATAAGTTAGCGAGTAATCGGCGTTTAAGTATACCTCAAGATTCTCTTAACGGCAATCCAATGTGCTTGACCTGGATTGGATTTGTATCTACCGACTAATCCAACCGCATAACAAATATCGGGTCTTGTACGCATCATAGCGTACATGAGACTTCCAATAGCAGATGGCATATGGAACGTTTTTCATACGTTCTTGCTCTTGTGGAGTCTTAGGACACATTTTTCGGCTCAACCCAACACCTTTTGCAATAGGAGTATCAATGGGTTTGCAATCTTGCATACAAAATCGTTCGAGAATTTTATTGACGTACGTCTCTTACGAAAGAGATAATGACTTTTTCGAACGATCTCTCGAAATCTTAACTCCGAGAATGTATGTAATCGCACCCATATCTTTCATTTCAAAATTAGAAGATAGCCAACTTTTGATTGTCTTCACAAACTCCACATTATTTCCAAAGCAATCAATATATCATCAACATATAATGATAAAATTACAAAGTGACCTTTGGACCTTTTGATATAGGCGCAATTATCTTCATTAATAATATCAAAATCATATGCCACTATGGCATTATTGAAGCGTATATACCATTGTCTTGAAGATTGCTTAAGGCCATTTATTGATCTCAAAAGTCGACATACCTTTTGTTCTTGGCCCTTTTTAACAAACCCAACGGGTTGTTCCATGTAAATTTCTTCATCTAATTCTCCATTGAGAAAAGCGGTCTTTACATCCATTCGATGTAATTCAAGATCCAAACTAGCCACTATTGCTAGAATGAGGCGAATCGAGATAAATCTTACCATAGGAGAAAAAGTATCTTCATAGTCAATTCCTTCCTGTTGGTTATATTCTTTCGCCACGAGGCGTACCTTATATTTCTCAATTGAGCCATCGCCTTGCGCTTTATTTTGAGAACCCATTTGTTCCCAATGGCTTTGCGTCTTTTCGGAAGATCAACCAGTTCCCAAACTTGGTTTGATTTCATTGACTCCATCTCTTCTTTCATTGCTTTCATCCATTTTTCCTTATCGGGCAAGATAGAGTCTCATTTACATTTCTTAGCTCATCTTCATCCAATGGAGCGATCATGAAAGCTTCCCCTTCAATTTCAAAGCTTCGTCGAGGAATGCTTTTGCGACCGATTCGTCATGGAGAAGATTATACCAAGGGTACTTCATCCTCCAATACGCTCCAACTCGAATCGGATAATGGCATTGATTCATCAAGTGGTTGCGATGGAGATTGGTTTGTATTCAACTCTCCATCTCTCACATTGCTTCCACTTGGATCATTATGTCCAACAGTCTCATTATCTTGATCCAATGTCTCAAATAGGGAACAATCTTCACCTATTTCGCCCTTTTTTAGAAATTCATTCTCTAAGAATGTGATATCTCGTGATTCAAATTCGAGTCACATTTCCACTTTCTTGCTCACCTATGAACACATATCCTTTTGAGTGTTCTGAGTATCTTATAAAAATACTCTTTTTTCCTCTTGGTCTCAATTTTCCATATTTATGATTGGATTCATGAGTATAGGCAAGACAACCCCAAGGTTTAAGAAAATTTAAATCAGGTTTTCGACTGTCCATAATTCATATGGGGTGGAAGAAACCGATTTGGAAGGCACTCGATTAAGTATATAAGCGGCGATCAATAAAACATCGCCCCAAAAGGCAATTGGTAAATTGGCTTACGCCATCATAGACCTAACCATTTCAAGTAAGGTTCTGTTTCTTTCCTTTACTCCATTTTGTTGAGGAGTATATGGAATAGATAACTACCTATCTATTCCCTTTTCATCACATAAATATCTAAACCGATCGGATAAATACTCTCGACCTCGATCGGATCTTAAAACTTTTATTTTCTTATCTAACGATTTTCCACTAAAGTCATAAATTTCTTGAAGTAATTTAATGCTTCGATTTATGAGATATCGGATAGACATATCCATATCGAGTATAATCATCAATAAATGTGATGAAATAAACAGCACCATGCCTTGCCCTAACATTCATTGGGCCACGAGATGTCAAGTATGAATTAATTGCAATGGGAAGTCGGCTCTTGTCCCTTTTCCAAATGGCTTTCGAATTGTTTTTCCCATTAGGCAATACTCATGAGATAGGCAATTCAACTTTCTCAATATTGCCTAATAAGCCATCTTTGGCTAATCTATTCATTCTTTGTTGGCCAATATGACCAAGTTTAGCATGTCATGTATTTACATCATTCTCATTAGAACTAGAAGATGCAAACAGGGGAATAACAAACATTCACACTAGTATGTTCAATATCCAATACAATAAAGACATCCGTGAAATAACCAGAGCCATAAAAAGTTGTTCCTAACAACAAATCCACACCATTGTTGTGAAAATTCATACTAAAACCAAGTTTGACTAATACTAATACGAGACAAGATTTCGACGAATCTCCGGAGCATACAAAACATCATGTAGAAATAAAGCTGCGTCTACTACGCATGATAAGTTGGCAAGTGCCAATTCCTTTCACTTCTACTCTGGAATTATTTCCTACATAAATCCATCTCGCTCCACTTGGAATTCGTCGAAATTCCACGAACGTATTTCTATCTCTGGCTACATGGTCTCGTGGCTCCTAAGTCTATAGTCCACAAAGGATAAGATTCGATTAAAAATACGTAACTTAACACACAACAAACACTTTTAAGTGTGTTAAGGGTTTCTACCTTCTTTGGCTCGCCACAATCGCGAGCGAAGTGACCCTTTTTGCCACGCTTATAACATTTCATCCTTGAAATGTTTTTCTTCACAGGACGTTTCCCTTTTCCATGCTTCTCAAACTTTGGTTTCTTGCCGGATGGTTCAACTCTTTTGCCTGTCCACTTCATGAACTTTCCAGACGCTTGCGCTTGAAGCCCGAAGCTCCATGTGAGCTAGATCCGAAAACATATACATCGGGATTGTGTCTTAGCCGCCGTAAGGCCGTCCTCCTCTAGCTCCAAATGGCGTACAACATCCTCAAAAGTTGTGACGCTCACATTGTGGGTCGGGTTCACCTTCATGTGTTCCCAATTGTGAGGCAAAGAGCGAATTACAGCATGCACTTGTTGTTCATCGACAATACATGACCAGCATCTTTAGCTCACTAATCATGTTCGACATCTTCCTCAAATGTTGCTTTATATTCTGTCCATGTGGCATCTTATAAGTGTTGAACCCGATTGTAAGCCGCCTCGCCTTAGTGACAAAAGTCTCGTCCAAATCTAGCCTTCAATGCATCCCACATGTCTTTAGCATTTTCATGCTGCCTGAACTCTCACATAATGTCATTATCCATGCTACTCAACAACGTAATGAGAGCAGTTGAGTTCTTTTTCTTCCGAGCAGCCAAGGCTTCTTTGTCTCTTCACATCTTGTGCGGTATTACCATCCTCCGGCTCGAGCCATGGTTAGGTTAAGAGCTTCTAGTGCCTCTAGTTCTTCAAGCACATACTGAATTTTCATACTCCAAATTTCATAATTTTCTTCATTCAATTTCTCACCCTTGTTGAGCTCAAGAACAATATTCTTAGATACCGTTGCTATAGTATTTGAGTATAACATTCAGCACATGTTTAAAGTCTATTTGTATGCAACAAATGCAATCATATTCATGCATCTTGATTATACTTGGTATATAGTTTCAAAAAAAAAAATGTAAAATCAACAGTTCACTAAGTTCCCCATCATCATCCAGATTTTCTTATCTAAAACCAATACCAATACAATCATCACTTTGTGTTCATCATACGATTACTAAAACTTGTGAACACTCCCACTCAAAATATATACACATAAGATAATGTATATACATAAAACATCAATTCAACAATCACAAGTCCCTAAAAAGTCTCTTAAGACATACGAGGAAAGAAACTAGCCAAAAAATAAAAGTCTAAATGTAATAACGTGTGATCCTCCTAGCTCCAGTTAGAACATGAGCATATGTAATTTCCTTGGTACAAGGAAAAGAATTATTAAGGTCTTGAGGAGGATTATGAATCAAATCGGGGCCCAAAGAATTATTTGGAGAAAACCTTTGAGGACCCTTGCCTTTACGCCAGGGCGCATTCTCGTCTCGCGCCAAGACACATTCATGGCAAGCGATGACGTCTTCATCGCTCCGATCCTTATAAACTCGTGTAAGAAATGTAGCACGGATTTCTTATATGTGGTAGCATCAATCCACCATGCGCTATTTATCAAACCATGCCATTCTTCGGTATAGTGTTCGTAGTGCATAAAATGCATCTCTCGGAGTCATTTCTTGTCCAAGCCCATATGATTTCTTGTATCATATCGTTGACCTTAATAACATGGGTTATAATGTCGAAGCATTATCCCATTTATAAAGGCCCAATTTTGTAATCTTCTCCCTAAGAGCTTGCTTAGCTTCACTCTCCTTGGCCTTTGGGGTGTTCTTGCATTTCGTCTTACCCATGTCATTGTTCCCGCAACGAATGCAGAACATAAATGGATTACGAAAATCCAATGATTTTTGTAACTATTATAAACATATCATAATAAATAAATAATATGTAAAACAAGTCTCCTTAGTATTGACCAACAATACTTTTTTTTTTTGGGGTCAACGGTCAACCTTGGTCAATGGTCAAAGTCAACAAGTCAACCTTAGTCAACGGTCAACAGTCAAAGTCAATGGGTCAACCGGGTCGGGGTCGATCGGGTCGGGTCCGTAATAGGGCTCGGGTAGCGGGCCGGATTCGGTGAAAACGAAATGGGCATGCCCAAATTGTTTTTTTTAGTTTGATTTCGTATTGGGCTAGATCTCGGCCCAATATGCCTTGGGCCAAGCCATGTGCGCGGTACGCGGGCCGAGCCCGCACGTGCGCCGCATGTGCGAGCGGGCGCAGCGGTTCACGTGCCCCGCACGTGGCCCGTGGCCCACCGTACGCAGCCGCTCGCGGGCGCGTTTCGGAGCGTGGCCGGCCTTCCGAGGTCCTCCGGTGCCCAAATTTCAGTCAAAATTTTCGTCTCTTTTAGACGAACACAATGGTATAGTTAAATTTCAATTTTGACGAACAAAAATAGACAAAAAAGGGACTAAATGCCACAGCCTTGATGGACTCCGCCCCATCGCGGCACGTGACGCGCGTGCGGCGGTTTCCGGCGGACCCTCGGGGCCGACGACCACTCAAAATAATCGCCTCTACGAGCCCGTTCTAATGGTATGTTTAATTTACTATTTGGATAAATGAATCATAACCTAAAATGCTATGAACAGTAATCACGGGATTAGGGTTAACGAAATCTCAAAACATACCATATCAAGCACAAAACGATTAGGAACCAGGTAACACATGCTCGATACCAATGTTGGTTACTAAATCCGATCTAATTGAGACTTAAAAGCCGAAACATGCCAAATAGATCACTAGATTCATCGATCGACGAAGATATATCACGAGGACATACCTTATTGATCATTGGTTAAAAGCCCTCTGCGATCTTGGAGTTTTTCTTTGTCAAACGACAATAAACAATCGGGGAGGAGAGTTCTTCGTTCTCTGTTCTCGGAAAGTCGGAATGAATGACTTGAAAGAAGAACGATAGGGAGGACGTCGATTATTGACGTAATATCAACCAACGTGATCTTTCACGTTTCAAGCAAATAATCGCTCAAGGGAGTGTGGTTGCCCGCATGATCGCACACCGTAACCCCGTGGACCCCACTTTAATTTAATCTAATAGCAACAATGGTCGCCTCCCCGCTAAATGGAGGAATAAGTTTGGGACCTTATCTTTACGAAGCCGACAACAATGCTCGTGATAAGATTTTTGTTAGAGGAGGGGATGATGGCTTTCTTGAAAATATGAGGGTATAAACGACGACGACGTCGTTGTCGAGGCATTTTAGAAGAAGTGGATCCCAAAAGTGCAAATGAGTGTGTGGCGAGCTAGCAAGATCAATGGATAGGACATTCTGGCACCAACCCTCCTTGGTGCTTTGTTCGGTAACATGGACAACATCGTCGTTGCACTCATTTTGGATTTTAATAATGGGACATTTTCGCAAACTCCTTAAAAGACAAATTAAGGAGTTTGCAGAGATGACCCACTGTCAAAACTCCTGACAAGTGCAGCGACAAAGTTGTCAATGTCACCAGTGGCACATTGGGAATGGCGTATGGCGGAATCCATCCTTAACTTGACCCCGTTTGTTCGCCCACATCCTCATCTACATCGTTAGAATCCAGTTCTTCCAACAAGGATTTGGTACCTACACCATTATCTTCTACAAGAAGCGCGTTTTCATGAAAGCCGACATCATCTCCTCCAACAAAGAGCTCATCAGGACCGTTGCCATCGGCTTCAAGAAAACAATGCTCATCCTTTTTGCCAATTTCCTCAACACGAGTAGGGCGGTGGCCATTGCTACTGAGTAATGTGGACGGATGAATCTTTCTTACTTGCCTCCTTTGACATGTGCCTCACCATCATCAACCACAGTCACATGGAACTCATGTGGGCAGCAACAATGTGCATCGTCTCGGTGTTGTCCTATGTAGCCTTCATTTCCATCATGATGGGGCTGATGATAAGGCTGTATAGATCAGTGTTCTTCACGTAGAGGCTGCGTGCGTAGGGTTGCGTAATTAGCGTAAGTAGAATATTATTGATGATGTTCTTATCATTGTACAATGGGATCACCATTAATGGGGCCTTCTTTCTTGCTCATGGCAATCACAAGTTTCGCGTGGGAGTTCTTTTATATGATTATGCCTGAGACACAGAGGCAGACGATGGAGGAGATGTGACAGTTTAACTAACGATATGTAACCACATGCAGGTCTACGGCGAAGGAGATGGAGATGCAAAATAATAATGGGGTCGACAGAAATTTGATGTAGAAAAGACTTGTAGCATAAAAAAGGTGCTAGGGAAGGTATGGAATAGTGAGTGGAAAGTGAACAAAGAAGTTTTCAAGTTTCCTTGCAGAAATGTGTGGTCTAAAATGGGTCGTAATTCTCACAGTTGATTTTGCCCCGCCACTTCATCATTTATCATATTGGATATTATGCATCCATTAGGGTTACCATAATCTTCAATTCATAACACTCCTTAATTATCAGACTCAGCCTTCAAGGAACAGATTGTATATAAGATGCGTGGGATATGGTACGTGTTCAATTTCCACATACGATATCATTATTGCACAAAATCGATGAATGTATCATATCAAATGGTAAAACCAATCTCTATACAATTTCCACATAAAATATAGAGAATGGTTTCAAGTTGAATGAGTTTGTTCCTCAGAAGACTTCAGCCTACATTAGCCAATATGATACGCATATTTCCGAGAGGACTGTGAGGGACACGCTCGACTTCTTTGCACCTTTTTAGGGCATCGGAGGAAGGGTTATTCTCCAACCTAGAAGTTACTATTAGTTCCGGTGGTCATTGCTGATCCTATTTATGTCGCTTTTCATAAAAAGACATGTTGAAAGAACTTATTAAAAGGGAATCAATGCGGAGCCAAGCATAGAAACTTATATGAAGGTTAATGTCAGCAAAAAGTTGGATTCAATTTTTTTCTACAACATTCCAATTACAGTAACAATTGGAGACATTGGCTTCTAATGACTTTATGACTATGTGAACAGGCAATTTCCATAGGAGGAATGAAAAGAACACTTCAAACAGACTGCATATTGAAGGTAATGTTTCCAATGGCTAAAAGAATTACCAAGTTTGCTATTCACAGAAAATTTTACTTTTGTTACCATTGCTGCGATTTTACGCCTTTTCAGGCTCTTGAACTCGAGATGTGGGCAGATACAATTTTAGGGGATGCAATGAACAGAGGAATTTCTAGTCGTCAAAAGAGAAGGCTGACGGCCGGTTAGTTTTACGAGAACTGGCAACAAATGATGAAGAACTTATGGGAACACTTTTATGTCGCATTGTAAATTTTAGTCTTCAAAACATATTTCACAATGTTCGCTCTTTCAGGAGAAATAATAATTGGTCCAGGAGAGTTTTATATATGGATGAGATATCAACAGCTCCACTACCTTTCAGATCATTACATGCTTGCAGCAATTGGCACACACAACAGAGTCCACAATTTTGGTGTCGCATGTTTGGCCAGCACCTGGGACTTTTGATCCCTTTGATGACCTAATTCTGATGGAAGAGGGACATATAGTGTATCATGGACCTCAGAACGATGTTGTCAGCTTCTTTGAACACTCTGGTTTCAAGTGCCCCATGAGAAAAGGCATTGCTGACTTCTACAATAAGTATGCACTCTTACTTAACAAAGGAATGTTTGAACCGTTCGACGTTAGCGATAATATGTTTTGTTTTTGTGAATTCTTGGGAGCTATTTTCCGAAAAGGACCAGCACAATACTGGCATCACAAAGACCGGACTTACAAATTCATATCTCCAAGCATGTTTGCAAAAGATGTTTAAAGAGCTTCCAATGGGAAAGCCACTAGACAGGGAACTTGCTAGGCCTTTTGAGAAAACCGAGCTTCACAGAAGTGCTTTATCTTTCGAAATTTACTCGTTAAAAAAGTGGGAGTTGTTCAAAGCGTACCTTCATTAACCACGAAAACATCACTCCTTTTTTTAATGTCTTTAAATCACTGCCTATTGGGACTCAGAATGTGCAGTTACAATACATGGTTAATGAGAAACGTAAGCAAAATTCATTCACTTGTTGGTTACTCTATGCAGCATGTGGTCATTGCAGTTATTACAGTGGCCGTGCACACGGATGAAACTCGATTTGGTGCATGGAGATCTTTTCTTGGGCTCCCTATTTTATGCTCTCATTGCCTTCAGGAGCTGGCAATGACTGTTTCTAGACTTTGTGTCTTTTACGAGCAACGAGATATTTTCTGCTACCCTGCATTGTCTTGTACCATTCCAGCGGCAATACTGAAAACCCCATACTCTTTACTTGCTGCATTTCTTTAGACAGCTATTACCTATTATGGAGATAATTATAGTCCTGAACCACAAAGGTAATTCCGAATTCACTATATCGGAGAGATGATATGATTTTTAGCCACTCAATCCTTTCACGACTGTCAGGTTCTTTTATCAATTCTTCCTGCTCTTCCTATCGCATCAAGTATCAATATCAATGTCCCCATTGATAGCTTCTGTGATTCGAAATCTGCCTTTTGCAGCAATTTGCGTTCTATTCTCTTCATTTGTTTTGTTTTTATTCGGTGGCTTTGCCATTCCCAGTCGTAATTTCAATTTTATCGATACTGATTGCGGGGACTTCAGCAAAGTGAAAGGGACTTAGCAGCCTTGTCTCTCTGCAGCTTCTTTACCCGGTTGGTTTAAGAGGGGCTTCTGGTTCTCTCCATTATCATATGAATGGATTTCATATGACGATGGCAGGGTATAGTATTTAACAGTCAATTGTCATTCTAATCCAAAGGTATTCTACATTACGATATTGTACCGTGCACCATTAAAAAAATAATCTTCCCCAACTAAGTGGGAGAAAGAAGAAGAGGAGGAGGAGGAGGAGGAGAAGAAAGTGAAAAAAATATGGAATGTAGCGGCCGGTCTTCGTTCTTATTCCTAGATGTTGCGGTTTAGCAAGTGTTAGCAAATTATAAAATGCTTAAGTACACATGTTGCCGTGTACATTTTTTCAAGTGTTAGCGAAAGGTGTGGACGTACAAAACTAAAGATATTGTGACATGTCATCCGCACTTTTCCTAAATTTTATGGGGTCCTGAACCTCCACTGTTTTGAGCAGTCCCATTCCTTTCAGATTCCATTGTTATACAGGATTGAGATTTAAATCGTGCTAACTTTAAATCGCAGTATCCACATTTCCTAAAATTGATCGCTAATAAAAAGCACGAAAGAAAGACATTTCCATCATCCATAAAATTGTTTAGGCACACATTTTTGTTCATATAAAAACATTTCACATTGAATAATTATTTCAAAATATTTTCCAAGTCATTCATTTTCCGAATCAGCAAAAGGAATTGCTAATTTCATTTGTTGATAGTTTCTGGTGTTCAAGTCCGGACTCAAGAAAAAAAGCGCTCCTTTGGTGAATGCTATCTCATATATGTCAGGATTTTACCATTATGTAAAAGAACCAGGACCAGTTTTTCCAAGCAAGACTTTCATGGAATTTTCGGAGCTCTAAAGTTAGCAATTTCTTCTGCTGTCATGCTCTGGTACTCATCAAGCTTTATGCTTCTCCTAGTTCGCTTTTGCTTAACAAAGGATGCTGAGGGAATTCAAGAAAATTGATTTTGGTGATATTATTTCTTCTTATTCATTGTCGGCTATATCTATGATTGGTAAATAAAAACATTAGCTTAAAAAAATGGAAAATTATCTTTGTTAATCTAGATTATATTCCTTATATTAATCTAAAATGAAAGGGAATTCATCGACTTATGAGTTGGCTCTAAACATAAGCTTGTGGCATCTCGGATTATCTTCTTTTGTTCTCTTAATTTCTATATAAGACCAACAAATTGAAAATGACCTTTTTGGTTGGTCCATCGAGATGAAGGTCCTACTGTTAGGTCCTCCTAACCTAAAGCGTGAAACTTTGGTTCCCTCAATCAAGCACATCTATACTTCACAAATACATATTTTGACAGGAAACATAAGAGTTAGAGGCTCAACACTTGACACCAACTTTCAATTTTTTTCCAAGTTAATTCATCCCAATATTCTTGTGTTTGTCTCATCCCAAAAACCAGTTGTTCTGCCGAAAACAAAAAAAAAAAGTTAGATTGATTGTATAACAAGAGGCTTGAATTTGATCTTCGCAACTTTTTTTTTTTTAAATCTTTTATAAAGATCTATAGTTGTTTTGGTCTCACATTAGTCAACTTGGAGTTGATATAGTAGAAAAAACATGGCGCTTTTCAACATCCCTTCTCTTACAAAAACAAAAAAATCCTTCGAACGAGTTATAGCAAGTTCTATATTCCAGATGATGGTTTATATTTATTTTCCCAAGATCCAAAAACCCCAAACATCCAGAGCATATGGAATATCTCACATGCTCCTCAGCCATACATTCCCAAATTGTGTGGATTTCATGCCTGGGCTAATTCTTTTTTTTTTTTTTTGGTATCAAGAAATGGTTTTTGGTTGATTAATTCATTTTATATGTCTACTAGAGATCATCTATAAATCGGGCTATGTCATGCTGTTGCTAGTGCATGAAGGGCTCCCAGAAACACCAATCTCTACCTACCGTACTTTGTCATAACTTTTCTCATATTTCTTATGCAAATTGCGTTTAGAAATTATACAGGTTTTACGATAAAATAAATTTGGATATGGTGCATGATAGCGCAAGATCGGTTCGAGAGGATCCCTAATTTCTAATTAAATTAGATTTGGTTTATATGATGTTAAGGTTATAAAAAAGAAAAATCTGTCAGCAAGTTGTTGCGAGAAGATAGAGTTTGTTATAGTGGGATTACTGAAGATCCCTATTTTCTTGTTTATTCAGAGCTTCCCCACAGAGAATAGAGGGGAGCCAAAAATTTAGGTCGGGGAAAAGCTTACGCTCGTGAGAAAAGGAAGACATTTGGCGAGATGACTGTGAGATTTCACGATTTTAGGAGAAGTGTACTTCAAGAGATGGGCGAGTACACATTCTTTCCTCATCGATTTCGAGATTGGAGGGTGACGAGCTTGCGTTTGGTTTGCCAATTTCTTCAGTTTGGACACAATCAAGGCAATCAAATTATCGATTGCTGTTCGTATTCGTCTTCTGCGTCATCGCTGCTCTTATATTCATGAATAGGATTGGGATGGGATGATCACCAAGCTTGTCGCCACTATAATTGTTTCTGTCAACGTGAGTGTTTGGGTGAGCTTCAAGGAGTCCTGGGTCGTAAGAATAAAGGAGATTTATGACCATCAAGAGGGACACACGGATTCTTTCAGTAATATTTGTATCCATTTAGGCAGATTGATGTTGGATATCAGTGTGATCCATTGCTACACTGTTAGGCGTCCATGTACCTCGTAGTTGTCCACACGAGCATTATATCTTCGAGTCGAAATAAGGTCAATGAGGTTAGTCGGATGTTGGTTGGATCCTAGGATTAGGTATATGAAACTGGTCTAAGACAATACAAAGGAAAGTCAATGTTCTAGTACAGCAACTGAGAGGTGGCTCAGAGCTGTCTTCGGGTTAAACCGAGAAGAAGCAGTGGAGGATGACGCAGATTTACTACACGTTCATTAAAAGAATATACACGAACTTATATAAGAGGAGTATAAACTAAACAAACTTGGAGGGAAGTGTAATTGCCACACGAGATATAGCTGACTTTTCTGCTTACTCTTGATTTTTGGGTTTAATCAAAGCGTTCTTTAAATCATTATGGGGGGACAATAATTCAGCTCCTGGAAGGATGCTTTCTTCGCCAAAGCTTCACATGTATTTTCCATCCTAGGCATGTGACTTTGAACCTGAAGGGCAATTGCAACACAGCCGGACAAAGAAAAAGTTCATGATGTGTTGCAACTTTCCTCTTATACTGATTCTTTGTTTCTTTCTGGTTATTTCAGTATAATAATGATTTGTTGCTACTCGGATCATTCGAAGCTTTGACAGCATTTGAAGAACAGAATGGGTCAAAAGGGGGAAATAGAAGAGGCAAATTTTTGGTACTGTTAGTCTTTTATCTTGCACGAGTGGTGTCCTGCATTGTAATGTTTCGGCAAAGCAACCGGGGGGGGGTTAGAGAAGGAATGTTTGAAAAGCACCACGTTCTTTCTACTAGTTCAACTTCAAGATGACTGTGGCTTGTGTAATAGAATATGATAGGATGGAAACACAAAAAAAAAAAAATTTTAAGTTGACTAGTGTGAGACCAAAACAGTTATAGATCTTTATAAAAGATAAAAGAAAAAAAAAGTTCCGAAGATCAAGTTCTAGCCTCATGTTATACAATAAATTTAACTTTTTTTGGGGGGTTTTGGCAGAGCAACCAGTTTTTGGGCTGAGACAAACACAAGAATATTAGGATGAATTAATTAAGAAGAAATTGAAAAATTTAGTGCCAAGTGTTGAGCCTCTAACTTGTATGTTTGCTGTAAAAAACTGAAATTATGAAGTATAAATGTGCTGGATTGAGAGGACCGAAGTTTCATGTTTCGGATAAGGAGGACCTAACATTAGGACCTTCATCTCGATGGATCAACCAAAAATGTCATTTGTCTTACACAGAAATTAAGAGAACAAATGAAGATATCAAGATGCTGCAAGCTTATGTTTAGAGCCAATTCATAAGACAATGAATTCCCTTTTGTTTTAAAAGAATGTAAGGGAGAAAATCTAGATTAACAATGATAATTTTTCATTTTTCTGTCAAGTTGTTCTTTTTATTTAACTATCATAGATATAGCCGACAAATGAATCTGAAGAATGATATCACCAAAATCAATTTTCTTGAGTTCCCTTGGCGTCGTTTGTAAAGCAAAAGTGAACTAGGAGAAGCATAAAACTTGATAAGTACCAGAGCATGATAGCAGCAGAAATTGCTAAGTTGAGAGCTCTGGGAATCGCACTCCGCACTACGTCTCTACTCTCTTTTAGCAATCCTTAATCAAAGCCACTGCAATTATCAGCAATATCGTAGTGTGGCTCTCTAATGTCATGCATGCTAAGTTTTTGATGGCAAGACTCAACGCCTCTCCTCTCTTTTGGAGATCTTGTTGCACTTGACAGGGTCTATACAATGTAGATCTCATTGGTCAAGCCAACTGAGATGCTTAGAGATCTCGACCGTTAATGGACTCAAGCCCACGTCGAGAGAAATACTAAATGAATCTCATACATAATTTGAATGAATTTGAACGGTCTAACCTGGAATGGTGAAAATTCTTTCGAGTGGACTACGACGACAGGTGAGCTTGCCTCAGCACACTTCCTTCTCTTTCAAATGAAAGTCCCCCAACATTTAGTGGACTTGACTTAGCAAGTCTTTCAACATGTTTCAGCCATGAGTAGCATGACATATATTATGAAGAGCTTATATGTAAGTGTCGCGACCTAAAAAAAAAATAAACAAATAAGTTTATCATTTTCGGGCTAATGGATTATCAGGTTAATTAATTAACTAACCTAACTCGGACTCTCCCAAGTCCATACCAAATCGCAACTTAAGGTTCGAATGATTAACATGCAATGTGATTTGAATTTGGAGTCGCCACTAATCATTTTCGGTAGGTCGATTAGAAACCTAAATAAAATAGCGGGAGAAGACTATCTTATTTCGCGAACCGGAGATTAAGAGTCCGGGGACTTGGTTACATTAATTACAACTAATGCCCTTTCGGTACCTTAAAATTCATAAAAAAATAATGGATTTGACAAATTTGATGAATTCGACTTGAAGATCAAAGAATCAATTTTTTTTTGGGTTTTTCTTCCCTTGACATTTTTTTTTTGAAATAAAGAAATTACATGAAATTATGATGAAATAGGTTCAAGATTACTCCCCAATTTGAACTCGTGCACCAAACTTGTGCTCCGGGCTTGTCTTGATCATTGGACCGATTTGGTGACTCGTTAGACCGAGAAATCTCTTGGTCCTATCTCTCCTTGACGCTTCTTTCTCATCTCGCTAAAATTCCATTAGACTCGCAATCTGGGCATTGATATTTTTTCCCTTTTGCTCTCCTTCTATTCTTGTACAATTGATGTCTCATCGTTGATATGCAACGTTATTTAACATAAAAACGTAGAGAGAAAAATCAGTGTAGAAAATCTGAGCTAATTTGTATTCGAAATTAAAGAAAGTTAGGGAATCACTTAACTTTCTTTTTTTTGCTATGGCGAGCTTGAACGATGGGAATGGACCAAGAGCTTGTGTTGATCGGTGCAAAAATTGGCAATAGTAGTATCGGGCTTCAAAACTCTCATACCCTCTCAAAACTCTTTTCAAATTTTTTTCTCAAGAACTCTCTCAATTCTCTCCTCCAAAAACTCTTTCAATTCTCTTCCACCCCAAAAACAACTCTCAATCTTCAAGAACTCTTCTTCTTTTATAGGCAAAATTCTTCATCCTTCATTCTTCATCTTCATTTCCTCACCTTCCATTTTCATCTTCCTTTCTTCATCTTCATCTTCTTTTCTTCATCTTCATCTTCTCTTCTTCACCTTCATTTCTCCATCTTTCATTTTCATCTTCTCTTCTTCATCTTCATCTTCCTTTCTTCATCTTCATCTTCTTTTCTTCATCTTCATTTCCCATCTTCCATTTTCATCTTCTCTTCTTCATCTTCATCTTCCTTTCTTCATCTTCCATTTTCATCTTCTCTTCTTCATCTTCCTTTCACCATCTTCCTTTCCCCATCTTCTTTTGGTATTTGCAATGCGGTCCCGAAGTTTCAAGTATTTGCAATGTCTGATTCCTCGAAGTTCTCGAGTATTTGCAATACTCTCCCCGAGAAAATATTTCTTTCAAGCCCAAATCTTCTTGGTGCATTTTTCACCGCATGCCTAGTCCAGACACCCTGTTAAATTAAGCTCAAATTATATGCCAATGCTAAATGAATATGTGAGATAATTTTTGTTTAGAACTAAAATTAGTTCTAATTTTTATGCAAAATATATATTAGTCAAAATTTAGGCGTCGCCCTTGTGCCCCTCTTTGAGTGGAGGCTGTTGACATCTAATTTAGCGATCTCATATTTTATTTCTTTCGTAAAATAGAATATGTTTAATTTGTTAAATATACATCTTTTCTTTTTTATTAAAAAATTTAAAAAAATGGATTGAGTAGAATAGACCCGAATCCGCGAGGGTGGAGCGTGGCCCACAATTTCAGTCCGCGGGACCAAGCCCACCCACTTGCCCCCCATTTGGGCCTTTTCTCCTTTAGTTTGGCCTCTCATTTCTCTTCTTTCAAACCCACTTGGGTCTTTTATTTCTTTGGCCCAAGTCTTCTCTTCTCTTTAGCCCACTCCCACACGTTACTCTCTTTCTCTTGCCATCATCCCTCTTGCTTTCTATGAGACCCACATTCACTTCCACGGTCATCACATCCTCCACGTTTATCTTTATCTTCCCCTCATTTATCATGGCTGCTCACTAGCCCACGTCCACAACAAAGGAGATTGACTCCCATCCACATAAACCGACTTGAAGAAGAAGTTTTTCCAAGGATAAAATGGCAGATTGGAAGGAAGCAAAAAAGGGGGCGAAGGAGCTCCCGGGAGCTCAACCCAGCAAAAAAAAAAAAAAAAAATAGGGGCTCTCACACGTTGAGAGCGAGAAGAGGAAAAAGAAGCAGAGTTGGTAGGAGCCATAAAAAGAGCACATAGAAGAGAGAGAGCTAGAGAACGGTTCTCGACCAAGAAACTTTGGTCGAGGATTTTTTCCTTCCTCCATCATTGTGGTTTCCAAGACCACACCAGCTGCTATCCTTCGTCGCCTCCGTCCACCGAGGTTCCACAGACGACGTCAATCTCCTCCTTAGACGGTCCACGGTCTCTCATGCTTTTGCACCGACGAGCTCGATCGGGAGGAGCCCGATGTATCTCCCCGGGTCGGCCGCGATCCGACGAGCTCTACACCGACAGAACTACCTCGTTGACCCACGGCGAAGATTGAACCGCCTCGTGATGGCGACGTGAATCGGCCGGGCGCGAACGGAGGAGGAAGCGTCGGGTAGAGAAGATAGAGAGCTGGGTCGGCCTCATTTGACTCAATGGTAGCGATTAGGCCGGCTTGTCAACCGGAAACGATCGCATAGTTTGAACGTGGAGGTCCGCTCGAGGAGACCCCACTAATTTTGTTTCGGCGAGGATCATTGGGCGTGGTCGGTGACCGCGAGTGTCCCCAGCCATGTACCGCATGTTAGGCCGGAAGTGGTGCTATCGTGGTCGGTAGCTTGGCAAACAACCGAGGCGCGAGTTTAAACCGATTCTGTGAAGAGGACGATGCACGTAGGGGCGCGCGACCGAGAACGCATCCATGGAGAGGACGTGATGCGAGAAGAAGATGAGTGGAATGGGGTTTATAATTCTAGGATATTATGTCTTTTTGTTAGAGAAAGCTAGGCCCATCGTTGGCCGTTTGATCGGCGGTATCGTTAGTGGGTTTGCTCTAATTGAGAGGGCTTGGTTTGGGTTAGAGGAAAGGCCTGGTCTTGAGGGCTTGGTCTTAAGAGCTTGGTCTTGTAGGCCTACTATTCTTTTGCACGTTTGGACCTTCTTGACCGGGCTTATCTTCCGAGTCCAAGACGGTGTGGAAGCTCTCCCTCGGACTCGAGGGCCTAGGCCGTGGAGGCTTAAAATCTAGTCCGGCTCGGGTTGGGTTCGGGACACTTGACCCGGGTCCGGCTTTTTGCCATTAAATTAATAATTCAAAAATCCTATAAAAAAAAAAAAACATATATTACAAAAGTCCCAAAAAATACCAAAAATAAGAAATAGGTAAGAATATGCCTCTACTTGCTTATGTTATCTAATTAGTCTTTTTTATGTCCGAATATTGCTTGTTTTTCATGTCTAATTCGCTTGACTTAGTTTAAACTTTGCATGTCAATGTCTCGAGTATAATTTATTTCGCAATGTGAATCTCGGTAGATAAATTAGCATGGTAATTAAAGTTTAATTCAATATGCTCGTTTTATCCTTTAATTGACTGAACTTTGCTAACTATCGCTTTGAGAGAATGCATGTTCCAAATGCTCGATGCATGAGATTGATATTCCGACGTGGCAATCGACGATGATACCCATGGAGACCGCGGCCCATTGGAGTTTGGCGAGGATGAAGACCAATGTCCAATTCGGTCCACTTCTATGCACCCGATCTTCGTATCGGAGTTTATCTTTAAATATCGCCATTATAGATTTGGTTTGCATGTGCTTATTCTAGTCTTTTATTTGGCATATTTACTTGATGGAGTGTGTACAACATTGTCTTTTGAAAAATTGCCTGTTAATCGCTTTTCTGAATGATAGGTTAAGGATAAATAGGTAATTGCGAAAAATGACAGAAAACATTATGCATGATCATTTAGTACTTGGTTAGATACCCGATAAGTTTAAAATGATATGCAGAATGTGTGGTTATCTTAGGGAATATCAACTGGTTAGGTACCGAAAGGGCGCTAATTATCTAGTTAGCGTAAACAAGTCCCCGAACCTAGAAACTCTGGTTGCGTAGGAATCGAGATAACACTCCCATGTCTCGATTGGTTTCTAGCCGACCCCAATAGGCTAGTGGCGACTCTTAATAGCATTTTAGTTTGCTAATTAGTAAAACGAAATCCAATGTCACGCGAGGTAGAACTTGGGAGAGTCCACGCCATTGATCGATGGCAATACCTCTAAACCCGCCGGACCCTCGTGGGAGGCCGAAGGCGGGTCGCGACAGCTTGGCGACTCATTGGGGAATTAAGGTTAGAAACCTGTGTAGACTTTGGCCTTAATAACCAGTTGATTGTTCCTTAATTTCATCTTCATTTTGCCGTCATCGCATGAAAAATCAGGTTGATCTGCTAATTCTATGATTAGATGTTCTTGCGGTCGGGTGTTATAAGGGGTGGAGTGATTGTTGACCTATCTATTTTGCGGGGAGTTGTGGGAATGTATGTTCTTTGGATGTATATTGAAGCGGTGTTTGATATACCTTGCTATGCATGCCTCTCATACACTACATTTATTACACACACATCCAGCGGTCAAACCCGGACTACGATCCCAGGAAACCCTTAGGAGGTATCGGAAATAGATTAGGCCACACGCAAGTCTGCAAATGGCACGATCATTTTCGATCCCGCTCATCACCTTGAAATATGTGCCCGACCCGATTATGCTGTCGGCATTTTTGGGGGCAGTACATTATTTCGTTGTGATGGGAGCCTTTAACCTTTAGCCTACTCCACTCTTATGTGTCGAACCTCACTATTAGCATGCGCATGTCTAATGTAGGTCTATGCCATTGACAAGTACTATTCGCCAACCATTGTGAGTAAGATTCTTCCGTTTATTGGTCCACTCGGAATTTTATTTTCGGTAATTCGCGAATATCAATTGGATGCCCTACGTGGTCTAAGCCTATAATTGAAAAATTTTGGCGATCACTTTTTGTAGTGAATTTGTAGAATAAATTTCAAATGAACAGATTATTTTCATGTCATTTTTGCAAAAGGAATGTCCCGACGCAATTTTTCAAAATAGATGCAATTTTTTGTGTGCTAAGCTTTTGAAATTGAATGGGCATCCTATTAATAACCGCGAATGATCTTTTAATGATATCTCCTCCTATAATGAAATCGTAGCGAAGTACCGAATGCCTTTAGATTGAGATTACGGGGCAGGTATCGTCACTTCATTTTCATATAAGAGGCGATCTCATTGAAAGATTGGTTCTCTATCTAGACACTAATATTATTATCTTTCCCTTGTAGGACATGAATGAAGGTCATTCATCGAGATTCTCTCGATCCACCATGCAAAGATTGCGTCCTAAAGCGAGGCCTTAAGATGTTAAACCTGTTTCGTTCTATAATTGGACGGAGAGCATGAAGGCCACACCTTTAAACAAGCCGGTGACTGTCCCCCAGTTCCAGTAAAATGAGAAAACCCCATTTCTGGTTGTTTTTCAAGTCGAGTCGGCCACTGAAAGATGCACTAAAATGGACAAAAAGAGCCAATCTGGGCAACTCCACGAAGGACGATGACCTATTCGATGATAGTAGAGGATAGCCACGATAGAGGGGCGATCATGCCCATTTAAAACAAACCAAAGGTGGACAAGATAGAGATGTCCGATGATTACCGCTTGGAGGAATTGCTCATAGTAAAAAATGAGTCACTAGGAAGGACTCGATGGAGCATTGGATGTTGCAACTTTTTGAACCAAGGATGAGAATGACATATCACATTTCTAGTTTTATTCCAAATCATTATAGGCAATCGACCAATTTCTTCTTCATATGAGCATTTAATCGAAGAAATCACAAAATAGCCAAAGGGCATGTAATGTCATGGTCACCCAACTCAAATCAAGAAAGGTTTAACATAAATTAGACAATTCGACGGACGACATGATGTGCATCCATCCGTGTAGACAATATCAATCCTCCTTGCTAATAAGAGCCCGACAGGATGCAATCATCCGGGCCCTGTTTCAAAAGTTAAATGGGGGATGGACCTAGCCATTAAGGCAACCCTTAGACGCCATGCGTGAAGAGATCATTTCATCTAGAGAAAAAGATGTATCGTTCCAAATTATCATTCAAATTTATTTTTAGATTGACATGTTATATACCTTTCTTTACGAGATGACAAATGGAAGTAGTGACGACCACCACGATGGAAGAGTTCAAGTTACTCAACAAATCGATTCTAATCCACGAGGAGGTCATCATTCCTATTGATGCCATCAAGAGGCTAGAGCCGCGGAGACTTCCCCCTTTCCTCCTTTGCGTCCTTCAAAATGGATAGTGACAAGGCCCATCATCCTTTCGATCTCGAGAGGAATGCTATGGAGAAACAAAAGCCGCTCATCCATGAAGACCTCAACGCCAACGCTTCCTTCTCTAAGCAAACCACAGAGCAAGAACCCAAAGAGGACGAAGCCTCTGCCTGCGTTTAAGCCATCTCCCTTGAGGAAATCTTGTTGCTCAAGGACGAGCGGATCGATGTTGTTCCATTCAAATTCCTTTGGGGTCACGACTCCAAGACCAAGGACATGATCGTCATGCCACGAACCACCATCCACCGGCGAAAACAGGTTTCAAAATGAGGAGCTTAGCCGGAGGACATTCATTGAAAGCGGAGAGGCAAGCCAAGTTCTTGCGATAGAAAAGGCAACACTTAAATGAATAATGCCGAGTCTCTAATGGAGCAAGTTTCTCCAAGGGACATAGCACTGTTCCGGATGCGATGACTCTCGCCAACTAATCTGGATCGGAAAGAATCATTCGCCTTTGGTAGCAAGGCGTATCGTTCCTAACTTAGCTCAATTGAGAATAAAAATGACTCGTTCTATCTCTCATTTTGCGAGATGAATGAGTGTGCTCTCTCTTGTAGTGACAATGCATCCTACGAGGAAAAAACGATCTAGCCGAGCCATCTACTCGAGATAGAAGGGAGTATTTCACTCCCAAAATCGAATTCATCCGAAATGCAACCTAATGCATTACTTACGCTCACGCAGTGAAAACAAAGAATGGCCCAAGCGATGAGCATAGGAAATTAAGCATGACATCATATATGTTCGTAATGAAAACACCCGTGACTCGGATTCGTGAGAAGGGAGTTTTTCAAATTCGAGATAGTGACAACGAGAATCCAAATAAGATAAAGTTCAAATGGAACTGCCATGAGGAGTCAAAAGCGCAATAGTAGAGCCGACAATGACAAGTAAGTCTCGGGTGATGCGAGACAGTGTCAAAAAGGCTAAGATCGAGGCGAATTGCAAGAAAATAGAAGTCGCCAGATTGGTCAATCTTCTCGGAGAAATTTAAGATGTGATCGCCCGGGCTTACTACTCGACACGCCAGGGCTGAACCGGGCATTATGCAGTGCTTTGAAAACCAATCTAGATGTGCCCTTTGAAGAAATAACGGTCGAGAAGGATAAAGCCTGATTTGTCTAAGAAGATTGAACAGGAGGTGTTGAAGCCCCCGAAATTTGACTCCACCGAGATCGCTCACTATCTTTGGTCGGATAGCGGATATCATCCGCGTGATGAAGAATGACGTCAAATTTATGTACAGCTAGATTCCAGTGGTTCTCTTTCAAAAAGGAATCTTCCGGCTATAACCAAGTTCGATGAAAGGAGCAGGATATGAGCAAAACTCCATTCATGACCCCACGGGAGAACATTTCACTACAAGGTGAGGCTCTTCGGTCCGAAGCACATCGGAGCCGCAAGGTATAGAGCCCTAGAAACATGGAGGGTCGTCGATGCATATCCTGGCCTCTTGAAGAGCACAATTAATCGGGCATGGTGCCCAAGACATAGTCAATCGTTGGAAGCAAAAGCGAGTCTCCCTCAACAAACGAGTGGATTTAAAAGAAGCATGTGCCCGACAATCGAGTTTGGCGCCGGAGTGTCGAGTCACCAATTTATTAATAAATAACGACAGTCAAAAGGTCATGTCCTAGTGGAGCAAAGTGATTGATGAGCCTTTTCTCCCAAACATGGAAAAGAGAAAATCTAGACATGAGGATAGTTTTCTCCTCATCCATCCATTGAGTGCATGGATACCTCATCAAACGGATATGAGGCGGATCAACTTGGAGGTGACAAAACTCAAGCAAGCTTAAAGAAGGCAAATTGTCAATTGACTCGAGATTACTACAAAGCGTAGCCATCCGACCAAACATCGAGAGTTGTGCCATTCGAGAGTTACCGCTTAAATAAAAGCAAGGCACCTCAAGGACGCCAACAACGCCATGGCATGGTGGCATTGGGAGTGACAATGGTCCGGAGCGCCCGGGTTCGATCCCCGCGGTCGGCATAAATGTATATATTGTATAAAGATTAATAAAAAAACTTTTTGTGCTTCCTTTTATTTTGCAGAAAAAGGAGAGAATACAACCCAAATCAACGTTCTCTCGCACATCATGGCGTCAACAGTCCAGTTCTCGACGAAGTTTAAATGAGTTAACTCGGATGGGTTCGAAATCTCAAGCGACACTTGAACCTTGGGAGCTATTGATCCATTTAACCATTGCCGCCAAATGGGGAAGCCGCTAAAGGAAAAGTGCCAAACATCGAAATGGCAAAGCGACAAAGGGGAGGTGCAAAGCACCTTAAAAGACAAAATCAAAGCGAATGGTAGCTTAGTATCGATTCCAATTTATCCCTTTTAATCACACATCCGACATGTTTTTTTTACGCTCCGATAGGAGACGCAGATATTGAAAAAAATGAGCCTACGAATAGCTGGAAAAGTCGATACTTGAAGCTCAAGATTTTGCCCGAACACTCTAGCTCGGGTCTCAAATGATGCTTCGACACGTAATAACGAGGGAATCAAGCGACCATAGGCCGTTTTTCAATCCTCAAGCAATCTCGAGCTCAAATGAAGCTATTGAGATGCAAACATGAAGAATCAGTGGTCAATGTGGGCCAACATCCGATATGACTAAGTTCAAGATTGATCAAAATCCATAAGATTCTTCTCTCCGCAATGGAAGAGGAAACTTCAACAAACAAGAATTTAGTTAAGCCAACTAAGATAAAGAAGCGGACTATTGTGAGCGTCTGCGTGTAACCAAGCATTTGCACGCTCCTATTAGAGATATCACGAGAATGTGGCAATAGGAAAGGAATTTGTATCGACCAACCATTGGAAGTGATCGAAGAGTAGTGTCAACTAGAATAGAGAAGCGGAGTCAATGAGTTTCAGCTCATGCAGTCTTAAATACCGAATTCGACCATGGCAAGCAAAGCTTGTAGACCTCCCGAATAGAGGCGATCTCCGTGTCATTGGATCAAAGAGCGAAGCTTATCATCATTGCAATTAGGACTTCTATCCCTATGCACATGTGGAGATGATTGGAACAACCGGATCCATCACCGCCATGTATTGAGGAATGAAGTCGGTTCTGCAAAGATAAAATCGAGCATCTCATCAAAGGATGATATTAGCAGCCTTCATGCTCCTTGTCTAACCTACTCATGCATAATTGTGACCTTTGAGGTCAAGCTAAGATGTAGCTTTAGCCGTATGAAAGTTAGCTCAAATGAAGGGTAACACTGTATCGTTTCTAGCTTTCCAATCCCAAGAAATCGAGTAGTGACATGTTTCTTGCTATTTGTGATAGGGTTACCGGATCAATTCGCCTCAAGTAAGTCCCTTAAAAGAAAGCAAAAATCAAACAAGAAACTCCCTCACAAAGAGAGAGCTACAAGAGAAAAGGTAAAAATGGGGCATGCCGGAAGAATTGTGAGATGAACCCAAACGAGCGAGTAACCATCAATCCTCGAAGTATAGATATGAGGGTAACGTTGTATCGTTCCAAGTTATCATTTCCGGAAAAGGATACTCGCTAATGTGATTTTCTTTACATCATTGTAGGATCAACCATCTAGCATGGATCGGGTAAGTATCCTTCTCCTTAAAACCCTCCAAGATGAAGGGTTCCCTAAATGTCGTGCTTCCTGTTAAGTCCTAGGTGAGGAATCGGGCATTTTGTAAAGTCTTAGATTAGGAATCTAGGCATTTTGTCAATCTCTAGAACAAGTGACAGGTTGGAGAGACGGAGTCGCCTCCCGAAGAGAGGTGATTCCTAGAGCTACAATGATCATTGCTTAGGAAAATCATCATGTTAATTCATCCCAAAGAACATCACCCCCGCGAATATTCCCCAGTCGAAATTCCCTCGTAGAAAGATGTAGGAGGAGGCTACCTTGATAGCAAGCCAAATAGGCCAATTCATGAAATCCTGGAGTGCTCTGGTAGCATCAATCTTAGAAGAGTAGGGGGCAAAGGGTCGGTGGCGCTGCAGCCAGGTAAGTACCCATTTCCCGGAATTTACGTAGAGCGTGTGATTGGTCAAATGTTTCATCCCTAGTTGGGTCATAACAAATGTACAGTCCATTAAGCATTAAAAAAAAAAAATCTCTCTCATCCCTAGTACAATTGGAGTTCATGCTTCAACTCATTTCTAAAAAGCATCCATGTTCATTGAACCGGTGCATCCATTCATGCATATATGCATCTTGCATTGAAGTCTCCTACAGGTTCATTTGGCCGAATGATTTTTGCTCGTGGAACAGAGGTATTGAGTATGCTAAGTGAAGGTGTTTAAGGTGAAGGATGAACCCCTGTCTAAACACGTCCCTAATACACTCGAGAGTTGAGTGAAGTGAGAGCAAGATTCGTGTCTTAGGACGAAAGATCCATTCGCAATGTGTACATGGGTCGAAGTGACGAAAGGCATTCCTTCTTTTTCCATACACACAATACATCCCTTGCTAGCCCCGTTGAGCCTGGTAATGAGGAGTTCAAAATACCCCTGTCAAGAACCACCCCACACCGGGGCAAATCCCGGAGATTACAGGTTGGAAATCAGCGAAGAAAAAGGTAAGAAAGATTTAATTGCCTTCACTTGTCTTAACCTTTGTGTGGTAACTTCAAGTGAATCTTTATGGAAGCTCGAAATATCCCTAGATGAAGAAGAGCATTTCTTTCTCTACCTAAACACCGAATACCCTTTGCTAACCAAGTTGAGCCGAAATCATTTATTTCAAAAACCCGATTGGTGATCATCTCCCCACAATGGTGCAAGATATGTGATTTACCGGAAAATCCGTGTCAATTTGAAATGTCTCGAGAGTCCAGAGAGATCATGACAAAGGCAACAAAAAAAAAAGGAAAATAAAGGGCTAAAAAAAAACAAAGTGCCTAGTAAAAGCAAGGCCAAAGCCCATGGAGGAAAAAGCCAAATGCGTAAAAGCATTGAGCTTACCCCGAATAGAAACAAATGAAGAAAATAGAGAAAAACTCTTTTCTTGCCAAGAAGAATAGACATGCTCATTGGACTCTCGAGGTAGATTGTGGTCCCTAGAGTCAAATGCTTTCCCCAAATGGAGCGAGATTGTTGAAGATACCAAGGTGGTCACCAACTCATAAACCCTCCAATAAAAAAATAAAAAAAATCAGAGCCTTATAAGCCTTCCCAAACCAATATTACAACCCATCCGAAGACTCTTCCGATTGGGATATTTCGAGTTGACATGAAGATTTTACAAAGAAGCTACCGCTCGAAGGAGTGGAGCCAATCATTTCTTGTCTTATCTTCCAGGTTCTTGACTTGTAAACTCGGTGAAGATAATAACTTCAAATGTTTCCCCAAGTATGGCTTCAAGGCGGGAGAAACCCTTTGTGTAAGTCCGTGACCATGCAAACATTACGGTCCCTCAAAGACCTTTCGGATAAATCGAGAATGTATGCATTGCGAATATGTCCGAAACCTTGGACACGAAGAGAGTGCAAGGTATCGAGAGTTTTCATCTCAAATCCCCAAGTGAGTGATTGGGATCAACAGATATTCCCAGCGAGAGTGTGTGAGAAACCCTTTCAAATTAAGGATCTTAGCTTGGCATGCTCAATAAATCTTTTTCAAAAAAAAAAATAAAAAATAAAATTTGTCTTTCGTGAACTAAATTGTTCATCCAAAAATCACTTTTGGAAGGTGCAATTCCCTTGTCAATTGATTTTCCCCATGGAGTCTAATGGTCGACGATATTATCTAACCGAATAAGAAGTTTCCGGTATCGCATCGCACCAAGTAGCCTCCCCGGTGAGTCGATTTAACTTTATCTCGCCCATGCATTTAACGCTATTTCCCCATCTGTTCGAATTCATTCCATGAGTTCCGAGTTGTGTAGGGAACTAGCGTGAGTAGCTCGATCATCTGCGACAAATTTTAGTTGTGAGGGAACATACAATAGATGTTCATTAGCGTTACTATTTGTTTGAGCTGACTTTATTTGGACAGTAAGGAGAGCTTTCGCATCCCTAAACCGGTTCCATAATAAGCTTCCTCGCCGGCGAGCCTCACGGCCTAGAACAGATATGACGCCAAGTGCTTGTCAAGAGCTAAGTCACGCGAGTGTGAGTCGCGGCGGCGGAGTTCGTAGATGACATTTTCAGTCTATTCAGTAAGTTCCGATCAACATGCAAGCGCTAAAGTCGAGAGCTTGTCCCGTACAATCCAGAGAATGTACTCCGTGAGGCCGACAGGTAGGGTGAACTTTAGCTTCCTAAGGCCCGTTTCATAAGCGGGTTTCCTCGCTTCGATAAGCGGATACAATGCCAAGTAGAGCTAAGACTTTTTAATAGCCTTTTCATGGGTCAAAGACCGTGGATTGAGACTTTTTCAATAGCCTTTTCATGGATCAAATATCGTGAATTGTGACTTTTTCAATAGCCTTTTCACGGGTCAAAGACCCGAATCGTGACTTTTCTATAGCCTTTTCATGGGTCAAAGATCCTGAATCGTGACTTTTCAATAGCCTTTTCACGGGTCAAAGATCCCGAATCGTGACTTTTCTATAGCCTTTTCACGGGTCAAAGATCCTGAATCGTGACTTTTCTATAGCCTTTTCACGGGTCAAAGATCCCTGAATCGTGACTTTTCTATAGCCTTTTCACGGGTCAAAGATCATGAATCGTGACTTTTCAATAGCCTTTTCACGGGTCAAAGATCTCGAATCGTGACTTTTCAATAGCCTTTTCACGGGTCAAAGATCCCGAATCGTGACTTTTCAATAGCCTTTTCACGGGTCAAAGATCCTGAATCGTGACCTTTCAATAGCCTTTTCACGGGTCAAAGATCCTGAATCGTGACCTTTCAATAGCCTTTTCACGGGTCAAAGATCCCGAATCGTGACTTTTCAATAGCCTTTTCACGGGTCAAAGATCCTGAATCGTGACTTTTCTATAGCCTTTTCATGGGTCAAAGACCGTGAACCGAGACTTTTCAATAGCCTTTTCATGGGTCAAAGACCGTGAACCGAGACTTTTTCATAGCCTTTTCATGGGTCAAAGACCGTGAATCGTGACTTTTCTAAAGCCTTTTCATGGGTTAAAGACCTGGTGTGACTTTTCTATAGCCTTTTCATGGGTCTAAGACCGTGAACCGAGACATTTCAACAGCCTTTTCATGGGTTAAAGACCGTGAACCGAGACTTTTCAAAAGCCTTTTCATGGGTCAAAGACCGTGAACCGAGATTTTTTCATAGCCTTTTCATGGGTTAAAGACCGTGAATTGTGACTTTTCAATAGCGTTTTCATAGGTCAAAAATCATGAATCGTGACTTTTTCATAGCCTTTTCATAGATCAAAGATCGTGAATTGTGACTTTTCAATAGCGTTTTCATAGGTCAAAGACCGTGAACCGAGACTTTTTCAAAATCGCCTTTTCATGGGTCAAAGACCGTGAACCGAGACTTTTCAAAATAACCTTTTCATGGGTCAAAGACCGTGAATTGTGACTTTTCTATAGCCTTTTCATAGGTCAAAGACCGTGAACTATGAATTTTTCATAGCCTTTTCATGGGTCAAAGACCGTGAACTATGACTTTTCAATAGCCTTTTCATGGGTTAAAGATCGTGAATCGTGTCGTTACTTTGAGGGCCAAGCCCGTATCGTTTATACGGTCGTCCCAGAGGTTTTGTTTGTTTTAGTTAATCTTGCACGCGCAGTACTAATAGGCGTGGAGCCCTGAGCCGGTTCTCCGAGTGAGTCTCCTCAATTCCCGGTCTCGATAGATGCTCTCGCGATTTTTTCCAAGCACTGTCGGGTTAGTTTATTAACAAAATTAGTTGTCATTTAGTCTTGAAATGGAATCTCTTTGAGCTCCCATTTCAAGAGGGGCTATTGACATCTAATTTTGGCAGTCTCATATTTTATTTCTTTCGTAAAATAGAATATGTTTAATTTGTTAAATATACATCTTTTCTTTTTTTTATTAAAAAATTTAAAAAAATGGATTGAGTAGAATAGACCCGAATCCACGAGGGTGGAGCGTGGCCCACAATTTCGATCCGCGGGACCAGCCCACCCACTTGCCCCCATTTGGGCCTTTTCTCCTTTAGTTTGGCCTCTCATTTCTCTTCTTTCAAACCCACTTGGGTCTTTTATTTCTTTGGCCCAAGTCTTCTCTTCTCTTTAGCCCACTCCCACACGTTACTCTCTTTCTCTTGCCATCATCCCTCTTGCTTTCTATGAGACCCACATTCACTTCCACGGTCATCACATCCTCCACGTTTATCTTTATCTTCCCCTCATTTATCATGGCTGCTCACTAGCCCACGTCCACAACAAAGGAGATTGACTCCCATCCACATAAACCGACTTGAAGAAGAAGTTTTTCCAAGGATAAAATGGCAGATTGGAAGGAAGCAAAAAAGGGGAGCGAAGGAGCTCCCGGAGCTCAACCCGAAAAAAAAAAAAAAAAAAAATAGGGGCTCTCACACGTTGAGAGCGAGAAGAGGAAAAAGAAGCAGAGTTGGTAGGAGCCATAAAAAGAGCACATAGAAGAGAGAGAGCTAGAGAACGGTTCTCGACCAAGAAACTTTGGTCGAGGATTTTTTCCTTCCTCCATCATTGTGGTTTCCAAGACCACACCAGCTGCTATCCTTCGTCGCCTCCGTCCACCGAGGTTCCACAGCGACATCAATCTCCTCCTTAGACGGTCCACGGTCTCTCATGCCGCTGCACCGACGAGCTCGATCGGGAGGAGCCCGATGTATCTCCCCTTGTCTCGGCCGCGATCCGACGAGCTCTACACCGACGGAACTACCTCGTTGACCCACGGCGAAGATTGAACCGCCTCGTGATGGCGACGTGAATCGGGCTGGCGCGAACGGAGGAGGAAGCGTCGGGTAGAGAAGATAGAGAGCTGGGTCGGCCTCATTTGACTCAATGGTAGCGATTAGGCCGGCTTGTCAACCGGAAACGATCGCATAGTTTGAACGTGGAGGTCCGCTCGAGGAGACCCCACTTGTTTTTGTTTCGGCGAGGATCATTGGGCGTGGTCGGTGACCGCGAGTGTCCCCAGCGGTGCTGTACGGTTAGGCCGAAGTGGTGCTATCGTGGTCGGTAGCTTGGCAAACAACCGAGGCGCGAGTTTAAACCGATTCTCGTGAAGAGGACGATGCACGTAGGGAGCGCGGACCGAGAACGCATCCATGGAGAGGACGTGATGCGAAGAAGATGAGTGGAATGGGGTTTATAATTCTAGGATATTATGTCTTTTTGTTAGAGAAAGCTAGGCCCATCGTTGGCCGTTTGATCGCAGGTATCGTTAGTGGGTTTGCTCTAATTGAGAGGGCTTGGTTTGGGTTAGAGGAAAGGCCTGGTCTTGAGGGCTTGGTCTTAAGAGCTTGGTCTTGTAGGCCTACTATTCTTTTGTACGTTTGGACCCTTGCCGACCGGGCTTATCTTCCGAGTCCAAGACGGTGTGGAAGCTCTCCCTCGGACTCGAGGGCCTAGGCCGTGGAGGCTTAAAATCTAGTCCGGCTCGGGTTGGGTTCGGACACTTGACCCGGGTCCGGCTTTTTGCCATTAAATTAATAATTCAAAAATCCTATAAAAAAAAAAACATATATTACAAAAGTCCCAAAAAATACCAAAAATAAGAAATAGGTAAGAATATGCCTCTACTTGCTTATGTTATCTAATTAGTCTTTTTTATGTCCGAATATTGCTTGTTTTTCATGTCTAATTCGCTTGACTTAGTTTAAACTTTGCATGTCAATGTCCGAGTATAATTTATTTCGCAATGTGAATCTCAGTAGATAAATTAGCATGGTAATTAAAGTTTAATTCAATATGCTCGTTTTATCCTTTAATTGACCGAACTTTGCTAACTATCTCGCTTTGAGAGAATGCATGTTCCAAATGCTCGATGCATGAGATTGATATTCCGACGTGGCAATCGACGATGATACCCATGGAGACCGCGGCCCATTGGAGTTTGGCGAGGATGAAGACCAATGTCCAATTCGGTCCACTTCTATGCACCCGATCTTCGTATCGGAGTTTATCTTTAAATATCGCCATTATAGATTTGGTTTGCATGTGCTTATTCTAGTCTTTTATTTGGCATATTTACTTGATGGAGTGTGTACATAACTTTGTCTTTTGAAAAATTGCCTGTTAATCGCTTTTCCTGAATGATAGGTTAAGGATAAATAGGTAATTGCACGAAATGACGAGAAAACATTATGCATGATCATTTAGTACTTGGTTAGATACCGATAAGTTTAAAATGATATGCGAGAATGTGTGGTTATCTTAGGGAATATCAACTGGTTAGGTACCGAAAGGGCGCTAATTATCTAGTTAGCGTAAACAAGTCCCCCGAACCTAGAAACTCGGTTGCGTAGGAATCGAGATAACACTCCCATGTCTCGATTGGTTTCTAGCCGACCCCAATAAGGCTAGTGGCGACTCTTAATAGCATTTTAGTTTGCTAATTAGTAAAAAGAAATCCAATGTCACGCGAGGTAGAACTTGGGAGAGTCCACGCCATTGACTGATGGCAATACCTCTAAACCCGCCGGACCTCGTGGGAGGCCGAAGGCGGGTCGCGACAGAGGCTCGTAGAGGTTCCGCTCAAAGACAAAATTGAACCCTAAATTTTGATAGTGCAAATGATGGATGAACTTTTTGGCGGGAGTTTTAGTCCCATTTTTTATGTAATGAAGTGATGCATGATATGCAAGACTGTAAATAACATGTGTCATAATTTCTCTTTTCCATGTTAGAGAAACTCGCACATGGATCGCATACGAGAATACCTGTTTTACCAAATACCTCATAAGCTGGTGATTCCCTTAATTTTCAAGTTTCTTGCAAACACGAGGACCTTAAGGTATTTGGCCTATCTCGTTATCGAGACTTCTCCCTAATGCGAGACAATAAGATATGTGTATCCTTCCGGATCACAAGAGCTACGTCGTTGTGAGTCGAAAGAAGTAGAATCAAGTTCACAAGAGCTACGTCGTTGTGAGTTGATTAAATGTCGAAATCGCCAGGTGCATATGTCTTCACGATTCGACAAAGGGGAACCAAAATCTTAAGAGCTACGTCGTTATGATTTGGTTTGGATCAAAATCACGGGTGCTTATGTCTTCGTGATTTTATAAAAGAGCCGAGAATCATAAGAGCTATGTCATTATGAGCCGACTAAAGGTCAAGATCACAAGTGCATATGTCTTCGCGATCGACAAACGGGAACCAAAATCTTAAGAGCTACGTCGTTACGATTTGGTTTGGATCAAAATCACGGGTGCTTATGTCTTCATGATTTGATAAAGGAGCCGAGAATCATAAGAGCTATGTCATTATGAGCCGACTAAAGGTCAAGATCACCGGTGCATATGTCTTCGTGATTCGAGATCGAAATCATAAGAGCTACGTCGTCATGATTTGATAAGATGTCAAGATCGCCGGTGCATATGTCTATACGACTCGACAGAAAGGCATATTGCTCGAATTGAATCGTAACAACTATCATCGGAGGAGTTGTTAATTTGAAAATGGGTTCGAGAAAACTTACCCGGGTTCTCCGAACGATTAATCAAAGAACTAAACGGATCGCTCGTATCGTACATGGCGAGGCATTTGCCAGGAGAACTTGCTCATTCAATAATCCTTGGATGAATTTCGAGACCTTGGGAGGGACATCGAACATCGAGAATGTATTACCCACCATAGAATGTCGGAGGTAACATGCGCAAACATATTCAACAATGAGTTCATGCAAAACTTTTCTACCGAGCTTGCAATGATTAGAAATAACATGTGTATAATGCAATTACTCATACTATGGTTTATGCATAACCATTCTATCAAGTTTGCATTACCAATCCCTGTCCGGGGATGTTCTCACATTATGAATACCTCGAATGTGAGCTGAATGAGGGGACTTCGGTCCAGAAAGGATTTTCTCTCACTCTCAAGAAAAGTTATTTATCCTGCTCTGCAGGATTCAAAAGAAATCACTCAATCTTTCCATCATCGCATTCGATAAGGATCCGAGTAATCTCGCAATTGATACGACCGAGCCGATCCGGAGGTCTTGATTAGGACCGTAATGAGGGCTAGGTCAACGATTTACAAAGGGGACTCTAGTTGAGTCAAGGCCGCTGAAATGAATTTCTTCGTCATCTCTCCGGGTTTACAAGTCAAGAACTCGCAAAAATGAGAGAGAAGTAATCTTGCTCGAACTTCTTCGAGTGATGCTTAAAATCATGGAACTCCACATTAATTCAAGTGCCCTAGTCGGAAAAGGCTTTTAAAGGGTTGTAATGGAGGTAATGATTTGGGGACCGAGAAACGAAAGGGTTCGTTTTGGCTCAAAAGATATTTGAGAAGGGGCTTGATGTTGGTGATCATTACAATCTTGTCACCGATCGTGGCCTTCTATGATACCATCATTGCTCGAGGATGGTATGAACTGAAGATTGCATTTGCAATTTAACACTTCATGGAGATGTTTCTCTCAACCCTTTTAGGATATACGGGAAAATTGTACATTCAAGTTCGGAAATATTCTACAAATGAACAATGAATTGAAAGGGCATTGGCCTTGCTTTTAGTAGGCACTTTGCTTTTTTTAAATGCCCGAGGAGTTTTTGTGGAATCAGCTTTTCCTCTTTCTTCTCCCTTTTTTTTTACTCCCAACTCTCTTTTACTATTGCATCTTGATGAGTTCATTGGGAGATTTTCTATTGATCCAGCTTTTCGGGTCCTTCTATTCAAAGATGGGCCATATTTACTTTGGGACAACAATGATCACCAATAAGGGCTTTTAGAAATGAATTTGTGTGCTCAAATGGGTTGTGCAAATGGATATAGATGTGTGGGATAGAAAAAAAAATGCTCTTCGTCACCCTAAGGCACTTGAATTAAAGCGCAAGTACAATGCAAAGAACCACCCGAAGATTGATGTTAGTCCAAGCAAGAAGATTTCTAACCATTTGTCTCGTGATGCTGATGGAATTACCTCTGTTTTGCCCCAATGTGGGGTGGTTCTTGACAGGGTTGTGGAAGTGAAATCTCCGCTCAAATGGGTTGATCAATGGATAACTTGCAGTGTTTAGGGTAGAGAAATGAATGCCTCCATCACTTCGGTTATCATACCTTTCGCGAGAAAACTTTTTACCTCGGTGAATGCGAAATTTTGCTACCGTTCATCTCTTTGAAAAAATTGGACGTGTTTGGGAAAGGATTGCCTTTCATCATCCTGTCATGCCCCATTCTCGTACATTCGATGTATCTTATGTAGTTCATGTTCCTTATTCGAGTTGATAAATTAAACATGAGGAACAATCATGCGCAAACTATGCAGTGTATGAGTGTTTTCGAGCATATAAAATGCAGCAACTTTTTATCTTGGCGGACAAAGTTCGCAAGTACATAAAAAATTTCTTAGGGGCATGGATCGTGAGTTGCCCCTGCTCATGCAAATGCGTTGCAAAACTTTATTGTCCGCTCGAGACATGAGATTGTCAAAGGCTCCAAGAATTTCTCATTTCATTAATTTTTCAGGGAAAAGGGATACTTCTCTGTTTGGACAAGTAGTGACCCTTGTAAAAATCAAAAGGGAAAGCATCAATGTACGTCCTCATGTTCTAAAAGAATTGGAACGATACCACTTTACCCATGTACGTATTCCTCGTGAACTTTGAATTGAAAAGATCGATTCATCTAGATCGGATTGTATGTCCGGAATGTCATCTCTCTAGGTTCTATAACCGTTTAGGCCGAGCTTCGATCACTATGCTTTGCGGTGTTGTTGGCGTCCACGGGTGGTTCGCTTTTGTTATATTGTTCTCAAAGCAGTTGGCAATCTCCTGTGGAGAATAAAATAAGCTTAACTTAGAGTTTGAAACGACCGAGAGTCAATTGGAACGATACGGAGTTACCCATCTTTGAGCCTGTTTGGTCTTTTCCTTGCATTCTCCCAAGTAAGGCTATACGGAATCTCTCTTTATGGGCGTTCGGGGCGTCGTCCACAAATTGATTTGCTACAAGCCTAGCTTAATAAGGAACTTACGCATTTGATAAGAGAGGAGAAAATTCGCCCTTTAATTCTAGACAACTAGAAAGTAAAAGTATCCCACGCAGGGGAACTATACATGGAATTAAAGGAGTATTCATGTGAGATTGGTTCCACCTCTTTTGCTGGCCATTCTAATGATCGGCTGATTTTGTCTTGGATCATACACCAACGATCGTTGTTTGAGGATCCATAGTCACTTGCTTCGGATCACAACTCGGGAGGTCCTTTAGCTCCGAACCGGGCCGACCAAGACGGTGAGCTCATCATCAAAGTAACCTTTTGATTGATACTCGAATTGGGTATTGTTACTTGCTAACACCGGCGACAGATTTTCTACTTTGTTTTTGCGGTGAACGGTCCGACTCATTGAGCTTGAGCCTCCGCCGTCGCTCGGGAACTCGTAGGGATGATCAATCGGTCCATTGCTAGAACCACCAGCGGAAGGTCGGTATGGCCGGTATTCTTGATTGGGAAGTGGTCGGTTACTTTTTGCTCCGTAGGTTTTCCCTGGGATTGATCTTCCGATCAACTTTACTCCGGTCGCCTTGGTTCCAAGCTACATCGTGCTTCTTTAGCTTTTCTCTAAATCTGTGAAGGTGATTTGTGACACTTCGTAGGGTGAGTCCGTCTACATTCATCATTTTGAGTACGGCCATTGGTTGTCTTGAATTGATTCCTAGTTGTCGAATCGCCTCGATGAATATAGAATGAAGCTCGGCGGACCAAAGGGGCCTTTTCTTTCCGACAAAATCGTCGTAGGCGGCTTGGCCATAGTTCTTTTGTTCGAGTAATTGCTTCCTTACAGCATGCTGCCAAATGTTTTGGAGCACTCGAACGCAGACCGGCTTCTTTAGGATGTCCCGAGCACCATGCAATATGGCCCTCGTTATGAATCGCTGATCGTCACTTGCTGATGTGACGATGACCGGTATATTCAACTCGGAATCAATGATCTTTAAGAGAGCGAGACCGTCCATATCGATCCCTACCATGGCCGTGACGACGATGTCAAAATCATATTTGTACTTGCTCTCGGCTCCTCTAAGGCTTCCGTTGCTTTCACATAAGCTGAAATCCTATACATGCACTTTCTCAGCATGGCAACGAGGATCGAGAGGGAAACGGGGTTACCATCAATGGCCATGACTCGCAGATCCTCGGGATAGGAAACTTCCCATACTTCCCCCTGGAATGAACGCATACTTTTTTTCCTTTCAAAACCTTCCATATGTAGATCGAAAAATGGGTGTTTCGACTAGAGACCGGGCTTTAGATGTTCTTTGGACTTGCAAAGACAAAAGCGACGATGGCCTTTCGTGACGAGTTACGGAGGTGCATGGAGACTTCAAGTTCTTTATAAACTTTTTTCGATCTCGTTAGTCTCGCAGATGCCTTTTCTCTCCTTTTCGGTCCTAGTGCATTGAATCCATTTCGTAATAACTCTTACCTCCCGCTCAATCCGTCGTTCTTTTTTTACTTTTCTGATATGGAGGAGCCCTCAAATCTTTTCACTTTCTCTGCGAACGAGGCGGTTATTTCCCTCTTCAAATCTTTTCGCTTCCTCCTACGAATGAGGCAGTTATTTCCTTCCTCAAATCTTTTCGCTTCCTCCTACGAACGAGGCGTTATTTGCCCTCCTCAAATTTTTTCGCTTTCTCCTACGAACGAGGCGGTTATTTGCCCTCCTCAAATCTTTTCGCTTTCTCCACTAACGAGGCAGTTATTTCCCTCCTCAAATCTTTTCGCATTTACTTACGTGAAGGTTTTCAATGCTTAGTCAAATCTGGCGAGGAATTCACGCATTTAAACATGATGATGTTCGTGGATAGTATCGTTCTTTGCCCCCTGGATTAAAAGAAGAATGTCTCACATGGGGATTTTGTAACAAACAAGTACATTCATTCATACATCTCACTACTTCTCTTGAGGATTCGTAAGGGCTGGCTAGTAATGCTCAAAGAAGAGATATTTTGAGAGCCCATAATAAAAAAAAACTAAAGCTTCATGTAGGCTACACATTCGGAGTTCCATCGGCGTTGAATTGGCTGGTTGTGACATCAAGAAAACTCCAATTGTAGTGATGCATGTCTCTTCCCTCGAAGGGCATCGGTTCGCCTCTCGCAAGACCGACTTTCGGGATGTATCTCCAACGAAATCGGATTGTACGAGAACTTGCTCGGGGGATGAATGGTGAATGAGCATTTTCAATGCTCGGATGTGGCTCATCAAGGAACACGTCACCAAAGGAGATGGGGCCGCTACGAGACATGGCAAACATCGGTGTTAATAGCATCCCTATACCTCTTGTTCTCTCGCTCGAAACTTTTCATTTTCTTCCCTCGAAACACAAGTTCATGACTTTCATTTTTAACCTTCAATCGGGACCGCTTGTTTTGAAACCAAAACTTAACCTTTAAGGGCTCCATTCCTATCATCCGGCTCAATTCATTTTTGCGTCTCTTATTCACGTAAGAGCACTCCTTAAAGGCAGCTTCGAGCACTCGATTTGATGTTTTCTTTTTAAGGGTTTGCGCTGCCGCTCGCCATTGTTGTTGTTGTCGAGATCTTGGATTTCACCGCCAAGGGAGTTGGGTTTTACGGCTTCGGCGTTGGATCTGGTCTCGAAATCCCAGAGTTGCCTCCGAAGAAGTGCTGATAGCCTCTAGACATGTCGGATTGAAATACTTCTTACTTGCCTTTTGTTCACTCTACTCTCCGCTGTATGCTTACTCTCTCCAAATTCTTTCGAGTAATCGGGTATGTTCCAAAGCCTCCCTTTTAACGCGGATGAAAATCACTAAGCCGACGTTTTTCCCAAAATTTCGTGTTTCCCGCTTTGTCTTATTTTTTTCAACGTGATGGGACCCCGAATCCACTCACACCGATTTTTTTTTCTTGATAACCATGCTTGTCTCCCACTCGGTTTTCAATCGGTGGGACTCCAACTCCTTTCGTAGCTTTTCGGATTTGTGGGGCTCGAGATCACGGATTGACGATAGATCCAGGATCCAATGAATGAAACACATGTAGTTTCACCCGAGTAACTAACGTGGCTTTGCAAGAATTGTTGTTTCTTCTCTCGAAAAATATGCTCGTCTCCCACTCGGTTTTCAACATAGTGGGGTCCTCAAATCTTTTCGTAACTTTTTCGGATTTGTGAGGCTCGAGATGGTAGATCCGTGATTCACGGACGAAACGTCCGTAGTTTTGCCCGGATAATTAACTCGGCCTCCACAACAATTATTGCTAGAGCTTTTCCCGCCCTTTAAATTGGGATTTAACACCGAGACAATTATCACTTTCATATCTTCATCTCCAACCTTCTAAGCACTCTTTTGCATCCATCTTTTTTAACCCCTTCAACAACAATGGCTTCCCTTCCTCCACATGCCTTCTCGGCTGAAGTTTTAGCCAAATGGGAGAAACTTTATAATCTCCTAGGCCAGGGCTACTCTTATATAGCCAACCATCCGGAGGCCGAAATCGAGATTCGTCTTATGTTTAGGGATATGGACACCGCTTCTATTGAAGGTCAAGTTAGAGGAGGAATACAGGATCTTCCCCACCCTCTTCACTAACTTCCCCGGAGGCTTACCATGTTGCTCATCAAAATGTTACTTTGGCCCACCTTGTGAAGGCACGCTATCGGGATCGGTCGGACAGGCTTAGTGTTGGCCGGTCTTGTAGCCGACAATTATAAGAAGGCCCTTGACTACGGTAACGAACAAGTCTCCCCGCCGATTCGTGAGAGGGGAAACTTGGTGGGATGTTTGGCCATGTCCCGGACCATCTTCGAGCGCGATCCGCTCAATATTGTTTTAAAATTTCAATGCACATGGATGGAAGAAAGGCTGGACGATCGACCCTGGATATAGCCCGCGGGAGAATGCTGATCCATGACCTGGAATTTGTTCTTTGAGCATCACGAGGACAAGGTAGCCAACCTCAAAGAGAAATGTGAGCTCCTCCTCTTTAAGTTGGCGGATCTCGATTCTCGGAGCGATCGGTGTAGGCGGAGCATCAACTGTATGGAGAGTCAATTAAACTCCTTTGTGATGCTCATTAGGGCTCGGTTTGGCTTTACGTTCCCACCCCGTTGATCTATTTGTAAGCTTTCCGATGAATGAAATGAATGCAAGTTTTTACTCATTTCATCTTGGTCGTCATATGTTTTTTGCAAGATAACCCCTTTTACTCTACGAATATGTAAATCTCACGCTCCCGATGGTCAATCCAATTGGGCGAAAGGCTCCCCATTCGAAACAATCTCTCAACAAAGATTAGTAGCGAGGAAACAAACGAATGCTCAAATGTGAACAACTCGTGAATCAGATTAATATTATAACTCGATTATGAAAACATCGAGTGAATCGAGCATAATATTTCTTTACAATGTCGTAATTGATTGGATTGGTAAAGACACGACCATCCATCTCGGCCAGAATCAAAGCACCACCAGGGAGCACCTTCTTTACTATATATGGACCACCATAGTTTGGAGCGAATTGCCCTTCCCGGGGTGGGACTATTGGCAATAATTTTCTTAAGACCAGGTCATTGATCCGAAAATATCGAGGCCGAACTTTTTTGTTGAATGATTTAGCAACTCTCTGCTGATAACACCGGCCATGACATACAGCCTTAAGTCTTTTTTGTCGATCGATTCAATTGGCTTGCTCTCTCTTGGATCCATTCAGCTTCCGTCGCCTTAGCTTGAGACAGTATACATAAGGAAGGAATTTTCACTTCAACTGGTAGAACAGCCTCCATTCCATATACAAGAGAATACGGGGTTGCCCCGGTAGATGTCCGGATTGAGGTCCGATATGCCATAAGTGCAAATGGCAACCTCTCATGCCAATCGCGATAATTTTCAGCCGTCTTCGCTAAAATTTTCTTAATGTTCTTATTGGCGGCTTCTACTACTCCATTCATCTCGAGGACGATATGGGGAAGAGTTCGAGATGCTTGATCGTCCATTAGTTTGTTGTTTAAGTTCCAGCCATTGTTAGTGATTATGGCTTCGGGTGAACCGTATCGAGCAATGATATCCCGGCGGATAAATTTCACGATATTTCGTGCCGTAACCGCTAAATAGGATGCGGCTTCGATCCATTTGGAGAAATAGTCAATCGCCACCAAGATGAATCGATGTCCATTGGATGCTTTAGGGTTGATAGGACCGATAACATCGATCCCCCACATAGAAAACGGCCATGGTTCGGATAATCGATGCAACTCATTTGGATGGACATTAATCTTGTCACCATGAATTTGACATTTGTGTGACTCCGAACATGCTAAATACAATCTCTTTCGAGTGTGAGCCAATAATAACCCAATCTCATAATCTTCTTAGCTAAAAAGTGGCCGTTCATGTGTGGACCACGGATCCCTTCATGTACTTCCATCATCGACGAATCGCCTCGGTTGAGTCAACGCATCTTAGTAGGACAGAATTGAATGACCGCTTGTACAAATTCTCTCCATTCAAGAAGAACTTGAGGCCATCTTCCTTATGTACTTTTGGTCGGATACGGTACTTTTTTCGGGGAACTCCCCGCTTCGAATATAAGTCTTGATGTCATGGTGCCATGGCTTACCATCGGGTTCATTGATCACGGTCATACAATATGCCGGCTTTTTTAGTACCTCGATCTTCGGTGGGTCAACCTCAAGTCCATTGGCAACTTGTAAAATTGAAGACAAGGTAGCCAATGCATCGGAGAATCGATTATGAGTCCTGGACAGATATTCAAATGAGATATCTTCAAATTCCTCCACCAATTCATCTAGATACTCATGGTAGGGTAGCAATTTAGCATCTCTCGTCTTCTACTTTCCAACGATCGAAGGATAATCAAAGCGGAATCTCCGAACACCTTGAGTCGGGCTATCCCCATTTCAATCGCAACCTGCGGGCCGAGGATGCATGCCTCATATTCTGCTACATTATTTGTGCAATGGAATACCAATTTTGCCGCCACGGGATAATGCCGACCACCTGGAGATATCGAACCGCGCCCGTGCTCGACCCCGATAAATTGACAGCTCCGTCAAAATACATAGTCCAGATGTAATCCTCTACCGACATGATTCGATCCTCGAACGATAGGCATCATCATCTTGCCCCGGATTTTCAGCTATGACATCTACTATGACTCATCCCTTGATTGACTTTTGGGACAAATATTGAACGTCAAACTCGGAGATGAGGATTTGCCATTTGGCAAGTCTACCAATCAAGGCGGGTTGATTAAGCAAGTATTTGATGGGATTGCATTCTGTCACCGGAAGTACTTGGTAATGCAAGGTATATTGCCGAAGCCTGTGCAAGTACCCTGGACTAACGCCGCACATGTTTTCTCTACTTCGGAGTACTTCATTTCCGAAGTTGTGAATTTCTTGCTCGGTTGATAAATGGCTTGTTCTTTTCCATCCTCCCGCTTCTCTTGGGCTAACATAGCACCCAAGGATTCACTAAGGATTGTGAGGTAGAGGATTAAAGGTTGCCCGGCGTTGGAGGAACAAGTACGGGTGGATTCATGAGATCTTGCTTCAGTTTCCCAAAAGTTTCTTCACATTCGCTATCCCATTGGACTAGCGCATTCTTCTTTAATAGCTTGAGGAATGGCTTAGCGGTTTCGATAACTAGGAGATGAATCGAGCAATATAATTCAGCCTACCCATCAAACTTCGAACTTCTTTAACCGTCGTCGGCGGCTTAAGCTCACGAATAGCTTTGACTTTCGAAGGGTGGACTTCAATGCCCTTATCGCTTACCACGAATCCGAGTAGCTTGCCCGAGCTGGTCCCAAAGACACACTTAGCGGGGTTGAGGCGTAACTTGTACTTTCGGAGTCCGTCGAACAATTTCTTCGGCGTTTCGACGTGATCTTCTCCATGCCTTGTTTTTTCTATCATGTCATCGACGTAAACCTCAATCTCATTATGCATCATGTCATGGAAAAGGGCAACCATGGCTCGTTGGTAAGTGGCTCCAGGCGTTTCGAGATCGAATGGCATTACCCGGTAATGGAACATTCCCCATGGTGTGGTGAAAGTGGTTTCAACTTGTCATTGACATTCATCGGGATCTGATTGTACCCGGAGAAACCATCCATGAATGAAAACAATTCAAACCCCGCAATCTTTGTCAACAAGTACGTCGATATGCGGGAGGGGAAAATCATCTTTAGGACTGGCTTTGTTCAAGTCTCGATAATCGACAAACCCGAATGCGACCCAATCGGAATATTACGTAGTCTCAATGAATCCTACATCGAGAAGGTTCATGACCTCCTCTTTGATCTTCGCACTAATTCTGGTCCGGCCCTCCTTGACTTTTGCACGACCGGCTTAGCCGAAGGATCGATCGGCAAACAATGCTCGATAATAGAACGGTCAAGACCGGGCATATCTCGCATATGACCGGCGAAACGTCTTGGTAATCCTTCAAGAGTATGATCGGGCGCTCGGACATTTCGAGGAAAGGCTTGCTCCGATCTTAACTTCTTTATGGTTTTTCGCATCGCCTAGGTTGACCGAGATAGTTTGTTCACTCGGTCAAGGGCTTGATCTTCTCATGTCGTTCGAAATCCCGATGAATTTCCTCATAATCTGGATTGGACTCATCTAGGTCGTATACTTCGAATCCACTAGGTTTCCCTCCTCATGTATTCCCCATGATGACAAACTCGTTGGTCGTTGGTTATCGTCATCGGGTTGGTTTGGAGAGCTCGAATCGAGGGTGGTATGCTCGAACCCGTGTCCGTTATAATAATATCTTCCAGCGGTGTAGCACGATAGGGAACACCTTCCGAGGCCTTCTTTGGAATTGCCTGCCGAGGGAATTAGAGTTGGCTACGCGGCAGAGGGCTTGAGCTGGACGGCTGAAGCTTGGCTTTGAAGTTATCCATCATCTTGTGAGACATCATCCCTTCAAATCGCTCGGTTAGAGCACCGAGCTGTTCATTCAAAGTCTCATGGACAACGGCGTTAATGTCGGTCATTCTCTTTGCCACCAATCGAGTAATATGCGGAGGATCCGTGATAAATTTCCTGAAAAGCGACAAGCCAAGAGTAAGTACAATGAGCGAGGATAGAGGGCCGGTCCATGACTTCCTTCTAGACTCAATGAACGAACTAGACATGACCAAAAGACCGCATCGGGCAATTTTCAGTTTCGTCGATTTTTACGAGAAAATTCATCTTAATTCGTACATTGATCAACACAATGCCAAAATTTAGGAGCTGACAGATGACATACCGACGAACAACTTTTGTGTTTTACTCTACGGCGGGTTCCACACTGATCAATGCAGTTTAATACTTCTTTAAACAAATTCATCCAGAAAATTGCTTTATCCGGTTTCCAACAAAAGAACGGAAGACCTCTTAAAAAATGAATTAGAGACTGAAATTTTGCAGGCTATTAGTTGAAACAACGATCTAGAACTTTCATGTTTGGTAATTCCACAAAAAGGCACGTTTTCTAGTTCTAAATTGTAAAATGAATCTGGAGTCTGAAAACATGTGAAATTCCAGCCTGCTCCATCTCGGCTATTAATTCCTTATTAAAAGGAAAATGCATCGGATTGCCGTAAAAGTTTTTTTTCATGAGAGATTATGATCTTCCGAACATTTTTTATGAAGACAAGTTCTTTCAATTGTGAAGGGATATCAATGCGACCCATTCGTGTGCCAAATGACTCAACCTAGATCATGGACCGACCCCAAATAAGATAAGAAAAATCGGTGATAAAGCTCAAGAAATTACCTCCCTTAGAGAGAAAGTGTTAACCACAAAGACATGCGCATGAAAATGCTCGTGAGGTTCAATTTCTATCTAGCATGGCTTGACAAAAGTGGAGCCCCGGGGATATCCAGACTAAACCACATCGGCTTGCGATTGAACCAAGATCCCCCGTAGACATCCGGCTCGGCCAAGTAACGACCCACATCACACGGCGAATGATGGAGGTGTTAACTCTTGGCACCGATTTGAAATAGTTCGGGACTCGAGAAGAGCGACTCGGGCCAGGCGACGATGGCCGGAGTATCCCTAATCAAGTACCATCCTAAGCCTAGCCATTCGGGTTCAATGGCGGGTTGTGTGTGCTAAGTGTAAATGTAAAAACAGTAAAAACATGCGCGGCAATTCATAGCATCCAACACTTCAATATAAATCATACACAATCTCCTTCAACCTACACAAAAAGGTTAGCAAACACTCATCCCCTTATAACTCCCTTTCCCGCAAAACCATTTAACACCTAGGGATTAAAATTCAACTAAGATTGCCAAATCAAGTAATTTTCCTTTTCATGAACTTATCTCGGCTTAAGTCCTCTTTGGGTCCCCAATGAGTCGCTAAGTCGTCGCGACCTAAAAAAAAATAAACAAATAAGTTTATCATTTTCGGGCTAATGGATTATCAAGGTTAATTAATTAACTAACCTAACTCGGACTCTCCCAAGTCCATACCAAATCGCAACTTAAGGTTCGAATGATAAACATGCAATGTGATTTGAATTTGGAGTCGCCACTAATCATTTTCGGTAGGTCGATTAGAAACCTAAATAAAATAGCGGGAGAAGACTATCTTATTTCTGCGAACCAAAGATTAAGAGTCCGGGGACTTGGTTACATTAATTACAACTAATGCCCTTTCGGTACCTTAAAATTCATAAAAAAATAATGGATTTGACAAATTTGATGAATTCGACTTGAAGATCAAAGAATCAATTTTTTTTTGGGTTTTTCTTCTCTTGACATTTTTTTTTAAAATAAAGAAATTACATGAAATTAGGATGAAATAGGTTCAAGATTACTCCCCAATTTGAACTCGTGCACCAAACTTGTGCTCCGGGCTTGTCTTGATCATTGGACCGATTTGGTGACTCGTTAGACCGAGAAATCTCTTGGTCCTATCTCTCCTTGACGCTTCTTTCTCATCTCGCTAGAATTCCATTAGATCGCAATCGGGCATTGATATTTTTTCCCTTTTGCTCTCCTTCTATTCTTGTACAATTGATGTCTTATCGTTGATATGCAGCTGTTATTTAACATAAAAACGTAAAGAGAAAAATCAGTGTAGAAAATCTCGAGCTAATTTGTATTCAAAATTAAAGAAAGTTAGGGAATCACTTAACTTTCTTTTTTTCAAGCGAGCTTGAACGATGGGAATGGACCAGGTAGCTTGTGTTGATCGGTGCAAAAATTGGCAATAGTAGTATCGGGCTTCAAAACTCTCATACCCTCTCAAAACTCTTTTCAAATTTTTTTCTCAAGAACTCTCTCAATTCTCTCCTCCAAAAACTCTTTCAATTCTCTTCCACCCCAAAAACAACTCTCAATCTTCAAGAACTCTTCTTCTTTTATAGGCAAAATTCTTCATCCTTCATTCTTCATCTTCATTTCCTTGCCTTCCATTTTCATCTTCCTTTCTTCATCTTCATCTTTTTTTCTTCATCTTCATCTTCTCTTCTTCACCTTCATTTCTCCATCTTCCATTTTCATCTTCTCTTCTTCATCTTCATCTTCCTTTCTTCATCTTCATCTTCATTTCCCCATCTTCCATTTTCATCTTCTCTTCTTCATCTTCATCTTCCTTTCTTCATCTTTCATCTTCATCTTCTCTTCTTCATCTTCCTTTCACCATCTTCCTTTCCCCATCTTCTTTTGGTATTTGCAATGCAGTCCCTGAAGTTTCAAGTATTTGCAATACAGTCCATGAAGTTATGAGTATTTGCAATACAGTCCCCGAGAAAATATTTCTTTCAAGCCCAAATCTTCTTGGTGCATTTTTCACCGCATGCCTAGTCCAGGACCCTGTTAAATTAAGCTCAAATTATATGCCAATGCTAAATGAATATGTGAGATAATTTTTGTTTAGAACTAAAATTAGTTCTAATTTTTATGCAAAATATATATTAGTCAAAATTTAGGCGTCAACAGTAAGGGCATATTTAGCGGACACCATCACTTTGTCGAAAAAGATGCTACCCAGAGGTTATAAATAATGCTTATATTGAACACGTGCATCATTCACCAAAGAAGCCACCTCTTTGCAAGCAAAGTGACGTAGAGATAACCCCGCTTGGTGAGTGTTTTACCATGAAATTTTTTTGCCGTAGCAAAATCTTGCCTCGGTTAATTTCTTATATATCACTATTTGACTACAGTTCATTCCTTTTGGCCGTGGGTGCAAATATTCGTGGGAGAAATTTTTGTTGGTCTTTTTTCTTTGAAATTTGAGCATTGTAATTCTTTTTTGTTCAGATCAACGTCAGCCAACAACGCCCAATACAAATGATGTATAATTTATCTAAATATCCTCAAAAAAGTCGTTCATTTTTTAACCACATACCCCTTACCTTATAATTACTTCCCCGTGTCTCGACGTTGGGTCTATCATGTAGCCATCAATCCTAGTTTATTTTCTTTTTTGCATCTCTATCTCCATCATTGCAAACCTGCACTTTGCCGCGAATAACAATAACGCCTCACCAATGGTCATAGCCTTGTACAGTGATAAGAACTTCTTTGGCAACACTCCCCTCATCACAACAATGCTGATTGCATATCCCTTCACATGCAACCTCTGCGGAATGATCTCCGAACTGTACACCCACATGATCGACCTCATCCCTATGGATAATAATGCCACATAGGTCACCACCAAGGCATTGTACATGGCCATGTGCATCGCCTTGGTTTTGTCTTACGTGGTGTTCTTCTCCCGTAGGAATCGGGCCGATCACGTCAGTGCACAACTCAGAAATCTTCCCACTGAGACTGTAAGTGTAGGGTTACACAATTGGCGTCGCCCACCTGCGTAGAGTTTTATCGATGATGTTCATACTACTGTACAGCACCATCACCATCGAGGAGCCTTATTCTTGTTCACAGGAATCTCGAACATCGCATGGATTCTCCTAAACAATGATGCGAGAAATGCAAAGGATGACGTCAGAGGACGTGGGACAAGTTTTCCATAAACACGCGAAGTGAAAGTCTGCAGCATATGTAACAAAGTGAACTGAGGTGCCACCTCCTTTATCTGAACCTATGAATATGAAGAATCAGTCCTATTGAATGATAATGTCATGCACAAGGAGCCATCTAATTGAAAAATGGCCCAAACCCACTATTCCCAGTTTTTATCCACTGCCAAATTGATAAACATCATCTCACTTTGCTTTGCACTATTTTAATTGTTTTACAATAATAGAAAAAATATTCATCATGCATCTCATCTATTTTTTTATAATTTGGTAGAGGTACTTTGTACACGATAGTATTTCCCGCAATTTGTAAATGTTTAGACACCCTCAAAATTATCCATACTCATCAGTTTGACTATATGAGCTCAACTTGATGCCGAAAGTTTCAAACCGGTAAATAGTTATCAATTTGGCTTTTAGTTTAGTCATTGGTTTTTGTTTAATTGTATTTGAGTTTGTCCAAGTATATAAGTTATTGAAATGGAGTTCAAATTGAACCAAACTAAACGACAAACACCCCTTATCAACTCAAATAGGCATAACATGGAATGTTTTATCCAAGAATACCTTCAAGATGACACAGTGTACCTTCGAGATGACAAAGCAAAGAGATGATGGAGATCCTGAAGAAGTTGCTACTCTGGTGGTTGCACTGCGGTTGGCTTTCTTATTGTCTCTATCAACTACTCCGTCCTCAAAATATTCCTTCCTTGCTGGAGACTCGCTAATACTCTTGATGAATTGTGATTTTTGATGGTGAGGTTTCCTGTACACCGTGAAATATAGTATATTTGCGTTAGCGCACAATCAACTTCAAAAGAAACGATGGTAGGTGAAGTCAGGATGTCATAGAAGGAAAACCACAACATTTGAATGAAGGCATAGATGAAGTCGGGAGACACTGTTGAGATCTATGGGCAAATGGTCTGACATGTGTTGACAGTCGCCAAAATCAACTTCATATGCATAGAATGTAAGGAAACAAGAAAGAAATATGTACCCCGTGCAGCAAATTCTTGAAACTACATTCTCAAAATCGTCACGAACTTAGATAGATCATTACTTTTGTTCAACCCGTGGATCAATTCTTCAGTGTCATCCAATGTGGGATCACATTGACTCAGAAAAAAATGCAATAGATAAAAACTGGGTAAGCAACTTAAAAGATAATTGTCCTCGTTATCTATGTGTCCCATGAGAGGGGAAATATTATGTCAACATCTGACTAACCTCATCAGCATTATTTTTTTGTTGCAGAAACAAATGTGTGGAAAAAATGGGGGCAGCCTCGGATCCCGGTTTTATATACCTAATCCTAGGATCCTACCAACATCTGACTAACCACATTGACCTTATTTCGACTCGAAGATATGATGCTCGTGTGAACAAGTACGAGGTACATGGACACCTAACAATGTAGCAATGGATCACACTGATATCCAACATAAATCTCCTTTATTCTTATCACCCAGGACTCCTCGAAGATCACCCAAAAACTAACGTTCACAGGAACAACAATAGTGGTGACGAGCTTTGATGATCATCCCATCCCAATCCTACCCATAAACATAAGAGCAGTGAGAAAGTGAGATTGAACGAGAATCACCTGGTCATGACGCAGAAGATGAATAAGAACAGCGATCGATAATTCGATTGCCTTAATTCTGACCAAACTGAGGAAATTGGTGAACCAATCGGAAGCTGGTCACCCTCCAAATCTCGAATCGACCAGGAAAGTATGTACACTAGCCCATCTCTTGACGTGCACTTTTCCTGAATCGTGAAATCTCGCCCATCTCCTGACGTGCACTTTTCTCACCACCATAAGTTTTTCTCCGATCTAAATCTTTGGCTCCCCTCTATTCTCTCTGCGATGAAAATTGTGATCTCCAAGAATCCCACCACAACAAACTCTATCTTCTCGCAACAACTTACTAACAGATTTTTGTTTTTTGTGACCTTAAACATCTGTCTTTTATTATATTAGGAATTTTTTTAAAATTGAATAGAAGGAATGTATCTAAAAAAATTTCTTGGATGATATAGCCAGTTTCTAACATATCTTTCTTCAATTATATAATATTTTATTCAAATAAACCAAATGTAATTTAATTAGAAATTAGAGATCCTCTTGAACCGACCTTACGCTATCATGCATCATATCCGAATTCATTTTGTCGTAAGATTTGTATAACTTGTCAACGCATTATGATGAGCTACAGTAAATATTGGTGTTTCGAGAGCCCTTCACGCACTAGCAGCAGTGTGACATAGCCCCATTTAGTGATGGTTTCTGGTATACGTAGATAAAATGAATTAATTAATCAAACACCATTTCTTGGTACAAAAAAAAAAAAAAAAAAACTAGAATTAGCCAAGCATGAACTTCACACAATTTGGGAATGTGTGGTTCAGGAGCATGTGAGATATTGCATATGCTTTGGATGTTTGAGATTTTTGGATCTTGGGAAAATAAGTATAAACCATCAGTTGGAATATAGAGCAAGTCGGTATTACTCCTTTGAAGGATTTCTTTTTTTTTTTTTTTTTTTGGGGGGGGGGTGTTAGAGAAGGAATGTTTGAAAAGCACCACGTTCTTTCTACTAGTTCAACTTCAAGATGACTGTGGCTTGCGTAATAGAATATGATAGGATTGAAACACATAAAAAATAATTTTTAAGTTGACTAGTGTGAGACCAAAACAGTTATAGATCTTTATAAAAGATAAAAGAAAAAAAAGTTCCGAAGATCAAGTTCTAGCCTCATGTTATACAATAAATTTAACTTTTTTTTTTGGGGGTTTTGGCAGAGCAACCAGTTTTTGGGCTGAGACAAACACAAGAATATTAGGATGAATTAATTTGGAAAAAAAATTGAAAATTGGTGCCAAGTGTTGAAACTGTAACTTATATGTTTCTTGTCAAACTATGAATTTGTAAAGTACAGATGTGCCTGATTGAGAGGATTGAAGTTTCACGTTTTAGATTAGGAAGACCCAACAATAGGGCCTTCATCTCAATGGACCAAACAGAAGCATCATTTTCAATAGATTTGTCTTATATAGAAATTAAGAGAACAAAAGAAGATAATCCGAGATGCCACAAGCTTATGTTTAGAGCCAATTCATAAGACAATGAATTCCCTTTTGTTTTCAACGAATGTAAGGAAGATAATCTAGATTAACAATGATAATTTCCATTTTATTTGTTAAGCTACTGTTTTTATTTAACCATTATAGACATAGCTGACAATGAATTAGAAGAATGATATCACCAATATCAATTATGTTGAATTCCCTTAGGATCCTCTGTTATGCAAAAGTGAACTAGGAGAAACATAAAGCTTAATAAGTACTGGAGCATAACAGCAGAAGAAATTGCCAACTTTAGTGCTTCGGGAATCCCATGAAAAGCCTACTTGGAAAAACTTGTCCAAGTTCCTTTGCACGACGGTAAAATCTTGACATATACGAGATAGCATTCATCAAAGCAGTGGCTTCATTTTCGAGTCTAAACTTGAGCACCATAAATCACCAACATATGAAATTACCAATCCCTTTTGCTGTTTCGGAAAATGAATGACTTGAAAAACATTTTGAAATAATTATTCAATGTGGAATGTTTTTGTTTGAACAAAAATTTATGTCTAAACAATTTTATAATGATGGAAATGTTTTTCATTTGTGCTTGTCTATAAGTGATCAATTTTAGAAAAGTATTTTCCAAATCATTGATTTTCCGTGAAACAAACGAAATGTACCAATTGTCATCTAATTTCGTCAAGTTGAATAAAATATTACATAAAAAAATTCACAATTGCCTTTTAATCAACGTTGAGCAAGCAGTGGACATGGAAGTCACGAATGGGAAGTACTAACCGTACACGACCAACGTATGCAAGGAAGGCCAAGAGTGTGGCCACTACATGCAAATCGTTTGGAAGACAACGAGACGGATTGGGTGCACCGATGTGGTTTTCACCGACGGGGTCGGGCTCATGACTTGCAATTATGACCCGGTTGGGAACTAATGGGTGCACCTATGTGGTCTGCTTGGGTTTGTACGATTGGATAAAAAGCCAACTACCTCGCAAAATATGAGATTGTGAATTTCAGATGTGCTTGATTGAGATGACCTAAGTTTCACGATTCGGATTAGGAGGAAGGACCTTCATCTTGATGGATCAACCAGAAACATTATCTATCTTACACAGGAATTAAGAGAACAAAAGAAGATAATTCGAGATACTGTAAGCTTATGTTTAGATCCAATTCAAAAGAAAATGAATGCCCTTCTGTTTTAAAAGAAAGTAAGGAACATAATCTAGATTAACAATGACAGTTTTCCATTTCTCTGTCAAGCTGTTTTTTTATTTATTTAACTATCGTAGATGTAGCCGACAATGAATCAGAAGAATGATATCACCAAAATCAATTTTCTTGAGTTCCCTTAGGAAAGACACTAAATAAGGAACTTGCCAGGCCTCTTGAGATAACTGAACATGATAGAAGTGCTCTGTCTAACTAATTTTACTCATTAAAAAAGTGAGAGTTGTTCAAAGCGTGCCTTTCCAGAGAATGGCTCCACATGAAGCGCAACTCCTTTTTTCATGTCTTCAAATCAGCACAGGTAATTTCCCATTGGGACTCAGAATGTGCAGTCACAATACATGGTTATTGAGAAACGTTAACAAAATTCTTTGACTTGATGGTTACTCTTTGCGGCTTGTGGTCGTTGCAGTTACTACAGTGGCTGTCTTATTGCGTACAAGGATGAAACTCGATTAAGTGTCTTTTGCAGATATTCTCTTCACTTGATGCGGTTCTTTGGAAAGGTATTACCTATGACCAACAAAGGTAATTCTGAAAGATGTCATGATTTTTAGCCATTCACTTTTTTCATGACTGTCGGGTTCTTTTATCAATTCTTCCTGCTCTTCCCATTGCATCAAGAGGTACAAAATAATCCAACTTGGGCCGTTTGGACAAATATCATTCTTTCCTCATATTTGGATTAATATAATTCATCAGATATAAATAGACCACGAGTAGAAGAAAAACGTCCCTCAAAGAGGATAAAAAGAAACCACGAGTACATACAAAAGACATAAGAAAGGGTAAAACCGGAAATTTAGAGGGCAATTATTGGAATATTCAAGATTTTTAAGGGTGTTAAACGACATTGGCAAGAATTGCCCCAAAACCAAAAAATTCATGTATGTTTTTATTTTATTTTATGTTGTGTTCCCTTCTAATCCCCCGCAACAGGAAAGTGTCGCGCCCCAATCCCCGGCGCGCGACATCCCTACCAATCTCGCCTCGGGTCATGAATGATAGCGTTCAGGGTAGGTTATCGACCTATGACAATAAGGCGCATGCGGAACGTGCAACACTCCCAAACAACAAGATCAGCGGGGATGTAGGAAAATCAATACAGTCATTTCACAAAAACCATTTCATTTATAAACCAGAGCAGATGAATTTTAACCCTACAGAGCTACAAGTAAACCTATACAACCCCATTCTTCGGGGCGGCTCACTAGGACCTCAAAATGATATATGGTGGGGTAAGATTAAACCTTCATCTACTTCCAAAAATCCTACTCGATCACCATGCCCTAAAATCACGGGTTCCATCACTTGGGACCTGAAATGGTTAAACGACGGGGTGATAAATTAATCTCGGTGAGTCAACGCCTAAGCCTAGTTAGGACGTTGATTCGCTCGTACATCTTAACAATCAATCACATCAAGATAGATCGGATATTTCAATCACATGCAAGTTTACCCTCCAGGCCACACATAATGCGATGCAAACTTGACTCAACAATCAACCAATCAAATCAATTCAATCTATTGGCAAAGTATTAATCACTTGTATGCACAGGGACACCACACGTAGTCCATTTATTATTAACAACGACCCGTAGGTCCAAAGACACTAGTCGGTTGGTGCTCTCCTAGCGAGGACCAAGCATCGTCCCTTACTTCCGGCGACGGCTTCGATAATCCATGTGACTCCGCTCAACCAACCGTAAGACAATGATTGTTGATTCGGCACGGAACTAACAGGTATCCTTAAAATGCTTCGGCCATGCACAAGCTACCACCGGCAAACGTACAAGAAGACAATGACTAACGCGCATCTAGCAATCGGAAGATAATGAATGCTAGGACCGACAAATCGAAGACAATGATTGTCGAAATTATCCCATTATGTGACCACTCAAGCACTTTGACAACCGTCAGTTCATTTCTTGGAATTTGGTCGAATGCTCACACTCACATGTTCAAATACTTGGCCCAAGGCCGTTTTCGTGCAAAATCATGCAATTTGATCTCATACGTGGTCACATGAGTGCGCAATTATATCGACTCGACAATTCAAGCAATTTGGGGCGATTAACCTCTAATCGGACCCCACGGCAATCAACAGTCAAATCCGGCATTCACAGCCAACAATTCATAAATCAATTAGTCGATTGCGGGCGATCGATTTTTAATTCCATTGATAGCCAATCACGCACTTGTCTCTCGCCTATCTCTCGCTTGCAATCAATCAACACAATCGGTCCAATCAATCGGTTACGCTCACCAATTAGCCATCGACCACTTAGCTAATTGACTAATCTTAACTAATTACGGTCATTTAGCTTAAACCACGTTTCTATCTAGCCCGATCGTAATTAATCTACCTAAACACCCTAATTGGCTAATTACTCTAAATCCGAATGCAATTAGCGTCCTAGCCAAGAGTGAGGGGCTAACTCACCAATAATATTAGCTCAGGGCGTCTCAACTCGGGCGGCGACAACACGAACTCGACCCGGCCCGGCGACAATTAATGGCGGTTCGTGATCCAACTTAAACTCCGAGTTCGGACTTGGCCAAGGGCGGTCCAATGAGACGATAATACTCCGGGACAGCGGCACGGGACTCGGGACGGCGGCCTGTGGGCAGAGCGGCGGCGGAAGGTGGTGAACAGCGGCGGAACAATGACTTGGCAAGTAGAAAAATAGGGCAGGCAATGGAGTTGGGGGGCTGATTTGAGGGGGTTCGGGTGGTCCAAGGGCTGGGGAACGTTCAGCCACGACCGAGGGACTTCGGGGTTGCCGTAGGTGGTGCTGGTGGCGGCGGCGGATGGCTGGAAGCCGCCGAACCGAGGGTGGGCAGAGCTAGAGCGCAAAATAGGTTATTCGAGTTAGAACATGGGAGGCTGGCCGGGGCTCAATCCGAGCTCTACGGGCGGCGACCAGCTTCCAACTGCCGAGGGACGACTAGAGGTGGAGGACGACGATTGGGGGTGGTCGGCGGGCGGTGGTTCTAGCCGGAACAGCGACGGCGGCCCGGGCAACGGAAAATAGGGCAAGTGGGCTTCGATTACGTGCGGAGTTGTCGGGCGGCTCCGGGGTGGCGCACAGCGATAGGGGCGACGCCCGGGGTCGAGGGAAGATGACGTGGTGGCTAGTTGTGGTCGGAAGTGGCCACAAGGGCTGGCGAGGCTTGAACAGCCCACGGGCGCCGAACAGAGCGTGGTTGCCGGGCTGTTCGCGGGCGATCGGGCAACCTCACGGAGGCACGGGCGGCTGTCGGAGGAGGTGGAGTGGCCGGCGGAGATGGCTAGAGGCGGAGGGTGGTGGTGGTCGAGCAAAAATGGCCGGAGGAAGGAGGAGGAGGGGCTGTCGTGCCGGTGTGAAACCGAGAGAGAGAGAGGGAGAGAACAGCCGAGAGAGAGAGAGAAGAGAGAGAGAGAGAGAGAGTTGATTGGTTGATTGGTAGGTGGGGGAAAATTAATGGCAAGTGGGGCCCACGGATCTCATCGGATTTAATTGTTTTCGTCTCATATGTATAATATCCAAGGGCGAAATGGTCTTTTGATAAATCGGGATTGATCGGACTTTTTGGCTCAACCAATTGGGAATAAAATCTAGGTTTTCACGGGTTAGGCTCGGTTCGGAATAGGTCTAGGCGCGAGGATTAAAAATCCTAAATCGCGATGACCACGATTTCAAGACCCAATCGAAATCGAACGACATTCTAGAATCGTCTAAAATTCGTCACTTAAGTCCTTATGATCCAAAATTTTATACCGACTAGAATTCAATATTAACTCTTTTATTGAATTTTGATATTTTACACGGGTCTAACTTTCGGGCGTCACGAAAGTGTCATGCATTGACATCGAGATTTTTCTTTTTGGTCGAATTGACATTGAGATTGAAGAGTACACAAAATTGGCATCCCGATTCCCAAAAAGCGATTTCTTCCGACGTTATTTTCAAATTTAAAAGAAGTTTTTATTACATCGTGTTAGTGATATCAACAAGCCGTTATCTTAACGGTTAAATCGGGAGATTAAATAAATGAGTACGACACCATATGCTTGAGTCATATGACTTTTCAAGTATGTATTTTTTATATTTATCAGATTGCCCAAAGGGATTTGCAAATAGAAGCGGTCAGGCTACAACAATGCAACAAAAAGATGTATAAACTTTTACTTGGCGAACAAAAATATCCACCGTTAAGTTCCTTTGAACATATAGACCAATTCAATATTTAATGGGGCTCATAGCGCCCAAGTGTATAGTAAACACATCAGAAAAATGAAATGACGTTGTTCCTCATGATTAAAAAATGGTAAAAGCGACAAGGTTCTTGAGTCCTCTTAACCCCGGTCCCAAGTGATTTTATGTTGGACCTTTCGAGATCCTGGAGCGAATAGGAAATCTGGCCTATCGTCTTGCATTGCCGCCGAGACTTGCTCAAGTGCATAATGTGTTTCACGTGTCAATGTTAAGGAAGTACGAGCCGGACCCCACTCATGTGCTGAGTTATGAAGAGAACGAGTTGAATGAGCGAGCTTTATACGTAGAATGTCTAGTCGGGATCGTGGATAGGAAAGAGCAAATGCTCGGGAACAAGACAATTTCGTTAGTCATAGTGATTTTGGCAATACTATGAGACTGAAGGAGCTACCTAAGAGAACGAGAAAGTTATGAAAAGTAGCTATCCCTATCTTTTTTAGTAGTGTTGATCGATTGTAATTTCGGGAGATGAAATTTCCTAAGATGGGGAGAGTTGTGAAGCCCCGAAAATTAGACCCCTGTAAAATGCCGAAATTCAATAAAAGAGTTAATATTGAAGTCCAATCGTTATAAAATTTTGGATCGTAAGGAATTAAGGGACGAATTTAGGACGATTTCCGAAATGTCGATCGGTTTAGATTAGGTCTCAAAAATCTCGGTCGCAACGATTTAGGATTCTTAATCCTCGCGCTCGAGCCTAGCTTGTGAAAATCAATTTTATTCCTAGTCGGTTGAGCCAAAAATCCTATCGGTCTCGATTTATTGAATTAACTTTTTGCCTCCCATTCGATCACTAGAAGATAAAAGTTTTAATGGGGGAAAAGACACTACTTGTCATTCCCCCACCTACCCATCATCTCATATCCACTCTCTCTCTCTTCTCTCTCTCCTCCCTCTTCTCTCTCTCGCGGATGATCTGCTCCCTTTCCCTCATGATCTCCCTCTCTCTCTCGTTCTCTGCTCACACCCATAAAACTCCACCTCCATCCTTCGGCCTTCTTGCGCGACGCCGGCCTCAAGCGATGCCACTACCGCCTTGCTTGCCAAGGCTAACCCCGCTACCTCGCCATCGCATCGGCTTGCGGACCGCGGAAGGTCCCCCTGGACTGCTCTGCCCTGTTTTGGCCCCAATGAGTTATAGCTCCTGCCCAGCCACCCTACGCTACTCTCGACCAGCACCAATTGTCTCGCCTTCATCCAGCTACCACTCCGCCTCCCCTCGACGCCCACCTATCGCCATGAGCCACCGCAAGATCCCATTTCAGCCTTGGTAGCTCTCCCTGCCCTATTTCGGCTCTAGTGGGCCTTAGGGGCTGTAATCGCCCTTACCGCCGCTTGCAATCACCACCAGTCACCATCTTAGGCTCCCACCGACCCTTAGATACAGCCACGATCGTCGCCGACGCCGGCCTCGCCTTGTTTTTGGTCACCCGAACCCCTTCATCACTCGCCGACCACCCGTAGTAACTGTCCTCCACCCCTCATTGTCCCCATGCAGCCGTCGATCGTCGTTGGACGTCGTGAGAACTCGAATCAACCTCGGTCGGACCTCCCCTATTTCGCATCGTCCTTGCCCCGTCTCTCGCTTATCGCCCGCTCGAGCTCCGCCGCCGTGTCCGATTGCCGTCGCCGCCACTGTAGCCACCTCGGAGACCCCTCGACATTGGACGAACCTTCCCCGAGGCCTTGAACGCTCGAGCCCCCTTCAATCTACCCCGAAGCCATCTATTTTCCCTATTCCAGGCTACTTGTCCCGCCCTGTTTTCTACTTGGTCATCTTGGCCGCCACTATTTCGATCATCGACGATCGCCGGCCACCACCTCGAGTTTCGTGCCGTTGTCCCGAGGTGTCGCCACGTCATATAGATCAGCCTTGACCAAGTTTAGAGTCTAAAGATGGAGGTTGACCGCGAGTCGCCGACCGTCGTCGCCGAGTTGTTTCGTCGTCGCCGCTCCCTGTCGAGACCGCCCGAGCTAATATTATTTGTGAGTTAGCCCCTAACTCTAGGTTAGAACGCTAATTGCGTTCGAATTTAGCTTAGTTAGTTAATTAGGGTGTTTAGGTAGTTTAATTGTGGTTGGATTAGTTAAAAACGTGGTTTAGATTAAATGACCGTAATTAGTTAAGTTAGTCGATTAGCTAGGTCGTCTGTGGCTAATTGTGGATTAGAATGGGTGGATTGTGGTTGATTGATCACGAGCGAGCGATAAGTTAGAGATGAGTGCCCAATTGATTGTCGATTGAATTAGAAATTGATATAGAAATCAACTGGCTTCGTTTGATGAATTGTCTCGCGACTTATTGGAATTGAATGCCGAATTTGGCTGTTGATTGTCATGGGTGCTTGATTGGAAGTTAATTGCCTTAAATTGTTTGAGATGTCGATCGATTGAACTGTGTATTCATATGACAATATATGAGATCAAATTGCACGTTTTAGCATGAAAACGGCCTTGGGCTAAGTATTTGAACATGTGTGTATGAGCACTCGACCTAATTCAAATAAATGAACCGGTTGGTTGTCGGATGTGCTTGAGCGGTCATATGATGGATGTAAACCGTGCCGGCCGTACGGGATCCCGACAAGTTCATACCTTGCCGTCGTACGGAACTACACGACTTGTCGGATGCACTTCAATTCGTGCCCGTGCCGTTTTACGGATCACACGGACCGACGCTCCTTTTAGAATGCCTATCGATATGCCGTGCCGGTCGCATTGAATACATATCTTTCGGTCGCCGTGGCGGAAGTAAGGGACGACGCTGGACCGCCCGATATACTGTTGCCGGTCGTAGTGTTGGGGCCACATCGGTCTTGTGTGCCGATCGACCACACTAGTCGCGTGGATCACTTGGTTAATAAATAGACTTCGTGTAGTGTCTTGTGTATGCAAGTGATGTGATGCTTTGCCAATGGATTGAATTGGTTGGTTTGATTGTTAAGTAGTCCGCATTGCATTATGTGTGGCTTACGGAGGGTAAGCTTGCATGTGGTTGAGATATTTGCTATGTGATGTTGTGATTGTTTGTTAGGACGTGCGAGCGAATCAACGCCCTAGCCGGACTTAGGCATTAACTCACCGAGATTTATTTCTCAACCCGTCGTTTAACTATTTAAGGTCCCAAGTGATGGAGTCCGTGGATGTTAGGGCATGGTTGTTAGAGCAGATTTTGGGAGTAGATGAGGGCTTAACCTTAGCCGACCATGTACCTTTTTGAAGTCCTAATAAGCCGCCCGAAAAATGGGGTTATTTATGTTTTACGTAGCTCAATAAGGTCAAGATTCATCTGCTTTTGGTTAATGAAATAGAATTTTCTTTTGTTCGATGATTGAGTGGATTTTCTTGCTTTACTATCCCCGTTATTAATCTGTCCGGGAGAGTTTACGTTTCCGCATGTGGCGTAAGCGAATAGGTCGATAGTGTACCTAGGACGCTATCCTTTATGACCTGTGGCTAGACATGGCCATTTGGAACCGTGGGCCCGGAACCGGCCCGTTGATCGGGCTCACGGTTCGACCGGAATCGGAACCGGCCCGGAACCGCGGCTCCGGGCCCGTTCCGACCCGCCCTTAAAAAAAAAAAGGCTCCGGCCGCAATGAGCCCAAAGAGCCGTTGCAATTTGCGGCGGCCAAATGGCCAATTTTTTTTTTTTTTGCTAAATAACCCTCCCCTTCTTTATAAATATCAATCCTTTCTCTTTCATTTTTCTCACAAATTCTCTCAACAATTCTTTCAATTCTCTCCAATTCTCTCAATCTGCTCAATTTCGCCTCAATTCTCTCAAAAATGGCAAGTGAAAGCGAAATCTTGGAAAGGGCAAGATGATGATGGGAGATTCCGAACATCCTATTTCTCGAAGATGATCCTCGTGAGTATACATATTGGGAAGACGACGACGATAATATCAACGTTGTTCCCATTCCGAATGTCGAACACGTCCCAACACAAGAAAGTCTTTATCCTCCTACTAGTGTCGAAGAAATGTCGACAAACAAATGAGTCGGAAAGAAAGGGCCGAGAGAGCACATCGACTTGTGGCTGCACTTCGACAAGATATTTGATTAAAGCAAAGGTAAGTACAATATAAATTGTAAATATTGTCCTCAAACATATAAATTTACCAAAGGAGATGGCTACGGAACATTCCGTCGACATTTGATGAAGAAACATCCAACACAAGCGGGGATCGACACTAGACAACAACAAATTCCCGGTACGCCAATCCTAATAATCATCCTTTATTCCGCTACACCGATGCACTTTATAAACAATCATTAGCTGAATATGTTGCCCTTAATCATGCTCCGTTTACTACTTGGTGAAAATTTTAATTTGAAATATTTGATAAATATTGCGTTGGTTCCGCAAGCACCAACTATTCCGAAAAGTACTCTTAAACGCGAACTTTTGCATCTTTATAAAAAACAAAAAAAAGCTTTAGTAAAATTTTTTCTGAATTTAATGGACGTGTGCATTTAGGAAGCGATATTTGGAGTGATCCCTGGCAAATTCATTCTTATATGGGTGTTACGTGTCATTGGATAGGTGACGATTGGACCATTCAAAAAAGACTTCTTGCATTTCGAGTTTTTGATGAAAAACATTCGGCTCATAATATTTATAAAATAATTAGGCAAGTTTTAGAAAAATATACTTTGATAAATAAAGTTTTTTCAATTGATTTTGATAATGCCGCCGTAAATACCGCTTCCATTCCTGAATTAGAAAAAATTTGCAAACCCTCTTTTGGGGGATAATTTTTTCACATTAGATGTGCTTGTCATGTTTTAAATTTATGTGTACAAGATGGTTTACGAACTCTTGATATTTCTCTCGTCCCAATAAAAGGTGCAATTAAATTTTTATGAAGTCGTGCCCATTTTATGAAAACATGGGGAAAATTTTGTGAACAACATGGGAGAAGGGCAAAAAGGTTTCCAAAAGATATTCCAACTCGTTGAAATTCTACTTACGAGTTGTTTCGTCAAACTTTTGATTACAAAGATTTATTGTGTATGTTTATTTCGCAAAATATTCCTGAAATTACTTTACTTCCGCAATATTGGGACGTTTGCAAAATTTTTTTAGATTTTTTGAAAGTTTTTAATGATGCTACTAATGCTTTATCTGGTATTTATTATCATACTACGCATTTATTTTTAATAGAGTGTGTTAATATTGGTAATGTTTTTAATGCATCTAAAAAAGATATTAAATTAGCTCGGACTATTTTAGTAATGCGAGAAAAATGGTTGCATTATTATTTCAAAATTCCTCTTGTCTATTTAGTTGGTATTGTTTTTGATCCACGTATTAAATTAGATGGTTTGCTAGATTATCCGAATGTGTATTATTATGATTGTTTACATTTACAAGATGCAATAGATATTTCAATTATACAAGGAGAGGTTAAAGAATCTATAGTAGTATTATATGGAGAATTTTGTGGTAGATATGGTTTAAGTGATAGTGCATCTTTACAATCTATTGCCTCACGAAGCGAAGCTGGTAGTTCACTTAGGAAAGGGTACGATATGCTTAAGAGTAGACAAAAAAAACAAAAAGGGGCAACAAGTAGTATTTTTGAATTAGAAAAATATTTAAACACTCAATTTGAGTTTCGTGATGCCGAACATAGTACTGATTTTCAAATCCTAGAGTGGTGGAAGAGTCACTCAAACGATTACCCAGTTCTTACCATCATCGCTCCCTAGATATTAGCAATCCCTTTTTCAACGGTTGCGGTGGAACAAGCATTTAGCTTTGGAGGATTAGTTTTGGACTCTCGTCGTTCAAGATTAAGTCTAGAGTCCGTGGAAGCTCAAGCTTGTGTCGACGATTGGACGAAGGCCGATTTCGACACCAAGAGTTAGATCGAGAACACGAATTCTTCAGTGAAGATTGTGGATATACCACCGCCACGGGTAGCACAACGGGTAGCGACGATTGGCGATGAGGTAAGTTGGGGTTATCAAAGGTAAAAGAACTACATGGGCTTTGATTCTTCTAAATCCCCAAGAAGATATGTAGGCGCTTAATGATAATTCATTAAGTTCAAGCCCATTCCTTCTCTCTCTTTTTTTTTCAAAATTTTATTGCAATGTACAATTTAATTGTAATTTATAATTATATAATTTTTTATGTTTATTTTATTATTTATTATTTTAAAAATTAAATTTAAAAAATGGAACCGAAACCGGCCCGAACCGCCGGTTCCACCTTTTGGCGGAACCGGAACCGCCTGTTCTTGAACCGGCCACGTCTACCTGTGGCTAGTTTGGTAGGGATGTCGCGGGCCCGGGGATTAGGGCGTGATAGTGCTAGTCGTACGAAACCACACAACTTGCTAGATGCACTTCAATTAATGCCCGTGCCTATCATACGGATCACACGAATTGTCGAATGCCGATCGCAACTTGTGACAGACAGACGCTCCTTTTGGAATGCTTGTCTACTATGTCGTGCCGGCCGCCTGTATACATAGCTTTCGGTTGCCGTCGTCGAAAGTAAGGGATGATGCCTGGTCCTGTTAGTAGACACCGTTAGTCGTAGTATTAGGGGCCACACTAGTCGTGTGAGCTGATCACGCCGCCATCGCGTGGGTCACCTATTAATAAATGAACTTCATGTGGTGTCCTGTGCATACAAGTGATGTGATGCTTTGCCAATGAATTGGATTGATTGGTTTGACTATTAAGTCATATGCATTGCATTATGCGTGGCTTCTAGAGGGTAAGCTTGCATGTGGTTCGAGATATCTTCTATGTGATGTTGTGGTTATTTGTTAAGACGTGCGAGTGAATCAACGCCTTAGCCGAACTTAGGCGTTGACTCACCGAGATTTATTTCTCACCCCATCGTTAAACCGTTTCAGGTCCCAAGTGATGAAGCCCGTGGACATTTAAGGCGAAGGTCGTTATAGGATTTTTGAGAGTAGATGAAGGTTTAACCTTACCCGACCAGTGTGTCTTTTTGAGAGTCTTAGAGAGCCGCCTCGAAGCATGGGGTTCTATAAGTTGGCTGTAGCTCTGTAAGGTTAAAACTCATCTCGCTTTTGGTTAATGAAATAAAATTGTCTTTTGTTTGATGATTGAGTTGATTTCTTGCTTTACTATCCCCGTTGTTAATTGTCCGGGAGAGTTTACGTTTCCGCATGCGCCGTAAGAGAATAGGTCAATAATATACATAGAACGCTATCCTTCGTGACTTGTGAGGAGTTTGGTAGGGATGTCGTGGGCACGGGGATCGAGGCGTGACATCCTCCATTTTGCCTCAGCCATAATCGCTCGAGCTCGCCTAGTCGCCGCGTCCCTCCACTAGCCGAGATCGTTGCCGGCTCGTTGACCGGTAACCTCCCACGGCTCCTCATCTCGCTACCCGGCCTCGCCGCCACCGCCGTGCCTCTGTTTCAACTCCACCACCCTCCTCCGTCTAAGCTTGTTCCCTAGTCGCACGACCACCTTAGCCCGCCGGTCTTTCACGCCCAGCCTAGCCTCAAGCCCCAAGATCCGAGCCCAACGCCCCTTAACCCATGAGCCCCGACCTCAAGAAACTACCCCGGCCCGAAACTCGAGAATCCTTCTATCAACCCATATCTCCGTCGCCGGCCCTTCGATGGCCACGGCCCCCCATGGGCTAGCCGAAGTTCCCGCCCGTGGACCCAAGGCCCCATTGTTCGTAACCCGAAAACCCGACCCGAAGCTAAGACCTTGCGACCGGAGCCCGTGAGATCCGGACCCAAGCTAAGTCGCCGCGTGCTTCACCCATCGCCCGAGCGCTTGTGAACCTCGTGCGTTGTTGCCATCATCCCCGACGCGCCCGAGTCGTCATCAAACATCGTTTAGAAGTGAGTTAGCCCCTAACTCTTGGTTGGGATGCTAATTACATTTAGAAATAGATAATTAGCGTAATTAGTATTATAGAGTGTTTAGGTAGATTAATTGTGGTCGATTTAGTTAGAAACTTGATTTTGTTAAATAGCCACAACTAAATATGCTAGATTAGATAGTTAGGTGGTGTGGCTAGTTGGTGATTAGACTGAATTGTTTGATTAACTGTCGACGCCCGGAAATTAGGTCCGTGTAAAATGTCGAAACTCAATAAAAAAAGTTGATATTGAATTTCAATCGGTATAAAATTTTGGATTGTAAGGAATTAAGAGACGAATTTTGGACGGTTTTCGATTTATCGATCGGATTAGATAGAAATGTGGTTTAGGCTAAATGACCGTAATTAGTTACGATTAGTCGATTAGCTAGGTTGTCTGTGGCTAATTGGTGATTAGGATTGATTGATTTGATTGTCTTGATTGATCGCGAGCGAGTGATAGGTTAGAGACGAGTGCGTGATTGTCTATCAATTAGAATTGATATTGTGGTTAAAAATCGATCGGCTGTAATTGATTAATTGATTCTTCAATTATTGTATATGAATGTCAAAATTGATTGGTTGCCGTTGGGCCCGATTGGAGGTTAATAGCCCCAAATTGCTTGATTTGTCGATCGATAAAATTATGTATTCATGTGACTACGTATGAGATCAAATTGCATGTTTTAGCACGAAAACGGCCTTGGGCCAAGTATTTGAACATGCGGGTATGAGCATTCGACCTAATTCAAAGAAATGAACTAGCTGAATGTCGAAGTGCTTGAGTGGTCACATAAAGGGTTAATTTCGAAAATCATTGTCTTCGGTTGGTTGATCCTGGAAATCATTGTTTTATAATTCTTTGGATGCGCGTCGATCATTGTCTTACGGCTATTCGTACCTATTATATCGTCCCGGGGTACTAGGAGGATATTTATCGTCGGCTTAGGAGTATCAAGGGACGATATCCAAGACACCTATTATATCCGTCTCGGGGTACCGAGGGGATATTTATCGTCGGCTCGCGGATACCAGGGGATGATATCGATATGTCCGTCCGGGGGTATCGGGGGGACTATTGATTGCTATGACTAAAAGAAATGGAATGATGTATGGTCCTCGCTAGACGATCTCGCCGGTTGCAGTGTGAGACCACACCCGATCTTGTGAGTCGATGTTACACCGGCACGCATGGGCCAATATTAATAAATGCACTTCGAGTGGTGTCATATGCGTACAAGTTGATGTGATGCATTACCGGTTGTTTGCCGCTTGTGGCTGTTGAATTGAGTTAAGCATTGCATTACGCATGGCTGAAGATTGATAAGTCACATGTGATTGAATTATATTCTTGATGCGTTGTGGTTGTTTGTTAAGATGTCCGAGCGAATCAAAGTTCTAGCCGGGCTTAGGCGTTGACTCACCGAAATTTATTTCCCAACCCGTCGTTTAACCATTTCAAGTCCCATGTGATGGAGCCCGGGGATGTTAGGGCGGGATTATAGGATTTTTGGGAGTAGATGATGGCTTAACTTCACCCGAGAGTGTACCTTTTTGAGGGTCTAGTTAGCCGCCCGAAGAATAGGGTTGTTTATGCCTTCTATAGCTCAGTAGGATTAAAATTTATATGCTCGGCTTTATAAATGGAATTGCCTTTTGTTTGAATGATCCAGTTGATTTCCTAGTGTACTATCCCATGTTAATTATTGTTTGGGAGAGTTCACATTTTTGCATGTGCCGCAAGCAAGTAGGTCGATAGTGTGCCTGGGACGCTATCTTTCAAGACCTGTGGTGAGTTTGGTAGGGATGTTACGATCTCGAGACTCGAGGCGCGACATCCCCCGCCCAAGGTGGTATCGAGCAAGGTCACTGATCTATCAGGCCATTGGCCCAGAGTGATAAGGTGCGTTGAGAAATTAGGATAGTTAGTAGGTTGTGAGCGATGTGCATGTGATTGTTATATGTGTTCTAGTAGTTAGGGGTGTCTTCTCATCGCGTTTGCTATTGAGTGGGTAGGACTCCGTAATCTACCCGCGAAATGAGCGAACGTGGTAGAAGAGCACCCCGAGGACTCCGGGCTAGGCCTGTTAGGCCGATTGAAGAAATTCTGGAGGAAGAAAGAGCACCGCGTGCCACCGGGCCGGTTAGGTAGGAGCCGATTATGGCTGGGATCCTCCAAGCCTTGGGAACTATTGGGGATCTCGATGGGGCAGCAAGTGAGGAACCGTAAAGCTCTTGCCGCCGCCGCCGAAGTATCACAAGGGAACATGCCACTGGAGTGGCGAATGATGGACGCTGCACTCACAAGCTAGTGGAGCAATTCTTGAAACCGAAACCGCCCAAGTTCTTTAGTAGTGGAGACCCTAAAGCTACCACCTCGTGGATCGAGGAGTTAGAGAAGGCGTTCGCCCTGTTGAGGTGTACGGACGAAGATAAGGTGACTTTGGCCATTTATCAATTGTAGGGCAATGCAAATTTGTGGTGGAGAGCTTCCAAGAATAGAGTCTTCCTCGAGGGCATGGTCTTGACGTGGGATGCCTTCATGGGAGCATTTAATGGAAAATACTTTTCGAATACCGCAGGGAACGAGAAGATGGTAGCGTTACTTCTCCTGCGCTAAAACCAGCTATCGGTGCATGAAGATGAGGCGAAATTTGGTGAGCTGTCAAAATATGCCCCAAGGATGATAGAGGACCCTATGGATAGAGCCAAAAGGTTTCCGGATGGACTGAAACCGAGAGATCAAGAGTGTGTTGGTGTCGCTCAACCTAAAGGACTATGATGACTGTATGAAAGGGCGTAGATGATAGAACGCGACTTGGCTGAAAGGGCTGCCGAATCTGGATCGCGATTTGTGCCATCGCATAGGAGAGACTTTCAAGCAAGAGAAGAGGCCATATCGGGAGAAAAATATCCTATCATAACCGACCGCGAGAACGCCATAGGGAAACCAAGTGCATAACCCCGTCGGTGAATGTCGATTTTGTAAATAGAGGCACGGAACCGCTCCGTGTCCCTTTAAGATGGGAGCATGCTTTGGGTGTGGTCGGTATGATCACCAGGTGAAGGATCGCCCGCAAAGAAAATAGAAGGTAACGCAAGCACAACCAGCACCAGGAGGAAACGTACCATGGAGTTTCCGTAACCGACCATAAGCATGAGGATAGGAGGACGTTCGTGGTAAAATATCATGCCTATATGTTAGCAATGACTAGTTGAGATAAGAAGGACTTTTTGTTAAACTCGACTTATGAATATGGGTTGTAATAAGGGGACTGGTACTTTTGTAGATTGTGTAAGCTTGAGTTGGTATTATATATTGATGGTTTAGTCACCAACTTTTGTTAAGGCTCCCGATTGGTGATCTTGTTGAACTGCGTAAGAAAGCTAGTGAGAATCAGGAAATTCTAGACTTCGATTTGAACTGGTAGAAGCATCCGGGTTGAACAGCTCTCTTATGGACGAAGAATGGCGGTACACTATGACTGTAATTTTGGATTGTTATAGTCCAAGCCTCGGAAGGCGAAAATTCAGCTTGAATCGTTGGGGTTAATGAGTAGTTCATTTGAAGGGATTATGGATATGAAATTTTGGTAATCGATACTCGGTAGAGCGTAAGTTTGAATTTGGGCAGCAACTTAACAAGGTTAAGTCATTGACAGCCTCGATTAATAAGGCAAGTATCGCAAAGACATCTCGAGATATCGATATACGCTATGGGATTGGTAAAGAGTCATCAACTACTACTACCAAAACATGGCTTGACAAAATGACGACATTGCTTATTAGAAATGGCTCAAGATTTTTCTCTTGCGGCGTGATCATTGGTGACGCCTTTAAGAAGGTCAATGAAATAGGCATTTCTATTGATATTGCGCGGAGAATAACCTTTGAGGAGAAGGTCAACATTTATAACATGAATTATATGCAGAATCTGGTTGATAAGAAGTTAAGTAGTGAATATTGAATAGTGGAGACGATATTGACCCCACGCGTTTATAAGAATGAAATTGGTTCTCAAAGTGTGATGTTTTCGAAAGTGCATGCATTGCATCTTGAGTAGCGGATAGAAGGTGAACGGATTGGGATGCGTAGCTAAGTGATGCCATAGTACCTTGTAGTACTATTAACGAGTGCTTTGGACCTCCGAATTTAAGATCATGTGATCTAGTGAATAGACGACTCAATAAGGCCGGGGTGAAGTGCGGTTATTTGGAAGATTGTAACTATTGGAACTTCAAGCAAAACTATAGAATGAAAGACTGTGAAGACAGACGAGAGAGGTTGCGATGGCAAGCTATGAGTTGATGGTATAATAGGGCTTGCCGATTGGCCCTGTAAGTCGTTAGGATTGGTGCCAATCGATAAAAGGTTAATATTGCGAGATGTGGCAATTAAGGAAGACAAATGATTAGAGTACATAGATTGATAAGTCGCATGTGATTGAATTATATTCTTGATGCGTTGTGGTTGTTTGTTAGGATGTATGAGCGAATCAACGTCCTAGCCAGGCTTAGGCGTTGACTCACCGAGATTTATTTCCCACCCCGTTGTTTAACCATTTCGGGTCCCAAGTGATGGAGCTCGGGAATGTTAGGGGCAGGATTATAGGATTTTTGAGAGTAGATAAGGGCTTAACCTCACCCTACCGTGTACCTTTTTGAGGTCCTAGTGAACCGTCTAGAAGAATGGGGTTGTTTATGTCTTCGTAGCTCAGGTAGGATTAAAACTTATCTCGCTCTAGTTTTATAAATGAAATTGTCTTTTGTTTGAATGATCCAGTTGATTTCCTCTGTACTATCCCATGTTAATTATTGTTTGGGAGAGTTCACGTTTCCGCATGTGCCATAAGCAAGAAGGTCAATAGTGTGCCCGAGACGCTATTTTTCATGACCTCGTGGCGAGTTTGGTAAGGATGCTTGCGAGCTCGAGAGTCGGAGCGTGACAAACTGCAGTTGTTTGATCGCAAGCGAGTGATAAGGCAAAGCCAAGTAAACGATTGATTGTTTGTTGGATGGGATTTATGTCGGCTCAACTATATGGAATCGATTTAATAATTACGGTCGGATTAATCGAATGAGTTTAATTAATCGTTATGACCGATTGCTTGATTGGATACATCGGTTGGTTCTTGAGTGTTATGGATGCATTTTTTTCATAAATCGAAGTGGCTGGCCTGTTTTGGAAGTTCAAGAAAAAGGTGAAGAAGCAGAGTGGTAGCAACATTCAATTCATTGGGTCGACAATGGAAGAGAGTATACTTCGGTGCGAGTTCAACATGTTCTATGAAGAATCGGGCATCGAGCACCGACTCACCGCTCCCTACACTCCACCCGGAATGGTGTCGGTGAGTGGAGAAACATATACATAATGGAAATGACTCGATGCATGCTTCATGAAAAGGAGCTGCCAAAGAATTTCTAGGCTAAGGCAATAAGATCTGCGGTTTTCTTACGGTAACATATTGCCTACCAAGGCATTAGAGAACAAAACTCCGTTCAAGGCATGGTATGCCTATAAACCTTCACTCAATTTCCATAGAGTGTTCAGTTTTTTGTGTTTCTCTCACGTTCCACAGGTCAAGCGTGATAAACTTGACAAGAAGTCGAACCGGGCATGTATGTGGGTTATAGTTCTTCCTCCAAGGCTTACAAGGTGTATCAACCTCAAACAGGGAAGATAATTGTTAGTAGAGATGTGTTCTTTGATGAAAATGCGAAGTGGAGCCGTAAACGAGACACAAGAAGCATCCACGAGCAAGCAGAAATCAAGCCTTCCCTTCCAAACAATAGAAGAGCAGGCAAACGAATAGTGGCAAGAAAAGTTGGAAGATGATCCACCAATCCATGGAACAAGACTACTCTCCGATATCTATCGGAGATGCAATGTAGCCATTTGTGAACCCGCAAGGTATGAAGAAGCTATTAAAGACCGGAACCTGGAAGAAGGTAATGGAAGACAAGTTGTCAATGACAAGAAAAAACAAGACTTGGGAGCTTGTTGACAAAACCAAGGATAGAACGGTTATTGGAGTAAAGTAGGTGTTCGGAACCAAGTTAAATGCAGATGGTTCCATCAACAAGTACAAGGCTAGACTTGTAGTTAAGGGGTATGCATAGATTTTTGGTGTTGATTATTTAGATACCTTTATACCTGTGGCTAGATTGGACACCATAAGACTCTTGTTAGCAATTGCAGCTCAAAAGGGTTGGAAGGTGTTTCAACTAGATGTAAAATATGCATTCCTGAATGGTATTTTGCAAGAGGAGATCTATGTTGAACAGCTCGAGGGATTCGTGGAAAAAGGTGAAGAAGAGAAGGTCTATTTGCTCAAGAAGGCTCTATATAACTTGAAACAAGCACCTAGAGCATGGTATAGCAAGATAGATGAGCATCTCTCAAGCCTCGGATTCAAAAAACGCATGTCGAGGCTACTCTTTATGTGAAACATAAGGGAGATGATTTGCTTATAGTCTCTCTTTATGTTGATGATCTCTTAATCACACGTGGTAATGCCAAGCTTGTTGAAGAGTTCAAAAGAGAAATGATGCAGATATTTGCAATGACGGACCTTGGACTAATGACATACTTTCCGGGAATGGAGATTAAGCGGTTGGAAGATGAAATTTTCATCGGTCAAAAGAAGTATGCCAAGGAAATTCTCAAGAAGTTTCATACGGAGGATTGCAAGGCAATGGCCACTCCAATGAATGAAAAGGAGAGCTTGAGCAAAGAGGACAGGATCGACAAAGTTGAAGAGGATTACTTTCGAAGTTTGATTGGTTGTTTAATGTACCACACGGCATCAAGACTAGACATTTTATTTTCTCGTAAGTCTCTTATCTCGTTTTATGCATTGTGCTCCTGATATGCACTTAAGAGCAGCAAAAAGAGTGGTGAGATACATTAAAGGAACGATTGAATTTGGTGTGAAGTTTAAGAAAAGCCAAGATTTCAAGTCTGTTGTGGTTTTCTCGATAGTGATTGGGGAGGTTTTGTGAATGATATGAAAAGTACCTCCTGGTTATTGTTTTAGTCTAGGCTCGGGAATTTTCTCATGGTGCTCTAAGAAGTAGGAAGTTGTAGCATGGTCCACAGCAGAAGCTAAGTTCATAGGAGCCACAGTAGCAATTAATCATGCAATTTTGTGACGCCCGGAAATTAGGTCCCTGTAAATGCCGAAATTCAATAAAGATGATTAATATTGAATTTCAATCAGTGCAAATTTTGAATCGCAAGGACGAAAGTGATGAATTTTGAACGTTTCCCGAAATGTCGTTCGATTTCGATTGGGTCTTGAAATTGTGGTTACCGCGACTTAGGATTTTAATCCTCGCGCCTAGACTTTTTCCGGACCAAACCTAGCGCGTGAAAATCCAAATTTTATTCCTAATCGGTTGAGCCAAAAATCCGATCGGTCTTGATTTATCAAAAGACCGTTTCACCCTTGGATATTATGCATGTGGGACGAAAACAATTAATTTGGATGAGACCGTGGGCTCCATTACTAGTCGCTCTCTCTCCTCCCTCTCTTCTCTCTCTCCCGTTGCCCTCTCTCCCTCTCCCTCACGATCCTGCACCCGCACGATTCTTCTTCCTCCAAAGCATTCTTCTTGCGCGACTGACCCTAAGCCATGCCACCACCGTCTCGCCGCCTTACCACCAGCCGGATGCCGCCACCGCCTCGCCGTCGCCGTCGCCGTCGGTCCACAGGCCGCCCGAAGCTCCCTCCGTCCACTGCTCTATTTTGCTTCGCCTAGCTGCAGCTCGCCTTACGCCGTGCCTCGAGGCCGCCACCAGCCGGCTCGAGCTATCGTGCTCGATCCACCAGCCACTCCACCCCATGTCGTTGCTCGCTCTTGGCCATGAAGCCCGTAACAGCCGCGAATTGGCCACCACGAAGCTAACGCTAGTCCGCCCTGTTTCGACCGTCGTGGGCCTTGTGGGCCGCGACCGCCCTTGCCGCCGCGTCCAGCCGCCATCTTTCACCGACCCATCGTCCCATCAACCACCGGACTCCGTCCCACCGCCGTGTGCCACCGCGGAGCCGCCCGACAACCTGCAACGTAACCGAAGCTCGTGTGCCCTATTTCCCGTCGCCCGAGCTGTCGCGGTTGTCCCAAGCTGTTTCGCCTAGACTCACCACCCGCCGACCACCCCCAATCGTCGTCCTCCACTTTTAGTTGTTCCACGAAGCTTCGGTAGCCGGCCGTCGCCTGTGGAGGCCGTGAACCACCTCGGACCAAGCCTCCTCTGTTCGTCGCGTCCCCTGTTTTAGCTCCCGATTTTGCCCAGCCTCGGACCGCCGCCTTACGCCGCCTTCGGTCACCACCGGCGCCACTAGTTATAAGCCCGGAGACCCCCGACAGTGGCCGAACCTTTCCCCAGCCCTTGCATCACCCAAGACCACCCAAAACAGCCCCCAAAGCCACTGTTTTCCCCTGTTTTCCTCTGTCCGGTCATTGTTCACCGTCGGCCAGCCACTATTCCGACCACCGGTGACCACCAACCACCACCTTGGGCTCCGTGCCGTTGTCCCGGAGTGTTGCCGCCTCATCGGACCCCTTTGGGCCAAGTTTGGAGTCCGAAGTTCAAGTTTGACCGCGAGTCGCCGATCGTCGCCGAGCCGAGTTCGATATCATAGCCGCCCCGAGTTGAGACTCGTCCGAGCTAGTTAAAATGGTGAGTTAGCCTCTAACTCCTGGTTAGGACGCTAATTGCGTTCGGAATTAGTTTAAATAGATAATTAGGGTGTTTAGGTAGATTAATTACGATCGGGCTAGATAGAAATGTGGTTCAAAGCTAAATGACCGTAATTAGTTAAGATTAGTCAATTAGCTTGGTTGTCTGTGGCTAATTGTGAGTATAACTGATTGATGTGACTAATTGTGTTGATTGATCGCGAGCGAGCGATAGGCCGAAGACGAGAGGGCAATTGGCTATCAATTGGCAATTGAAATTGGAATTAATGATCGATCGGCTGCAATTAACTAATTGATTTATGAATTGTTGGTATCAATGCCGATTGATTGTTGATTGCCGTGGGGGTCCGATTAGAGGATAATCGCCCCAAATTGATTGATTTGTCGGTCGATATAATTGCGCATTCATGTGACCACGCATGAGATCCAATTGCATGATTTTGCACGAAAACGGCCTTGGGCCAAGTATTTGAACATGCGAGTATGAGCATTCGACCTAATTCGAAGAAATGAACCGGGCTGGTTGTCGAAGTGCTTGGGTGGTCACATAATGGGATAATTCCGATAATCATTGTCTTCTAATTGATCGGTCCTAGCATTCATTGTCTTCGATTCTTTGGATGCGCGTCGATCATTGTCTTCCGGCTGTACGTTCACGGTCGTAACTTGTGAATCGCCGAAGCCTTTTAAGGATACCTGTTAGTTCCATGCCGAAGTCGACAATCATTGTCTTCTAGTTGGTCGAGCGGAGTCACATGGACTATCGAAGCCGTCGTCGGAAGTAAGGGACGATGCCTGGTCCCGCCAGGAGAGCACCAACCGACTAGTGTCTTTGGACCTACGGGTCGGATTTGATAATAAATGGACTACGTGTGGTGTCCCTGTGCATGCAAGTCTTTGTGATGCTTTGCCAATGCGTTAAATTGGTGTGGTTGATTTGATTGTTGAGTCGTTTGCATTGCATTATGCCCGGGTGAACACCGATAAGCTTGCATGTGGTTGAAATAGCTGCTATATACTGATGTGATTGATTGTTAGGATATTTGAGCGAATCAACGTCCTAACCGGGCTTAGGCGTTGGCTCACCGAGATTAATTTCTCACCCCGTCGTTTAACCATTTTCGGTCCCAAGTGATGGAGCCCGTGATGTTAGGGCATGGTGATTAAAGTAGGATTTTTGGAAGTATATAAAGGTTTAACCTTACCCGACCATATATCATTTTGAGGTCCTAGTGAGCCGCCCTGAAGAATGGGGTTGTATAGGTATCTTGTAACTCCGTAGGGTTAAAATTAATCTGCTCCGGTTTATAAATGAAATGGTTTTTGTGAAATGACTCTATTGATTTTCCCTCTTGTACTATCATTGCTTGATCTTGTTGTTTGGGAGTGTTGCACATTCCGCATGCGCCTTATTGTCGTAGGTCGATAGCCTATCTCGGGACGCTATCATTCATGACCTGAAGTGAGATTGGTAGGGATGTCGCAGGCTCGGGGATCGGGGTGTGACAAATTTGGCTAAGAAAATTTTTATATGATTTACACCTGAAGCGGTGGAACAACACGAAAATTGTTGTTGATAATTAGGCCGCAATTGCAATTTCTCACAATCTAGTCTTTCATGGGAAGACTAAGCATTTCAAAATCAAGTTTTTCTTTCTAAGGGAAGTGCAGAAAGAAGGCGAAATTGCACTTGTTTACTGCAAGTAAGAAAATCGGTTAGCGAGATATTTTCATGAAGCCATTGCCTATAAGCAAATTTGAAGATCTAAGTGAGAAGCTCGGGATTTGCAGCACCTAAAGCAAGGAGGAGTGTTATAAAATTGCTTTAGTGCTGCACGTGTTCTTTGAATATGTTTCCTTTTCTTTAGTTTGTTTCGATTAATAAAATCATATAGTCCTAATCTTTAGGAAGTAGTTAGATATGTTGTTGGGATTTTGATCCATAATTCTCTCACTTTTAGTTTGCTTCAACTTTAAATTTGAGATAGAGAAATCAAATAGATTGTGATTTCCTTGTTGGCTGCACATCCGTGTCTTCCTTTTCTCGCTTGAGTACTAAATACTTCTTCAATCCTCTGTTTTTTATCTTTAAACACTCACATCCCTCGTCCTAGACCCGCACGTAGTGTATTTATCGTTATTTAAATTGTCCCATCTCGCTCTAGCATCCGCCTCTGTATCTCCGGCTTAATCATATACAAGAACTCCCGCACGACACTCGTGATTGCCATGAGCAAGAAAGAAGGCCCCATTGATGGTGATCCCAATGTACAACGATAAGAACATCATCAATAATATTCCACCGACCACCTGGTACTATGGTGCTAATTATGCAACCCTATACACGCAGCTTTTATGAGAAGATCACCGATCTATAAAGCCTTGTGATTAGCCCCATCATGATGGATATTAGGGCTACATAGGACAAAATCGAAACGAGGCATATGACCATGCCCACATGAGTTCCATGTGGCTATGGTTGATAATGGTGAGGCACATTTCGAAAGAGGCAAGTAAGAAAGATTCATCCGTCAACACTACTCCGTAGGAATGGCTACCGCCCAAACCATGTCGAGGAAATTGGCGATGAGGATGAGCATCATTTTCTTGAAACCGGCTACAATGATAGCGATGAGCGCTTCGTTAGAGGAGGTGATGTTATCTTTCATGAAAACACGAGTCTTGTAGAAGATAATGGCTTTGTTGCTAGATCCTTGTTGGGAGAAGTGGATTCTAAAGATGTAGATGAGGATGTAGCAAACGAATGGGTCAAGTGAAGGATGAGATCCCGCCATATGCCTTCCTCGATAATCCACTTAGTGACATCGACAACTTTGTCACCGCACTCGTCGGGAGTTTTGACAGGGGTCATCTCTACAAGGTCCTTAAATCATCTTTAAAGAGTTTGCAAAATTGTCCCATTATTAAAATCCCTAATGAGTACAACGACGATGTTGTCCATGTTACCAAACAAAGCACGGAGGAGGGTTGGTACCAAAATCTCCTCATCCATTGATTCTCGCTCGTTTGCCACAAGCTCATTTGCACTATTGGGATCCACTTCTTCTAAAACGCATCCGGCAATGACATAGACGGCAGAAAACTAAAGTGAGGTAGCTACGGCGGGGCTACGGCTTGGGTGGCTGTGATTGTGTGATTTCTAGCGAGAGAAATGGTCTTTTATTGGGAGGAGGGGGTGAAGTTGGCGACATGAAAAAGAGAGAAGTCGGATTTGGATGCCACGTGAAAATGAAAAATTAGTCCTACTAAATGATAATGTCCTCGTGCAAGGGGCCATCTCATTGAAAGATGCCGGCAACCCATATGCATAGAATGTAAAGGAAACAAGAGCGAAATTATGTACCCCATGCTTGTGTATTCTTGAAACTTCCTTCTCATAATCCTCACGAACGTACATAGGTCATCGCTTTTGTTCAACTCGTGGATCAATTCTTTCGTGCCATGGGGAGATCTCATTCCTACACTAAGACAATCCAGCAAAAGATAAAAAGCATACGTGTTATTTGCATGGCGGATGGTGAAGAAATGCACCTTGTGTGGACTTTCCATACCAATATTATCGAGCGGGAACTTCAACCCCGCAACAACATTACAAGGCAAGACACCACTCATACAAGAAAAAAGAATAATAGTTCCAAAAAGTTGCCTCTTCTATTTCCTCCTTTTGACCCATTCTCTCGTCCAATCTATTCCACAAATGCTGACAAAGGACCGATATTTTAAGGAAATGGGAGACACTATGCAGGAGCAAGAGTGCATACTTGTTGGAGTAAGTCAACAATGCCTTTTCCATTTGGGCACTTCAAACCACAAGTGTTCAAAGAAGCTTGAGAACATTAGTTGGAGGTCCATGGTACACTATATTGTTGAATAAACATTAAATGTCCGTCTTTTATTAGTTTATTTCAGCAGTTTTGTTTTGTAAGAAAATGAAAGGTCAAGAGTCGCGAGTTACTCTTACAGGTGATAATGGTTTTTAATTTCTGGTTTATGGCTATTAATAGAATTGTCTATAATTAAGTATTAGATGGGCGGACTACAACCTATAAGTAAGTCATTGTATTGTTTGTAAGGAGAACACGGAATCGAGAATAAAGCCTCTCTTCGAAATTACTTTTTGTCCCCACAAGTCCATAGTTTGCAGCCATAAATTATTCTACAATTTGGTATCGAGCCGATGGGGAGTTCGGTGGGGAGTGTAACCAATAATGTCCCGCCGCCTCGATTAACGAAGGTGAACTACGAGAATTGGAGCATCCAAATGAAAGCTCTTCTCGGTTACGTGGATTGTTGGGAGGTGGTTCAAGAAGGTTTCGAAGAACCAGCAACTACCGCGAGATATACGGCAGCTCAAAATAAGGCGTTGAAAGAGACGCGATCAAAAGATAAGACGGCATTGTACATGCTTTTCCGAGCTGTTGATGAATCGGGCTTTGAGAAGATTGCTAGTGTGGAAACTTCAAAAGAAGCGTGGGACATCTTGGCGGCTGCGTACAAAGGAGCCGACCGAGTTAAACAAGTTCGCCTTCAAACTCTTCGCAGAGAGTTGGAAGGCATGAAGATGAAGGAGTCGGAAGGTGTGTCCGATTACATCACGCGTGTTCAAACCGTGGTGAATCAACTCAACCGAGACGGAGAAAAGTTGTCCGATGCGCGGGTCGTGGAGAAGATTTTGAGGTCGTTAACCGACGGTTTCGAGAATGTCGTATGTGCCATAGAAGAGTCGAAGGATCTAGCAACGTTCACGATCGATGAGCTTGCCGGTTCCCTTATGGCACATGAACATCGTAAGAAGAAGAAGAAGGAGGAGACACTTGAGCAAGCACTTCAAACCAAAGCATCGATCAATGACGAAAAGATACTCTATTCTCAAAACTTTCGAGGTAAATGGCGTGGCCGTGGTGGTCGAGGAAATAGTCGCGGTGGAAAAGGCCGCGGTCAAGAAGGGTATTATGAGGAGAAGGGGCAATCAAACCAACAGAATTGGCGAGGAAGAGGACGCGGTCGTGGAAGAGGCGGTCGGTCAAATTATTCCAACATCGAGTGCTACAAGTGTGGCAAATATGGTCACTATGCGAAGGATTGCCATTCCGATAAGTGTTACAATTGTGGAAAGGTGGGGCATTTTGCAAAAGATTGTCGAGTCGAGAAAAGGTGGAAGAGACAACCAACCTAGCCACGGAAGATGAGGTGACAGAAGGTTTTCTCTTAATGGGATACAACAAAGTCAACACCGACAACGACACGGTGTGGTACCTCGACACGGGTGCAATCAACCATATGTGCGGGCACGAGCATTTTTTTAAAGAGATGCGAAAGGTTGAAGCTATAAATGTATCGTTTGTAGATGGTTCGAAGATTGAGGTAAAAGGCCAAGGTACGATTTATTATTTACAAAAGGATGGTTTAGTTGGGTCAATCCAAGATGTGTATTACGTACCAAACCTCAAGAGCAACATTTTAAGTATGAGGCAACTCATGGAGAAAGGTTATTCGGTTTTTATGAAAGACCGGATATTACTCTTGAAAGACAAGCAAGGGCGTTCGATCGCTCAAGTTGAAATGGGGAGAAATCGGATGTACAAACTGAATCGAGAAGTGTACGAGAAAAATGTTTGCAAGTCAACGTAGAAGACAAGGCGTCACTATGGCATCACCGTTTTGGTCACCTACATCATGAAGGCCTAAACAAGTTGGCAAAGAAGAACATGGTGCACGGACTACCGGACATGGAATACGAGGGAAAATTTTGTGAAGAATGTGTGCTTGGAAAGCATGCGAGGACATCGTTTCAAAAGAAGGCAGAATATCGGGCGAAGCAACCTCTCGAGTTGATTCATTCCGACATATGTGGACCAATCACCCCTGAATCTTTCAGCGGCAAAAGGTATTTCATTTCCTTTATTGATGATTTCTCACGAAAAACTTGGGTTTATTTTCTGAAAGAAAAATCCGAGGCGTTCGAGGTGTTCAAAAAATTCAAAGTCTCTGGTGGAAAAGGCAACTAGTAGACACATCAAATGCATGTACGATCCGATAGAGGTGGCGAGTACACTTCGACGGCTTTCATGGAGTATTGTGAGGAGCAAGGCATAAGGCGATTTCTAACCGCACCATACTCTCCACAAAGAAACGGTGTGGCCGAGAGGAAGAACCAGACCATTCTCGACATGGTTCGGTCAATGCTCAAGAGCAAGAAAATGCCGAAGGAATTTTGGGCGGAAGCCGTGCAATGCGCCGTCTATGTGCAAAATCGGTGTCCAAATGCGAAGTTGTATGATCAAACACCACAAGAGGCATGGAGCGGACAAAAACCGACAGTCTCTCATCTCAAAGTATTCGGCGGTTTGGCCTACGCACACGTGCCGGATCGGCGAAGAACAAAGCTCGAAGACAAAAGCAAAAGGTACGTTTTTATTGGGTATGATGAGAAAACAAAAGGATACAAGCTATTCGACCCGATAAGCAAGAAGATTCTAGTGAGCTGTGATGTACGAGTTCATGAAGCAAATGAGTGGAATTAGGATAAAGCAACAAGAGGGTATCATCAAAGTTGGAGAATCATCAACTGCTATACCAACAACCATACCGGAAAATTCTGAAACTATTGATGATGAAGATGAACCGCGACAACCCAAAGTGCGAAGTTTACAAGACTTGTATGATTCGACAAATGAGGTACACCTTGTAAGTCTTTTGGTGGATTCCGAAAATATAAGTTTTGAACAGGCGGTGCGAGACAAGAAGTGGCAAACCGCCATGGACGAGGAGATTAAAGCTATAGATCGCAACAACACATGGGAGTTAGCGAGAATTGCCGAAAGGAACTCAGCCCATTGGTTTCAAGTGGGTGTTTAAGAGAAAGATGAATGCTCAAGGGGAGATAGAACGGTATAAAGCGAGACTTGTAGCAAAGGGATACAAGCAAAAGGCGGGAATCGACTATGACGAGGTGTTTGCTCCCGTTGCAAGAATGGAGACAATCGGATTGCTCATTTCACAAGCGGCTCAATTCAAATGGCCGATATTACAAATGGATGTCAAGTCGGCATTCCTGAATGGTGTGCTTGAAGAAGAAGTTTATATCGAACAACCACCCGGGTACATGAAAATCGGAGAAGAAAAGAAGGTGTTGAAATTGAAGAAGGCACTTTACAAGTTGAAGCAAGCACCGCGGGCGTGGAATACTCGTATCGATACATACTTCAAGGAGAACGGGTTCGAGCAATGTCCCTACGAACATGCCCTTTATGTGAAGAAGAGTGGAGGTAATATGTTATTTGTTGCTCTTTATGTCGATGACCTCATTTTTATGGGGAATAATAATGAAATGATACAAAAGTTCAAGAGCACAATGACACGGGAATTCGAGATGACAAATTTGGGCTTGATGAAGTTTTTCCTTGGTCCGGAGGTAAGACAAGGAAAGACGGGTATCTTTGTATCCCAGGTGGCATATACAAAGGAGATTTTGAAGAAGTACAAGATGGAGTCTTGCAATCCGGTTTCAACACCAATGGAACCAGGTACAAAACTCTCTAAGTTTGATGGAGGAGAACGAGTCGACGCAAGCAAATACCGGAGTTTAGTGGGAAGCCTTCGCTATCTCACATGCACAAGGCCGGACCTTGCATTAAGTGTCGGCATTGTAAGTCGGTTCATGGAGGAGCCGGTTTATTCACATTGGAAGGCGTTGAAGCGAATCCTACGGTACATCCAAGGAACAAGTGTCACTCGGGTTATTCTATACAAATGCGGCAGATTACAAGTTGGTCGGGTACTCCGATAGCGATTGGTGTGGAGATTTGGACGATCGGAAAAGCACATCGGGATATGTGTTTTTTATGGGTGATACGGCGTTTACCTGGCTTTCAAAGAAGCAACCGATCGTGATACTCTCGACATGTGAAGCTAAATATGTGGCAGCATCTTTGTGTGTACGTCATGCGATATGGCTCAGAAATTTGTTGGGCAAGTTGGAGCAACAACAACTTGGTGCGACTGTGATACGAGTTGACAACAAATCAGCAATTGAGTTGAGCAAGAACCCTGTGAATCATGAGAGAAGCAAGCATATTGACGTTCGTTTTCACTTCATCCGAGATCAAGTGAAGGAAGGAAGTGTGGAATTAGTGCAAGTGGCAAGTCGGGACCAAGTCGCGGATATCTTCACGAAACCGCTACCGACGATACTTCTCGACAACTGCAAAAGATTGATCGGCATGAAGGATGGCAGAAGCATTTAAGTTTACGGGGGAGTTTTGTTGAATAAACATTAAATGTCCGTCTTTTATTAGTTTATTTCAGCAGTTTTGTTTTGTAAGAAAATGAAAGGTCAAGAGTCAGCAGTTACTCTTACAGGTGATAATGGTTTTTAATTTCTGGTTTATGGCTATTAATAGAATTGTCTATAATTAAGTATTAGATGGGCAGACTACAACCTATAAGTAAGTCATTGTATTGCTTGTAAGGAGAACACAGAATCGAGAATAAAGCCTCTCTTCAGAAATTACTTTTTGTCCCCACAAGTCCATAGTTTGCAGCCACAAATTATTCTACATATATGTCCCTCTTCCATTAGAATTAGGACATCAAAGCGATCAAAAGTCTCAGGTGCTGGCTGAAGAAGCGATAGCAAAATTGTGGATTCTGTTATGTGTGCCAATTGCTGCATGCATGTAATGATATGAAAGGTAGTGGAGCTGTCCAAGCCTGTCGATATCTCATCCTTATGTAGAACTCTCGCTGGACCAATTTTCATTCCCATGAAAGAGAGAACACTGTGAAATGTGTAATGAAGCCTAAAATTTAAAATGTGTCATAAAAATTGCATCTCTATCTCCCTCGTTGTAGACCTACATTTGCCGCGAATAAGAATAAGGCCTCGATTGTTATCGCTTGTACAACAATAAGAACTTCATCAATAACACTCCACTCACCACAACAACGCTAATTGCCCACCCCTTCGGACGCGGCCTTTACGGAAAAATCTCCAAGCTGTACACCTTCGTGATCGGGCCCATCCCTATGGGGAAGAACAGCACGTCATCCCACGTGGTGTTTGTCTCCATTGGAATGGGTCCCATCACGTCCGTGTACAGCTAAAAAATCTTCCCATTAAGATTGCGTACATAGAGTTACACAACCAGCGTCGCCTTGAACTAGGTGGTGTGTAGAGTTTTATCGATGACGTTCTTATTGATGTATGAGTCGATCACCATTACCTTATTCTTATTTACGACAATCTCGGGCATCGCGCGGGTTCCTCTACATGATGATGCTGGAAATACAATAGACGACGCTAGAGGATGTGGGGCAATTTTTCAGTGTAGACACGATGTGAACGTCTGCAGCAGGGGAGATGGAGATGCATAATTGGGTTGATGGTGACACAATAGATGTAGCGGTGAGGGGCAGTTAGGGAAATGATTATAAGGGGTGGGTATCCAGTAAAAATGGATGCCTTTGTTAGGGTATTGGGAGTAATTGTACAATATATGAATTAGGTGATGTTCGCTTTTTTGGATGAGGACAAAAAAGATTTACTAAAATGAACTTTCGAAGAAAAGAAGCTGAAAATTTTCTTAGGAAATTCAGTTTCCTTGAAAATAAGAATTCTTTGATAGTGTGGTTGGGACTCGTTTGTTTTGTCCATTTGAGCGAGACCCGCCATATAGTTCGGCTACACTCTCTTTTCATATAATTTGGCAAAGGTACCCCGGTACATGAGAGTGCTTCCCGCAATTTGAAAATGCCAAGATACACCTCAAAATAATCCCTACTTATCAGTTTGGCGGTTTGAGCTCACCTTGGTGCTAAATGTTCAAACCGATAACAAGCCAAAGTTATCAATTTGACATTTAGTTTAGTTACTAGTTTGGTTTAAATTGTATTTGAGTCTGTTCCAGATATTTAAGTTATCGAAATGGAGTTCAAATTGACCCAAAATGAACCGCGAAGCCCTAAAGTACTTCCTATAAACTTAAATAGGCATAAAATTGAAAGTTTTATCTAAGAATACCTTCAAGATGACTGGCAAAGGATGCTGCGGATCCTCAAGATGTTGCTATTCTAGTGCTTGCATTGCGGCTCACTTTCTTAATGTCTATCAACTTTCCCACCTTCAACCTCATAGCAATGGTTCCTTGCTGGAGACTTGCTAAATTCAGTTGAAATTGAGAATTTATTGAATAATCTTGACAAACCGTGATTTTTCTGGATTTTTTCTGGCGAGGTTCCTGTACGTCGTGAAATATGGTATATTTGCGTAAGGACAAAATCCACTTTGCAAGAAACAAAGCAACATAAGTCATATGTCACACAAGGAAAACCATGACATTAGAGTGAAGGCATAGATGAAGTCGGAAGACTGTTATCAGATCTATGGGCAAGAAAGGTCTTACATGTGTGGAAAGTCGCGAAAGTCAACTTCGTTATCCTCACCAACTTTACCGAGAAGTACAAATATGAAGAATTAGCCCTACTAAATGATAACGTCCTGTGCGAGAAGCCATCTCATTGAAAGATGCCGGCAACCTATATGCATAGAATGTAAAGGAAACAAGAGCGAAATTATGTACCTCGTGCTGTGTATTCTTGAAACTTCCTTCTCATAATCCTCACCAACTTACATAGGTCATTGCTTTTGTTCAACTCGTGGATCAATTCTTTCGTGCCATGGGGAGATCTCATTCCTGCACTAAGACAATCCAGCAAACGATAAAAAGCATTCGTGTCATTTGCATGGCGGATGGAGAAGAAATTCACCTTGTGTGGACTTTCCATACCAATATTATGGAGCCTGAACTTCACCCCTACAACAACATTACAAGGCAGGACACCTCTCACGCAAGATAAAAGAATAACAGTTCCAAAAAGTTGCCACTTCTATTTCCCCCTTTTGACCCATTCTCTGTCCATTCTGTTCTACAAATGCTGTCAAAGCTTTCAATGATCAGAGTAACAAGCAATTAGACAGAGAAAGGATCGATATTTTAAGGAAATGGGAGACACTATCCAGTAGCAACAAATCATTATTATACTGAAATAACCAGAAAGAAACAAAGAATCAGTATAAGAGGAAAGTTGCAACACATCATGAACTTTTTCTTTGTACGGCTGTGCTGCATTTGCTCTTCAGGTTCAAAGTCAACATACTTAGGTGATATCCGCAGTCATTCCCGGATCTGTATCCGGTATTATCTTGTCCCCATTTAGGCATATTGCCATATATCATGTTAAAGAACGTCTTTTGATTAGACACATAAAATTCAAGAGTAAGTCCAGAAGTCATCTGTCTCTCGTGTGGCAATTGCACTTCTCTCCAAGTGTGTTAATTTACTTCCGTACTACTTGTATCTTTGGCATTTTCCTTTTTCAACTTTCATAGATAATCATACGGGAAATACAATTGTCCTCGTTATACTCCTCCTATATAAGTTAGCGTTTATTCTTTTAGTGAACGTTACTGCATCATCTCTCAGTAGATGTACTAGAACATTGACTATTCCTGAAAACTTAATAAGAAAAGAGGGCCTTCCACTGTGTTGTTTTAAGAGCTTTTACTTTGCAAAATTTTGTTTCCCAAAGCATTGTTAGGAGAAAAAGATGACATTCTTACATGGGCACAGCCAGTTAAGAAATCTGTGTCATAGGAGACGGAAAATATTGTGTCCAACCTCTGACTTAACCTCATCAGCGTTATGTTTGGTTATGGAAACAAACCATTGACCTTATTTCGACTCGAAGATATAATGCTTGTGTGGACAACTATGAGGTGTACGGACACCTTAGAATGTCGCATTGGATCACACTGATACCTGACATCAATCTGGTTGAATGGATACAGATAGGGAAGTCCGATTACTGAAAGAATTCGTGTGTCCCTCTAGATAGTCAATTTATTCTTATGACCCAGGACTCCTTGAAGCTCGCCCAAAAACTCACGTTCCCAGCAACAATGATAGTCGAGACAAGCTTGGTGGTCATCCCATCCCAATCCTATTCAAAAACATAAGGGCAGCGATGATATCGGAGAGAATCACCTGGTCATGACGCGGAAGATGAATGCCAACAGCGGTCGATAATTTGATTGCCTTAATTCTGACGAAACTGATGAAATTGGCGAACCAATGGCAAGCTGGTCACCCGCCAAACCTCGAATCGACGAGGCTAGAATGTACGCTCGCCCATCTCTTGAAGTGCGCTTCTCCAAAAACCGTGAAATCTCAAACCCATCTCGCCAAATGTCTTCCTTCTCTCACGAGCGTACGTTTTTCTCCGATCTAAATTTTTGGCTCCCCAGTATTCTCTTTGCGAAGCTCTCAATAAACAACAAAAATGTGATCTTCAAGAATCCCACTACAACAAACTCTATCTTCGCGCAACAACTTGCTAACAGATTTTTTGTTTTCGTAACCTTAAACATCTGGCTTTCATTATGTTCGAAATTTAAAAAAAAACAAATCTAATTTGATTAGAAATTGGGGATCCTCTGAAACCAATCTTACGCTATCAAGCATCATATCCACATTCAAATTCATTTTATCGTAACGCCTATATAATTTGTCAATGCATTTCACGTAATAATTATGAGAAGAGATATGACAAGCTACGGTAGAGATTGGTGTTTCAAGCCCTTCATGCACTAGCAATAGTGGGACATAGCCCCATTTAGAGATGGTCTCCAGTAGACATAAATAAAATGAATGAATTAATCAAGCACCATTTCTTGGTAAAGAAACAAAAAACTAGAGTTAGCCCAAGCGTGAACTCCACACAATTTGGGAATGTATGGTTCAGGAGCATGTGAGATATTACATATGCTTTGGATGTTTGAGGTTTTTGGATCTTGGGAAAGGATAGAACCAGTCCGCTCTCGTTTGAAGGAATGTTTGAAAAGCACTATATTTTTTCTACTTATTTCAACTCCAAGCTGACTTGTGTGAGACTAAAATAGCTATAGACCTTTATAAAAGATAAAAAAAAATAGGTTTCAAAGATCAAGTTCAAGCCTCGTGTTATATAATCAATTTAACATTAGATTCAGGTTTTCGGCAAAGCAACCGGTCTAGTAGGCTAAGACAAACACAAGAATATTAGGATGAATTAATTTAGAAAAAATTGAAAATTGGTGCCAAGTGTTGAGCCTCTAACTTGTATGTTTGCTGTTAAAGTATAAAATTGTGGAGTACATATGTGTCTGATTGAGAGGACCAAAGTTTCAAGTTTCAGATTAGTAGGAGGACCCAAGAACAGTACCTTCCCCTCGATGGACCAACCAAACACGTCATTTGTCTTACACAGAAATTAAGAGAATAAAAGAAGATAGTCCGAGATGCCGCAAGCTTATGTTTAGAGACATGTTCAGAGCCAATTCATAAGACAATGAATTCCCTTTTGTTTGAAAAAAATGTAAGGAACATAATCTAGATTAACAATGATAATTTTTCATTTTTTTGTGTCAAGCTGTTGTTTTTATTCAACTATCATAGGTATAGCCAAAAATGAATCAAAAGAATGATATCAGCAAAATCAATTTTCTTGAGTACCCTTAGCATCCTTTATTAAGCAAAAGTGAACTAGGAGAAGCTTAAAGCTTGATAAATACCAAAGCATGATAGTAGAAGAAATTGCTAATTGTAGAGCTCCAAGAATCCCACTCCACGCTACAACCCTCCTCTCTTTTAGCAATCCTTAACCAAAGTCGCTCTAGTTACAAAACAATATCGTAGTGCCTCTCTCTAATGTCATGCATATCGAGTTATCGATGGCAAAACTCAACACCTCTCCCCTCTTTTGGAGATCTTGTTGCAATTGACAGGGTCTGTACAGTGTAGATCTTGTAGGTAAAGCCAACAGAGATAGTTAGAGATCTCGAACGTTAATGTACTCAAGCCCATGTTGAGAGAGATACCAAATGAATCTCGTACATAATTTAAATGAATTTGAACGGTCTAACCTTGATTGGGGGAAATTCTTCTGGATGGACTAAGACGACAGGTGAGCTGGCCTCAGCACACTTGCTTCTCTTTCGAATGAAAGTCCCCCAACATTTAGTGGATAGATTTAGCAAGTCTTTCAACTAGTTTCAGCCATGAGTAGCATGACATATATTATGAAGAGCTTCATGTGAGGGCATATTTAGCCGACACCATCATTGTCTAAAAAAGATGCTATGTGGAGGCTATAAATGATGCTTATATTCAACACGTTCATCATTCACAAAAGAAGCCAGCTCTTTGCAAGCAAAGTGAATTAGAGATGCATCTATGCTCAGTTAGTGTTTTACTAGATAATTATTTTCCTTTTTCCATAGCAAACTCTTGCGCCGATAATTCCTCATTATGCCACTATCTGACTTGAGTCTTTTGGCCATAGGTAAAAATATAAGAGGAAGAAATTTTTGTTGGTCTTTTTTCTTGAAATTTGAGCATTGTAATTCTTTTTTATTCAAATCCACGTCAGCAAACATCACCAAATACAAATGATATATAATTTATCCGAGGAGAATGCTTCCCTTACTATCGACAAGATCTGTGAGTTATTTTTTAATATAGATCCACACACTATCAACGCGTGTTTTGCATAAAACACTCATTAATTGAAACATTTTGGGATCGAAATAATGACTGATCTTGTGAGACTGTCAGGCTAACGGCTTCCTTTATCGACTATTCTAACAAAGTCATCCATTTTTAACCACGTACCCCCTACCTTAAAGCACACATGCTCCATTCATATGGATGGAAAAATGAATCTAAATAGGAAGTGGCTTCCACTCCTATCCTTGATTTGTTACTGAATAGGTTGGAAAAGGCATAATGATATTGACTAGTAACTTTTGTACTTTGCATAGTTTTTATTTGAGAGCTGCTAGCTTGATAGCCTTATAATATTGTCAATTATTTATGACCACACGGTCTCCCAATCAATGAGTGCTTTATGCAAATCACGTGGTGATTGTGTGTGAATCTACGGTTGAGATTGTATTTTTCCTGAAAGTAATGTCGGGCAATCATTGTCCCTTTTTCTTCCCCTTTAAGTCTAATAACAAATTAAAGAAAACATGGTTGGAGCTTTGCTAGTCAAACCATTGAGGTTGGAACTTGCTCTATTAAAATGGGAAAATCTAATTTATTATGAACCTTCATTAATGTGGCATCACTAGCAATGCAAACTTTAGCCCTTGCCGGTGGATTCTGCAATTAAACCTCTCATATTCTTTTTTTCTATTCTTGAAAAATGGTCCCAACCCACTATCCCAGGTTTTATCCACCACCAAATTGACAAAAATCACTATTTTAATTGTTTTAAAATAATAGGAAAAAAATCTTGATCATGCATCTCATCCATTTTTTTTCATATAATTTGGCAAAGGTACTCCGGTACATGAGAGTGCTTCCTGTAATTTGTAAATGCCAAGATGTACCTCAAAATAATGCCTACTTATCAGTTTGGCGGTTTGAGCTCACCTTGATGCTAAATATTTCAAACTGATAACAAGCCAAAGTTATCATTTGACTTTTAGTTTAGTTACGGGTTTTGTTTAAATTGTATTTGAGTCTTTCTGTTGACACCTAAATTTTGATTTTAATTTTGCATAAAATTTAGGGGCTAACCTTAGTCCCTAAAAAAAAAAAATTAATTAAATCATCTTCACATAAGATAGTTTAATTGTAACATTCATGCATTACACTTTGCGTTCCAAATCGAACCAACGACAGGCAAGCTAAAATGAAATGGACTGAGCTCGCAGTGAGATTAAACTCTACCTAGACCATTGCACATATATATGTCGAAAAAATGCAATATTGAAAAAATTGGTTTTCTGCTAGACCAAATCATATTCGGCCATGAAGAATTAATTTCTTGGAGAATTGATATTTGATTCACAATGTCCACATGAGCATCGTACAGATTATGGAGTGTAGATTCGGCAAAATGAGAAATTGCGTGAAGGAACTTTGTCAGAGAAGACAAAAGAAGGAAAATACACCAATATATGTACAAGATCTTAAAAGAACATTGAATATAATATCTTAAGGGGGCTACAAAGAAGAATATATGTCATCGGCAAAAAAAAATAAATAAAATAAAAAAGGAGATATTGCACGAGGGAACGTATATTTCAAAATATTCCGCCAAGGATTTCTTTTCCACAAGTAGCTCAGACTCTTGAGCCTATAAAAGGATCCTTCACAATGCTTTGGAAATGGGGGGGGGTCGCCAGAATTGAAAAAAAAGGGTGAGAATTGAGAGAACCGGAAACACACGTGAGAGCTAAAAAAAGTGAAAGAGAGAGAGTATTTTCAAGCTTAGTGGTGTGGCTCCCTCGAATTGTTTACATCCCACGCTGCTGTTGATCCATTCCCGACGATCTCGAAGGCTGCAGTCCAAATTCTAGCTGCTGTTCGGGGTGAATTCGATCGCCGTTTGGTGCCGAAATAGTCGCTGTTTGGACCCTTTTTCGCTGCAAGAACAGTGTCTAAGCGAGCCACCAATTGATCCGCGTTCTCTGCTATTCGAAGCTCGTTATTATTGCTATTCAAAATCCAAAGTAGCACTGTTTTGGGCGAGTACTGTTCTTTTTCCAGTGCAAGTTTTGCTCGGCTTTCATTGGTAAAATCCCGTACCTTCATCTACGTAATTCTTTTGTCTATTTGCTTGCATCTTGATTACTCACGTCTTTCTCGAATGTGTGGATTGTCTTGCACGTGTATTTGCGGAATCTAATTGGATAAGCACATATTTTCTGAAAAAAGATGTAAATTTTTGGCAAATAAGGTAAGGTGGGTTCTAAATCTTTGACGTTATCTCTTCTTGATTCCCGAAGATAAATTGCCATGTTCTCTTTGCAGATGATCTCATCATGATTTGTTGCAGATTTTGTTTATGTTTGCACTTTATTGCTATGTTACGTATCATGCTTCATATTTTAGCTTGTTAGTGCAATTATTTGTTTGTTAAGATTTGCACTTAAATAAACAATCTTGCCCATAATTCATGCTCCCTTGTGCCTTGCCCCTTCGGAATATGTATATCAATGCACGCAATTTGACTTCTATTTTGAAGTATGATCGTGCTCGAATATATATGAGCTTTATACATCAAACTCTCTATTTTTAGGGGCGGATTGATAACTCTAAAGAATTTCATGGTTTGCCCTATGTATATAGGGGTGACGGTAATTCTATATTCAATTCGTTTTCCCGGCCCTAATGCAAGGGCAAGTTACGAATAAATCGGAATTTTCGGAATTTAAGATGAATTATGGGCAAAATTGTTTATTTTTGTTCAAATTTTTGTGTTTTTCCTTTTTAATTAAATCCCCTAAAAAAATACCAAAAAGATGACACGTTTTTCTTAAGATAACTTACATTTTATCATCTTTTACGTGAAAATAACATTTAATACAAGTTGGGATTTTGAGAAGTCAATTTCTTAAGTTAAAATTAATGTTATCTTCACTTTAGGATAGTTTTTGCCATCATCTTTTATAAATTCGAAAATTCATAAAAAATACCAAAACATGTCCTGCATTGTATATAGTTTAGCATCATACTTGCCATGCCATGTACATCTTTCATGCATATTTTTGCCATGTCATTTGCATTAGTATTTCACCTAATAAGAGAAAACCCATAAACCATCAAATCAAGAATTTTTTCATGAAAATTGGTACCGAAAGGGCGTTAATTGAAAATTGATGTAACCAAATCCCCAAACACGCAATCTACGGTTCGCAGGAATAAAATAGTTCTCCCGCTATTTTAATTAGGTTTCTAATCTACCTACCAATAATGATTAGTGGCGACTCCAAGGTAAATTTTGGCATGAAATCGAATCTAAGTTGCGAATTGGTAGGGCTTGGGAGGGTCCGAATTAGGTTAGTTAATTTAATTAACCTGATAATCCATTAACTCTAATTTTTTTTAGGGTCGCGACAGCTTGGCGACTCATTGGGGATCTTTATTTTTTTAATTTTTTGAAAAAATTAGATAAAAAAAAAGATAACTTTTTTCGGAAAAATAAAAAAGGCTTAGTGGATTTAGGCCTTGATTTTTCATATGAAGTTTCTTGGTTGATGCTTATGTTTTTTTTTTTCTCTAATTTCCCTTAGGTTTTAAATGTTTTTGCAGGTTATATGAATGTTGTGTTACTAATCTTTGTTTTGTAGGATCATTATTCTAATTATTTTGTAAAAATGCCATGATTGGTTGCCATAAAACTGTTGTGCATGATTTTCACTTCCTTGCACTACACAAGACCTAAATTGGTAGATTGGCCTAGGATGGTGTCAAGACAAGGATCTCCCTAGCCTCAATCTAGAGGAATGGGTGCCCTTGTCTTCGACCCCGAACATGCCAAGAAATATCTGCTCTGGCCATAATCTAATGGCGTGAGATGGATTCGAGGCATCCCCTGAGTTCTTGAGGACCAAAGAATCGACAAACATTCGTTTGGTACGACCGGTCCCTAGAATCTCATTAATCAAGAGGCGACAATGCATTTGCACGAGTCATGCGCATGTCTTTGTATTTGTTTATTTGTTCTGCCGAAATTATGTGAGTTCTTTAGTCTCTCTTATTTTTGCTTACCCAATGTCATTCTGGTTGGTCCATGACGTCGTTTAGGTTGGTCGGTCATCTTGGTCTATTTCATCATGGAATGCAAGAACATCCGTACGCTTATGGTGCCCAAACAAGTCTTATGTGATTGGTTGACTCAATTGGATAGCATAACTCGCGAGTATGTAGATCAAAGACTGAGGTACTTGTTGCCGCTTCTCCATGTTTGGGTTCGTACCGGCTTCGTTCAAGCCATAGCACATTTCTGGTGCCCCGAGACCTCGACCTTCATATTCGGTAAGCATGAGCTTACCCCTACTCTTGAAGAATATAATGTACTCATCGGAAAATCTTTGGAGACAGAGCCCATTAGTCCTTATCTTGGTTCGGATCCCGCTTTACTTTTGGCTGAATTTTTTAGAATTGAAATAACGGTAATCCGTAAGACTTTAAAATCGAGCTATGGGAATTGCTCGTTCTCGTTTTTAGCTGAGCGATTCAATGAAGCTTCATCATTACAAAAAGGAAAAATTTTCATGCTGGCTTTCTTTGGATTGTTTGTTTTTCCTCATTGTCAAAATCATGTAAATCCAAAGATCGTTTATTTTGTGCAACAAGTTTGTGATGGGAAGAACATAGTCAATGCAATATTGGCCGAAACTTTTATATCCCTCACTAAGTATAAGCGGGAAACTACTAAGGTTTTTCATGCTTTTGCCGAGCTTTTGCAAGTATGGTTCGTGTCTCATATAAAAGATTACAAAAATCTGGTCTCAGTTGACAAGCTTAGAAATTTTTGTCATCCCATTCTGATTTTTAAAGATAAGCAAGATGAATTCCCGAAATACCACTTCAATCAATGGCTAGTTTTTATGAAAGATCTGTCTCCTCAAGATTTTCGGTGGTGTGCTAAATGGTTCGGAGTAAGGGAAGCTCGTCTTGCCGTAGGCGTTGAGGGGCCCGTTCCTTTGTTAGGTATTACTGGAGCTACTGAGTATATTCCTTATCGAGTTTTGCGGCAATATGGGGTAATTCAGAAATTGCCGCCATTCCTTGATGGTAAGCGGCTCTTGCTAGATTTCACCACTTCTCTCCCTGAGCATGAGCGTGCTGTTAACTCATGCCGGACATTATGGGATATTTGTCGTAGGCGTGCTGTTAACTCATGCCGGACATTATGGGATATTTGTCGTCCGAAGAAGCTTAGCCTACCAAGGAAGGACTTGCCGTATCCACAGAAGGCGTACCATGCTACAGAGCAATATATTAAGAAGCATACCATTCCTGAAGCATTACGTCCTAAAATTCCTCAAGTTACACCAACGGCTACTCTCCGAGCTGAAGTTGATGATCTTAAACGGAAGTTAGAGAAGGCGGAGGAAAAGGCAGCCAAGGTCACCAAGGCGTACAAGCGGTTGAGGGATGGGATTGCTTCCACAAAGGAATAGACCAAGTTTTTTTTTTTTTCTTCAAGTCAAGTCATGTCTTTACATCTATAGTTTGGTTGTTTAGGAAATCTCGTTGTCGTACTTTTAATTTCGTACTTCGAGTCGTTGGTTGGATGGTTTTTACATTAATTACAATTTCATCAGGTTTTCCTTAGTTCTGATTTACCCTGTTCTGTTACATGATTTTTATTAAATTCCTCGATCAAGATTTGACTAGGCGCCCTTAACAAAAGTCGTAGAACACATGATGGACCTCAACATATAAAAAAATCAAGCGTGAACGACTTTATTTACTTGGGGCAAAGGAGAGGCAAACTCACGTTTTTCTAAATACACAGAAACTGCAATAAGTTTTGACCGACAGACCTTCACGGATTTGTAGATTTTTTCGATCCCTTTCCGTTCACAATTGAAAGAACTTGTCTTCATGAAAAATGTTCGGAGGATCATAATCTATCATAAAACAAATTTTTACCACAATCCAATTCATTTTCCATTTAATACGGAATTAATAGCCAAGATGGAGCAGGCTGGAATTTCACATGTTTTCAGACTCCATATTAATTTTACAATTTAGAGCTAGCAAACGTGCCTTTTTGTGGAATTTATAAACACAAAAGTTGTAGATCGATGTTTCAACCAATAGCCTACAAAATTTTGAACCTTAACTCACATTTTTAAGAGGCCTTTCATTTTTTAATGGGAGCCGGACAAAGCAGTTTTCAGGATGAGTATTTTTAAAAGAAGTATTAAACTGTATTGATCCGTGTGGAACCTACCTTAGCGCAAAGCACAAAATTTGTTTATCATTATACCGGCTATCAACTCGTAAAATTTGTTATTGTTTTGACCAATGTACGAATTAAGATGAATTTTCTTGCAAAAGCCGACGAAACTGGAAACTTCCTGATTCAATCTCTTGATCATAACTACTCCGTTTTCTGAGTCTAGAGGGACATCATGGACCAGCCCACTATCTTTGCTCGTTATACTTACCTTGGATCATCACTTTTCAGGAAATTTATCACGGATCCTCCGCACATTACCCGATCGGTGGCAAGAAAAATGGCCAACAGAGCTGAGATCGATGCTGCTGTCCGCGAAGTTTTGAGTGAACAGCTCGACGCTCCGAGAAAACGTTTTGAAGGGATGATGTCCCAAAAAATGGAGCAGATGATGACCAGCATCGTGGCTCGGTATCGGTCGTCAAGCTCAAACCCTCCGCTAGTCATTCCTTCTCCGCTCCCTCCCGCGGGCAATCCCGACAAGATCTCGGAGCAAGTTCCCATCAATACCACGCCACTGGAAGATGTCATCATAACCGGTACCGGGTCAAGCCCCCCATCATTGTTTCCAGTTCTCCAAGCCAGCCCCGTGGCTCCTGGACCAAATGACGAAACGGCCAAGCTGTTGGCCCGGATGGAACAAAGAATACGGGAAATGGAGGGTACTCATAACATACCTCGAGTCGATTTCTCCGCCTTTTCAAAAGTCGGTGTACACGAGAAGTTCAAAATGCCCGACTTCAAAAAGTACGATGGCACTTCAAATCCGGTGCAGCATGTCCAGATGTACCAAGCCGGGATGAGCAAGTATGCAGCTAACGGCCCTCTAATGATTCGGACCTTCCAGGCCGGTCTGAAAGAAGCGGCTATGAGATGGTATACGGACTATGAAATCTATAGCATGGGAAGCCGGGAAAAAGCAGCTAATGCTTTTGTTAAGCATTTTAGCTTCAACTTGGATGTTCTTATTTCTAGGGAAGACCTAGAACAGGCGAGAGATGAAGAAAGGCGAAACGATTAAACAAGACGCCACCAGGTAGAGGAATGTGGCATCTCAGGTGAAGCCGGTACCCCCGAGCGAGAGCTCATGAAGTTGTTCGTCTCCACTCTACCCGAGATGATGCGATCACGAATCCTCGGATCTGCTGCAACATCGTTCAGTCACCTTATAGCAATGGCCAAAGAAGTCGAGATTGGCATGAAGAAAGGCTGGTACGGAGATGCTGCTACGAGTACCAAAAGATTTGCAGTAAAGAAAGACAAAGAACCTACCTCACGGGTTAACATGACTTATACCCGAAACCCGTGGCCCAAGTGCCGATCATGCGGATCCCTAACCAACAGCCGGCCAACTTTGGTGCGCAACGGCAAAAAGGAAATTTTCGCCCTCCTCGGCAATTTACTTCTCTACCCGGAACCCCATCGCAAGTACTTGCGGTTTTACGTAAGAAAGGGCTTCGACTTCCGAACCTCTACGACCGGGAAATACGAACTCACCAAAGTATGACCCGTCCAAGAAATGTGACTACCATTGTGGTGAACCTGGACATGATACGGATGGTTGTTATGTGTTAAAACACCGTATTCAAGACTTGCTTGATTCTAAAGCGTTCTCATTCCAAGATAATAGTCAACCAAATATTAAGAACAATCCTTTGCCGGATCACTCGAGGCAAGGTTAATGCTATACTTAGCTCGAAACCCGACGGGTAGGTGCTTTCAAGATCCGAGTGGCTGATATTTTCAATGCTCTGGTTAGAGCAGGTTATTATCAAGTTGGGGAAATAGTATCGTTCAACCAGCTGGTAGAAAGAATCTTGACTCTCATGAAGGATGGGTTGATAATGCGGGCGAATCGGGACCGAGGTAGTAGCCACCGTATCCCGGATTGTCATTGATTGGGATCAAGAATTTGCCGCTCCGACTCTGTCTCAATCTCGGTCTTCTTCAAAGATTGAAGCAGTAGAGGCCGATATGACTAGTCTAATTAAGAATGATCCGGAGCTAGCTGACATGCCCGCCCGGGAGGACGCGATGGATGATGAACTTGGAATTGTCCTACCCGAAACCCCGGTGATCGCTTCACCTCGGCCTTTTCCTTACAAAGATGACAAGGCGGTTCCTTGGTCCTATGACCTTGCCCTAATAACAAGGTCCGGACGTACTTATAATGATGATCGGCCGGTCAAGCGGGTCGCCGAGAAAGATGCAAAGGAGTTTTTGGCTGTGATCAAGACAAGTGAATACAGCATTGTCGATCGATTTGCGAAAGTTGCCGGCCCGAGTCTCTCTACTCGAGCTCTTACGGTCATCCGAAAAGTATCGAGATTCTCCGATGAAGGTTTTGGGTCAAATTCATGTGCCGAAGATATTGGCCAGGATAAGTTAGAGAATTTTGTTGGGACCATCCTTTTAAAGGATCGGGTCGCATTTGCGATGATGAGATCCCTTTGAAGGACGAGGCCACAACAAGGCCTTGCATATAACGGTCAAGCATAAACAGACTTATGTGGCTCGGGTGCTCATTGACAATGGGTCGGCGTTAAATATTTGTCCCCTAGCTACATTGAACCGCTTGGGAGTTGACTTGGCCGGGATGCGGGCGGCTAAGACCTCGGTTAGATCTTTTGATGGTATGAAAAAGAACGTTATGGGGCAAATTAATCTCGAGATCCGGATTGGACCCTCTTTATTCGATGTCTTATTCCAAGTGTTGGACATCCCATCTGCATTCAACCTTTTCTTTGGGACGTCCGTGGATTCACAATGCGGGAGCGATCCCGTCAAGTCTTCATCGGAAGATCAAGTTCGTGGTTGAGCAAAAGTTAGTAATCGTCCATGGTGAGGAAGATCATCGGATTTTCAACGAAACGGCTATCCCTTACATCGAGCCGGCTCATAGTGAAGAAGATTCTTACCATGCTTTTGAGCTAGTGCGGACCATTCACGTGTCGCCGGAAAATCCTCTACCTGTTCCTGAAGTGTCAAATACTTCGCTATGGTGGCTAAGATAATGATCGGCAATGGTTTCGAACCCGGCTAGGGTTTGGGTAGACATGGCCAAGGGATCTCGCAACCCTATTGAACTTAGAGGCCGGTCCCATATAGCTGGTTTGGGGTACCGAAGACGTGGCCACTCCGGGCATGGCAAGCGATGCGCGATGGGTCGCGATAAACCAAAATGTAGTCTTGTGCCACCACCTCTATACACCACCTTCCGATCACTGGAGTGGTCGGCGGCTACAATGAGATGGCTCAATTTGAAGATGATCTAGGGATTGTGTTCCCCGACTCGCCGAAGGGCCAAGATGCTGTGGTTGAGCTGATGGACTTGGATAACGACGAACCCGATGATGGAATCCCGATCTTCTTGGATGGTTCGATGATTTGACCATTGCTTGCCATATTTGAGGATCCCATGCAAGTTGATGGAACACCCGAAGAGGAGCCTTACATGGTGCCTAGACCCCGAAGCCATCGGTCAATGCCATATTCGACGATCCACTGGAGGGTTTATATTCGGAGTAACATTTTTTATGTTTATGCAATCCCTGCGTGGGATATTTCTTGCTTTTAGGAGTTTATGTTGCATCACTTCTTTAGGATCTTCATTTCCATTGTGTGTTGCACTTTTCAATTTCCTTTCCAATAAGTTGTAATGCATTGATTTCATTATCAATAAAATTACAGATGTTCTTCATTAAATTCTTTGAATCTTGTCGAGGTATCCCAAACTAGCCCGATGACGATAACCAACGATCGAATAAAACTGTCATCCATGGTAAGGACTGAGGGCTAGGCTTCTTCAAGAATTCTTGTCCCGCGGTCTTTGAAAACAAAATTATTTTTTTAAAAAAAATGACTTTTGAAAATCACAAAAAAACTCATGCATGTTTAAACCCAGTTTGTTTTTTTGATTCCGCTATTTTATGTTTCGGGGGCAAACGTGAGGAGGGAAACCCAGTGGATTTAGAAGTATACGAATTTGATGAGTCCATTCTTGACTATGAAGGAATTCGTCGGGATTTTGAACAGCACGAGGAGGCAAAGTCATTGACCGTTGAAGAGACTATCTCAATCAATTTGGGCGAAGCGAAAACCCTAGAGAAGTTAAGATCGGAGCGAACCTTCCTAAGGATGTAGCTGAACGTCCGACCAAGCTTTTGAGAGATTACCGGGACATCTTTGCCTGGTCCTATGCAGATATGCCCGGTCTCGATCGATCGATCGTCGAACACTTGTTTACCGATCGATCCTTCGGTTAAGCCTGTAAAGCAAAGGACACGGAAGGCTAAACCAGAATTGGCACAAAAGATTAAACAAGAAGTTATAAAAAATTTTGATGCCGGATTTATTGAGACTATTTGAATGCTTCGACTGGGTCGCTAACATAGTCCCGGTACTAAAGAAAGACGGTCGAGTTCGGGTCTGTGTCGATTACCGGGACTTGAACAAGGCTAGTCCTAAAGATGATTTTTCGCTCCCACACATTGATGTACTCGTCGACAATACAGCGGGGTTTGAGCTATTTTCATTTATGGATGGTTTCTCTGGATACAATCGATTCGATGAATGTCAATGATAAGTTGAAAACCGCATTCACTACACCATGGGGGTTGTTTCATTACAAGGTAATGCCCTTCGGTCTCAAGAATGCTGGAGCTACGTACCAACGGGCCATGGTTACTTTGTTCCACGACATGATGCACAATGAAATTGAAGTTTATGTCGATGATATGATTGCAAAGACAAGGCGTGGGGAGGATCACGTTGAAACCTTGACAAAACTGTTCGAAAGACCTTCGGAAGTTCGGATTGCGGCTTAACTTGACCAAATGCATTTTTGGCTCTAGCTCGAGCAAGTTGCTTGGATTTATTGTCGTAGTAAAGGTATCGAGATCGACCCATCCAAGGTAAAAGCCATCTCGTGAGCTCAAGCCACCGACAACGATCAAAGAAGTTCGTAGCCTCATGGGTAGGCTGAATTATATTGCTCGATTCATTTCTCAATTATCCGAGACCGCCAAGCCGTTCTTGAGGTTGTTAAAAAAGAATGCGCTAGTCAATTGGGATAGTGAGTGCGATGAGGCTTTTGAAAAGTTGAAGCAACATCTCATGAATCCGCCCGTACTTTTTCCGCCAATGCAAGGGCAACCTTTGATCCTTTATCTTACCATCAATAGCGAATCCTTGGGCGCGATGTTAGCTCAAGTGAGTCGCGAGGATGGGAAAGAACGAGCTATTTATTACCCGAGCAAGAAATTCACGGCTTCCGAGATGAATTATTCTGAGGCTGAGAAGACATGCGTAGCATTAGTGCGGGTGTTACACGGACTTCGGCAATATACTTTGCACTATCAAGTACTCTTGGTGACGGAATGCGATCCTATCAAGTACTCTTTGAATCAACCTTCCTTGATAGGCGAGACTTGCAAAGTGGCAGATCCTCATTTTCGAATTTGATATTCGGTATTTGTCCCAAAAGTCGGTCAAGGGACGAGCCATAGCTGATGTCCTAGCCAAAAATCTAGGGCAAGACGATGACACATATCATCCCGAGAATCGAATCATGTCGGTAGATGATTATGTATGGACCATGTATTTCGACGGAGCTGTAAATTTATCCGGATCGAGCCTTTGGAGCGGTTCTAATATCCCCTGGTGGCCGGCATTATCCTGTAGCAGCAAAGTTGGTATTTCCTTGTACAAATAACATAGCGAGAATACGAAGCGTGCATTCTCGGCTTGCAAGCCACGATTGAAATGGGCATAACTCGGCTCAAGGTATTCGGAGATTCTGCTTTGATTATCCTCCCATTGTTGGAAAATGAAAAACACGGGATGCTAAGTTGCTACCCTACCATGAGTATCTGGATGAGTTGGTGGAGGAATTTGATGATATCTCATTTGAGTATCTATCCGGGACTCACAATCGGTTCGGTGACGCATTGGCAACCTTGTCTTCAATGTTACAAGTCACCAATGGGCTTGAGGTTGAGCCCTTGAAGATCGAAATCGAGAAGACCGGCATATTGTATGGCCGTGACCGATGAACCCGATGGCAAGCCATGGTTCCATGACATTAAGACATACATTCGGAGGCGGGAGTTTCCTGAGAAGAGTACCGTGTCCGATCAAAAGTATATAAAGAAGATGGCTTCAAGTTCTTTTTAAGTGGAGAGAATTTGTACAAGCGGTAATTCGATTCGACCCTTTTGAGATGCATTGATTCTACTGAAGCAATTCGTCGATGATGGAAGTACATGAAGGAATTTGTGGTCCACACATGAATGGTCACATGTTAGCTAAGAAGATCATGAGGTTAGGTTATTACCGGCTCTCATTGGAAAGTGATTGTATTCAAGCATGTTCGAAGTGTCACAAATGCCGATTTATGGAGACAAGATCAATGTTCCTCCAAACGAATTGCATCGGCTATCGGAACCATGGCCATTTTCTATGTGGGGCATTGATGTGATTGGTCCGATCAATCCAAAAGCTTCTAATGGACATCGATTTATTCTGGTGGCCATTGATTATTTTTCTAAGTGGATTGAAGCTGCATCATACCTAGCGATCACGGCACGAGAATGTTGTGAAGTTCATTCGTCGAGACATCATTGCGCGATACGGCTCACCTGGGGCCATAATCACCGATAATGGCTCGAATTTGAACAACAAGCTAGTTGATGAACTGTTCAAAAAATTCAAGATTAAGCATCGAACTCTTCTCCGTACCGTCATCGGATGAATGGAGCGGTGGAAGCGGCTAATAAGAACATCAAGAAGATCTTAGCAAAGACGGCGGAAAATTATCGTGATTGGCATGAAAGGTTGCCTTTCGCCCTCATGGCATATCGAACTTCGATTCGAACATCTATTGGGGCAACCCCATACTCTCTTGTATATGGGATGGAAGCAATATTACCGGTCGAGGTGGAGATTCCTTCCTTGCGGATATTGTCTCAAGTGAAACCGAGCAAGCCGATTGGGTACAACAGAGGATGGATCAACCGAACCCGATTGAGGAGAAACGGCTTAGAGCTGTATGTCATGTCCCAGTGCTATCAACGGGAGGGTTGCTAAATCCTTTAACCAAAAGGTTCGGCCTCGACATTTCCAGGTTGGTGACCTTATTTTGCGGAAATTATTGCCAATAGTTCCACTTCCGGAAGGGAAGTTCGCTCCGAACTACGGTGGTCCGTTTGTTGCGAAGAAGGTGCTCCCCAGGTGGTGCTTTAATCCTTGCGAGAAATGGATGGTCGTATCTTCACCAATCCAATCAATTCGATGTTGTAAAGAAGTGTTATGCTTGATTTGTTCGACATTTGAATCAAGTTATAATCCATTTTGATGTTTACTTAGGCGGTGTTCATACTCGTTTGTCCGCTTGTTTTGTTTGCATTATTAATCTTCACTACGAGATAGTTTTAATCGGAAAATCTATCTCGATTTTATTGGACTAATCATTTTGAATAAGGAACATCGGGACGACGAAAGGCAAACTATTTCCTATACACGTCCATATTATAATCCCCAAGTGAGAAAAGTGAGAGGTTCCATGTTCACAAGGTAAAGGGTTATCTCGCGAAAAGTATGATGACCAAAGTGAGACGAGGCATTCGTTTTCTCTACCCAAACATTACAGGTTATCCTTTGTTAAAACCCCTTGAACGGCGGTTTCATTTCATACCCTGTCAGGAACAACCCCACATTGGGGCAATTCTCGAGATTCAAAGGTTGAGTAAAATCTTCTTGCTTTCACTTGCATCAATCTTCAAGTATATTTGTTGCATGTAAATCCTATATTAGCTCAAGTGCTTTAGGAATGATGAAGAGCATTTCATTTCTATACCATACACACCTGATCCTTTGCTTAACCCAATTTGAGCGGCGAATTCATTTCTCGAAATCCGATTGGTGATCATCGTAGTACGTAATCATTTGAAGCCATCCGACAAAAAGCGAGTGCCTTGGGGCAACCTGGAACTCGAAAGATCTACCGGTAAAATATGTATGGGATCCCGATGAAACTTCTTCCTTCCTTCTAAAAAAAAAAAAAAAAGAGAGGCGGGAGACGGGAATAAGAAAAACAAAAAGGCCTCTCCTATCATGAGAAGTAAAAAAAAAAAAAAAAAAGCTCTCTCGGAAAAAAAAAAAATTTTGGAAGGAAGGGAAGTCTCAAATTTGAACATGCTCAAATGTTCCTCAAAGAAAAAATTCACAAGAGTGCCATGCTTAAAACGGCAAAGAGAGATGATCACCAATCTCACCATTATACTCCTCTTGTTGTAAATAAGCCTTTCATTTTCAGGCCTACGAACCTACATTACAACCCTTACCAAAAGTCTCTTCGATTAGGGCACTTGGGTTAATGTAGTATTTCAAATTGCTTATAAATATCGCTCGAAGAAGTGCGAGTGTCGCGACCTAAAAAAAATAAACAAGTTATCATTTCCGGGCTAATGGATTATCAGGTTAATTAATTAACTAACCTAACTCGGACTCTCCCAAGTCCATACCAAATCGCAACTTAAGGTTCGAATGATTAACATGCAATGTGATTTGAATTTGGAGTCGCCACTAATCATTTTCGGTAGGTCGATTAGAAACCTAAATAAAATAGCGGGAGAAAAGCGTCACGCCCGACTCTCGAGCCCGCGACATCCCTACCAAATCGCCACGAGGTCACGAAGGATAACGTCCCGAGCGCGTTATCGACCTATCTACTAAATATGCATGCGGAAGCGGTTTACTCCCGGACATAAAACAACGGGGATAGTAAAGCGGGAGATTCATACCAAAGCAATAGATCAAAAAGCCATATGTACGGTCATCAAACAACGAGATGAGTCTAAACCCTACCTTGAGCTGCAAAACTATACAACCCCACACTTCGGGGTGGCTCACTAAGACCTCAAAAAGTACCGGGTCAAATAGGGTTAACTTCTCATCTACTTCAAAAGAATACCCTCACACCCTGGCCTTGGTATCCGTGAAGCTCCATCACTTGGTACCCGAAAGTGGTTCCCTCAACGGGGTGAGATATAAATCTCGATGAATCAAGCCTAAGCTCGGTTAGGACACCGATTCGCCTAAGACATCCTATACACGAGGATTTAAAACCACAATACAAACAAATCGCTAGCAATCATATCAAATGACAACAATCATCCACATGCATACATATCGCCTTTCGGCCACACATAATGTGATGCTTGACTCCACTCAACAGTCACATCGACAACCATCTCGAACAAAGCATCCCATTCACAAGTATGCATTGGACACCACCCAAGCCCATTTATTAACGATGATCGCGCTCTCGGCGCCACGGTGATGAGGATCCACGCTACCGGCGTGATCGACTCTCACAATTAATGCGATCCCGCATTCTTCCGGGGCGAGACCGGCCTACGTTCCTTATCCCTCTCGGCAACGGCTACTACAAGCGGTGTATCCAGTGCAACCGCACGGCACGGCAAGTAGGCATCCCTATACGGGGCTTCGGTCCATCACAAGCTGCGACCGGCATCCGATAATCCCTTCAAACAAGACGTACCATACGGGGCATGAATTATCGTGCTTCCGGCAAGTCGTGTGGTCCATAAAAATGGTACAGTGTGTACTCGCGTGTACAGCACGAACTTGCCAGGAAAACCCATCATCGTCCCTTCATATGACCATGCAAGCACACTCGACACATCAATCACTTTATTCTCTTTGATTTAGGCCGGATGCTCACACAACGTGCTCAACGACTCGGCTCAAGGCCATTTTAATGCCAAATTATACCTTTGATGCTTGTACACGGTCATATGAATGCAAACTACCAATTAAATTTGGCAAGATCACACGGGATAATTAATCCCCAAACAACATCAAACCACTCAACGAGCATTTCAACGAGGCGAACCGCCCCAAAACACAATCATCAAATCCACACGAATAAGCCATTTCAATTCCGCCCCATAAGGCTCATTTTCGTGCTAGAGTCATTGATTAGCCAATTTGATTTAACATTTGCCAATCGATCGCTCGTTCTTAACCTATCGCTCGCTCGCGATCAAATCACCACAAACAATCAATCATCTAACATCAACTAGCCACAGCCAATTCTAATTTAATCGATTATGGCTATTTACCCTAAACCGGGTTTCTAACTAATCCGGCCATAATCAAACCTACCTCAATACCCTATCGACTAATTAACTAATCCTAGGCGCAATTAGCGCCCTAACCAAGGATTAGGGTCGACTCACCAACAACGGCGGTCGAGGTCGCGTCGGGCACGATTTTCGAGGCGGGCCCGAAAAATACTATTCACGCCGGAAAACACTGTTCACACCGAAAACACTGTTCACCGGGAGGCACTTGTTCCGGCGGCACTGTTCACGGCCGAAAAACAAGTGACAATCTCGTGGCGACGACAGCAACTCGGCTTGGCGACGGGAGCTCGCGAGCGGCGAGGGCTGGAGAAAACAGAAGTTACGGTGTAAAAACAGAGGAACCGGGTTTGAATCGAGGAAAACTCGACCTCACGGGCTGACGAGCGAGGTGGGGCCGGCTAGGTGACTCACCTACGGGTCGAGGACAACCCTCGGGACCAGCTGGTAGCGGCGGACGGCGGCCGGAGGCGGCGGAATCGAGCTGCACAGAACCGGCGCCCGAACGGGGGCACAAAACAGGGGATGCTGGTCGGGGGCTGTTCCGGGGCTGTTCACGGCTCCACAGGCGGCGGCCGGCTTCCAGCGGCTGCGTGGGGCAACTAGGGGTCGACGGCGAGGTCCTGGGGTGGTCGGCGGCCGGTGGTTGCCGCCCAAACGCGGCGGAGGACGGCGAAACAGTGGCTCGGCGAAAAACGGGGAAGCTGGCTCGGTTCTGTCCTAGGCTGTTCGCGGCGGTTTCCGGCGGGGCTCGGCGGCGGGACAGAGTCTGGGGGTTGAGGGGAAGGTCATGTGGTGGCTGGTCGTGGTCGGAAGTGGTCTCGAGGTGGCTGAGCGGCTCAAGCAACCCACGGACGCAAAACGGGGCAGGCGCGACGGGGGGGCCTTCGGGCGGCTGTCCGGCGGTTACGTGGCGGCGTGTGGCGGTCCGACGGGGCGGAGTGGTGGCGGAGTGGCGTGGCTACTGTCTCGGGGGGAAAGGTCGCACAACAACGGCCAAGGAAGGAGGAGGAGGGCTGTTTGTGCGGTGAGAAAAAAAGAGGAGAGGAAGAGGGCAGCGTGCGTGAGGGGAGGGGAGGGCGAGTGCGGTGGGAGAGAGAGAATAGAGAGGAGAGAGAGAGTTGATTGTTGACTGAAATTAGGTGGTGATGGGACACCCCTTGTCCCATCGCCCATTAAACTCCTTTGTCTTATGTGCATTAGTATGCGGGCATTTGAATATCGGGTAATTTGGGGACTGGTTGGACATTTGGCTCAACCGATCGGAAATAAAATTTGGATTTTCACGGGTTAGGCTCAGTTCGGAATAGGTCTACGCAAGAGGATTAAAAATCCTAAGTCGCGGTGATCGCGATTTCGAGACCCAATCGAAATCAAACGACGTTTCGTAAATCGTCCAAGATTCGTCACTTTCGTCCTTACGATCTGAAATTTCATACCATTAGAAATTCAATAAAAATATATTTTATTGAATTGGGTCCCATTCCCGAGGGCCAATTTTCGAACGTCACAACTCTCCCCACCTTAGGGAATTTCGTCCTCGAAATTACAGTACATCTACAACTCCTCAAAAAGATAAGGGTAGCTACTTCTCATAACTTCTTCGTTCTCCCAAGTAGCTCCTTCCATTCCGTGGTGTTGCCCAAACCACCTTTACCAACTTAATCGTCTTGCTCCGGAGCACTTGTTCTTTTCTATCCACGATTCTCGACCGGCCGTTCCACGTACGCAGCTCGCTCATCTAGCTCTATTTCTTCATAGCTAAGCACATGAGCGGGGTCCGGCTCGTACTTTCTTAACATCGACACGTGGAATACATTATGCACTGAGCAAGCCTCGGCGGCAACGCAAGACGATAAGCCGATTTCCAATTCGCTCCAAAATTTCAAAAGGCCCGACATACCTAGGGCTTAGTTTTCCTTTCTTGCCAAAACGAGATGTCCCTCTCATAGGCGACACCTTTCGAAAACACATGGTCGCCCACGTGAAATTCCAGAGGCCTACGCCTCTTATCTCGCATAGCTCTTCGACGACTTTGAGCTGTCTTGATCTGTCTCGATGAGTTTGACAGCCGCCATAGACTGCTCTACTAACTCAGGGACCGGTAATCTTTCTTTCACCCACTTCATCCCAACAGATCAGGCGCCCGGCATGCTCTACCATACAGAGCCTCAAATGGCGCCATCTTAATACTTTGTTGATAGCTGTTGTTGTAGGCGAACTCAACCAAATGCAATTGCTCTTCCCAACTACCCTTGAAATCCAAAACACAGGCTCTCAAAGATATCCTCCAGAGTCTGTATCGTCCTTTCGCATCGACCATCCGTTCTGCGGATGATAGGCCGTCTTGAACTGCAATTTCGTTCCTAAAGCGGTGCACGAGACTCTTCCAAAAGGTGGCGGTGAACTTGGGATCACGATCCGAGGTGATCGTCACTTTGGCACTCCGTGCGATCTCACAATATGCCTAACATACAACTCTGCATATCTATCCAAGGCGAAGTCCTTTCTTGTTGGGATGAAGTGCGCCGACTTCGTCAATCATCAACTACAACCCGGATCGAATCATGTCCTCTCGACTCCTTGGTAATCCCATCACGAAGTCCATCGTGATATGCTCCCATTTCCACTCCGGAATTTCCAAAGGCTGCAACGATCCTCCAGGCTTACAATCTTTGCGCCTTGACCTGCCGGCAAGTCAAACACTTAGCCACATGCTTGGCTATATCCGTTTTCATGCCATTCCACCGAGTAGTGTTGCTTTAGATTCGATACATCTTCGTACTTCCGGGATGGATACTGTAACTACTACGATGTGCCTCCGATAAGATATCCTCCCTCAACTTTTCATCGATCGGCACAACTAGACGTCCTCTAAACTTCAGTATCCCATTCTCGGCCACTTGAAAGTCGACCCTTCGTTTAGCCGAGTCTTCTTGAAGGATCTTCTTAGTAGTAGGGTCCGTCGATTGCAGGGTCTTTATTCTAGTCCGCACTTCCGGCTCAATTCTCAATGTAGCTACTGGACTCGATAGACGATTTATCTCCAACTTAAAGTCCGAGTCTCTCACTTGCTCAAGCAAACGCCATTCATGTACACATAATTGAGCAATCACCGATTTCCTACTCGGGGCATCTGCGACCTTATTCGCCTTACCCGGATGATACAGGATCTCACGATCATAATCCTTCAGCAGCTCCATCCATCGACGTTGCCTCATGTTCAACTCCTTCGAGAGAACAGATATTTCAAACTACGGTGATCCGTATACACTTGGAAACTTTCTCCAATCAAATAGTGTCTCCAGATTTTTAGGGCAAACACGACCGCGGTTAACTCCGTGTCGTGCGTTGGGTAGTTTAACTCATGTGGTCTCGGTTGGCGAGATGCATACGCTACAACCCTTCCATGTTGCATCGAACACAACCCAAACCTCTTAGAGACGCATCATTGTAGATCTCAAAACCTCCCGGGACCAGACGGAATTATCAACACGGGAGCCGTAGTCGCCTTATGTTTAAGCTCTTGAAAACTACGCTCACATTTGTCTGTCCACTCAAACTTTGCGTCTTTCTTCAATAGCTTTGTCATAAGGCGAGGCAATGACAGAAAATCTTTCCACAAAACGTCTATAGTAGCTTTGCCAATCCCAAGAAGCTTCTTATCTCTCCCATTTGTCGTCGGTCTTGGCCAGCCCATGACCGCTTCAATCTTGGTCGGATCCACTGCAATTCCTTCTCCCGAAATTACGTGGCCTAAGAACGCCACACGAGCTAACCAAAACTCACACTTACCGAGCTTGGCAAACGGTGATGCATTCTCGGAGTCTCTAACACTATCCTCAAGTGTTGTTCATGATCTTCAAGGCTCTTCGAGTACACTAGGATATCGTCTATAAACACTATGACGAATCTATCCAAAAACTCCTTGAACACTCTGTTCATCGGATCCATGAAGGCAGCAGGAGCATTCGTCGGACCAAACGGCATCACGGTGAATTCGTAATGCCCATAACGCGTCCCGAACGCCGTTTTTGGCACATCCTCCTTTTTAATCCTCAACTGGTGATATCCCGTCCGTAGATCAATCTTAGAAAATACCGATGCTCCTTGCAATCGATCGAACAAATCATCAATTCTTGGCAGTGGGTACTTATTCTTTATCGTCACCCGATTCAACTGTCGATAGTCTATACACAACCTCATCGACCCATCCTTCTTCTTTACAAACAAAACCGGCGCTCCCCAAGGTGATGCACTAGGACGAATGAACCCTTTATCCAACAATTCCTGCATCCGCACCTTGAGTTCCTTCGGTTCGACAACGCCATCCTATACGGCGCCTTAGAGATTGGCTCCGTCCCGGGGACTAGTTCTATCACAAATTCTATTTCTCTTTCCGGAGGCAATCCAGGCAACTCTATGGGAAAAACATCTGAAAATTCACATACTACAAGAATATCCTCTAACTTCCTTTCCTCCATGAGACATATCCACTACTGCAGCCAAATAACCTTGGCACCCACTTTCCAATAAACGGGTCGCTTCTAGCGACGAGATCGTTGCTGATCGAGGTTCCTCCTCGATTTCCCACAAACTCAAACTGGCACCATTCAACGGCCTAAATTGAATCGCCTTACGATAGCAATCCATCGTAGCCCTTTGCTTCGTCAACCAATCCATGCCCACGATCGGATCAAAATCGTACATCTCCGAGTACAATAAGATCTATCTCACTTTCATGACCGATTACAACTAGTCTACAACCAGGAGCCCTATCTGCAGCTACCACACTATCCTTTAAAGGTGTAGACACGTTGAAAATAACATCTAATGGTACCACATTCAAATTAGCCGAGTTTAACAAATCTATCGGCCACAAAGGAATGCGTAGCACCCGGATCAAATAAAGCATAGGCGACTTGATTATGCAAGAGGACCGTACACTCGTAACGGTCGGCGAATCCTTCGCCTCTTCACGGGTGACGGCAAACACCCTTCCTTGAGCCTCGTGGACGATTCTGGAAGTTTTGTGGCGCGGCTCCCCTTAGTGGTCCTCTCGGTTGTGGCGCCGCCTTCCCTGCTCCCTTTGCGGGCAATCCTTCACTTTGATGGCCCGGCTGGCCACATCCAAAGCGAGCTCCACTCCTATATGGGCACGGACCGGGTCCATGTCTGCGGTGACACAGATTGCACACCTCACTGGGCGAAAAACGGGTTTATTGATCGCTCCTCTACGATTGGGTGGGATGTGATGTCCGCGCTCCATACATAGGCCTCTTCCCTTGCCTCTTCTCAAATCTATTTGAGGACGTAAACCGCGACCCGGATGCGGCACTCCTCTCAATTAAGTCTTGTTCCACTATCGGCGCCTTCTCATAAAGATCATCATAGTCCTGAAGGTTGAACGGCGCTAGTATACTCTTAATCTCGGGTTTCAGCCCGTCCCTGAACCTTCTAGCCCTATCCTCGGGGTCTTCAATCAATCTCGAAGCATACTTAGACAATTCGGAGAACTTAGCTTCATATTGATCGACTGATCATCCGATTTTGGCGGAGACGGAAGAACTCGGCTACCTTCGCTCTCTAGTTGTCCTCGAGAAATACTTGTTATTAAAAGCCTCCACAAAGGCATCCCACACGGGATCGTACCTTCGGGAAAATTCTATCCTTGACGGCTCCCCACCGATTCTGGCGTTACCCTCTAGTTGATAGACAGCCGGGACCACCTTATCCTCACTCGAGCATCTAAGCAAGTTAAACACTTTCTCCAATCCTTGAATCCATTGGGTGGCGGTCTCGGGGTCTCCGCTTCCAAGTGAACGTGGCGGCTTCAACTTGAGAAACTGTTCCACTAGCTTTTGAGCTCTACGATCCTCAATTACCGCCACGGTGTGGCACATCCATGGGCGGAATTACAAGTGGAACTACAGGTGGGGCTTCAACCAGTGGCAAAGAACATTTTGATTTCTTATCCGTTGTTCTATCCTCTCTCCCATAGCTCCTAAAGCTTGCATAACTTCGCCATAGTAGTCGAGCGGGACCAGCTACGGAAGGTGCAACGGGAGGTGCCGTTCCAACATCAGCGATCTCATCTATCGGCCTCACGGGCCTCCTTCGAGGTGCTCGAGGTGCTCTTCTACCGCGCCCGCTCATTATGCGAAATGATGCGGAGTCCCGCTACCCCAAAGCAAAGCGCGGTCGAAGGCTACCCCAAAAACTTAACACGCAATTAACAATCACATGCATATCAATATAAATCCTACTAACTATCCCATATCCCATCGCTCCTTATTACTCCCGGGCCGGTGACCGGATGGATCGAGCTAACCATGCTCGATACCACCTTGGGCGGGGATGTCACGCCCGACTCTCGAGCCCGCGACATCCCTACCAAATCGCCACGAGGTCACGAAGGATAACGTCCCGGGCGCGTTATCGACCTATCTACTAAATATGCATGCGGAAGCGGTTTATTCCCGACATAAAACAACGGGGATAGTAAAGCGGGAGATTCATACCAAAGCAATAGATCAAAAAGCCATATGTACAGTCATCAAACAGAGATGAGTCTAAACCCTATCGAGCTGCAAAACTATACAACCCCACACCCGGGGTGGCTCACTAAGACCTCAAAAAGTACCGGGTCAAATAGGGTTAACTTCTCATCTACTTCAAAAGAATACCCTCACACCTGGCCTTGGTATCCGTAAGCTCCATCACTTGGTACCGAAAGTGGTTCCCTCAACAGGGTGAGATATAAATCTCGATGAATCAAGCCTAAGCTCGGTTAGGACACTCGATTCGCCTAAGACATCCTATACACGAGGATTTAAAACCACAATACAAACAAATCGCTAGCAATCATATCAAATGACAACAATCATCCACATGCATACATATCCTTTTCACCACACATAATGTGATGCTTGACTCCACTCAACGGTTACATCGGACAACCATCCGAACAAAGCATCCCATTCACAAGTATGCATTGGACACCACCCAAGCCCATTTATTAACGATGATCGCTCTCGGCGCCACAATGATGAGGATCCACGCTACCGGCGTGATCGACTCTCACAATTAATGCGATCCCGCATTCTTCCCGAGCAGAACGGGCTACGTTCCTTATCCTCTCGGCAACGGCTACTACAAGCGGTGTATCCGGTCAAACTGCACGGCACGGCAAGTAGGCATCCCTATACGGGGCTTCGGTCCATCACAAGCTGCGACCGGCATCCGATAATCCCTTCAAACCGCACGTACCATACGGGGCATGAATTATCGTGCTTCGGCAAGTCGTGTGGTCCATAAAAATGGTATGATGTGTACTCAGGTGTACAGCACGAACTTGCCAGGAAAACCCATCATCGTCCCTTCATATGACCATGCAAAGCACACCCGACACATCAATCACTTTATTCTCTTTGATTTAGGCCGGATGCTCACACAACGTGCTCAACGACTCGGCTCAAGGCCATTTTAATGCCAAATTATACCTTTGATGCCGTACACGGTCATATGAATGCAAACTACCAATTAAATTTGGCAAGATCACACGGGATAATTAATCCCCAAACAACATCAAACCACTCAACGAGCATTTCAACGGGGCGAACCGCCCCAAAACACAATCATCAAATCCACACGAATAAGCCATTTCAATTACGCCCCATAAGTGCTCATTTTTCGTGCTAGAGTCATTGATTAGCCAATTTGATTTAACATTTGCCAATCGATCGCTCGTTTTAACCTATCGCTCGCTCGCGATCAAATCACCACAAACAATGATCAATCATCTAACATCAACTAGCACAGACCAATTCTAATTTAATCGATTATGGCTATTTACCCTAAACCGGGTTTCTAACTAATCCAGCCATAATCAAACCTACCTCAATACCCTATCGACTAATTAACTAATCCTAGGCGCAATTAGCGCCCTAACCAAGGATTAGGGTCGACTCACCAACAACGGCGGTCGAGGTCGCGTCGGGCACGATTTTCGAGGCGGGCCCGAAAAATACTATTCACGCCGGAAAACACTGTTCACACCGGAAACACCTGTTCACCGGGAGGCATTGAGCTCTCGGCACTGTTCACGGCCGAAAACAAGGTGACAATCTCGTGGCGACGAGCAAGAACTCGGCTTAGGCGACGGAGCTGCGAGCGGCGGGCCGGAGAAAAATGTAAGGTTACGGTGTAAAAACAGAGGAACCGGGTTTGAATCGAGGAAAACTCGACCTCACGGGCTGAGTGAGGCCGGGGGGCCGGCTAGGGGACTCACCTACGGGTCGAGGACAACCCTCGGGACCAGCTGGTAGCGGCGGACGGCGGCGGAGGCGGCGGAATCGAGCTGCACGAGAACCGGCGCCCGAACAGGGCACAAAACAGGGATGCTGGTCGGGGGCTGTTCCGGGCTGTTCACGGCTCCACAGGGGCGCGGCCCGGCTGCGTGGGGCAACTAGGGGTCGACGGCGAGGTCCCCGGGGTGGTCGGCCGGTGGTTGCCGCCCAAACGCGGCGGAGGACGGCGAAACAGTGGCTCGGCGAAAAATAGGGGAAGCTGGCCTTGGTTCTGTCCTAGCATTGGCGGTTTCCGGCGGGGCTCGGGCGCGGGACGCAGTGCGGGGGTTGAGGGGAAGGTCATGTGGTGGCTGGTCGTGGTCGGAAGTGGTCTCGAGGTGGGCCGAGACAGCTCAAGCAACCCACGGACGCAAAACAGGGTAAGGCGCTGGACAGGGGCCTTATGGGCAGGTCCGCGGTTAATGGCGGCGTGTGGCGGTCCGGGGGGCGGAGTGGTGGCGGAGTGGCGTGGCTGCAGTCTCGGGGGAAAGGTCGCACAACAACGGCCAAGGAAGGAGGAGGAGGGCTGTTTGTGCGGTGAGAAAAACAGAGGAAGAGGGAGAGCGTGCGTGAAGGGGGAGGGAGGGCGAGTGCAGTGGGAGAGAGAGAATAGAGAGGAGAGAGAGTTGACTTGTTGACTGAAATTAGGTGGTGATGGGACACCCCTTGTCCCATCGCCCATTAAACTCCTTTGTCTTATGTGCATTAGTATCTGCGGGCATTTGAATATCGGGTAATTTGGATTTGGTTGGACATTTGGCTCAACCGATCGGAAATAAAATTTGGATTTTCACGGGTTAGGCTCGGTTCGGAATAGGTCTACGCAAGAGGATTAAAAAAATCCTAAGTCGCGGTGATCGCGATTTCGAGACCTAATCGAAATCAAACGACGTTTCAAATCGTCCAAGATTCGTCACTTTCGTCCTTACGATCTGAAATTTCATACCATTAGAAATTCAATAAAAATATATTTTATTGAATTGGGTCCCGACCCCTAGGGCCAATTTTCAGAACGTCACAAAAACTATCTTATTTCCGCGAACCAGAGATTAAGAGTCCGGGGACTTGGTTACATTAATTACAACTAATGCCCTTTCGGTACCTTAAAATTCATGAAACAAATAATGGATTTGACAAATTTGATGAATTCCACTTGAAGATCAAAGAATCAATTTTTTTTGGATTTTTCTTCCCATGACATTTTTTGAAATAAAGAAATTACATGAAATTAGGATGAAATAGGTTCAAGGTTACTCCCTAATTTGAACTCGTGCACCAAACTCGTGCTTCGGGCTTGTCTTGACCATTGGACCGATTTGGTGACTCGTTAGACCGAGAAATCTCTTGGTCCTATCTCTCCTTCACGCTTCTTTCTCATATCGCTAGAATTTCATGAGACTGCAATCTGGACGTTGATATTTTTTCCCTTTTGCTCTCCTTCTATTCTTGTACCATTGATGTCTCATCGTTGATATGATCTGTTATTTAACATAAAAACGTAGGGAAAAAAAAATCGGTGTAGAAAATCCGGGCTAATTTGTATCCGAACTTAGAGGAAGTTAGGAAATCACTTAGCTTTCCTTTTCGCGGCGAGCTTGAACGATGGTGATGAACTTGTGGCTTGTGTTAATGGGTGCAGAAATTGGCAATGGTAGCACCGAGCTTCAAAACACTCAAGCCCTCTCAAAACCTCTCTCAAAATTTTTTCTCAAGAATTCTCTTTTTCCTCTCTAAAGAATTCCTCTAAAAAAACTCTCTCAATTCTCTTCCACTCCAAAAAACTCTCTCCATGCTCTCCTACTCCCCCCAAAAAAACTCTTTCAATTCTCTTTCACCCCAAACACTCCCCCAATTCTTCAAGAACTCTTCTTCTTTTATAGGCAAAGTTCTTCATCCTTCATTCTTCATCTTCATCTTCTTTTTCTTCATCTTCATCTTCTCTTCTTCACCTTCATTTCTCCATCTTCCATTTTCATCTTCTCTTCTTCATCTTCATCTTCCTTTCTTCATCTTCATCTTCTTTTCTTCATCTTCATTTCCCCATCTTCCATTTCTTCATCTTCTCTTCTTCACCTTCATTTCTCCATCTTCCATTTTCATCTTCTCTTCTTCATCTTCATCTTCCTTTCTTCATCTTCATTTTCATCTTCTCTTCTTCATCTTCCTTTCACCATCTTCCTTTCCCCATCTTCTTTTGGTATTTGCAATGCAGTCCCCGAAGTTTCAAGTATTTGCAATACGAGTCCCTGAAGTTCGAGTATTTGCAATACATCCCTGAAGTTTTGAGTATTTGCAATCTGATCCCGAGAAAATATTACTTTCAAGCCCAAATCTTCTTGGTGCATTTTTCCACCCCATGCCTAGTCCAGACGCCCGTTAAATTAAGCTCAAATTATATGCCAATGCTAAATGAATATGTGAGATGATTTTTGTTTAGAACTAAAATTAGTTCTAATTTTTATGCAAAATATATATTAGTCAAAATTTAGGCGTCAACAGTTGCCCCTCTTTGAGTGGAGGATCGTAGAGGTTCCGCTCAAAGACAAAATTGAACCCTAAATTTTGAGAGTGCAAATGATGGATGAACTTTTTTGGCGGGAGTTTTAGTCCCATTTTTTTATGTAATGAAGTGATGCATGATATGCAAGACCGTAAATAACATGTGTCATAATTTCTCTTTTCCATGTTAGAGAAACCTCGCACATGGATCGCATACGAAAATACCCGTTTTACCAAATACCTCATAAGCTGGTGATTCCCTTAATTTCCAAGTTTCTTGCAAACATGAGGACCTTAAGGTATTTGGCCTATCTCGTTATCGGAGACTTCTCCCTAATGCGAGACAGGCGCAAGATATGTGTATCCTTCCGGATCACAAGAGCTACGTCGTTGTGAGTCGAAAGAAGTAGAATCAAGTTCACAAGAGCTACGTCGTTGTGAGTTGATTAAATGTCGAAATCGCCAAGGTGCATATGTCTTCACGATTCGACAAAGGGGAACCGAAATCTTAAGAGCTACGTCGTTATGATTTGGTTTGGATCAAAATCACGGGTGCTTATGTCTTTGTGATTTGATAAAGGAGCCGAGAATCATAAGAGCTATGTCATTATGAGCCGACTAAAGGTCAAGATCACCAGTGCATATGTCTTCGTGATTCGAGACGGAAATCATAAGAGCTACGTCGTCATGATTTGATAAGATGTCAAGATCGCCAGTGCATATGTCTACACGACTCGACGGAGAGGCATATTGCTCGAATTGAATCGTAACAACTATCATCGGAGGAGTTGTTAATTTGAAAATGGGTTCGAAAACTTACCCGGGTTCTCCGAACGATTAATCAAAGAACGAAACAGATCGCTCGTACCGTACATGGTAGGCATTTGCCAGGAGAACTTGCTCATTCAATAATCCTTAGATGAATTTCGAGACCTTGGGAGGGACATCGAACATCGGGAATGTATTACCCATCATAGAATGTCCGAGGTAACACGCGCAAACATAATCAACATGTGCATAATGCAATCACTCATACTATGATTTATGCATAACCATTCTATCAAGTTTGCATTACCAACCCTGTCCAGGGATGTTCTCACATTATGAATACCTCGAATGTGAGCTGAATGGGGGACTTCAGTCCGAAAAGGTTTTCTCTCACTCTCAAGAAAAGTTATTTATCCTGTCTCATAGGATTCAAAAGAAATCACTCAATCTTTCCATCATCGCATTCGATAAGGATCTCGAGTAATCTCGCAATTGATACGACCGAGCCGATCCGAAAGTCTTGATTAGGACCGTAATGAGGGCTAGGTCAAAGGTTTACAAAGGGGACTCTAGTTGAGTCAAGGCTATCGAAATGAATTCCTTCGTCATCTCTCCGGGTTTACAAGTCAAGAACCCCGCAAAAATGAGAGAGAAGTAATCTTGCTCGAACTTCTTCGAGTGATGCTTAAAATCATTGAACTCCACATTAATTCAAGTGCCCTAGTCGAAAAGGCTTTTAAAGGGTTGTAATCGAGGTAATGATTTGGGACCGAAAAACGAAAGGGTTCGTTTTGGCTCGGAAGATGTTTGAGAAGGGGCTTGATGTTGGTGATCATTACAATCTTGTCACCGATCGTGGCCTTCTAGGATGCCATCATTGCTCGAGGATGGTATGAACTGAAGATTGCATTTGCAATTTGACACTTCATGGAGATTTTTCTCTCAACCCTTTTAGGATATACGAGAAAATTGTGCATTCAAGTTCGAAATATTCTACAAATGAACAATGAATTGAAAGGGCATTGGCCTTGCTTTTTGGTAGGCACTTTGCTTTTTTAAATGCCCGGGAGTTTTTTTGTGGAATCAGCTTTTCCTCTTTCTTCCCCCTTTTTTTTACTCCCAACTCTCTTTTACGATTGTATCTTGATGAGTTCATTGGGAGATTTTCTATGGATTCAACTTTTCGAGTCCTTCTACTCAAAGATGGGCCATATTTGCTTTGGGACAACAATGATCACCAATGAGGGCTTTTAGAAACGAATTTGCAGGCTCAAATGGGTTGTGCAAATGGATATATATGTGTGGGATAGAAAAAGAAATGCTCTTCGTCACCCTAAGGCACTTGAATTAAAGCGCAAGTACAATGCAAAGAACCACCCGAAAATTGATATTAGTCCAAGCAAGAAGATTTCTAACCATTTGTCTCGTGATGCTGATGGAATTACCTCTGTTTTGCCCCAATGTGGGGTGGTTCTTGACAGGGTTGTGGAAGTGAAATCTCCGCTCAAATGGGTTGATCAACGGATAACTTGCAGTGTTTAGGGTAGAGAAATGAATGCCTCCATCACTTCGGTTATCATACCTTTCGCGAGAAAACTTTTTACCTCGGGGAATGCGGAATTTTGCCACCGTTCGTCTCGCCTAAAAAAATTGGACAGTGTTTGGGAAATGATTGCCTTTCATCATCCTGTCATGCCCCCTTCGTACATTCGATGTATCTTATGTAGTTCATGTTCCGTATTCAGAGTTGGTAAATTAAACATGAGGAACAATCATGCACAAACTATGCAAGCATGTAAATGCAGCAACTTTTTATCTTGGCGGACAAAGTTCGCAAGTACATAAAAAATTTCTTAGGGGCGTGGATCGTGAGTTGCCCTCGCTCATGCAAATGCGTTGCAAAACTTCATTGTCTGCTTCGAGACATGAGATTGTCAAAGGCTCCAAGAATTTCTCATTTCATTAATTTTTCGGGGAGAGGGGATACTTCTCTATTTGGACATGCAAGTGACCCCGTAAAAATCAAAAGGGAAAGCATCAATGTATGTACTCATGTTCTAAAAGAATTGAAACGATACCACCTTACCCATGTACGTATTCCTCGCGAACTTTGAATTGAAAAGATCGATTCATCTCGGATCGGATTGTATGTCCGAACGTTATCTCTCCTGGTTCTATAACCGTCCGGGCTGAGCTTCGATCTCGCGAAGCAAAAATGTTTTTATTAATCTTTGTACATTGATGCCAAATCCCAAGATCGACCCCGGGATGCCTCGGACCACTGTCATTCCCCCAACCACTATGCTTGCGGTATTGTTGGCGCCCACGGGTGGTTCGCTTTTGTTATATTGTTCTCAAAGCAATTGGCAATCCCCCGTCGAGAATAAAAAAAGCTTAACTTAGAGTTTGAAAAAGGCGAGAGTCAATTGGAACGATACGGAGTTACCCATCTTTGAGCCTCGCTTGGTCTTTTCCTTGCATTCTCCCAAGTAAGGCTATTCGGAATCTCTCTTTATGGGCGTTCGGGGCGTCATGCGAGATTGCTACGGTGCCTAGCTTAATAAGGAACTCACGCATTTGATAAGAGAGGAGGAAATTCGCCTTTAACTCTAGGCAAATTCTAGACAACTAGAAAGTAAAAGTATCCCACGCAGGGAACTATACATGGAATTAAAGGAGTATTCATGCGAGATTGGTTCCACCTCTTTTGTTGGCTATTCCAATGATTGGCTGATTTTGTCTTGGATCATACACCAACGATCGTTGTTTGAGGATCCATGATCACTTGCTTCGGATCACAACTCGGGAGGTCTTTCGGCTCCGAATTGGCCGACCAAGGCGGTGAGCTCATCATCAAAGTAACCTTTTGATTTTTCGGGCAATTGATACCCGAATTGGGCATTGTTACTTGCTAACACCGGCGACAGATTTTCCACTTTGTTTTTGCCGTGAGCGGCTCGACTCCTTGAGCTTGAGCTCCTCCGCCGTCGCTTGGGAACTCGTAGGAATGATCAACCGGTTCGCTGCTAGAACCACCAGCGGAAGGTTGGTATGGCTAGTATTCTTGATTGGGAAGTGGTCGGGTACTTTTTGCTCCGTAGGTTTTCCCCGGGATTGATCTTCCAAATCAACTTTGCTCCGGTCGCCTAGGTTCCAAGCTACATCGTGCTTCTTCAGCTTTTCTCTAAATCTGTGAAGGTGATTTGTGACACTTCGTAGGGTGAGTCCGTCTACATTCATTATTTTGAGTACAGCCATTGGTCGTGCTCGAATTGATTCCTAGCCGTCGAACCGCATTGATGAATATAGAATGAAGCTCGGCGGACCAAAGGGGCCTTTTCTTTCCGACAAAATCGTCGTAGGCAGCTTGGCCATAGTTCTTTTGTTCGAGTAATTGCTTCCTTACAAGATACCGCCAAATGTTTTGGAGCACTCGAACGCAGCACCGGCTTCTTTAGGATGCCCCGAGCACCATGCAATGTGGCCCTCGTTATGAACTCGCGATCATCACTTGCTGATGTGACGATGACCGGTATATTCAACTCGGAATCAATGATCTTTAAGAGACTAAGACCGTCCATATCGATCCCTACCATGGCTGCGACGACGATGTCAAAATCATATTTGTACTTGTCTCGGCTCCTCTAAGGCTTCCGTTGCTTTCATATAAGCTGAAATCCTATACATGCACTTTCAAAGCATGGCAACGAGGATCGAGAGGGAAACGGGATTGCCATCAATGGCCATGACTCGCAGATCCTCGGGATAGGAGGCTTCCCATACTTCCGCCTGGAATGTACGCAGACTTATTTTCCTTTCAAAACCTTCCATATGTAGACCGAAAAATGGGTGTTTGGACTAGAGACCGGGCTTTAGATGTTCTTTGGACTTGCAAAGACAAAAGCGACGATGGCCTTTTGTGACGAGTTCGGAGGTGCATGGAGACTTCAAGTTCTTTATAAACTTTTTCTCGATCGTTAGTCTCGCAGCATGCCTTTTCTCTCCTTTTCGGTCCTAGTGCCTTGGATCCGTTTCGTAATAACTCTTACCTCTCGCTCAATCCGTCGTTCTTTTTTTACTTTTCGATATGGAGGAGCCCTCAAATCTTTTCACTTTTTCTACGAACGAGGCGAGTTATTTCCTTCCTCAAATCTTTTCGCTTCCTCCTACGAACGAGGCAGGTTATTTGCCCTCCTCAAATCTTTTTGCTTTCTCCTACGAACGAGGCGATTATTTGCCCTCCTCAAATCTTTTCGCTTTCTCCACTAACGAGGCGCTTATTTCCCTCCTCAAATCTTTTCGCATTTACTTACGTGAAGGTTTTCAATGCTTAGTCAAATCGGCGAGGAATTCACGCCTTTAAACATGATGATGTTCGTGGATAAGATCGGTTCTTTGCCCCTGGATTAAAATAAGAATGTCTCACATGGGGATTTTGTAACAAATAGTACATTCATTCATACATGTCACTACTTCTCTTGAGGATTCGTAAAGGGCTGGCTAGTAATGTTCAAAGAAGCGATGTTTTCGAGCCCATAATAAAAAACTAAAGCTTCATGTAGGCCACACATTCGGAGTTCCATCGGCGTTGAATTGGCTGGTTGTGACATCAAGGAAACTCCAATTGTGGTGATGCATGTCTCTTCCCTCGAATGGCATCGGTTACGCCATGCGAGACCGACTTTCCGGGATGTATCTCCAACGAAATCGGATTGTACGAGAACTTGCTCTGGGTGATGAATGGTGAATGAGCATTTTCAATGCTCGGATGTGGCTCATCGAGGGACATGTCACCAAAGGAGATGGGGCGCTACGGACATGGCAAACAGCGGTGTTAATAGCATTCATATACCTCTTGTTCTCTCGCTCGAAGCTTTTCATTTTCTTCCCTCGAAACGCAAGTTCGTGACTTTCATTTTTAACCTTCAATCGGGTCCGCTTGTTTTGAAACCAAAACTTGACCTTCAAGGGCTCCATTCCTATCATCCGGCTCAATTCATTTTTGCGTCTCCTATTCACGTAAGAGCACTCCTTGAAGGCAGCTTCGAGCACTTTGATTTGATATTTTCTTTTTGGGGCGATCATTTGCCGCTGCCATTGTTGTTCTTTGTCGAAATTTTGAATTTCACTGCCAAGAGAGTTGGGTTTTACGGCTTCGGCGTCGGATCTGGTCTCAAAATCCAGCAGTTCGCTTTCGGGGATGTCTAGGTTGGTTGCCTCCGGTAAGTGCCGATAGCTTCTAGACATGTCGGATTGAAATACTTCTTACTGCCTTTTGTTCACTCTACTCTCCAGTTGTATGCTTACTCTCTCCAAATTCTTTCGAGTAATCGGGTATGTTCCAAAGCCTCCCTTTTAACGCGGATGAAAATCACTAAGCCGACGTTTTTTTCAAGATTTCGTGTTTCCCGCTTTGTCTTATTTTTTCAACGTGATGGGACCCCAAATCCACTCGCACCGATTTTCTTTTCTTGATAACCATGCTTGTCTTCCACTCGAGTTTTCAATCAATGGGACTCCAACTCCTTTCGTAGCTTTTCGGATTTGTGGGGCTCGAGATCACGGATTGACGATAGATCCAGGATCCAATGAATGAAACACCCGTAGTTTCACCCGAGTAACTAACGTGGCTCGCAAGATGTTTTTCAACGTGATGGGACCCCGAATCCACTCGCACCGATTTTCTTTTCTTGATAACCATGCTTGTCTCCCACTCGGTTTTCAATCAATGGGACTCCAACTCCTTTCGTAGCTTTTCGGATTTGTGGGGCTCGAGATCACGGATTGACGATAGATCCAGGATCCAATGAATGAAACACCCGTAGTTTCACCCGAGTAACTAACGTGGCTCGCAAGAATTGCTGTTTCTTCTCTCGTAAAATATGCTTGTCTCCCACTCGGTTTTCAACATGGTGGGGTCCTCAAATCCTTTCGTAACTTTTTCGGATTTGTGAGGCTCGAGATGGTAGATCCGTGATTCACGGACGAAACGTCCGTAGTTTTGCCCGGATAATTAATTCGGCTCGCAAGAATTGCTATTTTTTCTGCCCTTTAAATTGGGATTTAATGCCGAGACAATTATCACTTTCATATCTTCATCTCCAACCTTCTAAGCACTCTTTTGCATCCACTCTCTTTTTAGCCGCTTCAACAACAATGGCTTCCCCTCCCGCGCACGCCTTCTCGGCTGAAGTTTTGGCCAAATGGGAGAAACTTTATAATCTCCTAGGCCAGGGCTACTCTTATATAGCCAACCATCCGGGAGGCCGAAACCGAGATTCGTCTTATGTTTAGGGATATGGGCACCGCTTCCATTGAAGGTACCAAGTTAGAGGAGGAATACGGGATCTTCCCCACCCTCTTTACTAACTTCCCCGGAGGCTTACCATGTTGCTTATCAAGATGTTACTTTGGCCCACCTTGTGAAGGCACGCTATCGGGATCGGTCGGACAGCTTGGTGTTGGCCGCGCCTGTAGCCGACAATTATAAGAAGGCCCTCTACTACGGTAATGAACAAGTCTCCCCGCTGATTCGTGAAAGGGGAAACTTGGTGGGATGTTTGGCCATGTCCCGGACCATCTTTGAGCGCGATCCGCTCAATATTGTTTTAAAATTTCAATGCACATGGCTGGAAGAAAGGCCGGACGATCGACCCTGGATATAGCCCGCGGGAGAATGCCGATCCATGACTGGAATTTGCTGCCGAGCATCACGAGGACAAGGTAGCCAAGCTCAAAGAGAAATGTGAGCTCCTCCTTTTTAAGTTGGCGGATCTCGATTCTCGGAGCGATCAGTGCAGCGAGTATCAACCGTATGGAGAGTCGGTTAAACTCCTTTGTGATGCTCATTAGGGCTCGGTTTGGCTTTACGTTCCCACCCCGTTGATCTATTTGTAAGGCTTTTCGATGAATGAAATGAATGCAAGCTTTTACTCATTTCATCTTGGTCGTCATATTTTTTCGCAAGATAACCCCTTTTACTCGCGAATATGTAAATCTCAACGCTCCCGATGGTCAATTCAATTGGACTAGAGAGGCTCCCACATTCAAAATAATCTCTCAAAGAAAGATTAGTAGTAAGGAGACAAACGAATGCTCAAATGTGAACAACTCGTGAATCTGTATTAATATTAAACTCGATTATCGAGTGAATCAAGCATAATATTTCTTTACAGTCGAATTGACTAGATTGGTAAAGACACGACCATCCATCTCGGCCGTAATCAAAGCACCACTAGGGAGCACCTTCTTTACTAAATATGGACCACCATAGTTTGGAGCAAACTTCCCTTCCGGGAGTGGGACTATTGGCAATAATTTTCTCAAGACCAGGTCATTGATCCGAAAATATCGAGACCGAACTTTTTTGTTGAATGATTTAGCAACTCTCTGCTGATAACACCGGCCATGACATACAGCCTTAAGTCTTTTTTCGTCGATTAGATTCAATTGGCTGGCTCTTCTTGGATCCATTCAGCTTCCGTCGCCTTAGCTTGAGACAGATATACGTAATGAAGGAATTTCCACTTCAACCGGTAGAACAGCCTCCATTCCATATACAAGAGAATACGGGGTTGCCCCAAGTAGATGTCCGGATCGAGGTCCGATACGCCATAAGTGCAAATGGCAACCTCTCATGCCAATCGCGATAATTTTCAGCCGTCTTCGCTAAAATTTTCTTAATATTCTTATTGGCGGCTTCTACTGCTCCATTCATCCGAGGACGATATGGGGAAGAGTTCGAGATGCTTGATCTTGAATTCCTTAAACAATTCGTCCATTAGTTTGTTGTTTAAGTTCGAGCCATTGTCGGTGATTATGGCTTCGGGTGAATCAGATCGAGCAATGATATCCCGGCGGATAAATTTCGCGATATTTCGTGCCGTGATCGCTAAATAGGATGCGGCTTCGATCCATTTGGAGAAATAGTCAATCGCCACCAAGATGAATCGATGCCCATTGGATGCTTTAGGGTTGATAGGACCGATAACATCAATGCCCCACATAGAAAACGGCCATGGTTCGGATAATCGATGCAACTCATTTGGAGGGACATTAATCTTGTCACCATGAATTTGACATTTGTGACGACTCCGGACATGCCGAATACAATCTCTTTCGAGCGTGAGCCAATAATAACCCAACCTCATAATCTTCTTAGCTAACAAGTGGCCATTCATGTGTGGACCACGAGATCCCTTCATGTACTTCCATTATTAGACGAACCGCTTCGGTCGAGTCAACGCATCTTAGTAGGACAGAATCGAATGACCGCTTGTACAAATTCTCTCCATTCAAGAAGAACTTCGAGGCCATTTTCCTTATGTACTTTTGGTCGATACGGTACTTTTTTCGGGGAACTCCCCGCTTTCGAATATAAGTCTTGATGTCATGGTACCATGGTTTACCATCGGGTTCATTGATCACGGCCATACAATATGCCGGGTTTTTTAATACCTCGATCTTCGGTGGGTCAACCTCAAGTCCATTGGCGACTTGTAACATTGAAGACAAGGTAGCCAATGCATCGCGAATCGATTATGAGTCCTGGGCAGATACTCAAATGAGATATCCTCAAATTCTTCTACCAATTCATCCAGATACTCATGGTAGGGTAGCAATTTGGCATCTCTCGTCTTCCACTTTCCAACAGTCTGAAGGATAATCAAAGCGGAATCTCCGAACACCTTGAGTCGGGCTATCCCCATTTCAATTGCAGCCTGCGGACCGAGGATGCATGCCTCATATTCTGCTATGTTATTTGTGCAAGGGAATACCAATTTTGTTGCTACAGGATAATGTCGACCACCTGGAGATATAAGAACCGCGCCCGTGCTCGATCCCGATAAATTGACAGCTCCGTCAAAATACATAGTCCAGATGTAATCCTCCACCGACATGATTCGATCCTCGAATGATAGGCATCATCATCTTGCCCCGGATTTTCAGCTAGGACATCTCGCTATAGCTCGTCCCTTGATTGACTTTTGGGACATATATTGAACGTCAAACTCGGAGATGAGGATTTGCCATTTAGCAAGTCTACCAATCAAGGCGGGTTGATTAAGCAAATATTTGATGGGATTGCATTTTGTCACCGTAAGCACTTGGTAATGCAAGGTATATTGCCGAAGCCTGTGCAGCACCTGCACTAACGCCGCACATGTTTTCTCTACTTCGGAGTACTTCATTTTCGAAATTGTGAATTTCTTGCTCGGATAATAAATAGCTCGTTCTTTCCCATCCTCCCGCTTCTCTTGGGCTAACATAGCACCCAAGGATTCACTAAGGATTGTGAGGTAGAGGATTAAAGGTTGCCCCGGTGTTGGAGGAACAAGCACGGGTGGATTCATGAGATCTTGCTTCGTTTCCCAAAAGCCTCTTCACATTCGCTATCCCATTGGACTAGCGCATTCTTCTTTAATAGCTTGGGAAATGGCTTAGAGGTTTCGATAATCGAGAGATGAATATAGTTTAGCCTACCCATCAAACTTCGAACTTCTTTAATCGTCGTCGGTGGCTTAAGCTCACGAATAGCCTTAACTTTCGAAGGGTCGACTTCAATGCCCTTACCGCTACCACGAATCCGAGTAGCTTGCCCGAGCTGGTCCCAAAGACACACTTGGCGGGGTTGAGGCGCAACTTATACTTTCGAAGTCCGTCGAACAATTTCTTCGTAGTTTCGACGTGATCTTCTCCATGCCTTGTTTTTGCTATCATGTCATCGACGTAAACCTCAATCTCATTATGCATCATGTCATGGAAAAGGGCAACCATGGCTCGTTGGTAAGTGGCTCCAGCGTTTCGAGACCGAACGGCATTACCCGGTAATGGAACATTCCCCATGGTGTGGTGAAAGTGGTTTTCAACTTGTCATTGACATTCATCGGGATCTCGATTGTACCCGGAGAAACCATCCATGAATGAAAACAATTCAAACCCCGCAAGATCTGTCAACAAGTACGTCGATATGCGGGAGGGGGAAATCATCTTTAGGATCTGGCCTTGTTCAAGTCTCGATAATCGACACAAACCCGAATGCGGCCGTCTTTCTTCATGACAAGGACTATGTTAGCGACCCAATCGGAATATTCGTAGTCTCAATGAATCCTACATCGAGAAGCTTCATGACCTCCTCTTTGATCTTCTCGCACTAATTCTGGTCTGGCCCTCCTTGACTTTTGCACGACCGGCTTAGCCGAAGGATCGATCGGCAAACAATGCTTGACAATGGAACGGTCAAGACCGGGCATATTTGCATAGGACCAGGCGAAAACGTCCTGGTAATCTTTCAAGAGTCTCGATCAAGCGCTCGAGACATTTCGAGGAAAGGTTTTCCCGATCTTAACTTCTTTAGGGTTTTCCGCATCGCCTAGGCTGACCGAGATAATTTGTTCACCGGTCAAGGGCTTGATCTCTTCATGTCGTTCGAAATCTTGACGAACTTCCTCATAATCTGGACTGAACTCATCTTGGTCGTATACTTCGAATCCACTAGGTTTCCCTCCTCATGTATCCCCCATGATGACAAATTTGTTGGTCGTTGGTTATCGTCATCGGGTTGGTTTGGGGAGCTGGAATCGAGGGTGGTATGCTCGAACCCGGCCTGTTATAATAATATCTTCCAGCGGTGTAGCCGATAGGGAACACCTTCGGGGCCTTCTTTGGAATTGCTCGCCGAGGAAATTAGAGCTGGCACAACCGGCGGAGGGCTTGAGCTGGACGGCTGAAGCTTGGCTATGAAGTTATCCATCATCTTGTGAGACATCATCCCTTCAAATCGCTCGGTTAGAGCACCGAGCTGTTCATTCAAAATCTCATGGACAACGGCGTTAATGTCGGCCATTGTCTTCACCACCAATCGAGTAATATGCGGAGGATCCGAGATAAATTTCCTGAAAAGCGACAAGTCAAGAGTAAGTACAACGAGCGAGGATAGAGAGCCGGTCCATGACTTCCTTCTAGACTCAATGAACGAACTAGACATGACCAAAAGATCGCATCGGGCAATTTTCAGTTTCGTCGATTTTTACGAAAAAATACGTATTAATTCGCACGTTGGTCAAAATACGTCCAAATTTTACGAGCTTATAGTTGAGACGATGATGAACAACTTTTAAGTTGGCCAATCGGACTAGAAATGAGCGGATCAAATCAGTTTAATGTGTCTTTTCGAAAAATCGCATTCAAAAAACTGTTATAACCGCAAGTAGTTGAAAAAACGAAAAGCCATCTTAAACTATGAATTTAATTCTGAAATTGTGTAGGATATTAGTTGAAACATAGATCTACAACTTTCATGTTTGGCACTTACTCAAAACTCGATCATAGAATTTAGTAAAAATCGTACAATAGGAACAAGCCAAATCGGAATTGAGGACAACCGATGAAATTGTAAAAACTACGGAAGCAAAGTGTGAAATTGGAAACAAGACAATGAGATTCATAAACAATCAACCTAAACCATGGACCAGCCCAAAATAAAAATAAGATAACATGGCGTGAGAGACAGGAAATTACCGCTCATAGGAAGAAAATGTCAATCACAAAGACATGCGCATGAATCGTGGATTTAAATTTTAGTTCTTTTAGCAAAATGAAATGAAGGACGTAACGACATGTCGCAGCCTCGCGCACGTTCATCATGACTAGTTGCCGCCTCGCATACATAGTCATGACTAGTCGGGTCCAATCATCTCGGCTTGGTTCGGTCGACAAGGGCAACTCTCATGCATCATAGCCTCACGCGCATGAGAACAACCCTTGAGCCATTTTTTGAAGAACTCGGGATCCAAGTGGGATAACCTTTAGCGAAGCCTTACCGCCAAGGTTAAAGAACCACATAAATACCATCCTGAAACTATCGGGTGACCCGGGTTCGGTCACAAGTCAAGGTGGTGTAGTGCAATTATATTAGGGGCATGCACGACATTTTAAAGGCAATCAGCACTCCGATAGTTCAAAAATTAAAATTCTCATCACCAAGCCTCGCAAAAACAGAGGTTAGCCACGGACTCCTCCCCTTATAACTCCCTTCCCGCAAAACCATTTAACACCTCGGGATTAAAATTCAACCATGATTGCCAAATCAAGTAATTTTCCTTTTCATGAACTTATCTCGGCTTAAGTCCTCTTTGGGTCCCCAGTGAGTCGCTAAGTCACTGTCGCGACATGAAAAAAATAAACAAGTTATCATTTCCGGGCTAATGGATTATCGGGTTAATTAATTAACTAACCTAACTCGGACTCTCCCAAGTCCATACCAAATCGCAACTTAAGGTTCAAATGATTAACATGCAATGTGATTTGAATTTGGAGTCGCCACTAATCATTTTCGGTAGGTCGATTAGAAACCTAAATAAAATAGCGGGAGAAAACTATCTTATTTCGCGAACCAGTAGATTAAGAGTCCGGGGACTTGGTTACATTAATTACAACTAATGCCCTTTCGGTACCTTAAAATTCATGAAACAAATAATGGATTTGACAAATTTGATGAATTCTACTTGAAGATCAAAGAATCAATTTTTTTGGATTTTTCTTCCCATGACATTTTTTGAAATAAAGAAATTACATGAAATTAGGATGAAATAGGTTCAAGGTTACTCCCCAATTTGAACTCGTGCACCAAACTCGTGCTTCGGGCTTGTCTTGACCATTGGACCGATTTGGTGACTCATTAGACCGAGAAATCTCTTGGTCCTATCTCTCCTTCACGCTTCTTTCTCATATCGCTAGAATTTCATGAGATCGCAATCGGGCGTTGATATTTTTTTCCTTTTGCTCTCCTTCTATTCTTGTACCATTGATGTCTCATCGTTGATATGCAGCTGTTATTTAACATAAAAACGTAGAGAGAAAAAAATCAGTGTAGAAAATCTGGGCTAATTTGTATCCGAACTTAGAGGAAGTTAGGAAATCACTTAGCTTTCCTTTTCGCGGCGAGCTTGAACGATGGTGATGAACTTGTGGCTTGTGTTAATGGGTGCAGAAATTGGCAATGGTAGCACCGAGCTTCAAAACACTCAAGCCCTCTCAAAACTCTCTCAAAATTTTTTCTCAAGAATTCTCTTTTCCTCTCTAAAGAATTCCTCTAAAAAAACTCTCTCAATTCTCTTCCACTCCAAAAACTCTCTCCATGCTCTCCTACTCCCCCAAAAAAACTCTTTCAATTCTCTTTCACCCCAAACACTCCCCCAATTCTTCAAGAACTCTTCTTCTTTTATAGGCAAAGTTCTTCATCCTTCATTCTTCATCTTCATCTTCTTTTCTTCATCTTCATCTTCTCTTCTTCACCTTCATTTCTCCATCTTCCATTTTCATCTTCTCTTCTTCATCTTCATCTTCCTTTCTTCATCTTCATCTTCTTTTCTTCATCTTCATTTTCATCTTCTCTTCTTCATCTTCCTTTCACCATCTTCCTTTCCCCATCTTCTTTTGGTATTTGCAATGCGATCCTCGAAGTTTCAAGTATTTGCAATACAGTCCCCGAAGTTCTGAGTATTTGCAATACGAGTCCCGAAGTTTTGAGTATTTGCAATACGGTCCCCGAGAAAATATTACTTTCAAGCCCAAATCTTCTTGGTGCATTTTTCCACCCCATGCCTAGTCCAGGCCTTTGTTAAATTAAGCTCAAATTATATGCCAATGCTAAATGAATATGTGAGATGATTTTTGTTTAGAACTAAAATTAGTTCTAATTTTTATGCAAAATTTAGGCGTCAACAGCGAGCAAGATCATTTTTATCTCATTTCGCGGGGTTCCCTGACTTGTAAACCCAATGCAGTGATGAGGATTTTCATTTCATAAGCCTAATGACTCATATGAGTCTCCTTTGATCAACCTTTGACCAAACCCGAATTACGGTCCTTGCAAAAGACCTCATGGATTGGTCTGGTCATACTAATTGCGAGAATACCCGGACCCTTATCGAATGTGAAGATGACAATTTCGAGTGTTTATCGTACCCGCATCAATGGTCGGGTTTCAAAAGCCTTTTTATCGGAATGAGTGAAAGTCCTTTCGATCAAGGTTCCTCATTCAATTTGTTCAGAGTTATCAAGAGGATCGGATAGATTTCCTTATTAAAAGAATTTCCAGTGGAGCCTTATAATACAAGCCAAAAGCTCAAATATTTGTGGATATATCATGTTGCATTTACGTTGATTTTGTTCATAAATATACCTCAAGTGAATAAACAGGAATGATACGATCAGTTTGACCATTCATTAAAACCATTCAGGGAAACCAGGTAAGTTTTCCGAACCCTTTTCGGATTGATAGGCTTGCTCGTTTTAGTTGTCATTTTAACCTCTCGTGTTTGTCATGATTCATTTCAAGCAACGCATCCCTTTTGTATTTATCGATTCAGTTCGGTAGTACATCCTTTATAATTATGTTATACGGGACTTTGGTGGTATTGATTCATGACGACATATGCACCCATGATCTTTACTCTTATTAAATCGCTATGACATATGCACTTGCGATTTTGATCTTTTGTCAAATCATAACGACGTAGCTCTTATGATTTTGACCCTTATCAAATCATGATGACATAAGCACGCATGATTTTGATCTCCAACAGAATCATAACGACGTAGCTCTTGTGATTTTGGTCCTTTCGATTCACAATGACGTAGCTCTCGTGATCTCGAAAGACATACATATCTTGCGTCATCTCGCATCGGAGAGAAACCTTTGATAACAGATGAGCCCAGTACCTTAGTATCCTCGCGTCGAAACTTGGAGATTAAGGGAATCATCAAGCATTATGAGGTATTTGGTAAAACGGGTATTTTCATATGCGATCCATGTGTAGATTTTTAATCCATTCTATGGAGGGAAACTCTAGCACATGTTATTTAGATCTTGCATATCATACGTCATTTCTTTTCATAAAAAAATGGGATTGAAACACCCGCAAAAAAAAATATATCATTCATTCACTTGCATTTTTAAAATTTAGGTTTCAATTTTGTCTTTGAGCGAAACCTCGTGAGGTCTCACTCAAAGAGGGGCAACTGTTGACACCTAAATTTTGATTTTAATTTTGCATAAAATTTAGGGGCTAACCTTAGTCCCTACAAAAAAAAAATTAATTAAATCATCTTCACATAAGATAGTTTAATTGTAACATTCATGCATTACACTTTGCGTTCCAAATCGAACCAACGACAGGCAAGCTAAAATGAAATGGACTGAGCTCGCAAAGTGAGATTAAACTCTACCTAGACCATTGCACATATATATGTCGAAAAAATGCAATATTGAAAAAATTGGTTTTCTGCTAGACCAAATCATATTCGGCCATGAAGAATTAATTTCTTGGAGAATTGATATTTGATTCACAATGTCCACATGAGCATCGTACAGATTATGGAGTGTAGATTCGGCAAAATGAGAAATTGCGTGAAGGAACTTTGTCAGAGAAGACAAAAGAAGGAAAATACACCAATATATGTACAAGATCTTAAAAGAACATTGAATATAATATCTTAAGGGGGCTACAAAGAAGAATATATGTCATCGGCAAAAAAAAATAATAATAATAAAAAGGAGATATTGCACGAGGGAACGTATATTTCAAAATATTCCGCCAAGGATTTCTTTTCCGCAAGTAGCTCAGACTCTTGAGCCTATAAAAGGATCCTTCACAATGCTTTGGAAATGGGGGGGGGGTCGCCAGAATTGAAAAAAAAGGGTGAGAATTGAGAGAACCGGAAACACACGTGAGAGCTAAAAAAAGTGAAAGAGAGAGAGTATTTTCAAGCTTAGTGGTGTGGCTCCCTCGAATTGTTTACATCCCACGCTGCTGTTGATCCATTCCCGACGATCTCGAAGGCTGCAGTCCGAATTCTAGCTGCTGTTCGGGGTGAATTCGATCGCCGTTTGGTGTCGAAATAGTCGCTGTTTAGATCCTTTTTCGCTGCAAGAACAGTGTCTAAGCAAGCCACCAATTGATCCGCGTTCTCTGCTATTCGAAGCTCGTTATTATTGCTATTCAAAATCCAAAGTAGCACTGTTTTGGGCGAGTACTGTTCTTTTTCCAGTGCAAGTTTTGCTCGGCTTTCATTGGTAAAATCCCGTACCTTCATCTACGTAATTCTTTTGTCTATTTGCTTGCATCTTGATTACTCACGTCTTTCTCGAATATGTGGATTGTCTTGCACGTGTATTTGCGGAATCTAATTGGATAAGCACATATTTTCTGAAAAAGATGTAAATTTTTGGCAAATAAGGTAAGGTGGGTTCTAAATCTTTGACGTTATCTCTTCTTGATTCCCGAAGATAAATTGCCATGTTCTCTTTGCAGATGATCTCATCATGATTTGTTGCAGATTTTGTTTATGTTTGCACTTTATTGCTATGTTACGTATCATGCTTCATATTTTAGCTTGTTAGTGCAATTATTTGTTTGTTAAGATTTGCACTTAAATAAACAATCTTGCCCATAATTCATGCTCCCTTGTGCCTTGCCCCTTCGGAATATGTATATCAATGCACGCAATTTGACTTCTATTTTGAAGTATGATCGTGCTCGAATATATATGAGCTTTATACATCAAACTCTCTATTTTGAGGGGCGGATTGATAACTCTAAAGAATTTCATGGTTTGCCCTATGTATATAGGGGTGACGGTAATTCTATATTCAATTCGTTTTCCCGGCCCTAATGCAAGGGCAAGTTACGAATAAATCGGAATTTTCGGAATTTAAGATGAATTATGGGCAAAATTGTTTATTTTTGTTCAAATTTTTGTGTTTTTGTCACGTCCCGAACCCTACGAGCCGTCGACATCCCACCCGGCTAACACTATGTACAGTTCTCCAGGATCCAAAGGCCAACAAATATAACACTTGCGGAAGCGTAAACAATTCCCCGTACAAAAATTAATTAACATCACGATGACTTGGGACGGTAAAACAACTTATGTACATATACACAATTGTTACAACCTTCAAACCTAGGGCTTGAGAGGCCATTGTACAAGCCTGTGACCACCTATAACAAAAGATTACGTGGTCGAAGCCCGCTATGCTTCCAAAAGAAAATACTCTACAAAAGCTCAAGAGGCCAACTACCCTAGGCTTCGTCCTCGCTATTCGGTACGATATCGACTCTCGCCTCCAACTCATCCTCGTCAAGCTCGGGTGGCTGTTCCGCATCCGATCGCTCTACAACCTCCCCATCTTCTCTTGGTATCATGACTTTGGGGAATATCGAATCTCCTGGGCGGATTATTCATTGCTGATGCGGAGTGTCCGAAAAACAACGAACCCACGATGGGGTGAGATAAAATCTCGATAAGCTAGCCCCTAACCCTAGGCTAGGGCTCTAGTGCCTCCAGACAAGTTTTAAAACAACAAAACTCGACATATCCTTCTTCACCTCAATAATTCAACCAATAAATCCCTGAATATTCCATTTTCGTTCGAAAATTTCCACACCTTCTTAAATATTCTACGTTACCCTCATATTGATATTTCACGTCTCGCTGGAATAACAATAACCCACGTTGCTCTAAAGCCCGCGTTTCACGCCTCAGGCTATCGTCTAAAATTTCACGTTACTCCGAATATTCTACGTTATTCCAAAAATATTCCATGTGACTCCATGACATCATACGAGTCCATAACATTGAGCCTCGGACCTTTATAGAACACGGCTCCATAAACATATATATATATATATATATATATATATATATATCGGGTCTCGAGACATATAGGAATACGACCCGTAAATCTCGGTCTCGGACACATAGGAACACGACCGGATTAAGTCTCGGACAATTAGTCGAACACGACTCACTTTGGTCTCGGACGACTTAATTGAACACGACTTTCACACTTTCTCGGTCTCGGACAATCGGACGAATACGGCTCACTTTGGCCTCGGACGACTTGATTGAATACGACCATCATACTTTCCCGGTCTCGGACAATCGGACGAATACGGCTCACTTTGGCCTCGGACGACTTGATTGAATACGACCCATAAATCTCGGTCTCGGACACATAGGAACACGACCGGATTAAGTCTCGGACAATTAGTCGAACACGACTCACTTTGGTCTCGGACGACTTAATTGAACACGACTTTCATACTTTCCGAGAATAGACGGGCTCGCGTAATAACGCCTCGAGGTCACTATCCCGCGTTTAACGCCTCGGGATATTATAATACTCATAACCCCGCGTTTAACGCCTCGGGGTATAATAATAGTAAAGCCCGCATCATAACGCCTCAGGCTATAATTCCTCAATCCAACATCGAGCCCGCGTCATAACGCCTCAAGCAACATATGGTCTTATAAAGTACAAACCCCGCGTCATAACGCCTCGGGGTAAAAATTTCACATTTCCTCTCTTTCATTCCACTTAAGACCATATACCACAATAATTTCCCGATCACTCGTCCGATATCACACGATCCTTTAAATACTTCCGATCGATCAATCCTTGCCACGTGATCCTGCTAGATTCCTTGATTAGCGGATCGAGATCATCCGGTCTCACCAATTTTCTCCAATAAAAGATCGGGACCATGCGATCTCTCCAATGTTTCTCAATTGCCCAATCGAGACCACTCGATTAAATTGTCTTGGCAAACACTCAATCGGGACCACGTGATTCACTCACGTTAGAGAATTAATACATCGGGGCCACCCGATTAATTTATGCTACCACAGAATTAAATCCACGCCAGGCGACCATAATACTCTAACGTGGCAATAAATAAATATCGTACAACTAATAATATACTAACGTAGGAATTTATCGGGGCCGAACAATTATTAATTTCTAATGTGCAAATAAATTCACAACTATAGTATTAAACCATAGTAATACCACGTCTAATTAAATACCGTGGCATAACAATATTTAGTCACATATAAATAAGCACTGTGGCATAACGAAATAATGTCACATAAAAAGTAACCGTAGTTAACATATAACCTAACCATAGTTTAAAAGTAACTAGAGTTAATCAATAACCTAACCATGGTTAAAACAATAACTAGAGTCAAGGAATAACCTAACCATGATTAAATACTTGCATAAAGTAACCATGGTCAAACTTTGACCACACACAATCTCTCTTGACTTTACTATTCATGCAAGATCACCAATTTCTCTCTCCTCTCCCTCTCATTCTCGGCCATGGCATGAAAATGACCAAAAACCATCAATTTTTCACCCAAATCTACTAAATCTCAAGTCTATTAGCACCCTAGATACCTAATCTAAGGTTAGGAACCAACTTACCACTATTTTAGCAAGTTTTCCGGCGAGAAACCGAAGCAAAAAGGTCCTCTCTCAAACCGGGTCAGATTTGCCTCATCCGGACCTTTGCCCCTTCAAACGGACCTACGGGAAAAACTACCGGGCCAAATCGAGCTTATAATATGTCCCTGGAAAGCTTAGACAATAAGCTTTCAAATGGAAGTGGTCTTACCTCAAACCGACATCGGACGAAAAAGTTATGGCCGGAACAGTGGAGCTGTCGGGACAGGGCAGCGGGTTGGGCGAGAGAGAGAGAAGTGAGAGAAAATTGTGTGCAAATGAAGAAGATGAATATGGTGGATAGATAAGCTAGGCTAGGATATTTTGGGATGAAAATTTTGACTAGAATTCTTGGTCTTAGAAATGATGAGACAAAGACTTGTGGGTCCCACCAATAATTCATCTCCTTTCCCATATTCGGTTTAGATTTCACTTTTCCGAACACTTTGGGGCGAATCGTGAAATACACATGCTCGGGATGAGGCGACATCCAATATATTAATATTGAAATCCTTGAAAGTCCGACGTTCAATTTCGAAGTCCAATTCATTTCAATTGTTGGCATTCTTTATTGTCGGATATCGATTTCGAGATCCCATTCAATCATTAGCCCGAAAGAGGGTCGAAATTGGGAATGTCACGTTTTTCCTTTTTAATTAAATCCCCTAAAAAAATACCAAAAAGATGACACGTGTTTCTTAAGATAACTTACATTTTATCATCTTTTACGTGAAAATAACATTTAATACAAGTTGGGATTTTGAGAAGTCAATTTCTTAAGTTAAAATTAATGTTATCTTCACTTTAGGATAGTTTTTGCCATCATCTTTTATAAATTCGAAAATTCATAAAAAATACCAAAACATGTCCTGCATTGTATATAGTTTAGCATCATACTTGCCATGCCATGTACATCTTTCATGCATATTTTTGCCATGTCATTTGCATTAGTATTTCACCTAATAAGAGAAAACCCATAAACCATCAAATCAAGAATTTTTTCATGAAAATTGGTACCGAAAGGGCGTTAATTGAAAATTGATGTAACCAAATCCCCGAACACGCAATCTCTAGTTCGCGGGAATAAAATAGTTCTCCCGCTATTTTAATTAGGTTTCTAATCTACCTACCAATAATGATTAATGGCGACTCCAAGGTAAATTTTGGCATGAAATCGAATCTAAGTTGCGAATTGGTAGGGCTTGGGAGGGTCCGAATTAGGTTAGTTAATTTAATTAACCTGATAATCCATTAACTCTAATTTTTTTTTAGGGTCGCGACAGTTCCATATATTTAAGTTATCGAAATGCACTTCAAATTGAACCAAACTGAACCAAATTGAACCATGAAGCCCCCAAAAGTACTCCCTATCCACTTAAATAGGCTTAAAATTGAAAGTTTTATCTAAGAATACCTTCAAGATGACCGGCAAAGGATGATGCAGATCCTCAAGGTGTTGCTATTCTAGTGTTTGCACTGTGGCTCACTTTCTTAATGTCTATCACTTCCCCACCTTCAACCTCAAAGCATTGGTTCCTTGCTGGAGCCTCGCTAAATTCAATTGAAACTGAAAATTTATTGAATAATCTTGACAAACCATGATTTTTTATGGGGAGGTTCATGTACGTTGTGAAATATACTATATTTGCGTAAGGGAAAAATCGACTTTGCAAGAAACAAAGCAAGATAAGTCATATGTCACACAAGGAAAACCATAACATTGGAATGAAGGCATAGATGAAGTCGGGAGACAGTTATCAGATCTATAGGCAAGAAAGGTCTTACATGTGTGGAAAGTCGCTAAAGTCAACTTTGTAATCCTCACGAACTTACATAGATCATTGCTTTTGTTCAACTCATGGATCAATTCTTTCTTGGCATCCAATGGGGAAAGTTGCAACACATCATGAACATTTCTTTGTCCGGCTGTGTTGTATTTGCTATTCAGGTTTGAAGTTACTTACGATGGAAAATACATGGGATGCTGTGGCAAGAGAGAATGGGAAGGATTCCAAATATTCACCGCCGTCTTTCCAGGGACGTTCCTATGGTTATGCGGTGTTATCTCGCCGCCCCCCCCTTCTAAGTGAGCGAGTCGTGAGATAAGAGAGAGAGAGAGTTTTCGGTTAATCCCCCCTTTAAGTGAGCGAGTCATGAGCTTAAAGAGCGTGGGTTTGTTTCAATTGATGTACTTGCTCAAGTGATCAGGGGCATACCATAATTACCATTCTCTCCTTCATATTATGATAGATGATTTCTCTGCCCCCGGAAGTTGTTTTCTACATAAGTTCTTAATTACATAAGCTTATTTCATATTGTAGGCTTAACATTAGTTTTTATCAAATCATTGCTCTTTCGATGAGTACGATTTGGGTATATACATATCGATATACGGTTATACACATCCATAAGAAAGCAAAATTCACACGGTGGCAACACTGAGCATAAGACGCATATCCAGAAAATTTTGCAAGGGACGAAAAATTTGCATTTTGAATCTAAGGAGCGAAAACTTCCTGGATCGTAAATGTGATAAGCACCATATTCATCCATGGTAAATATCTTTCGATTGATAGCGAATTTGTTGCATTTTATGGTAGTTACAATAATGCTAGTGGCTGGCATTGGCGGTCCAGTAGTCGAAATTAGGACTTTCCATTGTAAGGCAAATGAATGGGTTCAAGACTAGCTTAACTAAACAAGCACAATCCAAAAATGGAAAATGCAGAGAGAATTTGGAAATTAAGAACAAATGACATTGTGGCACACAATTGAAACTTGATCCAGCTATTAATGATTGAAACAAAAGAACCCAAAACAAAAAATTTGTTGGTCTATAAATCATAAAATCACTGTGACCAGGGTGAAGATGGCTCAAGAACATTGTCGCTTTTACCCTCTTTTGATCATGAGGAACAATGTCATTTTGTCTTTCTGATGTGTTTACTATACACTTCCATGCGCTATTAGCCCCATTAAATATTGTATTGGTCTATATGTTCAATGAACCTAATGGTGGATATTTTTGTTCGCCAAGTCAAAGTCTATACATCTTTTTTTTTTTTGCATTTGAAAAGTAATATGGATCAAGCACATGGCGTCATACTCTTTATATCATCTCTAATTTAACCCTTAAGATAACGGCTTGTGGATACCGCTAACACAATGTAATAAAAACTCATATTTAAATTTGAAAATAGTGTCGGGAGAAGCAGCTCTTTGGAAATTGGGATGGCAATTTTGTGTCTTCTTCAATCTCGATGTCGATGTAAGACACATTCCTATGACGGGGGATTAGAAAGGAACACAACATGAAAAAAAAAATACATGAATTTTTGGGTTTGGGACAATTCTTGCCAATGTCCTTTAACGCCCTTAAAAATCTTGAATATTCCATTAATTACCCTCTAAATTTCCAGTTTTGCCCTTTCTTCTGTTTTTTTTTTTTTGAGTACTTGTTGTTTCTTTTTATCTTTTTTGGGATTTTTTTTCTTCTACTCGTGGTCTAATTATATCTAATGAATTATATTAATCCAAATATAAGGAAAGAAGGATATTTGTCCAAACGGCCGAAGTTGGAGCCTTTTTTGTCCCTCTTGAAAGCTGAGGTTATAATTGTCCCACAAGATGTAATTGGTACCTTTTATCCGAAAGAAAAACCAATAAATCAAGGGCATTTTTTGTATGTAAATCACTATACAAGACCTCGCTCCACCATTAACATAAATGGAACTTTGAAATTATGGCGAAGAAATAGTTTTTATATCTTCAAGAGTGTTTGCTATACATTCGCAATCGATTCATAGCTAGGAGCCAAATTTGGATTAGACCAAAGTACATAAATTTTTGTTCTCAGCAATGTCCCGACCTATTTTAATCCCATCTCATTTTATGAACCTAATGTCTTTCTTGACATATTATTATCTTTTTGATGACATAACTTTTTACGTCTTAACATTGTGAACCTCCCCCTTGATTTATGAAGTCAATTTCTCTTGCAGTTTTGCTTATATATATTTTGCAGCTGATAATCGACTAACTGCTTATGAAAAGGTGTCAACCCTCTGAGAGCATTCCTAGCCAGCATGTTCAATTACCTTTTCAAAAACACAGAGCACAGGTAAACCCAATGTTGAAAACCATCCAAATTCCAATCAATGACCCAATTTACATCCAGTAAAAGTAGTCACTATAATCTAGACCCCGCCATCGTTCATGTGAGACTGGCTCGTTCTTCAGGATGCCACATCGGAGCGAGAAACTCATTAGCCGAAACACCAATTTCTGCATATGACAATGGAGAGAACCAGAATAAAAACAAGACAAATAAAGAGAATAGACCACAAATTGCTGCAACTGGCAGACATTCGAACCACAGACTCTATCAATCGGAACATTGATATTCATACTCGATGCAATGGGAAGAGCGGGAAGAATTGATAAAAGAACCTGACAGTCATGCAAAAAGTGAGTGGCTAAAAATGATAACATCTCTCTGATATAGTGAATTTCGGAATTATCTTTGTGGGTCAGGACTATAATTAACTCCATAATAGGTAATAGCTTTCCAAAGAAACGCATCAAGTAAAGAGAATGCGATTTTCAGCATGGCTGCTGGAATGGTATAAGCTCATGCAGGGCAGCAGAAAATATCGGCAAAAGACACTTAATCGAGTTTCATCCGTTTCCGCAAGAACACGGTCACTGTAATAACTGCAACGACCCCAAGCTGCAAATAGTAATCAGCACGTGAATGAATTTTGCTTACATTTCTCATTAACCATGTATTGCCAATGCACATTCTGAGTCCCAATGGCAATTACCTGTGCTGATTTGAAGACATGAAAAAGGAGTGATGTTTTCGTGGTTAAAGAAGGCACGCTTTGAACAGCTCCCACTTTTTTAACGAGTAAATTTCGAGGGATAAAGCACTTCTGTGAAGCTTGGTTTTGTCAAAAGGCCTGGCAAGTTCCTTGTCTAGTGTCTTTCCCATTGGAAGCTCTTTAAACATCCTTTGCAATCATGCTTGGAGATATGAAATTCTAAGTCCGGTCTTTGTGATGCCAGTATTGTGCTGGTCCTTTTCGGAAACTACCCGCCAAGAATTCCCAAAAACAGAGCATGTTAGCGCTAACCATGCACGGTTCAAACATCCCGTTGTTAAGTAAAGGTGCATACTTCTTGGAGAAAGTCAGCAATGCCTTTTCTCGTTGGGCACTTGAAACCACAGTGTTCGAAGAAGCTGAGAACATCGATCCGAGGTCTGGGGTACACTATACGTCCCTCTTCCATCAGAATTAGGTCATCAAAGAGATAAAAAATTTAGATAAGGTGTCATCACCACCCGAAATAGAGAAACTTGAAAAGCGCATGTGTAATAAAGCCAAATGAGGAGCCACCAACTTTATCGAAAGGTACGAATATGAAGAATTAGTCCTACTAATGATAACGTCCTGTGCAAGGAGCCATCTCATTGAAAGATGCCGGCAACCTATATCCATAGAATGTAAAGGAAACAAGAGCGAAATTATATACCCCGTGCTGCATATTCTTGAAACTTCCTTCTCATAATCCTCACTAACTTACATAGGTCATTGCTTTTGTTCAACTCGTGGATCAATTCTTTCGTGCCATGGGGAGATCTCATTCCTACACTAAGACAATCCAGCAAAAGATAAAAAGCATACGTGTCATTTGCTTGGCGGATGGTGAAGAAATGCACCTTGTGTGGACTTTCCATACCAATATTATCGAGCATGAACTTCACCCCTGCAACAACATTACAAGGCAGGACACCACTCATATAAGAAAAATGAATAACAGTTCCAAAAAGTTGCCTCTTCTATTTCCTCCTTTGACCCATTCTCTGTCCATTCTGTTCTACAAATGCTGTCAAAGCTTTCTATGATCAGAGTAACAAGCAATTAGATGGAGAAAGGATCGATATTTTAAGGGAGACACTATGCAGTAGCAAGAGTGCATACTTCTTGGAGAAAGTCAACAATGCCTTTTCCATTTGGGCACTTCAAACCACAGTGTTCAAAGAAGCTTGAGAACATCAGTCCGAGGTCCATGGTACACTATATGTCCCTCTTCCATTAGAATTAGGACATCAAAGCGATCAAAAGTCTCAGGTGCTCGCTGAAGAAGCGACAGCAAAATTGTGGATTCTGTCATGTGTGCCAATTGCTGCATGCATGCAATGCAATGATCTAAAAGGTAGTGGAGCGGTCCAAACCTGTTGATATCTCACCCTTATATAGATCTCTCGCTGGACCAATTTTCATTCCCCTGAAAGAGAGAACACTGTGAAATGTGTAATGAAGCCTAAAATTTAAAATGTGTCGTAAAAATTGCATCTCTATCTCCCTCGTTGCAGACCTTCATTTGCCGCGAATAAGAATAAGGCCCCGATTGTGATCGCCTGTAGAGCAATAAGAACTCCATCAACAACACTCCACTCACCACAACAACGCTAATTGCGCGCCCCTTCATACGCGGCCTCTGCGGAAAAATCTTCGAGCTTTACACTTTCATGACCGGGCCCGTCCCTATGGGGAAGAGCAACACGTCGTCCCACGTGGTGTTTGTCTCCATTGGAATGGGACCAATCACATCAGTGTATAACTAAAAAATCTTCCCACTGAAACTGCGTACGTGGGGTTACGCAATCGTTGTCGCCTTGAACTAGGTGGTGCGTAGAGTTTTATCGATGACGTTCTTATTGATGTACAAGTCGATCACCAGTAAAAATGGATGCCTTTGTTAGGGTATTTGGAGTAATTGTAGAATATATGAATTAGGTGATGTTCGCTTTTTTGGATGAGGACACAAAAGATTTACTAAAATGAACTTTCGAAGAAAAGAAGATGAAAAAATTTCTTAGGAAATTCAATTTCCTGGAAAATAAGAAGTCTTTGATAATGTGGTTGGGACTTGTTTGTTTTGTCCATTTGAGCCAGACCCGCCATATAGTTTGGCCACACTCTCTTTTCATATAATCTGGCAAAGGTACTCCGGTACATGAGAGTGCTTCCCACAATTTGAAAATGCCAAGATACACCTCAAAATAATCCCTACTTATCAGTTTGGCAATTTGAGCTCACCTTGATGCTAAATGTTTCAAACCGATAACAAACCAAAGTTGTCAATTTGACAATTAGTTTAGTTACTAGTTTGGTTTAAATTGTATTTGAGTCTGTTCCAGATATTTAAGTTATCGAAATGGAGTTCAAATTGAACCAAACTGAATCGCAAAGCCCTAAAGCACTTCCTATCAACTTAAATAGGCTTAAAATTGAAAGTTATATGTAAGAATACCTTCAAGATGACTGGCAAAGGATGATGCGGATCCTGAAGATGTTGCTATTCTAGTGCCTGCTCTGCGGCTCGCCTTCTTGATGTCTATCAACTTCCCCACCTTTAACCTCAAAGCAATTTATTGAATAATCTTGACAAACCGTGATTTTTTCTGGATTTTTTCTGGCGGGGTTCCTGTACGTCGTGAGATATGCTATATTTGCGTAAGAGAAAAATCCACTTTGTAAGAAACAAAGCAAGATAAGTCATATGTCACACAAGGAAAACCATGACATTGGAATGAAGGCATAGATGAAGTCAGAAGACAGTTATTTGATCTATAGGCAAGAAAGGTCTTACATGTGTGGAAAGTCGCGAAAGTACGAATATGAAGAATTAGTCCTACTAAATGATAACGTCCTGTGCGAGAAGCCATCTCATTGAAAGATGCCGGAAACCCATATGCATAGAACGTAAAGGAAACAAGAGCGAAATTATGTACCCCGTGCTGCGTATTCTTGAAACTTCCTTCTCATAATCCTCACGAACTTACATAGGTCATTGCTTTTGTTCAGCTCATAGATCAATTCTTTCGTGCCACGGGGAGATCTCATTCCTATACTAAGACAATCCAGCAAAAGATAAAAAGCATACGTGTCATTTGCATGGCGGATGGTGAAGAAATGCACCTTGTGTGGACTTTCCATACCAATAATATCGAGCAAGAACTTCAACCCCTACATCAACATTACAAGGCAGGACACCTCTCATGCAAGATAAAAGAATAACAGTTCCAAACCATATTGTACCAAAAAATTGCCTCTTCTATTTCCACCTTTTGATTCATTCTCTGTCCATTCTGTTCTACAAATGCTGTCAAAGCTTTCAATGATCAGAGTAACAAGAAATTAGACTGAGAAAGGGTCGACATTTTAAGGAAATGGGAGACACTACGCAGTAGCAACAAATCATTGTTATATTGAAATAACCAGAAAGAAACGAAGAATCAGTATAAGAGGAAAGTTGCAACACATCAAGAACTTTTTCTTTGTACGGCTGTGTTGCATTTGCTCTTCAGGTTCAAAGTCAACATACTTAGGTTATATCCACTGTCTTTCCCGGAGCTGTACGCGGTATTATCTCGTCCCCCTCTCTAGGTGAAAAATCTCCATTTAGGCAGATTGCCATATAGCATGTTAAAGAAAGTCTTTTTGATTAGACACATAAAATTCAAGAGTACGTCCAGAAGTCATCTGTCTCTCGTGTGGCAATTGCACTTCTCTCCATGTGTGTTAATTGACTTCCGTGCTACTTGTATCTTTCGCATTTTCTTTTTCAACTTTCATAGATAATCATACGGGAAATACAATTGTCCTCGTTATACTCCTCCTATATAAGTAAGCGTTTATTCTTTTAGTGAACGTTACTGCATCATCTCTCAGTAGATGTACTAGAACATTGACTATTCCTGAAAACTTAACAAGAAAAGAGGGCCTTCCACTTTGTTGTTTTAAGAGCTTTTACTTTGTAAAATTTTGTTTCCCAAAGCATTGTTAGGAGAAAAAGACGACATTCTTATATGGGCACAGCCAGTTAAGAAATCTGTGTCATAGGAGAGGGAAAATATTATGTCCATCCTCTGACTTAACCTCATCAGCGTTATGTTTTGTTACGGAAACAAACCATTGGCCTTATTTCGACTTGAAGATATAGTGCTCGTGTGGACAACCATGAGGTACACGGACACCTAACAATGTAGCAATGGATCACCCTGATATCTGACTTCAATCTGGTTGAATGGATACAGATAGGGAAGTCCGATTACTGAGAGAGTTCGTGTGTCCCTCTTGATAGTCAATTTATTCTTATGACCCAGGACTCCTTGAAGCTCGCCCAAAAACTACGTTCACAGCAACAACGATAGTCCAGACAAGCTTGGTGGTCATCCCATCCCAATCCTATTCATAAACATAAGGGCAGCGATGATATCGGAGAGAATCACCTGGTCATGACGCGGAAGATGAATGCCAACAGCGGTCGATAATTTGATTGCCTTAATTCTGACGAAACTGATGAAATTGGCGAACCAATGGCAAGCTGGCGACCCTCCAAATCTCGAATCGACGAGGCTAGAATGTACGCTCGCCCATCTCTTCAAGTGCGCTTCTCCAAAAAACGTGAAATCTCAAACCCATCTCGCCAAATGTCTTCCTTCTCTCACGAGTGTACGTTTTTCTCCGTTCTAAATTTTTGGCTCCCCAGTATTCTCTGTGCGAAGCTCTGAATAAACAAGCAAAATGTGATCTTCAAGAATCCCACTACAACAAACTCTATCTTCGCGCAACAACTTGCTAACAGATTTTTGTTTTCGTAACCTCAAACATCTGTCTTTCATTATGTTCAAAATTTTAAAAAAACAAATCTAATTTGATTAGAAATTAGGATCCTCTAAAACCAATCTTACGCTATCAAGCATCATCTCCACATTCAAATTCATTTTATCGTAACATCTATATAATTTGTCAACGCAATTCACGAAAGAATTATGAGAAGAGTTATGACAAGCTACGGTATAGATTGGTGTTTGAAGCCCTTCATGCACTAGCAATAGTGGGACATAGCCCCATTTAGAGATGGTCTCCAGTAGACATAAATAAAATGAACGAATTAATCAAACCCCATTTCTTGGTAAAGAAAAAAAAAACTAGAATTAGCCCAAGCGTGAACTCCACACAATTTGGGAATGTATGGTTCAGGAGCATGTGAGATATTACAGATGCTTTGGATGTTTGGGGTTTTTGGATCTTGGGAAAGGATAGAACCAGTCCGCTCTCGTTTGAAGGAATGTTTGAAAAGAACTATATTTTTTCTACTTATTTCAACTCCAAGTTGACTTGTGTGAGACTAAAATAGCTATAGACCTTTATAAAAGATAAAAAACAAAAATAGGTTTCAAAGATCAAGTTCAAGCCTCGTGTTATATAATCAATTTAACATTAGATTCAGGTTTTCGGCAAAGCAACCGGTCTAGTAGGCTAAGACAAACACAAGAATATTAGGATGAATTAATTTAGAAAATTTGAAAATTGGTGCCAAGTGTTGAGCCTCTAACTTTTATATTTGCTGTTAAAGTATAAAATTGTGGAATACAGATGTTTCTGATTGAGAGGACCAAGGTTTCACGTTTCAGATTTGTAGGACCCAAGAATAGTACCTTCCCCTCGATGGACCAACCAGACACGTCATTTGTCTTACACAGAAATTAAGAGAATAAAAGAAGATAGTTCGAGATGCCGCAAGCTTATGTTTAGAGACATGTTTAGAGCCAATTCATAAGACAATGAATTCCCTTTTGTTTGAAAAAAATGTAAGGAACATAATCTAGATTAACAATGATAATTTTTCATTTTTTTGTGTCAAGCTGTTGTTTTTATTTAACTATCATAGGTATAGCCGAAAATGAATCAAAAGAATGATATCAGCAAAATCAATTTTCTTGAGTACCCTTAGCATCCTTTGTTAAGCAAAAGTGAACTAGGAGAAGCATAAAGCTTGATAAATACCAAAGCATAACAGTAGAAGAAATTGCTAACTGTAGAGCTCCAACAATCCCACTCCACGCTACGACCCTCCTCTCTTTTAGCAATCCTTAACCAAAGTCACTCTAGTTACAAAACAATATCGTAGTGCCTCTCTCTAATGTCATGCATATCGAGTTATCGATGGCAAAACTCAACACCTCTCCCCTCTTTTGGAGATCTTGTTGCAATTGACGGGGTTTGTATAATGTAGATCTTGCAGGTAAAGCCAACTGTGATAGTTAGAGATCTTGAACGTTAATGTACTCAAGCCCATGTTGAGAGAGATACCAAATGAATCTCATACATAATTTAAATGAATTTGAACGGTCTAACCTTGATTGGAGGAAATTCTTCCGGATGGACTAAGACGACAGGTGAGCTGGCCTCAGCACACTTGCTTCTCTTTCGAATGAAAGTCCCCCAACATTTAGTGGACAGATTTAGCAAGTCTTTCAACTAGTTTCAGCCAAGAGTAGCATGACATATATTATGAAGAGCTTCATGTGAGGGCATATTTAGCTGACACCATCATTGTCTAAAAAAGATGCTATGTGGAGGCTATAAATGATGCTTATATTCAACACGTTCATCATTCACAAAAGAAGCCAGCTCTTTGCAAGCAAAGTGAATTAGAGATGCATCTATGCTCAGTTAGTGTTTTACCAGATAATTATTTTCCTTTTTCCATAGCAAACTCTTGCGCCGATAATTCCTCATTATGCCACTATCTGACTTGAGTCTTTTGGCCATAGGTAAAAATATAAGAGGAAGAAACTTTTGTTGGTCTTTTTTCTTGAAATTTGAGCATTGTAATTCTTTTTTATTCAAATCCACGTCAGCAAACATCACCAAATACAAATGATATATAATTTATCCGAGGAGAATGCTTCTCTTCTTCGCCGATAGTAATCTTGTCGGTTATTTTTTAATGTAGATCTACACACTATCAACGCGTGTTTTGCATAAAACACTCATTAATTGAAACATCTTGGGATCGAAATAATGACTGATCTGTGAGACTATCGGGCTAACGCCTTCCTTTATCGACTAACCTAACAAAGTCATCCATTTTTAACCACGTATCCCCTACCTTAAAGCACACATGCTCCATTCATATGGATGGAAAAATGAATCTAAATAGGAAGTGGCTTCCACTCCTATCCTTGATTTGTTACTGAATAGGTTGGAAAAGGCATAATGATATTGACTAGTAACTTTTGTATTTTGCATAGTTTTTATTTGAGAGCTGCTAGCACGATAGCCTTATAATATTGTCAATTATTTATGACCACACGGTCTCCCAATCAATGAGTGCTTTATGCAAATCACGTAGTGATTGTGTGTGAATCTACGGTTGAGATTGTACTATTCCCGACGGTAATGTCGGGCAATCATTGTCCTTTTTTTTTCCCCTTTAAGTTTAATAACAAATTAAAGAAAACATGGTTGGAGCTTTGCTAGTCAAACCATTGAGGTTGGAACTTGCTCTATTAAAATGGGAAAATCTAATTTATTATGAACCTTCATTAATGTGGCATCACTAGCAATGCAAACTTTAGCCCTTGCTTTGGTGGATTCTGCAATTAAACCTCTAATCTTCATTTTTTCTATTCTTGAAAAATGGTCCCAACCCACTATCCCAGGTTTTATCCACCACCAAATTGACAAAAATCACTATTTTAATTGTTTTAAAATAATAGGAAAAAAATATTGATAATGCATCTCATCCATTTTTTTTCATATAATTTGGCAATGGTACTCCGGTGCATGAGAGTGCTTCCTGTAATTTGTAAATGCCAAGATGCACCTCAAAATAATCCCTACTTATCAGTTTGGCGGTTTGAGCTCACCTTGATGCTAAATGTTTCAAACCGACAACAAGCCAAAGTTATCAATTTGACTTTTAGTTTAGTTACTGGTTTTGTTTAAATTGTATTTGAGTCTATTCCATATATTTAAGTTATCGAAATGCAGTTCAAATTGAACCAAACTGAACCAAACTGAACCATGAAGCCCCCTAAAGTACTCCCTATCAACTTAAATAGGCTTAAAATTGAAAGTTTTATCTAAGAATACCTTCAAGATGACCGGCAAAGGATGATGCAGATCCTCAAGGTGTTGCTATTCTAGTGTTTGCACTGTGGCTCACTTTCTTAATGTCTATCACTTCCCCACCTTCAACCTCAAAGCATTGGTTCCTTGCTGGAGCCTCGCTAAATTCAGTTGAAACTGAAAATTTATTGAATAATCTTGACGAACCGTGGTTTTTTATGGTGAGGTTCATGTATGTCGTGAAATATACTATATTTGCGTAAGGGAAAAATCAACTTTGCAAGAAACAAAGCAAGATAAATCATATGTCGCACAAGGAAAACCATAACATTGGAATGAAGGCATAGATGAAGTCGGGAGATAGTTATCAGATCTATAGGCAAGAAAGGTCTTACATGTGTGGACAGTCGCGAAAGTCAACTTTGTAATCCTCACGAACTTACATAGATCATTGCTTTTGTTCAGCTCATGGATCAATTCTTTCTTGGCATCCAATGGGGAAAGTTGCAACACATCATGAACATTTCTTTGTCTGGCTGTGTTGTATTTGCTATTCATGAGGTTTGAAGTTACTTACGATGGAAAATACATGGGATGCTGTGGCAAGAGAGAATGGGAAGGATTCCAAATATTCACCGCCGTCTTTCTAGGGACGTTCCTATGGTTATGCGGTGTTATCTCGCCCCCTCTCTAAGTGAGCGAGTCATGAGATAAGAGAGAGAGAGAGTTTTCGGTTAATCCCCCCTTTAAGTGAGTGAGTCATGAGCTTAAAGAGCGTGGGTTTGTTTCAATTGATGTACTTGCTCAAGTGATCAGGGGCATACCATAATTACCATTCTCTCCTTCATATTGTGATAGATGATTTCTCTGCCCCCGGAAGTTGTTTTCTACATAAGTTCTTAATTACATAAGCTTATTTCATATTGTAGGCTTAACATTAGTTTTTATCAAATCACTGCTCTTTCGATGAGTACGATTTGGGTATATACATATCGATATACGGTTATACACGTCCATAAGAAATCAAAAATCACATGGTGGCAACACTGAGCATAAGATGCATATCCAGAAAATTTTACAAGGGATGAAAAATTTGCATTTTGAATCTAAGGAACGAAAACTTCCTAGATCGTAAATGTGATAAGCACCATATTCATCCATGGTAAATATCTTTCGATTGATAGCGAATTTGTTGCATTTTATGGTAGTTACAATAATGCTAGTGGCTAGCATTGGCGGTCCAGTAGTCGAAATTAGGACTTTCCATTGTAAGGCAAATGAATGGGTTCAAGACTAGCTTAACTAAACAAGCACAATCCAAAAATGGAAAATACAGAGAGAATTTGGAAATTAAGAACAAATGACATTGTGGCACACAATTGAAACTTGATCCAGCTATTAATGATTGAAACAAAAGAACCCAAAACAAAAAATTTATTGGTCTATAAATCATAAAATCACTGTGACCGGGGTGAAGACGGCTCAAGAACATTGTCCCTTTTACCCTCTTTTGATCATGAGGAACAATGTCATTTTGTCTTTATGATGTGTTTACTATACACTTCCACGCGCTATTAGCCCCATTAAATATTGTATTGGTCTATATGTTCAATGAACCTTGTGACATTCCGAATTTCGACCCTCTTCAAGGCTAATGATAGAATGGATTCTCAAACTAGGGAAAATAGAAATGAAGAATTCCAATCGTGGTCTTGAATCGGACGTCGCCTCATCGATAGTAGTTTGATTGGGAAAAATCGAAATTTTTGGACGACAAGTGTAAAATGATCATTTTACCTCTCAAGCATTAACCTTACCTTAAGTGGTCTAAAGGGAATTTTGGTCTTTTTGTCCCCTTAGGCTGCTGAAAATTGGAAGATGAGGAGGTCAATGATGGTCAATGCTCATGGGATATTATTAACATGAGGACAAGTGTCAAATTTTGGAGGTTTGGTCTTAATTGACCATGTGCTTAACTATTCCAAGCTTGACCAAATCAATAATGGAGGTAAAACTTCTCTCTCTCTCTTCCTTTTTGCTTCAGCAGACCAACCACACTTGCTCTCCACGCCAGCCCATCTTCCTCTTCATTTTTCTGCACCCACAGAAAATCGCTCAACCCGACAAGTCCCGACGCCTTTCACTGTTTCAGCCATATCTCATTCGTCCGACGTCGCTTTGAGGTAAGGTCACCTCCATTTGAAAGATAATTGTCTTGGCTTTCCAGGGATATATTATGGAAAAAATTTGGCCCGGTAGTTTTTCCCATAGGTCTGATTGAATGGACAAAGGTCCAGTCGGGATTGAATCTGACCCGGTTTGAGAGAGAGCTCTCTTACAACGGTTTCAAGAGCTCATTTTGCTTCAAAATTTGTGTGGGATGTTCTAAACATATAGTACTCGACTTGGCTGAGTTGGAATGATAATTTTAGTTGAGTATTGATGGGTGTTCTTGGCTGTTTTGAGATGGGTTTTGAGGAGCAGAAATTGACAGTTTGCACACTTGAAAGGATTAGCCTAATTGGAGGTCTTCAAGGTGTTCAATTGGTTTCAATTTTTCGGTGAACCTATTAAACATATAGAGGAAGGTTTTAGCAAGTTGATTTCATATTGAATGGGAGCTTAGGATGAAATTATGGACTGTTGGAGGTGGTATAAGCAGAACCGGTTTCTGCTCTGTTCTGGGAAGGTGCTGTACAGTTCTGTTCAAGGCTGGAATTGATGTCGCCTTGTCTTGAATTTGTCGTTTAGACATGCTACGACATATACTAGTGTGTTAATGAAGAGTATGTGAAGTGGTTTGGTGATTAGAGCTAGAATTGTGACTAAACGGCGCGACGAAACTTAATTGGTGATCTGCTCTGTTTTGGACAGAATTAATCTTGGATTCGGAAGCTTGAATTGAAGGTCGCGACTAGCTCATTGGAATAGGTAAATTGCCCTTAACCCTTTATTAAGACATTAGGGTACTAAGGGACCAATTTGTGATCCAATTCGGTGATTTATGAGTTGAATTATACATGGTCGAATGAATTGAATGATTGTATGATATTTAATCCTTTGTAAGGCACGAGAGTGAATTATGATTGAATTGACGAGAATTATGCTTGTTGACTTGATTGCGTGGCGGTGCAATTTTTGCCGGGCCTAGTGTAATGTGGCTTTGAGTATTCTCGTGTGCTATGGATTAAATGCTCGCTAAGTCGAGCTGTACTCGATCATAACATTAGTTGAAATGAGAATCATATTTGTGAACCTTTGGCCAATGGGAAATATTTTGACTGAAATTAAGTTTGATCGATTGACCGGTGAATATATGAGTTGTGTTAACCTGATGCGTTATGACGCGGGTGATGAGTTTATTTATACCCCGAGGCGTTATGACGCGGGGTTTTGATATTTATCCCGAGGCGTTAAACGCGGGATTTGACCCGATGCGTTATTACGCGGGTCTTGGCAATTATATATAAACCGATGCGTTATTACGCGGGTATTGCCAAGTACATCAAGATAGCCGATGCGTTATTACGCGGGCCCGATATCAAGAATGAGATTAGACCTGATGCGTTATTACGCGGGTCCCGGCAATTATACATAAACCTGATGCGTTATTACGCGGGTATTGCCAAGTACATCAAGATAGCTTGATGCGTTATTACGCGAGCCTTGATATCGAGAATGAGATTACTGTACCGGCACGTAGAGCTTGGTTCGAACTACTGAATGTCTGGTTATTGTGATTGTTTAAATTGCCAATGTCTATGTTTGTGCCTTGCATCATATCTATACTTGTGTTATTGACGTCTTTGATTTGAGAAGTAATCTGGAGGTACTAGTGACTTAGTTTAGGGTTAGGGTTAATTTATCGAGATTTATTCTCACCCCGTCGTGGGATTAACATTTTCGGGTCCCGGATGATGGAAACCGAGCTTGACAAGGATGAATATTCGAGGAAATAACCGTAGAAAATGGATTTACTTTTGAGACCCTAAGGATTTCATTTTGTCTGGAAGTTAGAATTGAAACCTTTGGACCTGTAATTGGTGTTGTGAACAGACGTACCTTCTTGTCCCGAGTCATCTTTAGTATTATGTATGGAGATGTGTAATCGCTTCCGTATGTGCATTTCAATTGCATTAAGTTCGATTTTTATTGGCCGTTGGATCTTGGGAATAATCGAAATAAACGGTCGTGACGGGATGTTATCGAACCCGAAGGGTTGGGGGCGTGACAAACCTAATGGTGGATATTTTTGTTTGCCAAGTCAAAGTCTATACATCTTCTTTTTTTTGCATTTGAAAAGTAATATGGATCAAGCATATGGCGTCATACTCGTTTATATCATCTCTAATTTAACTTTTAAGATAACGGCTTGTGGATACCGCTAACACAATGTAATAAAAACTCATTTTAAATTTGAAAATAGTGTCGGGAGAAGCAGCTCTTTGGAAATTGGGATGCCAATTTTGTGTCTTCTTCAATCTCGATGTCGATGTAAGACACATTCATATGACGGGGGATTAGAAAGGAACACAACATGAAAAAAAAATACATGAATTTTTGGGTTTGGGACAATTCTTGCCAATGTCCTTTAACGCCCTTAAAAATCTTGAATATTCCATTAATTACCCTCTAAATTTCCAGTTTTGCCCTTTCTTCTGTTTTTTTTTTTGTTGAGTACTTGTGGTTTCTTTTTATCTTTTTTGGGATTTTTTTTCTTCTACTCGTGGTCTAATTATATCTAATGAATTATATTAATCCAAATATACGGAAAGAAGGATATTTGTACAAACGGCCGAAGTTGGAGCCTTTATTTGTCCCTCTTGAAAGCTGGGGTTATAATTGTCCCACAAGATGTAATTGGTGCCTTTTATCGGAAAGAAAAACCAATAAATCAAGGGCATTTTTTGTATGTAAATCACTATACAAGACCTCGCTCCACCATTAACGTAAATGGAACTTTGAAATTATGACGAAGAAATAGTTTTTATTTCTTCAAGAGTGCTTGCTATACATTCGCAATCGATTCATAGCTAGGAGCCAAATTTGGATTAGACCAAAGTACATAAATTTTTGCTCTCAGCAATGTCCCGGTCTATTTTAATCCCATCTCATTTTATGAACCGAATGTCTTTCTTGACATATTATTATCTTTTTTGATGACATAACTTTTTATGTCTTAACATTGTGAACCTCCCCCTTGATTTATAACGTCAATTTCACATTATGATATCAAGCCTTCTCTTGCAATTTTGCTTATATATGTTTTGTAGATGATAATCGACTAACTGCTTATGAAAAGGTGTCAACCCTCTGAGAGCATTCCTAGCCAGCATGTTCAATTACCTTTTGAAAAACACAGAGCACAGGTAAACCCAATGTTGAAAACCATCCAAATTCCAATCAATGACCCAATTTACATCCAGTAAAAGTAGTCACTATAATCTAGACCCCGCCATCGTTCATGTGAGACTGGCTCGTTCTTCAGGATGCCACATCGGAGCGAGAAACTCATTAGCCGAAACACCAATTTCTGCATATGACAATGGAGAGAACCAGAAACCCACTTCAACTAACGGGTTAAAGAAGCAGCAGAGAGACAAGGCTGCTAAGTTCTTATCACTTTGCTGAAGTCCCCACAATTAGAATCGATAAAATCAAACTTACCTTTCAGGATGGCGAAGCCACCAAATAAAAACAAGACAAATAAAGAGAATAGACCACAAATTGCTGCAACTGGCAGACATTCGAACCACAGAAGCTATCAATCGGAACATTGATATTCATACTCGATGCAATGGGAAGAGCGGGAAGAATTGATAAAAGAACCTGACAGTCATGCAAAAAGTGAGTGGCTAAAAATGATAACATCTCTCTGATATAGTGAATTTCGGAATTACCTTTGTGGGTCAGGACTATAATTAACTCCATAATAGGTAATAGCTTTCCAAAAAAACGCATCAAGTAAAGAGAATGGGATTTTCAGCATGGCTGCTGGAATGGTATAAGCTCATGCAGGGCAGCAGAAAATATCTGCAAAAGACACTTAATCGAGTTTCATCCATGTCCGCAAGAAGACGGTCACTGTAATAACTGCAACGACCCCAAGCTGCAAATAGTAATCAGCACGTGAATGAATTTTGCTTACATTTCTCATTAACCATGTATTGCGACTGCACATTCTGAGTCCCAATGGCAATTACCTGTGCTGATTTGAAGACATGAAAAAAGGAGTGATGTTTTCGTGGTTAAAGAAGGCACGCTTTGAACAGCTCCCACTTTTTTAACGAGTAAATTTCGAGGGATAAAGCACTTCTGTGAAGCTTGGTTTTGTCAAAAGGACTGGCAAGTTCCTTGTCTAGTAGTGTCTTTCCCATTGGAAGCTCTTTAAACATCCTTTGCAAACATGCTTGGAGATATGAAATTCTAAGTCCGGTCTTTGTGATGCCAGTATTGTGCTGGTCCTTTTCGGAAACTACCCGCCAAGAATTCCCAAAAACAGAGCATGTTAGCGCTAACCAAGTACGGTTCAAACATCCCTTTGTTAAGTAAGGGTGCATACTTCTTGGAGAAAGTCAGCAATGCCTTTTCTCATTGGGCACTTGAAACCACAGTGTTCGAAGAAGCTGAGAACATCGATCCGAGGTCTGGGGTACACTATACGTCCCTCTTCCATCAGAAGTAGGTCATCAAAGAGATAAAAAATTTAGATAAGGTGTCATCACCACCCGAAATAGAGAAACTTGAAAAGCGCGTGTAATAAAGCCAAATGAGGAGCCACCAACTTTATCGAAAGGTACGAATATGAAGAATTAGTCCTACTAAATGATAATGTCCTGTGCAAGGAGCCATCTCATTGAAAGATGCCGGCAACCTATATCCATAGAATGTAAAGGAAACAAGAGCGAAATTATATACCCCGTGCTGCATATTCTTGAAACTTCCTTCTCATAATCCTCACTAACTTACATAGGTCATTGCTTTTGTTCAACTCGTGGATCAATTCTTTCGTGCCATGGGGAGATCTCATTCCTACACTAAGACAATCCAGCAAAAGATAAAAAGCATACGTGTCATTTGCTTGGCGGATGGTGAAGAAATGCACCTTGTGTGGACTTTCCATACCAATATTATCGAGCATGAACTTCACCCCTGCAACAACATTACAAGGCAGGACACCACTCATACAAGAAAAATGAATAACAGTTCCAAAAAGTTGCCTCTTCTATTTCCTCCTTTGACCCATTCTCTGTCCATTCTGTTCTACAAATGCTGTCAAAGCTTTCTATGATCAGAGTAACAAGCAATTAGATGGAGAAAGGATCGATATTTTAAGGGAGACACTATGCAGTAGCAAGAGTGCATACTTCTTGGAGAAAGTCAACAATGCCTTTTCCATTTGGGCACTTCAAACCACAGTGTTCAAAGAAGCTTGAGAACATCAGTCCGAGGTCCATGGTACACTATATGTCCCTCTTCCATTAGAATTAGGACATCAAAGCGATCAAAAGTCTCAGGTGCTCGCTGAAGAAGCGACAGCAAAATTGTGGATTCTGTCATGTGTGCCAATTGCTGCATGCATGCAATGCAATGATCTAAAAGGTAGTGGAGCGGTCCAAACCTGTTGATATCTCACCCTTATATAGATCTCTCGCTGGACCAATTTTCATTCCCCTGAAAGAGAGAACACTGTGAAATGTGTAATGAAGCCTAAAATTTAAAATGTGTCGTAAAAATTGCATCTCTATCTCCCTCGTTGCAGACCTCCATTTGCCGCGAATAAGAATAAGGCCCCGATTGTGATCGCCTATAGAGCAATAAGAACTCCATCAACAACACTCCACTCACCACAACAACGCTAATTGCGCGCCCCTTCGGACGCGGCCTCTGCGGAAAAATCTTCGAGCTTTACACTTTCATGACCGGGCCCATCCCTATGGGGAAGAGCAACACGTCGTCCCACGTGGTGTTTGTCTCCATTGGAATGGGACCAATCACATCAGTGTATAACTAAAAAATCTTCCCACTGAAACTGCGTACGTGGGGTTACGCAATCGTTGTCGCCTTGAACTAGGTGGTGCGTAGAGTTTTATCGATGACGTTCTTATTGATGTACAAGTCGATCACCAGTAAAAATGGATGCCTTTGTTAGGGTATTTGGAGTAATTGTAGAATATATGAATTAGGTGATGTTCGCTTTTTTGGATGAGGACACAAAAGATTTACTAAAATGAACTTTCGAAGAAAAGAAGCTGAAAAATTTTCTTAGGAAATTCAATTTCCTGGAAAATAAGAAGTCTTTGATAATGTGGTTGGGACTTGTTTGTTTTGTCCATTTGAGCCAAACCCGCCATATAGTTTGGCCACACTCTCTTTTCATATAATTTGGCAAAGGTACTCCGGTACATGAGAGTGCTTCCCACAATTTGAAAATGCCAAGATACACCTCAAAATAATCCCTACTTATCAGTTTGGCAGTTTGAGCTCACCTTGATGATAATTGTTTCAAACCGATAACAAACCAAAGTTACCAATTTGACAATTAGTTTAGTTATTAGTTTGGTTTAAATTGTATTTGAGTCTGTTCCAGATATTTAAGTTATCGAAATGGAGTTCAAATTGAACCAAAATGAACCGCAAAGCCCTAAAGCCCTTCCTATCAACTTAAATAGGCTTAAAATTGAAAGTTTTATGTAAGAATACCTTCAAGATGACTGGCAAAGGATGATGCGGATCCTGAAGATGTTGCTATTCTAGTGCCTGCTCTGCGGCTCGCCTTCTTGATGTCTATCAACTTCCCCACCTTCAAACTCATAGCAATTTATTCAATAATCTTGACAAACAGTGATTTTTTCTGGATTTTTTCTGGCGGGGTTCCTGTACGTCGTGAAATATGCTATATTTGCCTAAGAGAAAAATCCACTTTGCAAGAAACAAAGCAAGATAAGTCATATGTCACACAAGGAAAACCATGACATTGGAATGAAGGCATAGATGAAGTCGGAAGACAGTTATTAGATCTATAGGCAAGAAAGGTCTTACATGTGTTTCCTTACCAAAAAAAAAAAGGTCTCACATGTGTGGAAAGTCGCGAAAGTCAACTTCGTTACCCTCACCAACTTTATCGAGAAGTACGAAGATGAAGAATTAGTCCTACTAAATGATAACGTCCTGTACGAGAAGCCATCTCATTGAAAGATGCCGGCAACCCATATGCATAGAATATAAAGGAAACAAGAGTGAAATTATGTACCCTGTGCGGCGTATTCTTGAAATTTCCTTCTCATAATCCTCACGAACTTACATAGGTCATTGCTTTTGTTCAGCTCATGGATCAATTCTTTCGTGCCACGGAGAGATCTCATTCCTATACTAAGACAATCCAGCAAAAGATACAAAGCATACGTGTCATTTGCATGGCGGATGGTGAAGAAATGCACCTTGTGTGGACTTTCCATACCAATAATATCGAGCATGAACTTCACCCCTACATCAACATTACAAGGCAGGACACCTCTCATGCAAGATAAAAGAATAACAGTTCCAAACCATATTGTACCAAAAAAATTGCCTCTTCTATTTCCACCTTTTGATCCATTCTCTTTCCATTCTGTTCTACAAATGCTGTCAAAGCTTTCAATGATCAGAGTAACAAGAAATTAGATTGAGAAAGGGTCGACATTTTAAGGAAATGGGAGACACTACGCAGTAGCAACAAATCATTGTTATACTGAAATAACCAGAAAGAAACGAAGAATCAGTATAAGAGGAAAGTTGCAACACATCAAGAACTTTTTCTTTGTACGGCTGTGTTGCATTTGCTCTTCAGGTTCAAAGTCAACATACTTAGGTTATATCCACTGTCTTTCCCGAAGCTGTACGCGGTATTATCTCGTCCCCCTCTCTAGGTGAAAAATCTCCATTTAGGCAGATTGCTATATAGCATGTTAAAGAAAGTTTTTTTGATTAGACACATAAAATTCAAGAGTAAGTCTAGAAGTCATCTGTCTCTCGTGTGGCAATTGCACTTCTCTCCATGTGTGTTAATTGACTTCCGTGCTACTTGTATCTTTCGCATTTTCTTTTTCAACTTTCATAGATAATCATACGGGAAATACAATCGTCCTCGTTATACTCCTCCTATATAAGTTAGCGTTTATTCTTTTAGTGAACGTTACTGCATCATCTCTCAGTAGATGTACTAGAACATTGACTATCCTTTGTATTGTCTTAGACAACTCATGGAGTAAGATTAACAAGATGATGATGAGACAGACCAACTAAAGAACCTCATACAATTAAAAGAGAATCTGACATCACCTTAATAAGTCAACTCCCTCACATATCAAAAAAGGGAAAGAGCACAAATGACACACTTCTGTACCTTTCCAAGGATGCATTGTAAGCATTCGCAGAAGTCCAAGAAACATCGAGCTCCTGATCTTTTGTGCTTGACCATGTGATCCATTATGATCCTTCTCATCATCCATAATTTGGTCTGACCTTGCTATTCCTGAAAACTTAACAAGAAAAGAGGGCCTTCCACTGGGTTGTTTAAAGAGCGTTTACTTCGTAAAATTTTGTTTCCCAAAGCATTGTTAGGAGAAAAGACGACATTCTTATATGGGCACAGCCAGTTAAGAAATCTGTGTCATATAAGAGGGAAAATATTATGTCCAACCTCTGACTTAACCTCATCAGCGTTATGTTTTGTTACGGAAACAAACCATTGACCTTATTTCGACTCGAAGATATAATGCTCGTGTGGACAACTATGAGGTATACGGATGCCTAACAATGTAGCAACTGATCACACTGATATCTGACATCAATCAGCTTGAATGGATACAGATAGGGAAGTCCGATTACTGAAAGAATTCGTGTGTCCCTCTTGATAGGCAATTTATTCTTATGACCCAGGACTCCTTGAAGCTCACGCAAAACTCACATTCACAGCAACAACGATAGTCTAGACAAGCTTGGTGATCATCCCATCCCAATCCCATTCATAAACATAAAGGGCAGCGATGATATCGGAGAGAATCACCTGGTCATGACACGGAAGATGAATGCCAACAGCGATCGATATTTCGATTGCCTTAGTTCTGACGAAACTGAGGAAATTGGCGAACCTATCGCAAGCTGGTCACCCTACAAATCTCGAATCGACGAGGATAGAATGTACGCTCGCCCATCCCTTGAGGTGCTCTTCTCCAAAAAACGTGAAATCTCAAACCCATCTCACCAGATGTCTTCCTTCTCTCACGAGCTTACGGTTTTCTCCAATCTAAATTTTTGGCTCCCCAGTATTCTCTGTGCGAAGCTCTGAATAAATAAGAAAAATGTGATCTTCAAGGATCCCACTTCAACAAACTCTATCTTCTCGCAACAACTTGCTAACAGATTTTTCGTTTTCGTAGCCTTAAACATCTTTCTTTTAAACATCTGTCTTTCACACTTTACCCAAAAAAGAAAAAAAGGAAAAAAAAAAAACATCTGTCTTTCATTATGTTCGAAATTTAAAAAAAAACAAATCTAATTTGATTAGAAGTGAGGGATCCTCTTGAACCAATCTTACGCTATCTTACAACATATCCACATTCAATTCATTTTATCGTAATATCTGGATAATTTGTCAACGCATTTCACATAAGAATTATGAGAAGAGTTATGCCAAGCTACGGTAGATATTGGTGTTTCGAGAGCCCTTCATGCACTAGCAGTAGTGGGACATAGCCCCATTTAGAAATGGTTTCTAGTAGACGTAAACAAAATGAATGAATTAATCAAACACCATTTCTTGGTAAAGAAAAAAAAACCTAGAATTAGCCCAAGCGTGAACTCCACACAATTTGGGAATGTATGGTTCAAGAGCATGTGAGATATTGCAGATGCTTGGGATGTTTGGGGTTTTTGAATCTTGGCAAAGGAAGTATAAGCCATCATATGGCATATAGAACCAATCGGTATCACTGAATGTTTGAAAAGCGCTATGTTGTTTCTACTTATTTCAACTCCAAGTTGACTAATGTGAGACTAAAATAGCTATAAACCTTTATAAAAGATAAATAATAAAAAAATGGGTTTCAAAGATCAAGTTCAAGCCTCGTGTTATACAATCAATTTAACATTAGACTCAAGTTTTCGGCAAAGCAACCGATCTTGTAGGCCGAGACAAACACAAGAATATTAGCATGAATTAATTTAGAAAAAATTGAACATTGGTGCCAAGTGTTGAGCCTCTAACTTGTATGTTTGCTGTCAAAATATAAAATTGTGGAGTACAAATATGCCTGATTGAGAGGACCGAAGTTTCACTTTTCAGATTAGGAGGAGGAGCCAACAATAGGACCTTCCTTTCAATGGACCAACCAGACACGTCATTTGTCTTGCACAGAAATTAAGAGAACAAAAGAAGATAATCCGAGATGCCACAAGCTTATGTTTAAAGTCTTGTTTAGAGCCAATTCATAAGGCAATGAATAGCCTTTTGTTTGAAAAAAATGTAAGGAACATAATCTAGATTAACAATGATAATTTTTCATTTTTTTTGTGAACCTGTTGTTTTTATTTAACTATCATTGATATAGCTGAAAATGAATCAAAACAATGATATCGGCAAAATCAATTATCTTGAGTTTCCTTAGCATCCTTTGTTAAGCAAAAGTGAACTAGGAGAAGCATAAAGCTTGATAAGTACCAAAGCATGACAATAGAAGAAATTGCTAACTTTAGAGCTCCAAGAATCCCACTCCCCGCTATGACTCTCCTCTCTTTTAGCAATCCTTAACCAAAGTCATTATAGTTACCAGCAATATCGCAGTGCCTCTCTCTAATGTCATGCATGTCGAGTTATCATTGGCAAGACTCAACGCCTCTCCTCTCTTTTGGAGATCTTGTTGCAATTGACGAGGTTTGTACAATGTAGATCTTGTAGGTCAAGCCAACTGGGATAGTTAGAGATCTCGAACGTTAATGTACTCAAGCCCATGTTGAGAGAGATATCAAATGGATCTCATATATAATTTAATTGAATTTGAATGGTCTAACCTTGATTGGTGGAAATTCTTCAGGGTGGACTAAGACGACAGGTGGTGGCCTCAACACACTTGCTTCTCTTTCGAATGAAAGTCCCCAACATTTAGTGGATAGATTTAGCAAGTCTTTCAACTAGTTTCAGCTATGAGTAGCATGACATATATTATGAAGAGCTTACATGTAAGGGCATATTTTGCCAACACCATCACTATCTAAAAAAGATGCTATGTAGAGGCTATAAATGATGCTTATATTCAACACGTTCATCATTGTAAAAGAATCTAGCGCTTTGCAAGCAAAGTGAATTAGAGATGCATCTATGCTCAGTTAGTGTTTTACTAGATAATTATTTTCCTTTTTCCATAGCAAACTCTTGCACCGATAATTCCTTATTGTGTCACTATCCGACTTGAGTCTTTTGGCCATGGGTAAAAATATAAGAGGAAGAAATTTTTGTCGGTCTTTTTTCTTTGAAATTTGAGCATTGTAAAAAATTGACCAAATTGAGGGGCAAACTGACCCAATTACACTTCAAGGCCCTAGATACTAATGTCATAACTTATAAAAAGTGAAAATTAAAAATAAAAAGACTCAAAATGGAATTTTTATGCTCCATTCGGGTTAACATTTGTAAAGGAACATAGTGACCCAAGTCGAATTTTTGAATTTTAAAATGACCAATATGAAGAGGGAATTAAAAAAATGATTATTTTTAGGTATTTTTCTGGATACGAATGGTATTTTTTTTATGATTTTTTGGGTATTTTTATAATCAAATAAATTCGAGAAAATATGAAAAATTACGATAAATATTTTTTTTTTCAAAGTTGGTTCCCAAGGCTAGGTCAAGGCTTTCAAAGTTGATTTTGCAAAATTTATAATTTTTTTATCTATTTTTAAACGATTTTCTAAAAATAAAACTGAAATAAAAATGATTGAAAATCGGGTGTCAACATCGTGCATCACTCTCTCTCCCTCACCTCCATTTTTGTTTGGCTGCCTAAGCTCCAAGCTCTCAGTTCGTAATTCGTTGTCGCGCCGCCGAGGGTTGTCTTTGCCATACACCACCCTCCAACCGACTCGCTTGTGCGTCGCCGTGGCCGAGCCGAGCCGAACCACCACCGTGCCGCCCAAAATTCCCCTATGCCCGAGAGCCCATCTTCTCGAATTTCTGCGCGCGCCCGAAAAGAAGTGGTCGGTTTGAGCTCTTCCGAAGAGCGAATCGAGCTTTTTTTTACCAACGCGACCGTAAGATCATGGGGAATATGGATATGAGGGCTAATTGTCCAAAAATTTTATTAAAATTCATGGATTCATGCTAGACAGAAGCTGGTTGATGGAGACCCGGTCCGTTCTTGCTTCGCTTCAAGCTCCGTCATCGTCATCCGCCGCTATACGCTGCCCGTAGTCGCCTATGTTGGCACATACCCATGCTGTTGTCACCTTGTGCTGCTATTGTTGCCGTGTCTTGATGTTGTCGCCGGATTATTTGTTTGTGAGTTAACACCTAAACTCCGATTAGAACGTTAATTATATTTAGGGAATAGATTAATTAGGGTTAATGACGGATTAGTTTCGCTAACTGTAGTTACTTTTCGTTAACCATAGTTACTTTTAGTTAACTATATTTACTTTTCATTAACCATAGTTACTTTATGACCAACTATTGTTAGTCTATTTAACTCTTGTTACTTTAATTAATCATGGTCGGTTTATTTACCTGAAGTCAAGTTGATCTGAATGTTGATATACTAATTAACCGGAGTAGGGTTAATAAATTAGGATGAGTTTTCACCATAATCTCTTGATTAGTATGTTAAACTTGATTAGGATGTGATTAGATTACGCTAAGTATGCTTAGTACTAATTAATTAGAGATTAGTTGATAGGTTATCTTGATAAGTGATAAGTGGACTCTTAGGTTATCATTTTATGCGATAAGCTATCGGCAGTTTATGTGATAAGTTATCGGAGTTATTAGTGATAAGCTATCGAGGATTTAATGATAAGCTATCGATTTTTTAGTAATAATCTATCATTAAAGTACCAATAAGTTATCACTATTTAAGTGATAAGCTATCGGATTATTTTGGTAATAATTATCCTCTAATTAAGTAAATTAATTTTCAAATATTAAATGATATATTCATTAATGTATTCGTGTGTAGTATTTAATATTACATTGTGATGTCGATATTGGAATAGCCAAATATATTGGCTTATATAACTAAATAAATTGATTGAATGTCCTCAAGGATGTTTGGATAGGGAAGTATGCCGAGTTGGTGGTTGAATTGTGTGTACGTAATCACATGTGATTTATTTATTGCATATTTAACATGAGAGTTGCATTAATTCGAGAAATACCCGGATAAGCGGGAAGACCCCCTATGAAGACGGGCGTGCCATCGATTGGCTGTAATTGATCGAAAGGATAAATATTCGAATGAGTTAGAAGACTCTCGTATAAAGACGGGTATGCCCTCAATCGGCCGTAATTGATTGAAAGGACAAATACCGGAAAGAGTCGAAAAACCCCGTAGGAAGACGGGCGTGCCCTTGATTGGCCGTAATTGATCGAATGGATAAATACCCAAGTACAACCGAAAGACCCCCATAGGAAGATGGGTGTGCCCTCGATCGGCCATAATTGATCGAATAATTATATGCTCGGTAGAGCCAAAAGCCCCCGTGTGAGGACGGGGATGCTTGAGTGGTCTGTAATAACGAGAGTATGTTTAAGCGCACTATGCACAAGAACATTGACAAGTGTTCGATTGCGTTATTTATTTATTGCATTACATTGTACATAGTGGTTTATAACGTGCAAGGCGCGTGCCAAGGTAAAGTAAGATTGCCTATGATTGTGTATTGGCATACTTATGTATATTGTGTTGCATTGCGCCCGAAAGTTATGATGAGGGTTCCGGTTGGGTGCCTTGGTTTATGTATGATTGATTGCCATAGTACGTACTATATAGTGTGTGAACCAAAGCGGGGTAAGCTTGCATGTGATTGATGATTAACTATTGGGTTGCACATGATCATGTGGTAGCTAGAGCTTAGCGAGAGTCGCATACTATTGGCCTTGTCAACGTTTCCCTGTGTGTTTAGGCCGCCCGAGCAAATTAGCGTCTTCCTTGGACTTAGGCGTTAACTCACGGAGATTTTATATCTCACCAATTGTTGTTATTCATTTTTCAGGTTCTTAACTATAGAGTAGCGTTATGCTGGATCTAAGTGGAGGATGTGGATGTTGGTCTCTTTTTAGAGTAGCATGAAGTAGTGTTAATCCCGACCCCTACCTGGTATTTCGATGGTTGTAGGAAGTGGCCCTAAGGTAGGATTTATGTACATATATACACACACTTCCTAGGGTTAACATCAAATAAATAAGATGATCTTTTATTGATGTTGTGATTTGGTTGCTTATTGTTCTATCCCTATTGTTTATATTATATATATATATATATATATATATATATTATCTAAGGAAGTAGAATATTCTGCATGTGCTTAATTGAAAGATAAAATTGAATGGGTTAACAATGTACCTGGGACGTCACCATTAAAGACCTGAGGCGTTTGGTAGAGTTGTTGCATGCCTGGGGATTGGGGCATGACAGGTGGAGATGCACAAAAAACAATAGGGTCAACGGTGATACCATAGAGGCAACAGTGAGGCGCAGTTAGAGAAATGATCATAATGGGTGGGTATAAAGTAAAAGTGGATGCCTTTGTTAGGGTATATAGTAATTGCAAAAGATATGAATTAGGTGATGTTTGCCTCTTGTGGATGAGGACAAAAAATAATTACTACAATGAATTTCGAAGAAAAGAAGCTGAAAAAATTTGTCAGGAAATTTAATTTCCTTGCGAATAGGAAGTCTTTGATAAAGTTGTTGGGACTTGTTTGTTTCGTCCATTTGAGCATGTCCCCGCGATATGGTTCGGCCGTACTCTCTTTTCTTTGGTGTTGCCGAAATTTCCTTTTATCATGCATCTACCATAACCTTGCCGTGCATTGTCGTCCATGCATACACGTGCAGTGCAACCATCGTCCATGTGGAGTATACATGACAGGACGTAGATGGCAGAAAACTAAAGTAGGTAGTGGCAGCGGCGCTGTAGCCTGGGTGGCTGTGACTGCATGATTTCTGCTGAGAGAGACTTTTTTTTTTTTTTTGAAGGACATTGGTGACATTAAAAGAGAGAAAAGTCATATGTGGACGCCACATGAAATTCATGTGGATGCCCGCTTGTTAAAGTTAACGGCATCATTGTCCACATCGGCTAATGTCATTGGTTTTTTTACAACATATGACATCAAATCCATTCTGAAAAGTTCAAGTACTATACTAACAACAAGAGAAAGTTAGATAAAATATTGTTATCATCCGAAATAAAGAAATTTGAAAAGCTCATATGTAACAAAGCAATCTAAGGTGTCATCTCCTCTATCAGAGAGTATGAATATGAAGAATCAATCCAATGATAGTCTTACACGAGGAGCCATCTCCTTGGAAAATGGCCCCAACCCACTATCCTAGTTTTTATCCTCCGCCAGATTGATAAACATCATGTCACTTTGCCTTGCACTATTTTAATTTTTTTACAAAATTAGAAAAAAAAAAATTGACTATGCATCTCATCCATTTTTTATAATTTGACAGAGGTACTCCTGTATATGATAGTGTTTCCCGCAATTTGTAAGTGTTAAGACATACCTCAAAATTATCCCTACTTATCAGTTTGACTACTTGAGCTCCCCTTGATGCCGTAAATTTCAAACTAGTAAAAAGTTATCAATTTGGTTTTCTAGTTTAGTTACGGTTTGTTTGAATTGTATTTCAAGTTTGTCCAAATATAAGTCATTGAAATGAAGTTCAAATTGAACCAAACTAAGCGTGCGCATGATAACATTTCTACTTCTCATTTTCTCTGCCTAAAGTCAATCCGATAGAAAAATCCGTTTGGTAAAAATACTTCCGAAATAGAAATTCATTTAGTAAAAAAATTGACTTATGGTATGATTTTTCACTTCGATAGGATTTCACTTCTAATACGATTTTTTTTTTAATTTTGAGAAGTAAAAAATTTTCACTTCTAGTCCAACTTCTCTGCTCCATAATCAATTCTTGGACTACACCCGCCTCCTCCGACCACCGCCACCGCCGACCATCGCCCGCCCACCGCTCCGACCACCGACCTCCGCCGGCCGCCCACCACCGGCCCGCTCGCCCCCATCGCCATACTCCATCATGGCCCACCGATCGCCGCAGCCCGCCCACCGCCCGCCAGCGCCGACCACCGCAGCCATCCTTAGTCGTCACTTTGCACCGACCGCGGCCTAACCATCGACGACCGCCACTTGCTAACCACCACCGCCGAAGATTTTATTAATAATGTTTTAAAAGTAGAAATTTTCAACTGTTACCAAACAAATTTCTCCCGATCAAAAGTCATTATGCAACAAAAGTAGAAAATAAACTTCTACTTTTAAGAAGAAGTAGAGAAATCAACTTCGATCAAAAGTTAATTTCTAGTAAATAACTATTACCACACGTGCCCTAAACCACAAAAGCCCGTAAAGTATCTCCTATCAACTCAAACAAGCATAACATGGAATGTTTTATCTAGTAATACCTTCAAGTTGACATAGTGAAGAGATGATGCATATCCCGAAAATGTTGTTGTTCTAATGGTTGCATTGTGGTTCACTTTCTTAGGTTGCGCATGATAACTATTCTGTTCGGGAAAATTGATTCTAATTAAAATGACTTTTTTTATTATGTTCATGGATGAGTTTTAGAGAATCATAACATGTTTGATAACTCGCCCAAAATTTTTGTTTTTGGAATAGAAATGCGTTTGATAATTGCACAAAATTTCTTTTTCAAATAAATATTTCTCTTCCTAATTTTTTTCATTTAAGTCAAATAGCTATGTAGTTACTTTGTAAAATTTCATCCTAAATTGAAGACTAATTTTAGCCAAAATAATTTAAAATACATTATTTTTTTTAGCATGTCATAAATGAAACACAAATTTTAATACATGACGTTTGAAGTTCGATTGAAGCATGGGATAGTTCTCATATTAAGAACTCATTTTTTCTTTAAATGTTGTGTTGTCCAAAATACATACAAACATAGTAGCCGAATAACCAAATTATCCACTAACAAAAAAAAAAAAACAAATTATCCTCCTTGATACAAAGTACAAGTCCTTCACTATCATTTTGCACTTCTATCCTAAATCCAAGTGGGTGTTTGGCTTTAGCTCCACATGCAAATGGTTACATTTTGTGATGCACAATTACGAGTATATGTGTTATTATCCGCATGTTGGATGTCCTCATTTTCTCGCGATATTTTTTGCGGTAAGAGTGAAATCTATGAAATCTAGGAAATTTAGGCCCAAATTTATGAAAATAAGATCAAAATAGCCTAATCTAAGCTTCTTCTATTTTTAGAGTTTTTCTAAATTTTTTATGATTTTTTAAAAATTTTCCAATTTTTTTCAATTTTTTATTTTATTTTATTTTTATTAGGTTGAGAAAAAAGCAACGAAAGAACCTGAAAGGGAAAAGTGAGAGATGTGAGACTTCATTCTGTTTTGTGATTATCAAAAGTGATTCTTTTTTCCAAAACCAACTTTTTTCTTTTATGGATTTTGCTCTAAAACGATTCGATTCTCTAAAACCGCTTACGGGAATAGAATCGAATCATAACCATTTACATTACCAAACAAGGTTCTCATCTTTTTTGTTCAAGGGAACAAAATCGGAGAACTAGAATGGTTCTCATGCAGGCCCTTAATATCTATCAACTTCCCTTCTTCAACTTCATAATATTTCTTTCTTGTTGGAGACTCGCTAATACTCTTGATGAATTGTGATTTTTGTGGTGAGGTTCCTGTACATCCAAAAATATAGTATAATTGCATTAGTGCACAATCAACTTTGAAAGAAAGAAAATCGCAAAACATTTGCAGGAAGGCATAGATGAAGTCGGGAGACACTGTTCAAATCAATAGGCAAATGGTCTGACATGTGTTGACAATCGCCAAAATTAACTTCATATGCATAGAATGTAAAGGAAACAAGACAATCCAGCAAAAGATAAAAAGAGGGAAAGCAACTTTGCCAATAATTTAAATGTCATTAGCATGACTGTTAAGAAATGTAGTTAATATGTAACGGCCAATTCAAAATTATTCTGTAGTTAATACTATAACGTCTATAGTTAATATTGTAATGGACTAATTTTGAATTAGTCCAATAATGTAGTTATATTCTGTAGTTAATATTGTAACGGACTAATTCAAAATTCAAAATACTTTGAATTAGTCCTTCTAGGAAAACTCTATAAATACAAACGCTATCTTAGAGTTAAGGATAAGCGAAACTCATTCTCAAACCTTAAGTCTATTTCTTACAATGACAAAGGGCGAAAAAGCTCACCTTGTGGACTTTCTATACCAATATTATCGAACATAAACTTCACCCCTACTACAACATTAGACGGCTGGAAACTACTCATACAAGATAAAAGAATAACATTACCATCCATGTGCTTGCATTTACCATTTCCACCTTCAATTTTGAAAGAAAGAACCTTACTGTACCAATAAATTGCCTTCTGACCTATTCTATGTTCATTCTGTTCTTCAAATGCTGTCAAAGCATTCACTGATCAGAGTAAAAAGCAATTAGATGGAGAAAGGATTGATATTGCAAAGGAAATGGGAGACACTTAACAGCAGCAACAAATCATTAAGATACTAAAATACCAAGAAAAAAAAAGAAAAAATTACTATTGCAGGAAAGGGATTTTCTTTGTGGCAACGGAAAATACAGGAAAGGGATTTTCTTTGTTCCAAATATCCGACCTTTTATAGGAACATTCCTGTGTTTATCCGGTATTATCTCGCCGCCAGCGAGCAAGTCATGAGCTTAAAGCGTGGGATTGTTTCTCCTTGACAGTATGCTGGATGGTTCTCGTCCCCCCCCCAAAATTACGTAGGCTTATTTCGATGGTTAGGCTTCCCATCCGCAAGGCGAAAACTTTGATGATGACTCTAATACAAATGTATTTTTTTATTGAATCATTATTTTTTCAATGAGCACGATTAGGTGCATATGTATCAACATATGGTTATACACATCGAAAAGGAAATAAAAATTATTCGGCTGCAACACTGATTATAAGACCCATTTGGCAATTTTATTTCCCATATTCGGCAAGTTCCACAATAACGAAAATTTAGCGAATTGGCCTTAATGTCGCGACCCTCCCGAAGGAGTGCATTCCATGGATGAGGAACTGCTCTCGAGGGTTAATGGGTCGTCATCATCCAACTTGCGATAGATGGATTTTAGAAGCGGGCCCCTCCCAAGGCCCATTATCCAAATCGCAACGGTAAATGAATTAAAATCGGGGTCGACCTTTCAAAGTGTGGTCTAATGATATGTGTATAGTGTACATGCTTTGGAGTGGCCACCAATCTTTTGAGGAAGGTAGATTAGAAACCTCGTTAGGGGGGTGGGAGAAGTCGCACGACTAGTACGGAACCAGAAAAATGGGATCGAGGACTTATGGATTATATGATTGTAATTTTGGATTGTCAATGACCAAACTTGAGGATATAGTATAGTGATCGACAGGTAGATTGGATGATAAGTTCGGAAGGTGAGGATTTAGACTTGAATTGTTGGAGTTCGGTGGTTAGCTTGTTTGGAATTGTGGTGATTGATAACTATGGATTATAGGTCTAAATTTGTGTGGCACCTTGATGGTTTAAATTATTGATTTTTATTGACGGCCCCGATTGATGATAAAAGGTTTGCAAGGAAATGAACGACGAACGTTTGGACTAACAACCAAGTGTGATTGAATGCATATGAGTTTTGTCTAGATAGAGATTAGACATGAAGTTATAAATTGATCTTTGAGATGCGATGATCGCCTGTGGAGTTAAAAAGTTCAGGTTGATAAGGGTCAAAGTGAAGTTAAGTGATGTGTGATAAGTAGTGAGGGCGATCATGCACTGCACATGTTCATGGCAATGAAGTTGGTTCTCAAAAGTGAAAAATATATTTCGAAAATGTATAGCATTGCATCTTGAGTGACAGATGACAGATTGTTAGTGAAACGAGATGCCGTGATTAAGTAATGCTTCGGTGTCTTGTGGTATTAGTGAAGGTTGGTTTTGTACCTCCCAATGTGAGTTGTGGGGAAGAGTATACCATTTGAGGATTGTAACCAATGGAACTACAAGCAAGCAAGTGGGACGAGGAATTGTGGAAACGAACGAGAGAGGTTCGTAATGGTAAGTTATGAGTAGAGAGTATAGTGAGGTTCGCCGGATAAATTTATAAGCTACTAAGGTCGGTGATGACCCAAGATAAGGTTAAGATGGTGAGATGTGGCAATTAAGGAAAATTAGTGATTAAAGTACGCATCGAAAGCATAGTAAGGCCACATAGTTCGCTAAGATGATAACCATAAGGTCTTGCTTTTGATAAGGCGTAAATCTTGTCGAAACTCATCGTAGTGGCTATAGTAGTAGTCTAGATAGCATGAGGATGTACCAGAATTTGAGGCAATACTACTGGTGGAATGGTATAAAGAGAGACATAGCGAAGCCCGTGGCGAAGTGTTTGACGTGCCGCAGGTTAAGGCGCAACACTTGTAAGCCCGGGAGGTTTGCTGCAGCCATTGGAGTTCCAAGTGAGTAACCATGTCTTTTTGAAGGTGTCGCCTATGAGAGGGACATCCCTTTATGGCAAGAAAGGGAAGTAAATTCCTAGGCACGTTGGGCCGTTTGAGATTTTGGAGCGGATTGGGAATTTGGCGTATCATCTTGTGTTCTTTGCCAAGACTTGCTCTAGTGTATAACGTTTTTCATGTGTCGATGTTAAGGAAGTATGAGCTGGACCCCACTCATGTGTTGAGTTACGAAGAGATTGAATTGGATGAGTGAACGACATACATGGAGCGCCAAGCGAAGATTGTGGATAGGAAAGAGTAAGTGCTCCAAACAAGACGATTCCCTTAGTCAAAGTGGTTTGGCAACACCACGGTACGGAAGGAGCTATGAGGAAAAGTGAAGAGGTTATGAAGAGTAGATATCCATTTTTTTAAGGTTTGTAATCGCAGCCTAAATTTTGGGGACAAAATTTCCTAAGGAGGGGAGAGTTATGATGTCTCGAAATTTCTATGTCTCAGAAGATAACTGGATTCAATTTAAGTTTCAACTGTAAATTCCAGTTTGTTATACGAAAATTGGATTTTATGGATTTAAGTGACAATGCTTGGACTTTTCTAATACGTCGGTTCAGTTTAGATTAGGCTCCGGTAATTTAGTGAACACGTAGTAGTTTTAGAATCCAGGCGCGCTTAAGCCTTACCCCGACCGAGTCGGAGTTGTGAAAGTACCAAAATACCCTCCGTCAATTGAGCCAAATGACCAACAAGTCCTAAAATATCAAATGACCATTTTGCCTTTCCTTTATGCACTAAAAACCAAAATATTCAAACTTGAGTTGACTTTTGGTGGGCCCCACCCTTCAAATCACTCACCCACTAGTCACTTCTTACCCACCCTCTCACATCACTCTCACACACTCTGTCTCCTCTATCTCTCTCTTCTCAACTCTCTCTCCCCCCTTACTCCCTTACTTCACCCGACCCCTTTCCCCCTTTCGGCGAGTAAGACCCCCGGCACCTCTCTCGATGCTTCGATCGCCACCGCCCTTCGTCCACCACCTCCGACGTCGCGGTCGTCTACGACGCCGAGGCCAAAGTGAGCTATTCGTCTAATTGTTTGAGACCGAGGAAGTATGATGGTTGTATTCAATCAAGTCGTCGAGGCCAAAGTGAGCTGTATTCATTTGATTGTCCGAGACCGAGGAAGTATGATGGTCGTATTCAATCAAGTCGCCCGAGGCCAAAGTGAGCCGTATTCGCCCGATTGTCTCGAGACCGAGAAAGTATGAAAGTTGTGTTCAATTAAGTCATCCGAGACCAAAGTGAGTCATGTTCGACTAATTGTCCGAGACTTAATCCAGTCATGTTCCTATGTGTCCGAGACCGAGATTTACGGGCCGTATTCCTATGTGTCGAGACCACTGATATATATATATATATATATATATATATATATATTTGTGGAGCCGTGTTCTATAAAAGTCCGAGGCTCAATGTTATGGACTTATATGATGTCGTAGAGTAACGTAGAATATTTCTCGGAATAACATGGAATTTTCGGAGTAACGTGGAAATTTATACGATAGCCCGAGGCGTGGAACGCGGGCTGTGGAGCGACGTGGGATATTTTTATCCCGATCCGATACATGTGATATCAATATGAGGGTAACGTAGAATATTTGAGAAGGTGTGGAAATTTTCGAACAAGTATGGAATATTTGGGGATTTATTAGTGGAATTATTGAGGTGAAGAAGGAAATGTTAAGAGTTGTTGCTTTTAAAACTTGTCTGGAGGTACTAGAGCCCTAACCTAGGGTTAGGGACTAGCCTACCGAGATTTTATCTCACCCCGTCGTGGGTCCTATTTTTTCGGGTATCGGGCGATGGAACATCAAGTCGCTAAGGATTAGCATTTGAGAAATATGTGGGTCGAATGAATATAAGATATTTTGTGGCTTTATGGATTATATTGGATTTTATGGATTAAGATTGAACCATTTGTATTTGACCGCTATATCAATTGAAGTGTAATATACGAGATGTATGATGTATACCACTTTTGTCCTAAGTCATTCATTTGAATTGATGTATGGAGATGTTTACCCGCTTCCGCCTATTTTATGGATTTTTATGAAATTGTGGACCGAGGGATCCTGAAGCCAATCTAAAACAGAAACGGCTAAATGGGATGTCGACGGCTCGCGGGGTTCGGGACGTGACATCCCCGTTTGGAGTGGTATCGAGCAAGGTCACTCGATCTAATGTGATTGAAATTTTGAGTGATAAGGAGTGATGACTTGGGGACAATTAGATAGTGAGACCTTTAGGATTAAGCATTAATCGCTGAATCTTAAGAATTATAGGCTTGAACTTGTGTGGTATTCTAATGATCCTAGTGTCGACTTTAATGGATGATCTTGAGTGATGTTGTGATTGAGGTTTAAGTGGAAGCAAGTTGGAGTTAAAGAGACATAAGCATGGATTTGAAGTAGTAATTGTGCTTGAGTTTAATAGAGAATTGCTTATGAATGAGCGGTTAATTAGACTACATGATTTTGACCGTGGTTAGTCAATGACCCAACTTGAGGAATATGAGCTATAAAGAGACGCCGGTATTAGTAACTTCGGACTTGAGTTGCGTTATATCATGATGACTTTAGTTATCGGGTGTTATTGACAACCTTGGATGATATGAGATGAAATGTATACAAGGAAGCGGACAAGGAATATAGGGATTAAAGGCCAGTTGTGATCGAACGTATATGGATTCGACTCGAATAGCGACTAGACTTGAGGTATATGCTGGAATATAGGTAATTAATCTATGAGATGTGATGGTCATTGGTGGAATTAGAGATCTTACGTGGCTAAGAGTTGATCTGGAAACGATTGTCGTATGACAAGTGGTGAAAAAAAAAACATGATATGCATGTGTTTGTGGATATGAAATAAAAGTTGATGAGGATGTATACATGAGCTTATCACTTTCGGACTTAATAAACTATCACTTGGTATGGGACGAGTTGATGGGATACCTAAAAACCATGATGAAGCATGGTATGGGACGTGTGGAACGGGGCTTCCTTCGTAGATGTATGACTTGGGACAACCTGCAATGACCGGGTCGATGAGGGCGGGGAGTGATCGTCGGGACAGAGAGGTCCGGACAAGGAGCGGCTCCGATAGGCTTCTAAGATAATAAGGAGGTAGGAATGACCCAAGTCATAAATTGAAAGGGAAAGCCTAGGTATCGAGGTTGAGTCCGATTGTAGTGAAGAGATGTATGACATGGGATTAATTCGCAAGTGAATGTTCGAAAGTGGCATGACATTTGTAATGACACCTGTGATTGGCATGGTTGGAAGCTTCGTGCTTAGCGATGGATGCCGTTTGAAAGGAAAAGTGATATTTGCGATCGGCCTATTGGGCGTATTTTGTAATTGGCATCATGTGATTGTTATGGTTAATGTCTAACTAAGAGATTAGACAGTGTGAGAGCTTATACTCCATTAATCCGATGCCTGTTGAAATTGAGATAGCTGTTGTGACTATGCTAGAGTGGTAGATACCTCTAGATTTATGGCATGAGCGATTGAAATGGCACTTTGAGTATTTGCTTGGTGCCGACCTCGTTGAGTTTTAGCCTAGTTAAGGCTTGCCTAGTAATGGGCTATTAATCGAGAAGTTGCCTTGTGAGGCTTGCTTGATGTGTGGTCGTTACTTAAGGATGATTTGGAATCCTTAGATAATGGACAACTAGCTGAGAGTTGTTTGAGAACCAATGGATGGTTACTTGTTGGCGATGAATGATGAGGTTAGCGATCCGAAACTACTAGGCTTGAGTAGATGACTTAAGTCTTTGATGCCTAAAGGTAATCACGGTGGTTCAAGTGACATAAGAACCTAATGAGGTTGATCGACCAAAGTACGGTCGCTAGAGGAGCACTTGGCTCATTTATGTGAGATATGAAAAGATCCAAGAATTGAGATGGATTACGAAAATTGAGTAAAGATAAGCGGCTGGAGTATAAGTACTAGAAGTGAATATGGCTCGATTTGTTAATTATGTGAGACCCAAGTGTAATAAGGGGTCACGAGAATTTTAAACGGAAATGAGAAAAAAAATGGGTAGGCAAACTCGAGGAGGAGCTGCCATTGTGCCTAAGTCACTATGGTGACGGATATTAGTGTTGATGAGTTAAGTGATGGAAGTCACGAGAAAGGTGACTATGAGTTATTCATTTCTCGAATTGAAGGTGTGGGAAGAACCACGAGGGCTTTGAATAGCTTGTGAGGTGGACCACGAGGTGAGGTCAACTAAGGTTTGATAGAGAAAGTGAATTTGAAACTACCCCTCCGGATTGAGGGTTTTGTGAGAAAATCTTAGAAGTTTTGGGTGCACTAAAGAAAGAAAGTGACCCTGAGTTATTAGCCTTAAGAGGCTGTTGATGACCGCCTTCATTGAGTGTTTAATGGAAGTACTTTCCTAGGATTGCATGAGAGCAAAGATTGTGTAGATCCTAATAATCTTATAAGGATCGAGGACAATCAACCGGTGTGAGACGAGTTCTCAAAGTCATTTAAGCATATGTTAAAGGTGGTCAAGGATCCTTTGTATAAGACACGAAGTCCCCCGAGTAGATTTGAATCTGGAAGCCTTATGGCTAGTTGTTATTCCCTTGAGTCGAGGAATCGTAATGGATTTTAATGAAGGGAGCGGATGATTGGAAGACATATGAATAAGAGAACCCTTGCTCATGGATTTCGAGCAAATAAATGTTCATTATTGAACATGGAACGTCTGCGAGAAACAGCTATTACCTTGCCGTAAGACTCGTAATGAGAGATTGATGTTTTGTTTCTTCCGTCGTGAGGAAAATTAAGGAAGAAGTTATGTCAATTGTTTGATCTTGTTGAATAAAATAGGATTGATTGAGGATGAATCGAGACCACTAGAAGTGACATTGTGTGTTATTACCCCTAAAGAGTAGGATGTCGTTCTTAAAGGGCGATCGGACCATGAGATGGTCGTTGAAGGAAAGGAAAGCGAATGGACTTGATAGTCCCTGGTTGTTTGTAATTTTATTGAATGGTCGAGTAAGCGAACGTAACGTCTAGAGTGTAATTACAAAGTGACTTGAGGAAGTCAAATTGCATGTTCAAGTGTGGATTTATGGTGATTAAGGACGAACCTCGATTCCTTGAAACCTTATCACCCGAGGTGACCGAGCCTCTGGAAGAAGAATGCCGAGTATGGTGGCATCTAAATCCTAGAGTACAAACTCTGCAGTTGGCATAGACTCCAAGATTGACGTCCTATGGAATGGGAAAGACGAGGACGATTCGAAGTAAGAAAATGCCGAAGTGTATAGTTTCCTTCATGGGGAAAGAGCCCTAGAGTAGAAGGAAGAGAAAATACTAACTGTCTTAATATTAAGATTGAGTGTCGAACCGAGAAAGAAGACGCAAAACTTGGATGATTCCTGAAGGAGAAGTTCGAGAAACTACCCTATAGACAGTATTGAATCCCGGGACATGTGGATGTCTAGTTGAATGAATGAAATCGAGATAGGGTTGCATTAGTTGGTTGTGAAACCAAGAGGGCAAGGCAATAAAGCTTCCTGAGGAAATAATGACAAAAATGAACAAAATGTTGTATGGTCCAAGTGGAGACCCTTGACAACGAGAGGGCCAAGGTTTGAACTCTTAAGTGAGACGTATGAAGGACGGTTTGAACGGTTCTACGCCCTAATGACAAGAAACCGATGATAGTCAACTTGAGTATCCATGAAATAATTGGATTGGTTATTACCGTATTGAGAGACGATGAATGGACTCATTTAAGGAGTCATAAGAAACATGAACAACTTTTAAGAGTATCCTATGGACTCTAAGGAGATGCTCGTTGAATGCTAAATGTGAAGAACATGAGTTTGTGGACCGATGAGGTAAGATTCCTCCCCGCGAAATTTGTGGAAAATGAAATCCCCGTGAAGCCTATGAGGATTGGAATGAGTGATGAATCGACTAGGGTCGATGTGAGTCGTCGAAACTTGAAGTTTCCTAGACTTGATGGATTGTTATAGACGGATCATGGGAGGATTCCCCACGAGAGCTGTCCTATTGATGAAATGGGCTAAAGACGAGATGTAACGCGACTAGATGAATGAACGTGAAAAGAGTCTTTGAGGACTTGAGTCAAGTTGATGACTAAGCGGTTAATTATCGTTTGAATCAAAGGGATCAAGAGAATTATAATGATGTGATGTGAAAGGGAGAAATTGAGGCGTAACAAGGCAATCGAAGAGGGTTGTACGAATGCGTTTGTGACAATAAGACTATATGAGTTGGAATGCTCGGTGTATGACTAGAGTTGGTTTGCTAATGTCCTCGTGACAAAGTTTGGGAAACATTGTTTGGTTGGAAAAAGATTTTGAATCTATATCTACCACAAGAAAATAAGGTAGTAGGTTCCCGAGAGGAATTGAACGAAAGGCAACGCCGATGTATGAAACTGCTTATGGATATGAGAGCGTTGCTTATATAAAGAAAAACCTCAACGTTATGTGAACTATAAGAGGTTGAGAGCACTGATCGCGTAAAAGGGGAATTGAAGAAAAGTCACGTGGAACGAAGAGATTACCCAAGTATTATTGCTGCGATACTCATATCGCTAAGGAAGGACAGATTAATTAGCGGATGCTTATAATTGAGAATTGAGCAATGTGTAATTGGGGATTGAGGGACAGATCTTCCTCCGAGAAATAAGAGATTCAACTTCTAAATTGGAAGTTTTTCAATTGGCTAGTTTGATGGCTACCCGAAGCATCAAGCCTGAAGGTCGGAAAGGAAAGTGAGATGTTAGAATGACACGGACCCGATATCTAAGGGATTAAGGAAGTAAATAGAGCGGGAAGAAAATCCAAACTTCCGGATGCTTAGGAAAGAAACTTTGAAGTTGAGAATAGAACCCTTGAGGTCCCATGGATGAAAGTATGAGCCCAATATTGAAGATGAACTTAAAGAAATGACCTCGTTGGAACTTCGAAGGGAGAATGATGGTGTCCCTTGGGGTGGCACAAAGGTGTGCCAAGATTTGCCTTAATACTATCGATGGTTTGAATTGAAAATTTGGGTTAGTCCAACAGATAGTCAAGTATTAGATATATCGATAAGAAAGAGTGCATTCTTGCGATGGGTTAGTGATGATGGTGATGGGCATGGAACTTGAGTTTAATATGATGCTCGAAAAGGTCTTGATCAAGAATGCTATGGAAGTGCCAATTGATGAAAAGAGTTACTTTGAAAAGCAAGGTAGCGATGAGGTGCTGATACCCCAAAAGATTGGATGGCTAGAAGGTTGTAAATTTCGAGGACAAAATTTCTTTAAGGGGGAAGAATTGTAACATCCTGTAATTTGGCTCGTTTTGAAGCCTTGAATAAATGAAAAGTCTCATCGATGTATTTCGAGGCGAACCTCACTCGGAGTGGATCCCTCTCGAGCGGACTAACCAAATGGGAATGGCTAGCTAGGAAAATTAAGTACGTAGACCTAAGAACTTGAACCCGGACTGACTCTTTGGCCATGAAAATTGTCGAGGGAATATTTTGGACCAATATAGGCGGATCCTAGAATGATTAAGGAACGATTTGGATAATACCCTACGCTTGGATCATGGGTGATTCCGTTTGACCTCGTATAGGTTCCGAACGTCCCCTGAAATTATTTCTAATGATCGTGTCCAGCGGGACTAGTGATTGACCCTCACAATTGAATGACAACCAAAATCGCCATGGCTCGAGTAATTCTTAAACGTGATTTTATCACGGGTCGATACGCGTAACTCCTAAAAGCCACCCGTTAGTTTGAGATACGCTAAGAATTCTATCGATCGAGATTGATCGCGAACCGGGCTTTGAATTTGACGTCGGACCTTCGGGGTTTCCAATAAATAAAGTTTTTTGGACGTTTCCTCATCCAGGTGTACGAATCCTTTGCGGTTCGCCCCAAAGGTTCAAGAAAAGTATATTTGGACCTGGAAATGGGAAAGGACCCATTTGCCCTCGAAAAATACCCCATTTTTCACTTGGAACAAAGGGTATTTTGGTCATTTTTCCCTTTGGCCGAGATTGACTAGTCCAAGTAAGGGGAAATTACCATTTTGCCCCTCTTGCTTTCAAAACCAATAATTGCCCTTACTATTCATCACCTTCATCTTTCCTATCCCTTTTGTGATAACTTTCTCTCTCTATCTCTCCCTCCCCTCACCTTGGCCGAACACCCATCTTTGCCGCCGCCGTCGCCGGAAGTTTTGTTGAGCCGTCGACGACTCCGTTTTGAAGCGCTAAGGTCGTGAGCTACCGTGGGCCGCCGAAATCGCCGGATTTTGTGGATCAAAATCGGCCAAGCAAGGACCACCGGAGCCGCAGGATTTGGAATCGAGATTTTTCCATTTTCTCGCCGGAAAAGTTGCTAGAATTGTGGTAAGTTGGTTCCTAACCTTAGATTAGGTATCTAGGGTGCTAATAGACTTGAGATTTAGTAGTTTTTGGTGAAAAATTGGTTGTTTTAGCCCATGTTCATCTTTGGCGGAAAATGAGATGTTGGAGGAGAGAGAAAGGTGTTCTTGCATGAATAGTAAAGTCAAGAGAGAGATTGTGTGGTCAAAACTTGACCATAGTTACTTTATGCTAATATTTTAACCATGGTTAGGTTATTTATTAACTTTAGTTATTTTTAAACTATGGTTAGATTATATGTTAACTATAGTTACTTTTTATGTAACATTATATCGTTATGCCATGGTATTTAATTAAATGTGGTATTGCTATAGTTTAGTACTATAGTTGTAAATTTATTTATACGTTGAGAATTAATATTCGTTCGGCCTTGATAAATTCCTACTTTAGTATAATATTAATTGTATGTTATTTATTTATTGCTACGTTGGTATATTATAGTCGCACAGCGTGGATTGAATTTTTTGGTAGCGTGAATTAATAGGGTAGTCGATTTATTAATATACTAACGTGAGTGAATCACGTGATCCCGATATATTCTAAGAAAGTACGAAGGTCGTATTCAATCAAGTCGTCTAAGGCCAAAGTGAGCCGTATTCGTCCGATTGTCCGAGACCGAGGGAAGTATGATGGTCGTATTCAATCAAGTCGTCTCGAGGCCAAAGTGAGCCGTATTCGTCCGATTGTCTCGAGACCGAGGAAATATGATGGTCGTATTCAATCAAGTCTGCGAGGCCAAAGTGAGCCGTATTCGTCGATTGTCCGAGACCGAGAAAGTATGAAAGTCGTGTTCAATTAAGTCGTCCGAGACCAAAGTGAGTCGTGTTCGACTAATTGTCCGAGACTTAATCCGGTCGTGTTCCTATGTGTCCGAGACCGAGATTTACGGGTCGTATTCCTATGTGTTCGAGACCCGTATATATATATATATATATATATATATATATATATTTGTGGAGTCATGTTCTATAAAAGTCCGAGGCTCAATGTTATGGACTTATATGATGTCGTAAAGTAACGTAGAATATTTCCGGAATAACGTGGAATTTTCGGAGTAACGTGGAAATTTATACGATAGCCTGAGGCGTGAACGCGGGCTATGGAGCGACGTGGGATATTTTTATCCCGATCCGATACATGTGATATCAATATGAGGGTAACGTAGAATATTTGAGAAGGTGTGGAAATTTTTGGAACAAGTATGGAATATTTGGGGATTTATTAGTGAAATTATTGAGGTGAAGAAGGATATGTTAAGAGTTGTTGTTTTTAAAACTTGTCTGGAGGCACTAGAGCCCTAACCTAGGGTTAGGGACTAGCCTACCGAGATTTTATCTCACCCGGTCGTGGGTCCTATTTTTTCAGGTATCGAAGCGATGGAACATCAGTTCAAGTAAGGATTAGCATTCGAGAAATATGTGGGTCGAATGAATATAAGATATTTTGTGGCCTTATGGATTATATTGGATTTTATGGATTAGGATTGAACCATTGGTATTTGACCGCTATATCAATTGAAGTGTAATATACAAATATATGATGTATACCACTTTTGTCCTAAGTCATTCATTTGAATTGATGTATGGAGATGTTTACCCGCTTCCGCCTATTTTATAGATTTTTATGAAATTGTGGGCCGAGGGATCCCGAAAGCCAATCTAAAACAGAAACGGCTAGATGGGATGTCGAGGGCTCGCGGGGTTCGGGACGTGACATATCGTGAGCTCGCTATAAACCCAAGACCAAGCCATGAGCGGACCCCGAGGACATGAGCTCCCCTCTTTGCCCCAACCGCTGCCCAACCCGAGCTCGTAGACTCGCAAGCCGCCCAACCCGACCCACCTCGGCCCAAACCCCAAAGTCGAGCCATCTCGTCATCCATTGAACTCGTCGGCAGCCCCGAGCCCCCAAGCTCCTCGCCCTCACGCCACCCGACCATCACCACCCCACCATGAACCGCCAAGGATCTGCGAGTGCTCGAGCCGCCAAGTCCCCACCGATGTTGACCAGCGTGTCGAACCGGACTCGTGAGCCTCCGTCGTCTCAATGCAATTGCCGCTGCGACCGTCGAGGACCGTCATGACCGCCGTCATCTTATCGAGCCGTTAGATAGTAAGTTAACTCCTAACCCTTGGTTAGGTCGTTAATTGTGTTTATGATTAGTTAATTATAGTTAATTACAATCTAGGTAGATAATTATGGTTGGATTTAGTTAGGGACTCGGATTAGGTTAAATGATCACGATTAATTAGGCGACCTGGATAGCTAGGTGGATGTGGCTAATTGGTGATTAAACTGGTTTGATTGATCGCCTACAATTGTTTGATCGCGAGCGAACTATAAGATAAAGCCAAGTAGGCGATCAATTTTCAGATGGATTTAGATTATCTTTGGCTCGACCTTATGAATTTGTATTAATAATTATAGTCGAATAGTTATTCATTTTCAATATTATTATTAATTGCATGGTTGGGTGATTATTGATTGATTGCTATGTGCGACCGGAGTGGTATATATGGTGTACAAATATATTTATGAGATTAATCACCGTATCGGTCGCAAAGTTTTGTGGATGAACCTGTGCATTTATATATGACCATGTGTGGAACTAAACTGCATATTTTAGCATGAAAATAGCCTTGGGCCGGGTCTTTAAGCACGCCCGTATGAGAATTCGACTAAATGCAAAAGATAAGAATTGGTTGGTTGTCGAATGTGCGTAAGTGGTCATATGTTGGGTTTATACCATGCTAGTCGTATGGAATCCTGGTAAGTTCGTGACATGCCGGTCGTACGGAATCTCATGACTTATCGGGTGCATTTCAATCCATGTCACCGGGTTGGTGGGATGCTGGTCGCAACTTGTGATAGGCGAAACCCCTATAAGGATTCCTGGTAAGTTTGTACCATGCGAGTCGTACGAAAAAAGGGATCATGCCTGGTTATGCTAGCAAAGCACCAACTGCCTAGTGTGCTAAGCACCAATTGTCTAGTGTGCCGGGCCAAGTGGCCTTAATCGCTAATAATTGGACTGCATGTGGTGTCATGTGTATGTAAATTGATACGATGCCTTGCTAGTGGATCGATTGATTGACTATCATGTCGTGTCAAGCATTGCATTACGTGTGGCTCATGACCGGTAAGATCGCATGTGGTTGAATATTTGTTTTGGGTCCGTGTTGCTTGTTGGGCCACTCCGAGAGAATCAACGCCCTAGATGGGATTAGGCGTTGCACGATTGAGATTTATTTCTCACCCCATTATTGTCGACACTTTTTCAAGACCAAGGTAATGGAGCGGCGCTTGGTCGGGGTCGGAGTTTCTATTTATAACATCTTGTATTCCGAATCGTTTTGAAGCCTTGAATAAATGAAAAGTCTCATTGATGTATTTCAATCTAATTTCACTCGGAAATGGTCCATCTTGAGTAAGACTAACCAAATGGTAATGGCTAGCTAAGAAAATCAAGTACGTGGACCTAAGAACTTGAGCATGGATTGACTCTTTAGCCATGAAAATTGTCGAGGGAATATTTTGAACCAATATAAGCCGATTCTAGAGTGATTAAGGAACGATTTGGGTAATACTCTACGCTTGGATCACGGGTGATTCCGTTTGACCTCGTATGGGTTCCAAAAGTCCCTAAATTATTTTCTAACGTTCATGTTCATCAAGACTAGTGATTGACTCTCGCAATTGAATGACAACCAAAGTCGCTATGGCTCGAGTAATTCTTAAACGTGATATTAATCATGGGTCGATACGCGTAACTCCTAAAAGCCGCCCGTTAGTTTGAGATACGCTGAAATTTCAATTGATTGAGATTGATCGCGAATCGGGCTTCAAAATTTGACGTCAAACTTTCGGGGGTTCCAATAATTAAATTTTGGACGTTTTCTCATCCGGAGTATAATTATTTCGCTGTTCACCACAAAAGGTTCGAAAAAATAAAATTTGGACTGGATATGGGAAAAGACCCATTTACCCTTGGAAAATATCCAATTTTTCACTTTGGTCAAGGGGCATTTTGGTCAATTTACCCCATGGCCGAATTTGACTAGTCTTCTTGACTTTGAAGACCCAAAAATATCTATGCCAATATTATCCTAACCCTTATTAATTAAATTTTTAGTCTTCTTCCCCATTAATTTGCAAGACCACTCTCAATCTACCGCACTCTCTCTCTCTCTACCTCACCCCCTTGGCCGAAATTCTCTCACTCCCTCATCCTCCATTGCCGAAATTTTCCAAGCCGCCGCCGGTGTCACCTTGAACCGCCGGAGCTCGACTACCACCGTGAACTACCGGGAACCGTCGGATCTTGTGGGTTTTTAGCCGAGCAAAGGGACTCGCCGGAGCCGCCGGATTGGAATCAAGATCTTCTCCCGTTTTCTCACCGAAAAGGTTGCTAGAATTGCGGTAAGTTGGTTCCTAACCTTAAATTAGGTATCTAGGATGCTAATGGACTTGAGATTGAGTATATTTGGGTGAAAAATTGGTTGGTTTGCTCATTATCATGCCTTGGCCGAAAATGAGGATGAAGGAGGAGAGAGAAAATTGTGTTCTTGCATGAATAGTGAAATGCAATGAGTAAAAATGGAGGGCTGGGATTTAATCTAGCTTTTTCTGCTTTAATCCGATGGCTTATATTGAATCTTGCTTAGAAAAATTGATCTGACGGCCGAGATTAATTCCTGCTATAGTATAGATTAATTGGGTGGTGGAGAATTATTGTACGTTTGTATAGTATAAATGTATAGTACGTATTAAATGCCACGTTAGTAGTAGTATAATTGTACCGTACGTATTAATTGTACGTTAGTCTAATTCGACCGTACGGCGGTTATTAATTGCTACGTTAGTAGAATTAATTTTGTGTGGCGTAGATTAATTTTTAGCGGTAGCATAAATTAATTGTGTGGCCCGATTAGCCATTGGCTCGGTGCGATTTAATCGGGTGGACCCGATTTATTAATTCTCTAACGTGAGGGAATCACGTGGTTTCGATCGAGTACTTATGCAGTATATTTAAATCGAGTGGTCTCGAGCGAGCAGTTGAGGAAAATTTGAAAGATCGCATGGTACCGATCTTTTATTGGAGAAAAATTGGTGAGATCGTGGAGTCTTGATATGCTAATTAGGAAATTTAGCTATATCACGTGGCGAGGATTTATCGATCGGAAGGTTTCATGTGACCGTGTGGTATCGGATGAGCGATCGAGGAATTATTGTGATTATATGGTCTTAACGTGGAAGAATCATGAGGAAGTGTGGAATTTTACCTTGAGGCATTATGATGCGGGGTTCATATTTTATAAGACCATATATATAGCATGAGGCGTGATGACGTAGGCTCTGTTATTATTTTATCCTGAGGCGTTAAACACGGGATATTAACCTCGAGGCGTTATTACGCGGGTTATAGTGACCTAAGGCGTTATTATGCGGGTCCGGACTATATAATGGCCTGAGGTGTTATTACGCGGTCCTGTTCATGTATATGATAGCCGATGCGTTAAATGCGGGCTTTGGAGTAACGTGGAATATTTTATGATAGCCTGAAGCATTAAACGCGGGCATTTGAGTAACGTTGAATATTTATATTATAACATGAGGCGTTAAACACGGGCCTGGAGTACGTGGAATATTTTATTGATAGATCGGCGTGGAACGCCGTTATGGGAGTAACGTAGAATTTTCGTGAAGGTGTGGCAATTTTTGGAAAAAGAATGGAATATTCTGAAATTTATTTATTGAATTATTGATTTAAGGATGATTTGTTGAGAATTGTACACCTAGGACGTGTCCTGGAGGCATTAGAGCCCTAACCTAGGATTAGGGACGGCTTACCGAGATTTATTCTCACCTCGTTGTGGGCTCTCATTTTTCAAATCCTCCGTCTCGACAATGAACGACCCGCCTCGGAGATTCGGCATTCCTCAGAGATATGGAAACAATAATTATAGAATATCCGGTGGGGAAAGATAAGGTATATTATAAGCACACTATCACCATCGGGTGGATGTAGGAGAGCTCTTTTGGAAGCTCCATACGTACCTAGCATGGACGTATAGACATGGGGATATGCTAGTAGGTCCGCTGAAGGGCTTTGATATCCCCTATAACGGAGTTGGGGAATGGGACGCTACTCGGGCTGCCCCTCCCGATGGCATGGTGACGAGTCCAGATACCGGCCCCGAAGACCCGCAATCGGAATCGGAGATTTTGGAGCCCGAGGAGGACGCAGAGATCATAGAGCCATCGAGATGTGATCTGCCATCCGAGACGAGAGAAGGAGGAGGAGCTAGAGACTTCGTTTGATGATTGTGAGGATGGGGCCTAGGGTAGTTGGCCTCTCCACTTTTGTGCAATGTTTACTTTTGGAAGCATAGCGGGCTTCAACCACGTAATCTTTTTGTTATAGGTAGTCATAGGCTTGTACAGTGGCATCGAAGTCCTAGGTTTGTAAGTGGTAACCATTATGTATATATGTACATAAGTGTGTTGTAAGTTTATTTTTACCATCCCAAGTTATCGTAATGTTGTTGGTTTATGTACGGGGATTGTTTCGCTTCCGCGAGATTTTATCTTTGTTGGCCTTTATATCCTGGAGAATTATACAAGAATATGGCCCGTGGGGATGTTAGCAAGCTCGTAGGGTTCGGGTCGTGACACTTCACCAAGTCATTCGATATCAAATACCATCCCATTCTAGATCCGGATCGGGCTTGGGAACGTCACGTGACGACATTGTGGGTAAAGGAGGGGTTGGGGTACCTAGTGCTCTATCGCTTCACGCCTTAGCATGTGCGTCAGGGTGATTTTCTCTACAGCCCGATCTCGGGATTTGAAGGGCCGCCAACTATGGCCCCTAGATTCCATGCTTGGGATGATGGATGTCGATATGCCGATGGAGAAATAGTGGACCCAACTTAGACTCGGATTGCGATCCGATGACACCGCCTAGTTACAACTCATGAGTAGTTGTGGGTGGTGCCTTTTTAGAGACGTTTTGGATGTGGGTGACAAGGGTGACGTAGCCCTCTTTTGTGGCAGATATGAAGTTAACCCTTACCCGATCCACCTATCTTTTACCGGTCTTAGGGAGCCACTCCGAAATATGGTGTTGTATAGTGTATAGCTCGTAGGGTTAAAGATTATCTCGCTAATGAAATGAGATCCATTTTTCTGCTGAACCGTTATTGTGTATCCTACTTTACTATCCTTGCTTTGATGTGTTGTCGGGGAGTAAATCGTTTTTGTATGTGTAATTAAAGATTAAAAATGTATGGGTCGATGACGTGCCTAGGACGTCGTCTTTAATTGACCTGAGGTGTATTGGTAGAGATATTGCGGTTTCCACCCCTATATCTCCAAAGCATAATTATATAAAAAACTCCCACTCGACACTTGTGATCACCGTGAACAAGAAAGAAGGTCCCATTGATGGTGATACCATTGTACAGCGATAAGAACATCATCAATAATATGCCACTAACAACTTGCTACGCTACAATGCTGATTACGCAACCTTGCACATGCAGCCTTTGCGGGAAGATCGCCGATCTATACAACCATGTAATCGGCCCCATCTTGATGGAGACAAAGGCTACATTGGACAACACCGAGGCGATGCACATGGCCACCACCCACATAAGTTTCATGTGGCTATACTAATGATGGTGAAGCACATTTCCAAGGAGGTAAGTAAGAAAGTCATCCCGTCGACTTTATTTAGCCGTAATGGCGCCCTTGTGTCGAGGAAGTTGATAATGAGGATGAGCATTCTTTTCTTGAAGACGACTGTAATGGTCACAACGAGCTCTTTCTTTGAGGTGGTGATATCGGCCTTTTCGAAAATGCGAGGGTCGTAGGAAGTGATGGTGTCAATGCCAAAGCCCTATTAGAAGAAGTGGATTCTAACAATGTAGATGAGTATGTGCTAGATGAACAAAGTCAAGTAAAGTATGAGATCCCGCCATAGCCGTCTCCAATGCTCTACTTCGTGACATTGACAACTTCGTCGTTGCACTCGTCGAGGATTTTGACAGTGGATCATAGAAAAGGGCGGTTCACCGGAACCGCCGGTTCCGGCGGGTCCGGTTCCGAACAGCCAATTCCGGGCGGTTCGGGGCCGATTCCGGTTCCGTCTTTTAAATTTAATTTTTAAACTAATAAATAATAAAATAAATATAATAAATTATAAATTATAATCAAATTGTATATTGTAATAAAATTTGGGAAAAAAAAGAGAAAGGAGGAATGGGCTTGAACTTAATGAATTATCATTAAGCGCCTACATATCTTCTTGGGGATAGAAGAATCAAAGCCCATGTAGTTCTTTTACCTTTGATAACCCCAACTTATCTCATCGTCAATCTTCGCTACCCGTTGTGGTACCCGTGCGGTGGTATCTCCACAATCCTCGCTAAAGAATTCGTGTTCTCGATCCAATTCTTGGTGTCGAAATCGCTTTCGTCAATCGTCGACACAAGCTTGAGCTTCCACTGACTCCGGACTTAATCTTGAACGGCGAGAGTCCAAAACTAATCCTCCAAGGCGCTAAATGCTTGTTCAATTGCAAACTGTTGAAGATGGGGTTGCTAATATCCGCGAGCGATGAGGGCGAGCTACTGGGTAGTCGGTTGACCGACTCGCCACCACTCCGGGATTTGAAAATCTGTACTATTTTTTTCGTATCACGAAACTCAAATTGAGTGGTGAAATATTTTTCTATTTCATAAATACTACCTGTTACCCCTTTATGTTTTTTTTGTCTACTCTTGAGCATATCATAACCTCTACCAAGTGAACTACCGATTTCGTTTCTGAGGCAGTAGATGGTAAAGATCCACCATCATTTAAACCATATCTATTACAAAATTCTCCATGTAATGCTACTATAGATTCTCTAACCTCTCTTTATACAATTGAAACATCTATCATATCTTCCAAATGTAAACAATCATAATAATACACATTCAAATAATCTAGTAAACTATCTAATTTAACACGTGCATCAAAAACAATACCAACTAAATAGACAAGAGGAATTTTGAAATAATAATGCAACCATTTTTCTCGCATTATGAAATAGTTTGAGCTAATTCATTATCTTTTTCATATACATTAAAAACACTACCAATATTAACACATTCTATTAAAAATAAATGCGTAGTAGGATAATAAATACCAGATAAAGCATTAGTAGCATCATTAAAATTTTTCAAAAAATCTAAAAAAAATTTTGCAAACGTCTCAATGTTGCGGAAGTAAAGTAATTTCGGGAATATTTTGCGACATAAACGTACATAATAAATCTTTGTAATCAAAAGTTTGACGAAGCAACTCATACGTAGAATTCCAACTAGTCGGAATATCTTTTGGAAACCTTTTTGCCCTTCTCCCATGTTGTTTACAAAATTTTCCCCATGCTTTCATAAAATGGGCACGACTCCATAAATATTTAATTGCGCCCTTTATTGGGCGAGAGAAAACTCGAGAGTTCGTAAACCATCTTGTACACATATATTTAAAACATGGCAAGCACATCAAATGTGAAAACATTGTCCCCCAAAAGAGGGTTTGCAAATATTTTCTAATTCGGGAATGGAAGTGGTATTTATGGCTGCATTATCAAAACCAATTGAAAAAAATTTATTTATCAAATAATATTCTTCTAAAACTTGTTTAATTATTCTATAAATATTATGAGCCGAATGCTTTTCATCAAAAACTCGAAATGCAAGAAGTCTTTTTTGAATGGTCCAGTCATCACCTATCCAATGACACGTAACACCCATATAAGAATGAATTTGCCAAGGATCACTCCAAATATCACTACCTAAATGCACACGTCCATTGAATTCCATAAAACATTTTGCTAAAGTTTATTTTTATTTTTTATAAAGATGCAAAAGTTCACGTTTAAGAGTACTTACGGGAATAGTTGGTGCTTGCGGAACCAACGCAGTATTTATCAAATATTTCATATTAAAATTTTCACCAGTAGTAAATGGAGCATGATCAAGGGCAACATATTCAGCTAATGTTTGTTTATAAAGTGCATCAGTGTAACGGAATAAAGGATGAGTATTAGGATTGGCGCACCGGGAAATTTGTTGTTGTCTAGTGTCGATCCCCTTGCGTTAGATGTTTTTTTCGTCGATGCCGACGGAATGTTCCATAGCCATCTCATTTGCTAAATTTATATGTTTAGGAACAATATTTACAATTTACATTATACTTACCTTCGCTTTCGTCATATACCTTGTCGAAGTCTTGCCACAAGTCGGATGTACTCTCTCGGCCTTTCCGTTCCGGCTCATTTGCCGTCGACGTTTCTTCGGCACGAGTAGGCGGATGAAGACTTTCTTGTGTTGGGACATGCTCGACGTTCGAAATGGGAACAACGTTGATATTGTCGTCATCGTCTTCCCAACATGCATACTCACAAGGATCACATCTAGGAATAGGATATTCGGAATCTCCCATCGTCATCTTACCCTTTCTAGTATTTCTGCTTCCACTTGCCATTTTTGAGAAAATTGAGGGGGATTCAGAGAATTGAGAATTTGAGAGAATGTGAGAGAATTTGATAGAATTGTTGAGAGGATTTGTGAGAAAAATGAAAGAAAAGGATATGTATTTATAAAAAAAATTATCAATTTTTTTTTTTAAATTAATCAAAGCAACGGCCATTTGGCCGTTGCAGGCAGCTGAAGAGCCAACGGCTCTTTCGGGCCAGGCCGGGGGCCCATCCCAAGGGCCCCCTTTTTTTTTTTAAGGGCCGGTTCCAATTTTTTTCCAAACCGGAACCGGCCCCGAGGCCGGTTCCGGTTCGGTTTGGGCCCGTGGGTTCGGTCAACGGGCCTGTTCCGGGCCCAAATGGCCATCTCTAGTGGATCATCTCCGCAAACTCCTTAATTTGTCTTTAAAGAGTTCACGAAATTGTCCCATCATTAAAATCTCTATTGAGTGCAATGATGACATTGTTAATGTCACCAAATAAAGCACCAAAGGGGGTTGGTGGTGAAATCTCTTCCTCTACCGATCCCGTCCGTTCGCCACATCATTATCTGCGCCGATGGGATCTAATTCTTGTAAAAAGCATTTGGAAATGACGTCATCATCCTTTACATCCCTCGCATTTGCGAGAAAACCAGCATCACCTCCTCCGGCAAAAATCTTCTCGCAACCATTGTCGTTAGCTTAGTAAATCTTCTTCCTCAATCGAGTCGGGAGCATCCACGGGACTATCTTCTTGATCGTCCCTCTCAAAATGTGCCTCACCATCATCGACCATATTCACACGAAACTCATGTGAGTGGTACCCATGTGCATCGCATCGGTGTTCTCGTACGTGGCATTCTTGATGGGGCTGATCATGTGGTTGTACTACTAGAAGATCTTCCCGCTAAAATTGCTCTCATAGGGATACGCAACCAGCATCGCCATGATTTGAGTGATGAGTGGAGTGTTAAAATTGATATTATTGACATTCTTATTGCTGCATAAGGCAATCACCATTGACGAGCCCTTCTTCTTATTCATGGCGATTGCGAGCATTGTGTGGGTGTTTTTCTACACTATGATGCCAAAAACGCAAGGGGTGAGGCCAATATAAAAATGGTATTGGCCATGAATCAAATTCTTTCATTGATTTTAAGAAAGGTAAAAAAGTTTACTATGGCACGGAAGGCATCTCCTCATAAGATGGTTGTGCATATGAAAAAAAAATTGAGTGGAAACATCGCGATATCAATACTTCAAGCCTTCAAAATTCAAATTTTGACAGACGAAGGATCGAGAGTCGGTCAACTATAGTAGTCTAGTAAGACTTTTGCTTTGCAAGGTCCAATTATACAATGATCAATTGATTTGGTCGAACTTTATTCAATGCATTCCATTTCGCACACAAGGAAGATATTTTCGTTGTTCTTGAAGGAAGTATTCTCTCATCTAACCAACCATCGATTCCCGTATAAGCGCACTAGAAAATTTTCCCTCTCGAACCATATTCCAAAATTTTTCCCTCTCTCGTTAAAAAAATCAATCAATCGCGAGGAGAAAGCGATCATTGTCCCGCAAGTACAAAGCGTAGCCGCCACTAATCCCTCCGATGTGACAATTCTAGAGTCTAATTCAAGAGGGAAATTTTTTTGGTGTGCTTATAATGAAATCACCGATTGGTTAGATGAGAGAGAATAATTCCTTCAAGAACGACGAAAATATCTTCGTTTTATGCGAAACGGAGGGCGTCGGATGAAGTTGGACCAGATCAATTGAGCATTATCTAATTGGACCTTACAAAGCCAAAGTCAAACTAGACTACTATAGTTGACCGACTTTCGGTCCTTCGTCTAGTCATTACCTTTTCTATTATGCTCCAATTGCCTGGAAGTCACCCGCGTCCTTTCCTTTAAAAAACAAACAAACAAACAAACAAACAAACTAAGGTTCGCACCAAATAGGCGGGTCGGGGAAATGGTTCGAATAACCAGGATGAGCCTGGTCCACTAGAGGTGTCATTATGGGTTCATAGACCCATTGTTTGACTTATTTTACACAAATGGATTAATGGGTTCTAGGTAAATGAAGCCCCAAAAGTAATGAACCGGGCACCCCTTACTTCCACATGGTGGCTAGCAAGTTAGCATTTCGCCACTTAATTGTATTACTATTGTTGGAATATATAAATATTAAATCACGCATCCTTCTATCGCCTTAAGCTTTTAGAGCAAGTGATCGTGGTCCTGTCAAATATTTCATAGTATCAGAGCTTTTCTAGGAAAAGCTATTTTTTATTCTCAAATAGCATCCTCGCCTTCTTCAACATCCTGTTTTGATCTCGAGTACCATCCCTAGCTTAATAACCCAAGTACTTAGATCCACGAGATACCGGAATTCCTGCAAATTCCATCTCCCGTCCGAAGAATTGGAGTCAAGCTCATAGGAGACAATTTTGTTATTTGGAGGGCATGCCTATTACCATGTCTTCGAGCAAGTAAACCGCTACCAATTGTGGAAGGATCTTCAAGTATGTCCACCTAGCCAAATTGTACAAACAACAAGCAGATGAAACCACCACCACTATTTCAAACCCCAAGATATGACGAGTGGGTAACACGCGATCAAATCGTACTTGGGTGGATTCTTAGGACAACATCCGACACTATCGTAGGCTAGCTTTTCAAATTTCAACACATCCGTGAAGCATGGGAACTCCTTGGTACATCTTATACAGCTCATAATTTTGCTAGAGCAACTCATCTTAGAATGCAACCGCAAGCTCTTCGAAAAGGTAACCAAATGGTTACGAAATTTCTTCAACAAGCCACTATTCTTGTAGAACAACTCACTTTGATTAGCGAGATCATTTCCCCTTATGAGTATCAAACTCACATTTTTCGTGGATTGGGAGCCAAATATCAAAGCCTTGCCGTATCCATATCGGTGCAAAGTCAAAATCAAATAATGACTAGAGATGCCCTTCACGGTTTCATATTATCCCATGAAGCACACTTAGACCTCATGGAGTCTACTTGTTGCTCCGCCGGCTGCATTTGCTGCACATTTTGATGGATCTACAATGGTTTCCTTACAACCTCAAAGATCACAACAATAGCATGCTATCGGATATTCTCGACGTAATGGGCATTCTTTCCAAAATCGAAGTCAAGAAGGAAGAGACAAAAATTATCGAGGGGCTGGACAACAATATAACAATCGAATCTCAACACTAATTTCAATCCGTCTTTTGGCAATAACAAGAGTCAAAGATGAAGCAATCTTCGATGTCGATTTGCAAATGTACACGGTTATAGTGCCAATGTTTGCCGTGATGATATCTTCCGTAGCCACCATCCGAATTTTCTCCTCAACTCAACTTGGCTGAAAATCCTCCTCTACCTTCTATCTTCTCCAGTGAATCCTGGTATCCCGATTCTGGTGCTATCCACTATGACAAATAATCCTTTTGTTATGTTTAATGTTCAGCCTTATTTTGAATCCCAAAGAAGTCACCATAGGTAACGGGTCCCATCTACCCATTACTCACACGAGTAGCTATGTTTCTCATTATTGTCGTATGTCTAATGTTCTCGTTTTTCCCACAATCAAAAAAGAATTTGCTATCTATACATCGGTTTTATCAAGAAAACAACTGTTATTTCCTATTCTCACTAAACTCCTTCTCGTGAAGTGTCGTACATACACAGGAGGACTACTTCAAGGGGAAACCGATCACGATCTTTATTTCATTCTAGCCTCTTCTTCGCAATAGTCATCTCCGTCTATGTTCCAAGCCTCCGCAACCAATCTTGTTCGTCTGTGGAAAAACTAACTTGGTCATACCGCCTTCCCAATTGTTTGTCAAGTTCTAAATAAATCACCCATGGCACTCTCACCGTGTCTTGCGTGTATGTCTATTAAGAGTCAAAATCAATTTCATGCACCCACCTATCATAGGTCTACCTTTGCGTTGAAGTTAATTCACTCTAATGTATAGGGTCCAGCTCCTATAACCTCTACATCTAATAATCGGTATTATATTTGTTTGGTTGATGATTATTCCAAATTTACATGGCTATACTTGTTGCAATCTCACGATCAATTCCTCTCCATTTTCTCTATGTTCCTCAATTTTGTGGAAAATCAATTTTCCACCATAGTCAAAGCCATTCGGTGTGATAGTGCATGCGAATTTGTCTCGGCCTCTTTTAAGTGTTTATTATAGGATCGTGGCATTCATAAAAGGACCTCATGTCCTCATCAACATCATCAAAATGGCACAGTCGAGAGAAAGCATTGCTATATTGTTGAAATGGGCCTTTCAATGCTTAACCATGCTTTTGTGCCGCCTTGCTTCGGAATTTTACATTTGAGAATGCAAGTACATATTATCGCTCACCGCCGACACCAGTTCTATAGAACTGAAAACCATGGGAGACACTTCATAAAGTTGTTCCCTCTATTCAACACCTTAAGGTTTTGGAGTGTGCGGTCTACTCCAATCTTCGATCTTATGCAGAGAACAAGCTCCAATCTAGATCTCATTTATGCATTCTTCTAGGATATCCATCAGGGTACAAGGGCTACCGTTGTTATTCTCTAAAAGATCGTCGCATCTACATTACCAACAATGCAATTTTTGATGAGCAATTATTTCCCTTTGCTACCTCCGGTCCAACGGATGCTTGTCAAACCACTATTGTGGCTCCAGAATGTCTTATACTCCCTCTATTTTTGAACAACGTGCAACAACCTCGATCAATGGAGCACATCTCTACTACTCCAATTAATTTTCTTTCCACCGTACGGGTTCAGCAAAATTCTCCAATACCTTTTTCAAAATCGAGTCATCTTTGCCCCTAGATCTACCCATTACTAATGATCGACTCAATAGTGACAACACCTCCAACTCGCCTTCTTTGGCGGTTGCCTCATCTCATCCTATGGTGATAAGGCTACGGTATGGAACTTTGGCCCAGCGTTAACTTCGGGCCGATCACACTTATGCCTTGCAATCCGAAGCTTCCTCAATATAGATACCAACTTCCTTCACTCAAGCAAATAAAGATCTAGCATGGCGAGCAGCTATGAATGAAGAATACACTCGCCTTGATGCACAATTAGACCTGGACCCTTGTACCTTCACCGCAGCTTGTGGAAACCCATTGGTTGTAAATGGGTATTTCGAGTCAAGCTAAAGGTTGACGGATCTCTTAAAAGATACAAGGCTCGGTTAGTGGCCAAAGGCTTCCGTCACGTCCCGAACCCTACGGCCGTCGACATCCCACCTGGCCAACAAATAAGTACGGTTCTCTAGGATCCAAAGGCCAACGGATATAACACTTGCGGAAGCGAAACAATTCCCCGTACGTAAATTAATTAACATCACGATGACTTACGACGGTAAAACAACTTATGTAAATATACACAATTGTTACAACCTTCAAACCTAGGGCTTCAGAGGCCATCAGACAAGCCCTGTGACCACCTATAACAAAAGATTACGTGGTCGAAGCCCGCTATGCTTCCAAAAAAAAAACTCTACAAAAGCTCAAGAGGCCAACTACCCTAGGCCCGTCCTCGCTATCCGGTACGATATCGACTCTCGCCTCCAACTCATCCTCGTCAAGCTCAGGGGCTGTTCCGCATCCGATCGCTCTACAACCTCCCCATCTTCTCTTGGTACCATGACCTTGGGGAATATCGAATCGTGACATTTCGAAATTCCTATCCTTTTGAGGTTCATGAATGAGAAATGATCTATCAATGAATTTCGGTTGTATTTCGCTCGGATCCGATCAATCATGGGTTAACCGACCAAAAAGGGAAAGGCTAACGCGCGACAAGGTACGTGGACCTAGGAAACTCAAATAAGAATTGGCATTTTGACCATAAGGATTGCAGAGGGGATATTTTGATCCAATAAATGACGATCATGGAACGATTATGGAATTCATTGCTAGTATTGTACGATTGGTACGTGGGTGACTCCGCTTAACCAATGTATAATTTGCGAATTTTTCCTAAATCGATTTTCCAAGATCGAAACCTATGGACTAGTGATAAACCTTAGCAATTACATGACAATCAAAATGGCCATGACCGGAGTACGCCTAAGAGTGATGAAAATCACCGAGTCGATACGCGTAACGTCGGCAAAAGCCCGCCCGTCGGTTTGAAATGAACCGAAATTTCAATTGATAGAAAATGAATCAAGAAATGAAATCTCAAAATTGGAACAATGGAATCAAAGAATTCAAGTTTTGGATATGGATTTGACATAGTCTCATTGAGAGTAATCTGTGGTGGAAAATTCAACTTTTCGGCCGTCGAGAGCGAAATGACCGTTTTACCCTTTGAGGAGTAAATTCGGTTTAATATCACAAAAGGGAAATTTGATCTTTGGATCCTTATCCCAGCTGAATATAGCAGAAATGAAGAATTATTGGGGTCAATGTTGGTCAAATAAGGGTTGAGATATTATTTGCTCAATGACAAGTGTCATTAAGGTGTGGTAACTCATTAATTACCCTTCTAGAAGCCTTTTGGAGGATAAACAGCCTTTTATCTCTTTCCCTCAGCCATTTCACGACACCACCATCTGCATCTTCATCTCCATCTTCATTTTTTCTTCACCTTACACGAGCAGAATTGCTCAGTCCAGACCAGAAATTGCCACCGGATTTGTTGCCGTTCCGAGCTCCAACCGTCAGCTTCCAGCCACCAAGCCGACCACCCTCACCTTATTCATCCTCTTGCCGAACTATTTCAAGTGGAATCAAGTCATTTGGCCAACTGAGGAATTCTGGCCATCGATTCTCCGCGAGTCGCCGGAAACTGACTCAACCGGAGGTAGGCTGCTGTTGGTATTTTATTGGACCACCAAACGGACGAATTTTGAGCTCAAATTTTGGTGAAGTTTAGTAGACATGTATATGATGTTGCTGTAAATTTTTGGGCGAAAATGAATGAAATCTTGACCTTGAACCACTGTTGTGTTCAAAGGAGCAGAAACTGTCCAATGGCGGATCAGGAAGGAACTAGCGCCAAACGAAGACCAACCGGTGTCACCTTGAGCCAAAACTTTCGGTGAGGCCCCTTAATACATATAACTTGGTGTTAGCAAGTATATTGATGGATAAATTGAAGGATTAGGTTGAGTTGTGGACTGTTTGAGCTGGATTGAAACAGAACAGGGGGTACCCTGTTTCTGTTCTGTTCTTACTGAGTTAGAGGGGGCTGTTTGTGATGGAATTGAGATGTAATTTGATCCGTTGTTGGGACATGTTAGGGAGTCAAGAAGGTTGTTATTGAGGTGTACTAGTTGCGGGGTTGAAGTTTGATTAGTTATTTAGTCGAAATTGTCGAATCGCCGCTGAGTATATTGCTGCCCTGTTGTTTTTGGACAGCGAAGTCTTGTGCCGAAATCAAGTCGATCAAGAGGCTTTTGGGATTATTTTGCTATTGGGAATTGAGGTGAGTGACCCCTAACCTTTTATTAGGAAGTTCGGACGCGACTGGATGTTGTCCTTGAGATGTTAAGCTCGAGGGTTGGACTATCGATCGATCTTGAGTGTAAATGAATCGTGTGTGTGCTTGCTGCGTTATAATTGCTATGTTGGCATGATCATGATGATGTGCTAGTAGATTATTTTGATTGCCTATATGGTAGTGCGAGACCGATTTTAGAGCCCCTGTTGTGTGAAAGCACGTCATTCCAGGGTAAAGATGGGGATGTTCGATTACTAAATGTTCCTCATGTTGTAAGCAAGTAAATAATTGTTGTGCTACCTCATTTGTCTGGATTCCTTGAGGAAGAGCATTATAATAAGGAAATATCCTGAGGCGATGTAATCGCGGTTCCGGGATTTGTGATATAAAGAAATATCCCGAGGCGATATAATCGCGGTTCCGGATTTGTTAAATAAGGAACTATCCCGAGGCGATGTAATCGCGGTTCGGGATTTGTGAAATAAGAAAATATCCTGAGGCGATGTAATCGCGGTTCCAGGAGTTGAGAAATGACCCGAGGCGAGGTAATCGTGGTGCTAGGGGATGTGGAATTGAGAAACACCCTCGGGCGATGTAATCGCGGGGTCGTGATAGAACTATCTTGCGTCATAAGTGACGAGATAATGCATTTTATTAAGCTGTACGAAGGTTTGGCCATGCATGCCATTGTTGTTTGATTGTTATAAGAGCGAAAGCTCGATTTGATGCCTTGAGAAAGTACGGTGCCTTGTTTTCGTATGTTGAGTGCGCATGTTTATGCTTGTTTTGTTCGGTGGGACGAATAGCCTAATCTAGGGTTAGGATAGCTCGCCGAGACGTAAGTCTCACCCCTTTATGGGATCATTTTTCGGATCGCGGGGATTGAAGATGCTTGTTGTTCGTAGCGTACATAGTGGACTTAGAGGTTTGGGGACTCTTGAGCAATCTTTTGGGATGTGGTTCTCAACTGGACTGGTTATAGTCTTTTGTAGTCTTGTGTAGTCCGTTCTGTAATGTCGATGTTAGGCGGCGTTGTTAATAGCCCTATATATATATTTTGGTTGTACCAACTAGCTTGGTGTGTATGTAAATGTTTTATCCCGTTTTCTCATTGCGTGTTAGAATTATTGGAGATTCGAAGTTTTCTTAAGTCTTCCGCATGAGTCTCATTTTAGTTGGACCGTGAGATTGTATCCTGGGTATGTTTACGGCAAGGCGGATGTGGCGCGCTCAAGTCGAGGCGGGTTGTGGAATCTCCGTGCGGATTATTCATTGCGTGCGAGTGTCGAAAAACAACGAACCCACGACGGGTGAGATAAAATCTCGAAGCTAGCCCCTAACCCTAGGTTAGGGCTCTAGTGCCTCGACAAGTTTTAAAAACAGCAACTTTTCAACATATCCTTGTTCACCTCAATAATTCAACTAATAAATCCCGAAATATTCCATACTTATTCCAAAATTCCCACACTTTCTCAAATATTCTACGTTACCCTCATATTGATATTTCACGTCTCGTGGAATAAATAAATATTCCACGTTGCTCCAAAGCCCGCGTTCCACGCTTTAGGCTATCGTATAAAATTCCACGTTACTCCACGACTTCATACAAGTTCATAACATTGAGCCTCGGACCATTATGAACACGGCTCCATATATATATATACTAGGGTCTCGCCATAGGAATACGACCCTTAAATCTCGGTCTCGGACACATAGGAACACGACCGGATTAAGTCTCGGACAATTAGTCGAACACGACTCACTTTGGTCTCGGACGACTTAATTGAACACGACTTTCACACTTTCTGTCTCGACAATCGACGAATACGGCTCACTTTGGCCTCGAACGACTTGATTGAATACGACCTTCATACTTTCTGGTCTCGGACAATCGGACGAATACGGCTCACTTTGGCCTCGGCGACTTGATTGAATACGACCTTCATACTTTCTCGGTCCGGACAATCGACGAATACGGCCACTTTGGCCTCGACGACTTGATTGAATACGACCCATAAATCTCTCGGACACATAGGAACACGACCGGATTAAGTCTCGGACAATTAGTCGAACACGACTCACTTTGGTCTCGGACGACTTAATTGAACACGACTTTCATACTTTCGGCGTAATACGCCTCGGGATATTATAATACTCATAACCCCGCGTTAACGCCTCGGGGTATAATAATAATAAAGCCGCGTCACAAGCCTCGTGCAACATATGGTCTTATGAAATACGAACGCGTCATACGCCTCGGGGTAAAATCCCACATTTCCTCTCTTTCATTCCACTTAAGACCATATACCACAATAATTTCCCGATCACTGTCCGATACCACACGATCCTTTAAATACTTCCGATCGATCAATCCTTGCCACCGATTTGCTAGATTCCTTGATTAGATCAGACCATCCGGTCTCACCAACTTTCTCCAACAAAGATCGGACCATGCGATCTCTCCAATTTTCTCAATTGCCCAATCGAGACCACTCGATTAAATTGTCTGGGCAAATACTGATCGAACCACGTGATTCACTCGCGTTAGAGAATTAATACATCGGGGCCACCCGATTAATTTATGCTACCACAGAATTCAATCCACGCAGGCACCATATTATACTAACGCGCAGTAAATTAATAGCGTACAATTAAAAGTACACTAACGTGAGAATTGATCCAGGCCGAACCATATTAATTTCTAACGTACAATTAATTCACGACTATAGTACTAAACTATAGTAACACCACATTTATTTAATATCGTGGCATAACGATATGTTGTCACATATAAAGTAACTATAGTTAGAATATAATCCAACCATGGTTAAAACAATAACTAGAGTCAAGGAATAACCTAACCATGATTAAATACTTGCATAAAGTAACTAGAGTTAGGCATAAAGTAACCATGGTCCAACTTTGACCATACCCAAATCCTCTTGAATTCACTATTCACTTCAAGAACATGATTTCTCTCTCCTCCTCCCCTTCATTCTCGGCCAGGCATGAAAATGGCCAAAAACAACCAATTTTTCACCCAAATCTACTCAATCTCAAGTCCCTTAGCAACCTAGATACCTAATCAAGGTTTAGGAACCAACTTACTTGATTTCTAGCCCAATCCTTTGGTGAAAATCATTGGAAACCGAAGCAAAACTCCCTCTCTCAAACCGGGTCGATTTGCCTCATCCGGACCTTTGCCCCTTCAAACGGACCTCAAACCGACATCGGACGAAAAAGTTATGGCCGGAGCAGTGGGCTGTCGGGACGGGGCGAGTTGGGCGAGAGAGAGAAGTGAGAAAATTGTGTGCAAATGAAGAAGATGAATATGGTGGGTAGATAAGCTAGGCTAGGATATTTTTGAGATGAAAAGTTTGACTAGAATTCTTGGTCTTAGAAATGATGAGACAAAGACTTGTGGGTCCCACCAATAATTCATCTCCTTTCCCATATCCGTCCGATTTCACTTTTCGAACACTTTGGGGCGAATCGTGAAATACACATGCTCGGGATGAGGCGACATCCAATATCTTAATATTGAAATCCTTGAAAGTCCGACGTTCATTTGAAGTCCAATTCATTTCAATTGTTGGCATTCTTTATTGTCGGATATCGATTTGAAATTTCATTCAATCATTAGCTTGGAAGACGGTCGAAATTCGAATGGCTTCAATCAACAAGAAAGGGTAGATTTCCATCAAACTTTTAGTCGCGTGGTAAAACATGTAACAATTCGCACCGTTATTTCTCTTGCCTTCGATCAAGGATGCAGCTTCGACAATTGGACGTGAAGAATGCTTTTCTTCATGGTCATTTTGAAGAGGAAATTTATATGCAGCAGCCTCCAAGCTTCGTCGACTCTACTCATCCTCACCATGTATGCCATTTTCAACGTTCACTTTATGGATTGAAATAGGCACCTCTTGCATGGCACCAATGACAAAGTTCTTTTCTTCGTTCTCTTGGGTTTCAAGTATCTCACGCTAACTCCTCTTTATTTGTGCTTCACTCGGCAAAGATACAATGCCCGACCGGTCACGACTCCTTGTGTTACCTTGGTATTGACCCGCTCTTTATCGCAGCGCAGAGCTTTATTTCATGATCCTACCTTATATCGTAGTGTCGGCGCTCTCTAGTACCTTACCATCACTAGGCCGGACCTTGCCTATGCGATCAATACCGCGTGTCGGTTCATGCATGCTCCCACCAATGCACATTGGCAGTTCGTTAAGCATATTTTGCATTTTCTTCGTAGTACTACTAATTATGGCATTATGCTTACTCGCAACTCTACTTGTCAACTACATGCTTACTCCAACGTAGGTTGGGCTAGTGACCATGACACTTGTAGGTCCGTCGGTGGTTACGGTGTCTTTCTTGGATCCAATCTTATTTCTTAGAGCTCCCGTAAACAACGGAGCGGAATTTAAGTGTCTAGCCGATACAACGGCCGAGCTCATATAGATAGATGCCTTATTACGCGACCTCCATGTCTCTTTGCCGAGTCCTCCTGTCTTATGGTGTGACAATATTTCGGCCATTTACCTCATCTGGTCATCTCGTTTTCATGCCCAAACAAAGCATGTTGAGATTGACTATCATTTTGTTCGGGAACGGGTGGTTCAAAAGCAACTCCATGTTCGAGTACATCTCCTCCATAGATCAGCCTACGAGACATATTCACCAAAGCCCTATCTACCACTCAATTTCATCTATTGCGGTACAAGGTTATCGTGAGATCTCTCACATCGGCGTGCGGGGGATGTCAAAGGATATCAAATCTAGAATCGATATTCAACGGATCTTTAGCAACCATTCCCGATATTCAGCAATCGCTTGCAATCACTCCTTGATCTTTTCTAATTTATTGTTGATTTGTTTATATCCTTAATTTCTTATAAATAGAAGTCTGTAAAGAGAGAGATAAGTATGTATAAAAACATTCATCTAAAATACAATAAAGTTTTAAGTTTTTACATGGTATCGAGAGCAAGAGGTCCCGAGTTCAAACCTTTTAAGGCCCCTATTTGCCTCCCCAATAAATATGTCCACGCTTCGTACTAGGCAAAAGACAAGACTAAGCGCAAGGGGAGTGTTGGAATAAATAAATACTAAATCACGTCTTCTTTTATCATCTTAAGCTTTTAAAACAGGTTGGTCGTGATCCCGTCAAATTTTTTAACAGCAATAGAATAACAGTATTGATCATGCAAAATTCAACTTCCTATGCATCGAATGTTAAGAAAAAAGAAAGAAATGCATACCGGTGCTGCAGATTCTTGAAAGAGGATATACCTGAACCACTGCGCGAGCAAATGAGTAATCTTGACGTGTTCGATGGCTCAAAGAGGAACCACGGTTGGACTTTCATGAGCTGCTGGTGACTGCTTGGGGTGGTTCAGGGCGCCGGAAAACCTGTGAAGGAAAAGTTCAAGTGCAACAGGAGTAGAGGACTGTAGCGAGGACTGGCGAGACGTGCGGAGAACTCGAAACAAACGCAAGGGCACGGTGGGTGGGAAGTGTCAAGTTGCTGGATCTTCAGGATAGAGAGCAGCAGCATCCACTGAGCAAGGCCGGCGCTACCAATGAGGCTCAGCAAAGAGCGGTGGTAGTTGCTAGTGGTCGTCTAGCTCGGGGCGCAAGCGGGAGGCGGGACATTCAGGGGCTAAATAACACTCTCATCTCAAAATTTTGAAGGAAATGGGAGACGCTTAACAGTAAAAGCAAATCATTGTTATGCTAAAATATCCGACGTCTTTCCAGGAGCGTTCGCATGTTATCTCATTCCCCTCTCTAAGTGGAGCGAATTCCGAGCGTAAAGAGTGAATTTGTCTCAAAACATACCAGAAAGAGAGAGAAATCCAGAAAGACGCCGGGCTTGGGACTCTTCATGGGTGATTCCTCTTATGGAAGCTTTCTATTTGAACGAGGTCTCTTTTGTTAGGCTGAGGCCAATGTTAAATATGGTATGGGCCGTGTGATTTTAATTTGATTGTTTTCCCATTCAAAGTCCAGTTTCAGCGTTTTGAGGGCCGGTTGTTGGCGAGGAGCCTTACCGGTGTGGGTCAATGTAATTTTGGTGGTTCAGGTATTCATCAACGTCGTTTCGGTGGTCCAGATATTCATCAACAGTGACATTCTCTCCGAATATGTCTTCTCCAACCTCCTCCTCAACCTCTCGTAGCATGTCATGCTCGGCGTGGGAGCAATCTCCTCGGTCGTGCTCACCTTCGCAATCCTCCCCATGCCGGAATCCCCCTTCATGGCTCATTTTATGAACCTAATGTCTTTCTTAACATTTTATATATTTTCTTATGTTCTTAACATATTGAACCTCCACCTTGATTAATAAAGTCAATTCCACATTGTCTCTGCAAGGCTTGTTTTGTGGGGTGTAACATGTATATATTATATGTTTCACTTTTATTACATAAGTAATTACTTGAGATAAAATAATGACAATTGGCTTGTATGCCAACATCCCGAGAGCGCTTGCTTAAAAAAAAATTATGCTGGTAATTTTTCTCATAGACAACGATTCGATATTCTTTTACTTGATATATACGAATGGGGTGGTTGCAAAGTTGAAGGTTCGGATATGCTATGTTAAAGAAAAACAAACGTAAATCTCAGCCAAATCCATATAGCTTTATCACAGATTGGTATAGTACATTTACTATCTATCCCACGACTAATCTTTGGTGCATCAGATAATCAGTAACAGATTTAATCACATCCATCAACAACTAAGAAGTTATTCACATTGTGACATTAATGAGAGCATCGTGCGGAGTAGAGGATCTTCGACCACTGCCAAGCACTGCAGAAGCAGAGACATTCAATATGGTCGTTGCCCGACGTAGTTCCCCACCGGGTCATAGTTGCAACTCATGAACACGTCCCCATCGTCACAGACCACGCGGGCGCACCCGATCCGCCTCGTCGTCTTCCAGACGATCTGCGTGTAGTGACCGCACACCTGGCCTTCCTCGCACGTGTTGGTCGCGTACGTGTAGTACTCCTCCTCCGCAGCCCACGCACCCACCGCGTCGCTCGGCGTCCACGACGACCCGCTCCCCCAGTATATGTTCTCTCCTAGCTTGAACCCGCCTTCCGGGAACGAATGCTCCGCTTTGCAGTCCGACTTCCTCTGGCCGGCCCACCACCTCGCGTACCTTTCTTACTACCAAGTCACATTAGTAGCTTGAACAATTTATAAATGAGATTTCCCTTACTTGTTTCCGATTAGAAGTTCTAAGCTCTTCTCTAAAGTTTCTACATTAAATTTATAAAGTATAATTTCTATTCGGTTAAGAATTGCGCCGAGAATCAAGTGGCTAAGGAATGAACGGACCAAGAGAAGCGTCAGCCAAGCTTTCAATAGTGGTAAAATATTCAAGTGATGGCCATTTGAAGCCCGATATTTACACATCAATGACAGTTTCGTTCACAATCTTTCTCTCGTCTTGATGAGAGATGCGAGACACCAGAGTCTTGATAGGAATAGAATGACATCGTCGTTAACGTACCGCTCGAGCTCGAAGTCCCACATCAGCGGGAGCTCCCACTTGGAGGCTCGGACGAGGTTGTGAGCGAACAAGAACTGGAGGGACTCGCCAATGCAGTTCCAGCAGAGCTGCTTGGAGACCCTGTATACCGTCTCGTTGTCCGGCTTTGAAGAGAGCAGTTTGGCTTGGAGCTGCGGAGGGAGATAGGGAGCGGCCGAGGCAGCAGAGACTCTGCTGCTGCTGCTGCTGTTCGTGAGGAGTACAAGGAATACAAAGAGTGAGCGGGGACTGCCCATGGTTCGTTCTTTGGGGGTGGGAGCGACCGTGGGTGTTGCAGAGGTCCTCGCTTCTGGCTTTATATGGATTCTAACAAGGGGTCTGGGGGACATGATCCTAATATCAATTATTTCTCTATAATTTCCAAAACCGTTGGCTCATGAAATATTTCACTGACCCCACAAATCAAATAAGACGAGCGAGCCGGCCCAAACCTTCAAACCTTAATGGACGGTCGAACGTGGGATTGTTCGCATTTGAAGTTGAGGAAATCGAACATGTACCCTATACTATGCCACCTCATACACACGAACGATTGTTCCTTGCAGCGTATGGTAACACTCTTGGCTGCGGCGTATCTAATATATTTCCTTGAATCCCCATCACCCATTTTCATAGTACCGTGACAACATAAAACATGTTATTGTTAAGGCCGTATGGGACAATTTACCGCGACATAGACATGATATGAATACACAAATGTGTGCTACATCTCCTTCATGATATCGCCTGGTTCTATATTACATCTTAAGCAGTCTCGTGATCATGATTCGAAATGAAATGATTTTTAGAATGGTAGACATCGACCTGAAGATGATACGTGGACATAAAATCTTCTACAAAGCAAAGAATTTGGTTCACCTGACTGAATGGAGAGTGGAATATGCAGCAGTGGAATAATTGGAAGTTGGATGAATCTGGGCCAAGTAAATTGGCAAGTTTCAAGCACGCGCTTCGGGCGTTTCGCTGGCATGAGATTTCGATACATAAACGAAATGATTGAAGGGCTTCTCGTGAACCAGCGCAGGGTGGTTTTCTGTTGTTGAACTGGACACCCGTGAACTCGTCTTGTTCGCATTATAGGACGAGATTGTCCACGCTAGGCCATTCTAGAACTCCACGAATTCTGCTGAGGCAAACCCAATCAAAGAGAATGGATTTATGTATTCTTTAATCACTTGAATTTCTGTATGCCACTCAAATGAAAGCTACAAAAATTAGCCAACTAGGTGGCAACGATGCCTCCTTTATCACTGTCAACTTCATACAAAAAAGGTGGAACTCCCCGGAGGTGGCCGAATAGCTACATGGTGAATTTGAGTGAGATAAGAGTATGCAGAAAAGAAAATTGTGTAATTTATGTGTATTTCGTAATCAAGAGTACATAAGGTATTTATAAACTTTACAAGATTAGTATCTACGATAACAATATAATATAATATCAACCGCAATCAAATAGAATCAATCAAGAAAGTTAATATACAATCTTAAGAGATATACAAAATTAAGAAAAATATGAATTTTTTTTAATTATCATCCAATTATCTCTAACAAACCACTCAAATTCAAAGTGACGTAGAAGTAGTCAATTGGAGTTCGAAAAACAAATGCCCAAGTAGATGTACCTTAGTGAAGACCTAAGTATCTTATCGGCCGATGAGTGGAGACAAGACGGACAATGCCACGAAGCATGTGATTTCATATGGACTAACGGTCTGTTTTAATATGATTGTTGAGCTTATAAAAGACATTATTTATGCTTTATTGGAATGGCACTCCTATTATCGTATTAATCTGTTCCATCAGTATAACGGACTTCCATATCATCTAATAACCATCACAACTAGATAATTTCGATGTCGTATCAGCCTCGGATTTGATAAGTAATTGGGTTCTTGTGGCAATTTCGAACAAAAAGTAAATAAATGAAGGGAAAGGAAATTGGATGATAATGAGAAATGCGATAGAAATAAAATAAACAGGACAAATTGTAGAGTAAAATTATAAGCGTTGTTAACTATTCGGATCCTTTACAAAGAGTCGGTCTCCGATTATACGGCCAAGTACAAGTTGCAACCTTTGGTGAAGGTTATTTCGATACATTCTATCCCTAGATTCACGGACTGGCTTTGGCAATCGCTCTTCTTATCCTTTGGACAATTTGAATTGCGGACTTATCTACTCCGCTTATCCGTTGGTGTAGCATACCGATCTTGTGGTGTCACCGATGTTTCATGCAGCCTAGCGTCAACTACATCATGTTGTTGACAACCAATTCATGTTATAATCTAGGCCTTTCAGTAACAAACCATTCTTATGGGCTCTCTAATTATTTGAAGCTATGATGTCCTGAAATTTCGACGTACGTAAGATAAGCGAACTCAATTTAGATCCAACTATGAATTCCAGTTTGTTTTATAAAATTGGATTTTGAGGATTTAAGTGCCAATGGTTGGATTATTCCTGAGATGTCTATTAGAATAGATTATGCTTCGATAGTTCGGTAGTCAAACAACGGGATCGAGACCCTTGCGCCCAAGTCTAACCGTAATAGAGCCGAGTTGTGAGAAGACCAAAATACCCTCCGCCCAAGTGTGCCAAATGTCCAACCAGTCTTAAAATACCAAATAACCAAAATGTCCCTCATTCATGTGCAAAATCCAAGATATTTGAATCTTGTGGGCCCCACCTTCACATCAAGCCTTTTTCATCTCTCTCTCTCTCTCTCTCTTCTCCTTCCCCCTCACTCTCTTCCTCTTGCTTGACCGCCCTCTCCCCTTCGGCACCATCACCCCGACGCCACTTCCTCCTTCCGTTGCTCCGCCGCCCGCTGTCCTCCACTTCCCTCTCGTCATCTCGCACCGGTTGATCCCCTTCCAACCTCGTCGGTCCCTCGTCCCACCGTCGTCATCTTCTTACAGTGAGCAATCTCGACTCTCAGCTCCCACCAAAGGCCCATTGTCCTCCATCCTCCTCCTTTGCTCGTTGCCGCCCACCGGCCGCCTCACGCCGCTACGTACCTCCATCCAACCTCATCATCAAGCACTATGACCACCGAGCGGCACGTTGACCAACTGCGACCTCCACCGACATTGCTTCAATGCCCTCTCACCCTCATGACCCAACAACCTAAACACCCTCTCCCTTGGTTCCACCCTCCACAGCCGCTACTCCGCAACTCGTTGCCATTGCATCGTAGCCCGCCTCGGCTTTACCGACCACCGCCCACTCAAGGAACCCATGACCGCACTACCCTAGGCCGCCTACCGTCTTGTCCTCCGTTGCCATAGTAACCGATCCGTACCCTTTGTGGCCGTCGCTGTGCTTTACCTTGAGCTTTCGTCGCCGCCGAGCCACCGGAGAACCATAGCCCGTGCCACTGTGAGTCCCGTCGCCACCGCCGTGAGCCTTGCGGTCGTCGCCCTCAAGTATCACTACGCCGTCGTCCCGAGCCTTTAGATAGTGAGTTTACCCCTAACTCTTGGTTATGACACTAATTGCGTTTAGAGATAGCTTAATTAGCATAATAGAATATTTAAATAGATTAATTGTGATCGGTTTAGTTAGAAACTCGATTTAGGTTAAATGGCCACAATTAAAAAAGTCAAACCGATTAGCTAGGTGAACTATGGCTAGTTGATGTTAGATCAAATTGTTTGATTGATTGTCATTGTTTGATCGCAAGCGAGCGATAGGTTAGAGCCAAGCGGTTGATTGGCTATCCGATGGTTTAGAATTGCATCGGCTCGATTTTATGAAATTAAAATTAATAATTATAGTCGGATTAATTAAATATGTGTAATTAGTTGTCGTGTTCGATATCCCGATTGGATGCTTTGGATTGGCTGCTGAGTGTTTTGGGTGAATTTGTGAGTGTAGTCACCATGTATCAAATACAAAGTCTGGTTAATAAACCGTGCATTCATATGACCACGTGTGAAATCAAACTACATATTTTAGCATGAAAATAGCCTTGGGCCGAGTCTTTGAGCACGTCCGTATGAGCATCTAGCTAAAAGTGAATATGAAAATTGATTAGTTGTTGGATGTGCCTGAGTGATCATATGATGGGATTGTGATGAGATCCCTAACAAGTTGTACCGTGCCGGTCATACGGAACCACACGACTTGTTAGATGCACGTCAATCTATGCCCGTGCTAGTCTTACGGATCACACGGATTGTCGGATGCCGGTCGCAACTTGTAAAGGACCGACACTCCTAACAGGAATGTCTATCTACCATGTCGTGCTAGCTACACCGGATACATGGCTTTCAATTGCCGTCACCGGAAGAAAGGGACGATATTCGGTCCTTCCAATAAGACACCGCCAACGGTAGTGTTTGGGCTACATCGATGTCTGTGCGCCGACCACTCCGATCGCGTAGGTCATCTGTTAATAAATGGACTTCGTGTGGTGTCTTATGCATGCAAGTTAATGTGAAATCGTACAGTTGATTGTCGATGTGACTATTGGGTCAAGTCGAGTATTACATTATGTATAGCTGAAGGTTGGTATGCTTGCATATGATTGATGTATACGTTTGTGATTTTGTGATTGGTTGGTAGGATGCTTTGAGCGAATCAATGTTCTAGCCGATTTAGGCATTAACTCACCGAGATTATTCTCATCCCGTTATTTAAACACTATCGGGTCCCGGGTAATGGAGAGATATGTTCGATTCGGCATCCCTATCGATTAGTTTTTTTGTGTCATCCATTATCCAATCATGGGCACGGAGCATATCGGGATCACCACATCACGAAAGTTTGGGTGGACGAGGGATTACCTCACTTAGTGGCGCATCTCTTCAAAGCCTAGTACTTTCGTGACGAGGACCAGCTCTTTGGCCCGCTTCGTGGATTTGAGGGGCTACCTAACCTGACCCCTCACGTCACCGCCTGGGATCCGATGAATTTGAATACACCTGACGGGAGGTAGTGGATCCCGAGTTTGACATGGAGTCCATGCCCGTTATGGCCACACCCTCTTCAAGGCCAAGGCTCTTGGTCCTAGGTGTGTAGCGTTTCTCCTTTTTTAGTGTTGGTTGATGTTGAGGACGAAGGTGACGTAGCCCCCCTTTTGAAGTAGATGAGAGATTAACCTTTCCCGACCATTGTATCTTTTTTATGGTCTAAGAGAGCCGGCCCGAAGAATGGGGTTGTATAAGGCTAGTAGCTCTGCGAGGTTAATAATCATCTATTCATATTAATGAAATGAAAAATGTCTTTTGATTGAATGATTGTGTTGTTTTCTTGCTTTTCTACCCCTATTTGATATGTTGTCCGGGAGTTGTTCGTTTCGCTTGTGTAATAAAAGATAAATTGAATGGGTCAATAATGTGCCTAGAACGTTATCCTTCATGACATGTGGCGATTTGGTAGAAATGTTGCGTGTTCCAGAGTTGGGGTGTAACATCCTCGCCCAAGGTGATATCGAGCAAGGTCACCTGATCCATATGGTCAATGGCCTGGAGTGATAAGGAACGATGGGATTCGGGATAGTTAGTAGGATCGTAAGCTTTGTGCATGTGATTGTTGTTTGTGTTTCAAGTTATTGAGTTGTCTTCTCATTGCTTGGTTACTTTGGGATGAGCATGACTCCGATGATGCCTACATAATGAGTGACCGTGGTGGAAGCGCACCTCGGAGGAAGGCCTCGCTAGAGAGAATCCAAGAATAGATGGGATTTTACAAGCGCTAGGAGCGCTAGGAGATCGATGGGACATCAAATGAGGAACCAAGCAAGCTGTCACTGAAGCCCCGCAAGGAAACCCGTTAGATGGGAATGAGATCGAAGGACATCGGACGCATAAGTAAGTGGAATAGTTCTTGAAGTTGAAACCGCCTAGGTTTGCTTGAAGTGGAGATCCGAGGAGGCTGCCGCGTTGTGGATAAGAGATCCGGAAAAGGCATTCGCCTTGTTAAGGTGTTCGAAGAAAGATAAGGTCATCCTGGCCATGTATCGGCTTAGGGGACTGCAAGTACTTGGTGGGAAGCCTCGCTAGGTAAGATCTTTCTCGAGATTACAGTCCCCACATGGGATGCCTATGTGGAAGCGTTCAACAACAAGTACTTCTCGAATACCACAAGAGAATAGAAGATGGCTGAGTTTCTTCGCAAACACCGGAACTAGTATTGTAGATGAGTACGAGGCTAAATTTGTTGAGCTGTCTAAGTATACACCTAGGATGGGGGAAGACCTTGTGGATAGGGCGAGAAGGTTTAAGGACGAGTTGAAGCCCGAGATCAAGAGTGCCTTGGTGCCTATGAACCGAAGGACTATGATGACCTATCAAAAGGGCTCGGATGGTGGAGCGAGATCTGTCGAACGGGCCACCGCATCTGGATTGTGGTTTGTGCCCTCGAACAGGAGGGACATTCGGTAAGGAAAGAGGCTGATGCCCAATGATAGGTACCACATTCCGCCCAACAAGATAGGGGCGATTAGCAAGCTTGCATTCCATCGGGATGGGGTGTGTCACTTGTACCGTCATAGGCATGATCCTAGTCCATGCCCGTTTAGGGGCGGAGCTTATTTTGGATGTGGCCAATTCGGCAATCAAGTGAGAGACTACCAGCAGAGGATACGGGCGGATTAGCGCCACTATAGCATGGAGGACAGCGAGAGAAGCCGCACCGCGTAACTTCCGAGAACCAGCTGCTGCATAAGGAAAGGTGTTCACTTTCACTAGCAATGAGGCAAAGGAATCGCCGACCGTTACTGTGTAGAGTCCTCTTGCATGATCAAGTAGCTAATGCCTTGTTTGACCCGGGTGCTACTCATTTATTTGTGAGTGATAGATTTGTTAAGTTGGCTAGATTAAGTTCGATGCCGTTGGATGTTATTTTTAAGATTTCTACACCCTTAAAGGATAGTATAGTTCTTGAAAAATAGGCTGTCCCGATTGTAAGTTGGTTATAGATGGTCATGAGGGTAGAATAGATCTTAATTGTCTTTGGAGATGTACGATTTCAACTCGATTGTTGGGATGGATTAGCCGACGAAGCAAAAGGCCATGGTGGATTATTACCGTAAGGCAATTCAGTTTAGTCCACTAGATGGGATTAGCTTTGAGTTCATTAAAAGTTGAGGCGGAACCTCAATTCCGTTGGTTTTGTCGCTAGAGGCAACACATATGTTGGAGAGTAGATGCTAATGATATCTAGCGACTATAGTGGATGTGTCGTTGAGGAGCCAAGGATGGAGGATATTGCAATGGTGTGTGAGTTCCCCAATGTTTTTCCTCAAGAGTTGCCTTGATTGCCGCCAAAAAGGAAGTAGAGTTTGTGATAGAGTTGGTCTCTAAGATGGAGCCTATCTCTAAGGAGCCATATAGGATGGTGTTGTCAAACCGAAAGAGCTTAAGGTGCGAGAACCAGCTGACGTAGACGAAGTACAAGGCTAAGTTTCTTGAGATGTATAAGTATGCACCTAGGATAGGGGAAGACCATGTGGATAGGGTGAGAAGGTTTAGGGACGAGTGAAGCCCGAGATCAAGAGTGTCCTGGTGCCTCTAAACCCGAAGGACTACGACGACTTGTACAAGAGGGCTCGAGATGGTGGAGCGAGATCCGTCGAACGGGCTGCCGCATCTAGATCGCATTTCGCGCCCTTTAATAGGAGGGACATTTGGAAAGAAAAGAGGTCAATGCCCGGTGATCGGTACCACATTCAGCCCAACAAGAGAGGGGCGATTAGCAAGCCTACATTTCGTCGGGATAGGGTGTCTCACTTTTGCCGTTAAAGGCATAGGCCTAGTTCGTGCCCATTTAGGGGCGGAGCTTGTTTTGGATATGGCCAATTCGGCTACCAAGTGAGAGATCGCCCGAGAGGTCGCGGGGCAAATCGGCGCCACCGCAACATAGAGGATAGTTGAGAGGAGCCGCACTGCGTAACTTCCGAAGCGGCCGCCGGTGTAAGGAAGGGTGTTCGCTTTCACTCGTGAGGAGGCAAAGGATTCGCCGACCATTACAGTGCTGATCCTCTTGCATGATCAAGTAGTTTATGCCTTGTTTGACCGAGTGTTATGCATTCATTTGTGGCTGATAGATTTGTTTAGTTGGCTGCATTAAGTTCGATCTTTGTTGAATGTTGTTTTTAAGATTTCTATGCCCTTAAATGATAGTATAGTTGCTGCAATAGGCTGTCCCGATCGTAAGTTGGTTATAAATGGTCATGAGGGTAGAATAGATTTGATTGTCTTTGGAGATGTACGACTTCAACATAATTGTCGGGATGAATTGATTGACGAAGCAAAAGGCCATAGTGGATTGTTACCGTAAGGCGATTCGGTTTAGCCCACTAGATGGGATTAGCTTTGAGTTCGTTGGAAGTTAAGGTGGAACCTCGACTCTGTTGGTTTTGTCATTGGAGGCAACGCATCCGTTGGAGAGTAGATGCCAATGATATCTAGCGACTATAGTGGATGTGTGCGTTGAGGAGCTAAGGATGGAGGATATTGCAGTGGTGTGTGAGTTCCCTGATGTTTTTCCTTAAGAGTTGCCTGGATTGCCGTCGAAAAAGGAAGTAGGAAGTAGAGTTTGTGATAAAGTTGGTCCTAGGGGCGGAGCCAATATCCAAGGCGCCGTATAGGATGGCGTTGTCAAGCTCAAAGACCTTAAGGTGCAAATGCCGGAGTTATTGGATAAAAGATTTATCCGCTCTAGTGCATCGCCGTAGGGAGCGCCCTTGTGTTGTTTGTAAGGAAGAAGGATGGATCGTTATGATTGTGCATCGACCATAGGCATTAAACCAGGTAACGATTAAGAATAAGTACCCACTATTGAGGATAGATGATTTGTTTGACCCGGTGCATGGGGCTTCGGTGTTTTTCAAGATAGATCTATGGACGGGATATCACTAATTGAGGATTAATAAGGAGGATATACCGAAAACGGCTTTCAGGATGTATTATGGACATTATGAGTTCACGGTGATGCCGTTTGGTCCGATAAATGCTCCTCGTTGCTTTTATGGATCCGGTGAACGGGATGTTCAAGGAATTTCTAGATAGATTTGTGATTGTGTTTATGGACGACATCTTAGTGTACTCAATGAGTGTAAAGGATCACGAGCGACATTTGAGGGTAGTTTTGGGAACCTTGAGGAAGCATTAGTTATATGCGAAGTTTAGCAAGTGCGAGTTTTGGCTAACTCGTGTGGCATTCTTAGGCCACGTGATTTTTAGTGAAGGGATTCTTTGGATCCGTCAATGATTGAAGTGGTCATGGATTGGCTAAAGCCCACGATAGTGACCGAGGTTCGGAGTTTCCTAGGTCGGCAAGCTATTATAGGCATTTTATGGAAAGGTTCTCTACCATAACCTCGCCTTTGATGAAACCGTTGAAGAAGGACACAAGGTTTGATTGGATCAACAAGTAATAGCGTAGTTTTCAAGAGCTTAAGGACAAGCCGACTACGACTCTCATTTTTATGATTCTATCCGGTCCTAGAGAATTTGAGATCTATAGTGACGCGTCTCTCGGAGGTTTGGGTTATGTTCGATGCAACATGGAAGAGTGGCGGTTTATGCATCCCGTCGGTTGAGGCCGCATGAGTTGAACTACTCAACATACGATCCTGAAGTTGGCTGTGATTGTCTTTGCGTTGAAGATCCGGAGACACTCTCCGGTTGGAGAAAGGTTCTAGGTGTATACCGATCACCGAGTTAGAAGTACCTTTTCTCTCGGAAGGAGTTGAATATGAGGCAGCATCGATGCATGGAGTTACTTAAGGACTATGACTGTAATATTTTTTACCATCCAGGCAAGGTGAATAAGGTTGCGAGATGCCTTGAGTCGGAAGTCAGCAATAGCCTAGATGATGGTGCAAGAGTGGCATCTTTTGGAGGAAGTTAGAGATTCAAGTTTTAAGTTGGAAGTGAGTCGCCTTTCGAGTCCGTCATTTACGTTGAGAATTAAGCCTTTTAAGTTGTTACGGTATTTATCCTGGGTAGTACGAAGATGTATCGAGATATCGAGGCAGCACCTATTGGTGGAATGGTATGAAGAGGGATATAGCCAAGCAAGCGCCTAAGTGTTTGACTTGTCGGCAGTGGCGCAGCCTTTGTAAGCCGATGGATTCTATAGCCTTTAGAGATTCGGAATGGAAGTGGGAGCATATCACGATGGATTTCGTGATGGGTTTGCCTAGAAGTCGAGTGGTCATGATTCGATTTGTGTTGTGGTACACAAGGTTGGTAAAGTCAGCGCACTTCATTCCCGTGAGAAAAACTTTGCCTTGGATCGTTATGCAAGAAGCGTATATGAGGCACATTGTGAGGTTACATGGAGTGCCGGTGATTATCACTTCGAATCGTGATCCTAAGTTCATGGCCATGTTTTGAAAGTGTCTGCAGATTGCTTTAGGGATTAAGCTGCGGTTCAAGTATGGCTTATCATCCGTAGACGGATGGTTAGTACGAAAGGACGATTTAGACGTTGGAGGATATGTTGCGAGCTTATGTTTTGGACTTCAAGGGTAGTTAGGAGGAACAGTTACATCTAGTTGAGTTCTCCTACAACAACGGCTACCAAACAAGTCATTAAGATGACCTTTGTTCGAAGCATTGTATGGCGGGGTTTACGAACGCCATTGTGTTGGGATGAGGTGGGCAAAAGAAAGACCTTTGGCCCTGAGTTGATGCAACAGTTTATGGAAACTATCAAAGTTATCAAGGATAAACTAAGGACAGCCCAAAGCCGTCGGAAAAGTTACGCCGACAGAGACGTAGGCCTTTGGATTTCAAGTGGGCGGTTATGTCTTTATGAAGGTAGTGCCTATGAAACGAACATCCCATTTTGGTAAGAGAGGAAAATTGAGTCCGAGGTATGAGGGACCGTTCGAGATTTTGGAGCGAATTTAAAATTTTGCCTATTGTTTTACCTTACCGTCGAGACTTACTCGGATGCATAATGTTTTTCATGTGCCAATGGTAAAGAAGTGCAGCTGGACCCCAGCTCATATGCTAAGTTGTGAAGAGAGCGAGTTGGATGAGTGAACAAGTGTACGTAGAGTCCCGGTGGAGATCGTGGGTAGAAAAGAGCAACTGCATCGGAACAAGACGATCCCGTTGGTCAAGGTAATTTGGTAATACCATGGGATTGAAGGAGCTAGGTGGGAAAGTGAAGAAGTTATGAGACGTAATTATCCTTATCATTTTGAAGGGTTGTAGTCGTAGCGTAATTTCGGAGATGAAATTTTCTAAGGTAGGGAGAGTTGTGACGCCTGGAATTTCGACGTCAGTAAGATAATTGGACTCAATTTAAGTCCAATTGTGAATTCTAGTTTGTTTTATAAAATTGGATTTTGAGGATTTAAGTGCTAATGGTTGGATTATTCTTGAGATGTCGATCGGAATAGATTAAATCTCGTTAGTTTAGCGGTTCGCAACAAGATCGAGACCTAGGCCGAGCTTAATCCCGAAGAGCCCGAGTTGTGAGAAGACCAAAATACCCTCCGCCCAATGTGCCAAATGCCTAACCGAGTCTTAAAATATCAAATAACCAAATTGCCCCTCTCATGTGCAAAATCCAAGATATTTGAATCTTGTGGGCCCCACCCAAATCAACTCATCCTTACTTAAGTCAAATCCCACCTTTCCAACTACCAACCCATCACATCAAGCCTTTTGTGTCTCTCCTCTCTCTTCTCTCTCTCTCTCTCTCTCTCTCTCTCTCTCTCCTTCTTCCCCTCACTCTTTACCTCTTGCGGGTCTCCCCTTCGACACCACCACCCCAACGCCACCTCCTCCTCCCGTTCTCCTACTTCGCCATCCGCCGTTTTCCTCTCCACCACGTTGGTCGTCTCGAGTCGGCTAAGCCCCTCTAGCCTCGTCGGTCCCTCGTTCCGCCGTCATCATCTTCTTGGCGGACCGAGTAGTCGCGACTCCAGACCACCACCGAAGGCCCGTGGTCCTCTATCCTCCTCCTTTGCTTCCTCCCGCCCACCGGCCGCCTCACGCTATCGCTTGCTTTTATCCAACCTAATCGTCGGACACCGCAACCGCCGAGCCGCCGCTGTCCAGCCCATGACCTCCGCCGACCCCACTCCCCTACCCTCTCGACCTCAACACCTTCTCCCTCTGTTTCACCCTCCATAGCTACTACTCCGCAGCCCGTTGTTGTTGCGTCGTAGCCCGTCTTAGCCTCACCAACCACCAACCACCCGAGGAACCCGCAACCGCACCAACCCAGCGCTGCCAATCATCTTGTCCTCCGTCACCACCTCAACCAACCCGTGCCCTTTGTCGCATCCGCCGTGCCTTGCCATGAGCCTTCATCGCCGTTGAACCATCGAAGAGTTGTAGCCCGTGCAACCGTGAGTCCCGCTGCCACCGTGAGCCTTGCTGTTATCGCCCGTGTCGGTTGTTCCGTCGTCCCAAGCCGTGAAATAGTGAGTTAGCCCCTAACTCTTGGTTGGGACGTTAATTGCGTTTAGGGATAACTTAATCAACATAATAAGGTGTTTAGATAGATTAATTATGGTCGGTTTAATTAAAAACTCTATTTAGGTTAAATGGCCACAATTAAAAAAGTCGGGATCGATTAGCTAGGTGAACTGTGGCTAGTTGATGTTAGGCTTGAATTGTTTCATTGGCTGTCATTGTTTGGTTAAACGAGCGATAGGTTGGGCCAAGCGGACGATTGACTATCGATGGTTTAGAATTACATCGGCTTGATTTTATGAAATAGAAATTAATAATTACAGTCGGGTTAATTAAATATGTGTAATTAGTCATCGTGTCCGATTGCCTACGATTGGATGCTTTGGATTGGCTTTGAGTGTTATGGGTGCATTTGTGAGTGTTAGTCACCTTATGTCGGATGCAAAGTCTGGTCACTAAATTGCGCATTTATATGACCCACGTGTGAAATCAAAGCGCATATTTTAGCATGAAAATGGCCTTGAGCTAAATCTTTGAGCACGTCTACATGAGCATCTTGGCTAAAAATGAAGATGAAAGTCGATCGGTTGTTGAATGTGCTTGAGTGATCATATGATGGGATTGTGATGAGATCTCTAACAAGTTCATACCGTGGCGATCGTACGGAACCACAGGACTTGTCGAGATGCACATCAATCCGTGCTCGATCCGGTCATACATATCACATGGATTGTCGGATGCCGATTTCAACTTGTGATGAGACCGACGCTCCCAACGAGAATGCCTATATGTCATGCCGTGCGCGTCGCACCGGATACATGGCTTTCGATGCCGTCCCTTGGAAATAAGGGACAATGCTCGGTCCTGCCGGTAGACACTACTAGTTATATTGTTGCCATAGCGATCGTGTGGGTCGACTACGCCGATCGCGTGGGTCATCCGTTAATAAATGGACTTCGTGTGGTATCCTGTGCTTGCAAGTTGATGTGAAGTCATGCCAGTTGATTGTCGATATGACTATTGGATCAAGTCAAGCATTACATTATATATGGGTGAAGGTTGGTAAGTTTGCATGTGATTGACGTATACGCTGTGATTCTATGATTGATTGGTAGGATGCTTCGAGCGAATCAACACCCTAGCCGGACTTAGGCGTTAACTCATTGAGATTATTCTCATACCGTTGTTTAAACACTTTCGGGTTCCAGGTAATGGAGAGACATGTTCAATTCGGGCGTCCCTACCGATCAGTTTTTTATGTCATCCACTATCCAATCATGGGCACGTAGCATGCCTAGAAGCACCACGTCATGACAATTTGGGTGGACGAGGGATTGCCTCACTTAGTGGCGCATCTCTTCAAAGCATGATACTTTTGTGACGCGGACCAGCTCTTTGGCCCACTTCGTGGATTTGAGGGGCCACCTAACCCGACCCCTCATGTCCCCGCTTGGGATCCAATGGATTTGGATACACCTTATGGGGAGGTAGTGTACCCCGAGTCTAACATGGAGTCAGTGGTCTCCATGGCCACACCCTCTTCAAGCTAGGGCTCTTGGTCTTAGGCGTGTGGCGTTTCCCCTTTTTGAGTGTCGGTTGATGCCGAGGATGAGGGTGACATAGCCCCTCTTTTGGAGTAGATGAGAGATTAACCTTTTCCGACCACTTTGTATCTTTTTTATGATCTTAGAGAGCCACCCCGAAAAATGAGGTTATATAGGCTAGTAGCTCTGTATAGTTAACAATCATCTATTCGCATTAATGAAATGAAAAATGTCTTTTGGTTGAATAATTGTGTTGTTTTCCTGCTTTTCTATCCCCTGTTTGATATGTTGTCCGGGAGTTATACATTTCCGCTTGCATAATAAAATATAAATTGAATGGGTCGATAACGTGCCTAGGACGTTATCCGTCATGACTTGTAGTGATTTAGTATGGATGTCGCGTGCTTGAGAATCGGGCGTGACGTGAAGCCTAGGCCTATTTTCGGTGTCAACATGTGCCTTTTAAGTCGTCAATTCCTAATTGCATTGTTTCTCTCTTCTTCTTTTTTAAGAAATAAATGAAATGTTATTTTGACTAAGAAAAATCGTCTATTCCTAATTCATTGGGGATGTTATCTCCCATCGCATGATGCGTGGTTAATTCACTTGTTATATTCATGAACACAATGTGAGGCCTTGCCATAAGCTTACACTAGCCCTAATGCATGGGATTCGCGCATGTGCACCTGCTTTTAAATCTTTTGTGGTCTCTTTAACATCTTGGTCCTAACTTGCCTTCCCTAAATTATTGTAGCAACTCGCAGAAGACAGAGACATATCTTATTCTAATTTCAATGATGAGAACTTACACCACTACCGTAATTATTAAAAAAAAAAAAGAAAAAGACGTTCCACAAGCGAGCTTATGCGCTATCGCTCCCTCGAGATAATTAAATCACGCTTCCGCATGAACTAAAGAATTAGATAAAAATTAAAGTATGAATTGAGATTAACGTGCTTGGGACATCATCAAACCTTCCTCGCGACACCAAGACCTCACGGCCAGAACCGATTTCGGTTCCATTCGGCATCTAGCTAAGAGTGCCACCAAGAGCTCATGCCTCTCACGTGGTGCTAAGGTCGGGTCAGGTTGTTACAATAGTCGTCGGCCGAGGAAGAAGAGAAATGAAAAAATAAATAAAAAAAAATAATTGAAAATTAGATCTTTTAAAAATATAAAATAGAAGTTATAAATAAAAGGAGTGCACTGAGGAAAATAAAACCCGATTTTTCATACCAAATGACATAAAATATTTTCCTACTCATTTTCGGGTTTTAGCCAAACACTGAAAAATATTACCTATTTTCCTAAAAAAATGACTTTGTGAAAAATATTTTCTAGAAACATCACATTTTTTGTGAAACGAATGGAGCCCTAGTCAAATATTAATCATCGTGTTTATCCCTTCTTAACGAAGTTTAACCATGATGATCTTGTACCTTTCATGCTAAACGGTTTAGTGGAGGGGAAAATTCAGGTCACTTAGCTCTTGATTTTCCCTATTGGGTCACTCAAATTTTCACTCTACTTTGAATCCTACGTTGCTCCGTTCATTCTCTAACCAACTACCCTCTCAGGTACAAATAAGCAAATAGGTGGTGAATTGTTTATTCAAGTAATAAAACGAAAATTGTAAAAGCAATCACTGTTTGAAAACTTTTTTTTTTTTTGAAACTTTGCTTCTATGTGCAAGAAAAATAGCAATACTAACGGGAGTTCAGGAAAGAGGATTTTTTTTTTATTTGGTCGAAAACAAAGAGGATTTTTTTTTTTCTTCAGTAGAAAAGAAAGATGATTTGAAAGCAAGGTTTATGAGGTTCGACTTGGATATGCTTACGACTAGACTCTTCTAGCTCTGGCGGTTCCGGTTTTTAATTTAATTTTAAAATAATAAATAATAAAATAAACATAAAAATTTTTATAAATTGTCTACAAACTTCTTATACTCATGTTAATGAAATAAGGTTGCTCATTTATTCAAAGATATTAAATACTCTATCGAGTTTTGTTATCATCAAAATCAATTAAGGTATGTTTTCCTACAAGCTCAGTGGACATACGTCCAAAACTTTCGTTAATAATAAATTTACTATATAGTAATCACCTTTATAAGGGCAATAACCCTTAATTCAACTTTCAGCAACACTAAATTTTTAGTGTACCATTGGTTGAATGGTTGGAAAATCAACGGTAACTTGATTGAAGATCAAAAGGTAGAATGGTCCTCCTTTGGATCAATACGTAATATCGTCTTTGAACTTTTAGGGCACACATGACAACATTTCTATTTTCCTATTCGAGAATAAGGTTGGAATATAAATCCGTTTGGCAACGCAATTTTATCTTTCTAGTTTCGGGACAAATTTTTGTTTTAAAAATAAATCAAGAACATATATAAGAAGCAAAAATTTTCTATTTTTCTATTTCTATAATAGAAACAGAAATAAGAAATCTTCTCATTACCCGCTCCCTCTCTCTAATATATGTGGTCTCCCTCTCTCTAACATCCCTGCCATTGGTCGCCGTTCGCTACCAACCGACGCCTCTTGGTCCCTAGCCGCTAGTTGCCATCCGTCGTCGATCGCCTCTCTCGCATCCCTATTGCTATTCTCCATCCACCGACCACGGGCCGCCGTCCTCGACTCCCATTCACCCTTTGTCGTTCGCCATCCAACCAATCACCATTTGCCCATTGCCGTTCGCCTCCACGCCGATTGAGGTCCGAGGGCCAGCCAATTAGAAATTTTATGTCATTATCATACGAATTTTTGTTCCGAAAATAAAAAAATTGTGTCTTTATCAAATACATGTCTATGCTTTGAAGCTTGTCCAGGGAATAGAAATAGAAAATTTTATTTCGCGGACATAGAGCCCAAGAAGAGAATGGTTGTCAATCTAGTCCTTAATTTCTACAACGTGGTCCCCGAATTTGGCCCGTCATGCAATGTCATCTCAAGAATTTTAATTCATTCAATATGATTTCTGAACTATTTAAAAATGGTCAATATAATCCCTTGACTATATGCAAAATGACAAAAGTTGGAGATTAAATTGAACATTTGACCAAAGTTCGGGGACCACATTAAACAAATTAAAAGTTTAGGGACTACATTAAATAATTTAAAAATTCAACAGCCGCATTAGACATTGGACCAAAGTTCATAGATCATTAATGTTGATTTTTCCAATATCAAAATTGAAAGCTCAATATTTGCTCTCAGTGATGTAACTGAACATTGGAAATCGGCATCGGCCTGTTTAAAGTGAAGACAAAGTTCAGTAAAGCAACGAAATGTGGCGAATATTCTCCAGCAACACATCAATATCGACAATTCCTGTGGAATGATCTGTGTACGAGGATGTTAATTTTCTAATTTGCCAATCATATTTGTCAAAAAATAATACAAAATTTGTCTCATGTGGTGGGATCTTCTGGTTGTCTCCGTTCCCTTTATTTGCATTTAAGTCCGTATGTGATAAATTGTTATTTTACTTTGTGTTTGGGGACATCCTCCGTACCGGACGAACCCGGGTACATCACCATAAAGCGTCGGATAAAAATTCCAGAGGAAGGGTGGGATAAACTCGAATTTGATAAGAATTTTTCTGAAAAGAAAAATTACAAAAGGAGAAGAGATGTAGGCGAATGGATCCAACTGGCCTTTCATGAAGTTTTCTCATAGCTATCTGCATCAAATGGGTGCAACTGGCCTTTGAGAAACCATCTGATCCTTCCAAAGAAAGTTCTCTTGCTCATGTTCTCTTGTTGAACTAACTGAAGCAATGCTTGCACCACCTCAAGCATTGGTGGCTGGAACTCTGGCTCCGCCTCCAGCACCTCGTTGACACAATGATCAAAATCGAAGTGGACAGAAACAGGACTCCACCGCGATGCTAAAATCCTCACGGGGGACAATGAACATCTAAAAGGAAGAGCGGAAGATGGTGATGAAGAGTTTGTAAATCCTTGGTATCGCCAACAAACCGGACCTTCATCAATCTGAGGCGATGCAAAGATAATGCTGAATTTCCCAGTCCGCTATCTCTGTCGCAGTTTCAGATTTATGGATCCGCGTCGTCGCTGCACGACAATGTTGGCAATCGCCGTTTTCGATCGTGGCCACTGTGGAGGCGGTGGCCACAGTTCCTATATCTACGGTTTTTCCTTGGACTTTGATTAATTGAATTTTATAATTTAACTGAAAATTATATTTATTTTTTAATCTTAACTTTTTTTTGTCTCAATTAATGTTAACTTGAAGTCTATCAAACATATCCCTTTTTATCCTATCCTATGTCAATTGACAATTATCATCCACGATCACTAGACTTAGAAGTGTCCAACGGGTGGGTCGAGTCGAATATGATTCGATCCATACTAACACATATAACCCATTTTGATTCATTTTCATGCAATACATACCCAACCCGAACCATATTGTTAAAACACTTCAATATTTAATATTGAGGAAATTTTGTTTCTTATAAATATTTGAAAAAAAAATTATTCCTAAACCATTGTGGATAATTTTTATAATCTCTCAAAAAAATAAAATTTTTGTGACGCCTTGGATTTTTGACATTTGTACGGCATTTGAATTCAATAAAAGGTTTGAGATTGAATTCCAGTTTAATTCTAGATATTGGATTTTAAGGAATTAAGAATCAAAAATTGAATACTTCTTAAAATCGGCGATCGATTGGTTTAGGGATCGATCATTCGTCGTTGCGCCTTAAAATTAGGAATTCTCACGTCTGAGCCTCATTCTGACCAAATTGACCTCGAGATTGGACTAGAATACCCTCCGTTAAATTTCCAAATGTCTGAATTACCCTTAGTGAACAAATGACCAAAATACCCCCGGCCAAAATGCGAAATTACCATTATGCCCCTACGGTTTTGGTGGATATCAAGACAAGAATTTTATTGTTGTGGACCCCACCTCATCTCTTCCTTCCCTTAGTCAAAGTCTCTCTCTCTCTCTCTCTCTCTCTCTCTCTCTCCTTCTTGAACCGACTCCCCTGCCTCTTCTCGTTCTTCTTTTTCTTTTTCTGTTTTGCGGCAACTTCCCCACCACCGAGCCACACCATCTCATGCCACCACCACCACAGAGCACCCCCACTACCGCAGCATCCCCGCACGTCCGTCGTCGACCGCCGAAGAGCTGCAGAACAGCCCCGAGAAGCCCGATGCCCCCTGCTCTGTTCCGCTTCCGTCTGTTTTGCTCGGTCCAGCCCTGCTAGTCGTCGTTGCTACTATTGCTCAGTCTCCGGTTACCACTAGCCGCCCCTCTGTTAGCCATGCACCCTAGTCAGATCGTCCCACAGCCGCAAAGGACATAGAGCAGCCCTGCACCACCGAGAACCGACGCCCTGCTCTGTTTCAGCGCCGGTTTCGCACCTGCTGCTGCTTCCTTCTGTTCCGGCCTCCTTCGGCCAATACCGCCGCTCATAGACCACCTGCAACAACCACCTCGACTGGCCATCGTCAGCCAGGCTTAGTGGTGGCCGGCCGTTGATCGTTGTACCCCGGAGCAACCCCAAACCACCCTGTTTTGCTTCCTGGTTTCCATGGCTGTCGTTCATGGTTCCGGCCACCTCGAGCCACCATCCACCTCCCCGATCGTCCTCGACCCAGCCGTTAATCTTGCCCAATGCGTCCCTGCCCTAGCCCCGTCGAGCCGTGTGCCTTGTTCACGGACTGGCGAGCCGAGCCATGAGCCGTCGTGTCTACTCGGGCCGTGGGCATGAGACTTTGTGCCTAGTGGCCTGGGCCATGTCCTAGGTCGTGAGCCCGTGTGGCCGGGCTCGTGTGCCGAGTGTGCAGAGCCCGTGGCCAAGCTCGTGTGCCACTATTCCTGGGCCGCGAGCCGAGTCCATGGGCCAAGTGGCCGAGACATCGTGCCCGTGTGCCCGGGGCTCGTGCCGAGGACTTGAGCCCAAATGACCGAGGTTTTGGGCCAAATTGTCCAAGAAATTTAGCTTGTGAGCCCAAGTGTCCGAGCAGCGTCCAACGTTCGTGCCCAACCAATTTTCAAGAATCGCCGTCATTCTCGCCTTGAGTAATTGATGTTGAGTCGACCTCTAATCCTTAGTTAGGTAGTTAATTACGTTCGGATTAGTTTATTTATATTATCAAGTGTATAGGTAGTTTGATTAGAGTCTGGTTTAAGTTAGAAACTTGGTTCGGGTTCAATGGCCCTAATTGGTTAAGTTAGTCGATTAGCTAGGATTCTATGGTTAATTTGGATTATATTGATTGATTGAATGATTGTTATTGCTAAAATGGGAGCGAGCAATATACTAGAGATGAGCGTATGATCGGTTAACTAATCGAATTGGCTAATATTAAATTGTCTCTTGAATTGAGCTTAATTGCACATAAAATGAGCAAATATTCATGATTGAATAGATTGTCTTGCTTGAATTGATCGTCTAAATCGATTGTCCGATTGAACACTTTGATTGACCATTGGTGGATTGGATGTTTAGTTTGAGGGTAAATGACCCCGTTATGTGTGCAAAGTGTAATGCATAATTTCGTACATTCGTATAACTATATTTGGCATCAATTGCATGTATTGGCATGAAAACGGCCTTGACCCAAGTCCTAGTACACGTCATGCAAGCATCCGCCTATAAGGAAAGATGATAAACTAACTAGATTGATTGGTATCAATTGGCATATTTGTGTGATTATATGATGGTTATCGTCGGCCGGGATAACCAGGGGACGATACCTAATATACCTATTATATCGGTCCCAAGGGTACTAGGGAGATCATTATCGTCGGCCTGGGAGTACCGGGGACGTTTCCAATATACCTATTATATCTATCCTGGGGGTGCCAAGGGGATTATGATCGTCGGCCGGGGTACCAGGGGACGATATCGGACATGTCCGTCCCGGGGGTACCGGGGGGACTATCGGTTGTCATGACCGAAAGAAATGGAACGATGCATCGTCTTACCGAGAAAGACCATCGATTGACGAGAGCATTGGCACCCACCGACTAGTGTGCTTGACTGAATGGCCTTAATCATGTCGTTTGAACTGTGTGTGGTGTTCTGTGGATTGATATCCGTATGATATTCTACTAGTGAGTTAAATTGGGGTGACATTGATTGTCGTATCAAGTTGTCCTTATATTTTGTGTGGTTTCCTGAAGGGTAAGTTGCATATGGTTGAGATATCGTATCTGTGAGATATGATTGATCGATAGGATGTTCGGACAAATCAACGCTCTAGCCGGGCTCAAGTATTGACTCACTGGGATTTATTTCTCACCCCGTTGTGGTTAACCTTTTTCAAGTCTAAAATGATGGAGTTTAGGGATCTGTTGGAATTGAAGTTGAGGGCTATGTTGACGTAGCCCCTTACTTGGGAGTAGATACGAGTTGACCCTACCCATTTCGAAGTATGGAGCTAAATAGTGTATTGTCCCGATTGGATAAGATAAGTCTATCAATAAAATAATGTTTTTACGTTAACATGTTTCTTGCTTTTCTATCCATGTGATATGATATTGTCGAGGAGTGTTTTCGCATGCGTAGTTGATCTCGAGAGGTCGGTAGCGTGCCCGGGATGCTATCATCTACGACTTAAGGAATGAGTTAGCGGGGATGCCGCGTACTTCGAGGATCGGGGCATGATAGTTTTTCTTTTTCTTTTTTTGTATTCTTTTCCTTCTTCCACCTTTCTTCGCCCTCACTTGGGCTTCAATGACAATCGGCAACCAGCCATAGACATGGCCTATTCCGATGAGCTCAAGGCTTGCCAAATTTTAAGTAAGTCATAAATAGACTTTTTGAATGTTTTAATAATATTCAATGTTTTTTGTAATTTATAGATTTATCTTATTATTTTATTTTATCTCTTAGTTTTCTTCATTTTTCTTTTTCCTCCAACCTCGCATTGGCAATCGGCACAACGTCCATCGGCCAACTCGAGATCACCTGGATCGGCCGAGCTCGGTCTCACCTGGATCTAGCGAGCCTCGAGCTCGAGGCTCACCGGTGGTCGTTGCGGCTAGTGGCGGCCAAGGCATAAAAAGAAAAAAGGAACAAAAAAAAGGAAAAAAAGGGAAAAATATTAATATAAAAATAAAATATTAAAATATTAAAAAGTTGGAAGAGAAAAGTTGGACTTGGTCGAGCTCAACCTCACCTAGATCGGCGAGCCTCGAGCTCGCCGACCTTGGCGAGCTCGACGATCGCCATTGGCCGTTCTTTGGGCAGTGGCAGCCAAGGCAAAAAAACAAAAAGAGGAAGAAAAAAGAGAAAAGAAAAGAAAAATATTAATATAAAAATTAAAATAGAAAACTAGAAACAAGTTGGAATTGTTTTAAAATATTTACAAAACCTATTTATGACTCATAATTATCTTAGCTAATCCATTTATGACTCATTTAAAACTCACTTAGGACCTACAAAGTTTTTAAGTAACCCATTTATGACCCACCCTTAGAAGAAACGTGACTCGGACAGAAGATATACTTAGCCATCAGCGAAGGAATGTGTGTTGATGTTCTTTAAAGCCCGCTACTTGTTCATTTTCTGCTGAGTGAATCTCTAGGATCTCTAAAGCTACTAGCCTTCTTTTTGTTTCTTTGCTCTGCTTCACTCGCGCTGCCCAAAAGCACAGAGGAACCAATCAATGGATGTGGAAGAACAGAAACAGAATTTGGAGTCACCCTTGTTAGCAGTTTCCCCAGAGAAGAAGACGTCTGAACCGGGGAATGGAATCAAGAAAGAGGAGATTTTCTTGGAAATGAAGCGGCAACTGTCATTGGCGGGGCCATTGGTCTCAATAAACCTGATGATATATTCTTTGCAGGTGATCTCGCTGATGTTTGTGGGTCATCATGGAGAGCTGGCACTTTCCGGTGCTTCCATGGCCACCTCCTTCGCTTCCGTGACTGGCTTTAGCTTGTTTGTAAGACAGAACAGTCTTCCTGCTTTATTCTTGAGATAAACCATTCTTCTCTCCGACAGCATGGCTAAGACATGAAAGATTTTAAGCAATGGAAGTAGCATCATACTGTGTCACTTCTATGAAAGATTTCTTCCCAAATGTTATTAATCTTGAAAAAAATGATAATCCCACTTCTATTGACATGATTATCGGTTAAGGGTTTCCAAGTACCATGATAGATTGATTGTCTATCAACCTAAGCTGCTTTTCAGATTCTTGCAGTTTGACAAATATTGATCTACTGAACTTGTTATCTCTTAATAAGCTCAGTGTGCTAAGTATGTGATTTCCCCCATCTAGGTAGGTGTAGTAATGCCGAGATTCGAAAGTGTCTTTCATGAATTAGAACATTTGTTAACTGCACTTGGAAAAGATTGTTGGGGGCCCTAGGCCGATTACGAAATAGATAACAATTTTTCTTGTTGATATTCTTCCATTGCATATCGGTTGAGTGAAATAGCAATACATTCCAGATAAGCTCCAAGCAAGGCCTAATTTGGGTTTCTAAGATATACTGACATGAGTTCTTGATTTTTATTTTTGGACATGTATGAATTGCTCCGAACATCATCTCATAGATGCTTGGTCCATAACAGATAGGTATGGCAAGTGCATTGGACACATTTTGCGGTCAGTCTTATGGAGCTAAGCAATACCACATGCTCGGTATCCACAAGCAGAGGGCTATGATCGTTCTGCTAATAACTAGCATTCCGCTTGCTATCGTATGGGCTAACGCGGGCCGAATCCTTCTCTTTCTCAAGCAAGATCCTCAAATTTCGGCAGAGGCAGGGTCCTATGCTCGGTTCATGATCCCTAGCATTTTTGCGTATGCGCTACTGCAGTGCCACGTTAGGTTTCTGCAGACCCAAAACAATGTCATTCCTATGATGGTCATTTCAGGAATCACCGCATTGCTGCACATTTTCATATGTTGGTTCCTGGTGTTCAACTCTGGACTTGGAAACAAAGGCGCTGCTGTGGCGAATTCCATCTCCTATTGGATTAACGTGTCGATGATGGCGATTTATGTTAGAATTTCACCGTCCTGTAAGAAAACCTGGACTGGTTTCTCCAAGGAGGCTTTGCATGGGATCTTTGCATTTCTGAAATTGGCAATTCCTTCGGCTGTCATGATCTGGTATTTCTCAGTCTTTTAGACTTCTCTAGTTCACTATTGGCAAACCAAAAGATTTATACAAATTCAACGACTTGCGGGACGGGTGTACAAGACAAATGATGCTCATAATCCTTCTACAGAATCATTAATGGGCTGTTGACCTTTTATTCTAGTCTACATTCATGATCTAATTGTTGCAACTTTGAAGGGATTTCAGTTTCTTCTTAATCGGTTCTGACGCTATTCTTTTGTGGAAGATTATATAATCTTTACATTATCATCATTGGTTGTCCTGATTCTCTGTAACTTGGAGCAATGATGATGTTTCTGTTTGGTTCATTACCGGTGACAGCTTCGAGATGTGGTCTTATGAAATGATGGTGTTGTTATCAGGACTTCTCCCCAACCCAAAACTTGAAACATCGGTCCTCTCAATCAGGTACATCAGTCATATTTATGTCAACAAGAAGCGGACAAAAGGCTGACCTCTTAGCACCAGTTGCTATCATTTCCAAACAATGTAAACTTAGTATCTCGTGCTTTTTTCAGCCTGAACACCTGTTGCCTGCTGTTCATGATACCTCTAGGACTCAGTGGTTCAATAAGGTAAGGCTGACGGGTTAAGCTTTATTTACTTAAGTAGATCTTGCAAAAGAAGCAGCTATTCTAGTGAGACACGCTTTCTTCGCATTACTTTTGGCAGCACAAGAGTTTCAAATGAATTGGGCGCTGGAAGACCACGAACAGCTCGTTTGGCAATTTATGTTTCCTTAATGATGGTCGCCACAGAAGGATTGTTTGTAGGTGCTCTCATGATCTTCGGTCGAAGGGCATGGGGCCACCTCTATAGCACGGAAGAAGAAGTCGTAAGATACGTGGGACGTATGTTGATACTACTCGCAACTTCCCATTTTTTCGAGGGCATTCAGTCCGTGCTTTCAGGTATGTGAGGACTTTGCCTATTATTGCAGTTTCCTGGTGCATCTGACATAGTACTACTGGGACCACTTATCCTGATAATTAGCAATGGAAGATGGAGAATATGTCAAATCTTCAAACATTTAAAAGTCAAAACCATTTGCAAATGGACCATTATGATGCTATAAGTAACCTTTTTTTCAGGCGTTGCAAGAGGATGCGGGTTGCAAAAGATTGGAGCTTTCATCAATTTGGGTGCCTACTATTTGTTGGGTATTCCGGTTGCCATATTCCTTGCTTTTGTCTATCACATCGGCGGAAAGGTAAATCCCAGTCACCTTACCTTTCTACCTCGTTTCGTCCTTTACTTACATCGGAGATAGTAGTCTAGTCCGATAATCATATAATTGGTTGGTCTTCTAATCGAGCTGCAGGGCCTCTGGATCGGAATAATATTTGCACTCGTCGTGCAAGCATTGTTACTTGCAGTCCTAACAGCATGTACCAACTGGGAGAAAGAGGTAAGATACAGCGAATCAATTATTGAACCTTTCTATCATGTAGAGTATTATTCGACCTGTGGTTGGTACTTTATATTTGGCATTGTGTCAGGCGAAGAAAGCCACCGATAGAGTCCGTAGCACCATGAGTCCTGCCGATGGATTGTCATCATGAAGCTATGGTGAAGAAATTTCGTCATCGGAATTGGCGCCGAAAACTAATGGAACTGGAAATGATATGTACTTATCCTCTGAATCTCATGCTGTCTCTCATAAGGAAGAGTTGCATCTGGAACTTCTGCCAAAAGTATGAATAAGTAAGATATAATGTCATCACCCCAACCATCTCTGGTGTTTTCCTTACTTGAATTCCTAGATTCATGGGGATTATGCGCGCTGGGGGATCCTACTTTTTCTTCTGTGATCTTGATCAATTAGTAGGACATGAATAAGTCCCCTGAAACAGTTACTACAGACCATCTCAAGTTTGAGCAATTTTTCTCTGACCTTTTTAACTGAAAGTCTCTAGGACGTATCAAGACCCTTGGTTTGAACTACTTTTCAGATCTCCAAGTAATGGTGAATAATATTTTCTGAAGGTGTTAAGTCGCCTATGGTCCCGACCTTCGCCTTTCCTTTTCCTTTTAGAATCCTATTAACATAGGATCTGGAAGTGGAAAGAAGGGGAATCCTGTGAGAGTATGGTATGGTTACTTCAGCGTCGTAGCGCCAGGTACTCGAACATTGGCTCGGGGCATTTTCTCTACCCCTTTTTGTCTTGAAAAAAGTTGGACCCCTTGCATCCAATTTCTCCAATCTGTCTTTTTTGACCAAGAGGTTTTTTTATCACTTCTTTCTGGAAGCGAAATTCACCCGATTCAAGTGTACATCAACCTCTTCTCTCTTGAGGCTCACTACAAAAAAAAACAAGATTTTAGCCACGGAAAATTAGCAACGAAACCAAATTCGTCGCTAATTTGCAATGAAAATAGCAATGAAAGCAATTCGTCGCTAATTTGCGATGAAAATAGCAATGAATATAAATTGCCGCTACTTTCTTCGAAGAAAATAGCGATGAAAATAAATTCATTGCTAATTTGACGAAAATAGCAATGAAAAACTTTCATGGCACATTTGTCCCAACATTCATCGCTAAATTCGTCACTAAATAGCGAAAAAAAAATTCGTCGCAAAATTAGCGACGAGCAACAATGTCGTCGCCAATTGGCGACAAAAACTTTCGTAGTAAAACTGTTCGTGGCTAATTAGCGACAAAAAATCGTTCGTCGAAAAATGATTTTCATCCGAGGAATTGTGAAATCCAAAGTTCATCGTTAATTTCGTCACAAAACAGGTTCGTCGCTAAATTCGTGGGTAATTAGCTACAAAATAACAATCCTCGCAAAATATATTTTCATTCGTGGAATTGTGAAATTAAATTTTACGTACGCTAATTAGTAACAAAAAAACGTTCGTCGCAAAATTGATTTTCGGTGAAATCAAATTTTTCGTCGCTAAATTAAGTCACTAATTAGAGACCAAATACCGTTCATCACAAAATTGAATTTCATCTGTGGAATTGTGAAATAAATTTTCGTCACTAAATTCGTAGCTAATTAGCGACAAAAAATGGTTTGTCGCAAAATTGATTTTCAGTTAAATCAAATTTCCGTGTCAAAATTATTCGTCGCTTATTAGCGACAAAATATCGTTTATCGCAAAATTAAATTTCCTCCAAGGAATTGTGAAATTAAATTTTCTTCGCTAATTTCGTCACTAATTAGTGACAAAAAAAGGTTCGTCGCAAAAGTGACTTTCGGTGGAATCAAATTTTCATCGCTAATTTCATCACAAAATTATTCATTGCTAATTCATCTCTAATTAGTGACAAAATATCGTTCGTTGCAAAATTAAATTTCATCCGCGGAATTGTGAAATTAAATTTTCGTCGCTAATTTCGTCGCAAAACTATTACGTCGTTAATTAGAGACAAAAAAAGTTCGTCGCAAAATTGATTTTCGGTGAGATTAAAAACTCATCACAAAAAATATTCGTCGCTAATTAGCGACACAATATTGTTCATCGCAAAATTGAATTTCGTCCGCGGAATTGTCAAATTAAATTTTCGTCGCAACCCTGTTCATTGCTAATTTCATCGCTAATTAGCGACAAATCATATTCGTCGCTAAAGTCCACCAATAGTTTTTTGTCGCTAATTTCGTCGCTAATTTCCTACGACACCTTTTCATCACTAATTTTGTGGTTGAGTAAAATTTCGCCCTTTAAAATCCCTTTACCTTCTCTCTCCACACTCTTCTCTTTACCCCGCTCTCTTCTCTCTTTTGTCTTCTATCTTCTCTCTTCTCTATCCTTATTTGTATCTTATGGTAATCGTAGAATAAATTGTTGTTTATTTCACCATTTTCTTATCTCAATTCCCTTAAGGTTCATGAATCGTAAGTAATTTTTATTTCTCTTAGGTACGTGTCCATTTGAAGGTCTCGCAATCCAAGTGAAGGTTGTAATTCTCGTCAAATTGACCACTTTCTACTTGGGTAAGTCTTCTTGACATGGTAATTTTTTCATTTTTTAATTTCAAGGTTATTGTTTCGTCACATTCCGAATTGTAATAATTAGAATTCTATTCATTGCTAAATTCTTGGTAAATTAGCAACAAAAATGGCGTTTTTGTCGCTTCGCTAATTAGAGATGAAATCGCATTTTCGTGGCTAATTGGCGAAGGATAGCATTTGTTGCAAACATATTCGTCGATAAATTCCTCGCAAAAGTGTTTTTCACATAAGCTAACAATTCGTCGCTAAATTCGTCACCAATTAGCAACCAAAAAGGCATTTTTTGTCGCTAATTAGCAATGAAAGAGAGTTTTCGTCACTAACTGGCGACGGACGATTTTCGTCGCAAATACATTCGTCGCTAAAGTCATGGCAAAAATAATTTTCATATAGGCTAGTTGTCCGTCGCTAATTTCGTCGCCAAATAGCGACAAAAGAAGTTCATTACAAAATTAGTGACGAAAGGGTGGGTCGTCGCTAATTAGCGACGGAAAGAATTCGTCGCCAAATTCGTCGCAAGATTAACAAAAAAAAAATTCGTCTCAAAATTTGGCGACGACAATTACCATTGTCGCTAATTGGTGACGAAAAGTTTTCGTGGCAAAATTCATCGCAAAATTGGCAACAAACTATATTCATCGTGAAATTTCATTGCTAATATCGATGATTTCAAACGTTTCTATTCTTAAGTAATTTTTTTTTTTTTATGTACTTGTCCATCCGAAGGTCTCGCAATCCAAGTGAACATTGCAATTCTCATTAAATTGACAACTTTCTACTACAAAGATTTCGGTCAAATATTTGGGTAAGTCTTCTTGACATGGTATTTTTTTCATTTTCCCCAATTTCAAAGTAATTGTTTCGTCACAAACAGAATTTTGATTGCTAGAATTTCATGATTTTCATTAAGAATATTAAACAATAGATATGACAATTTTAATATTTTATGAGATTTTTTAATTTTTATACGAGATACAATGCAAAGAGACAGTGCTTGGATGTATAATAAGAACTTATCCGGACGTCGAGGATTGACCGATAAGTTTCGTATTGGGTTAGAATAGTTTTTGAACTTTGCTAGTAGTAAATTTGAGTTCATGAATGGAAATAAGTTAAAATGTTAGTGTAAAAAGTGCAGTAATTGTAAATTTCATGTGTGTGATAAAGTTAGAAAACATCTTAGTAGATTTGGGTTTACTCCAAACTACTATAATTGGATTTGCCATGATAAACCATTTATATCCGACGAAAAATATCGAAGAAGTGACCAATTTTCAGTTAGAGGAGAATGTAGCTATTATAACGAATTGAACCCATACCAAAGGATGTTGATTGTTGAAACTAGTCGAATTTCATTTGAGAATCGAACCATGCAAGTACTAGTTTTGCTCTTACACTTGAACAAGTGAGTACTAGTTATGCACCACAATTGGAAGAGGTGGGAGTAACGGGTTTGATGAGAACATGCATAGTAAAACTTTTCCATCTAATCGGTTCTAGGAAGTGTTGAAAGCGGTAGATAAATCTTTATGGGCGGATTGTGACAGCTACACTAAGTTATCGATCACATCAAGATCATCAAATATCAAGGCGGAGCATAATGTGTTTGAGAATTGCTTCAACTCTTTTGTTGATGTAATGCGGGAAGCAATGCCTCGCGATAACATTATGTCAAGTGATTTTTACGACATGAAGAAGCTAGTGCATAACTTAGGTCTTCCAGGTTGTAAGAATTGATGTATGTAGTAGGGGTTGTATGTTATATTAGGGGATGATGAAAATGCATAATCTTGCAAATTTTGTAGCCAACCTAGGTACAAGATTAGCGGGGAGGCGTGGTCGCAATCGAAGCTTAGATCATGCAAGCAAATGTTTTATCTACCTTTAATCCTCATATTGCAAAGGCTTTATGCGTCTCAAGCCATCGCTAAACACATGACTTGGCATGCAAATCATGAAACAGAGGAGGGTCGATGTGTCATCCTTTAGATGCAAGAGGCATGGAAACATTTTGATAGAACATACCTTGAGTTTGCGATAGAGCCTCGAAACATCGGGTTAGACATGTGGCAACACTCCCACCGTCCGATCTGGGTTTTATACATTTTTATTTATAAAAATTGTAATAGGACGACAGGCCGACGTGGTCGCCATGTGGAAGGCCACGCGGCACCACATCAGTGTCACCTCAGCTGTTGACTAAGTCAATGGACATTAACTGGTTCATGATCGAGAGGTTGAAGACAATACGGATGGCTGAGAGCCTTCCGAAGACGATCAACGATGAGATCTTCAGCGTTTGATTTGAAATCGGTGCCGATCAATTCGTCTTGACCTCCACTATAACATATCCAAAATTCAACCATGAAACCACATATATGAAGCTTGCACAGGTTCAACCATGGCGGTCTCAAGAATACAATGCAGAGCTAATCAACCTAAATTAAACATTCAAATAGCATCAATGAAGCTCGGAAGGACTTACATGAGTCTCGATTGGCTTCGCAACCCCTAGTTTGGCCGTGCGAAGTCAAAACAGGTATGACGAGGTCAAAGGTCGGCCATGGCAGTTCATGCAAAATCGATGCAATCAAACAAGCAGGCTAGGTTCAAAAACTTCCTAGGACTCGTTTGGAATCAATAGAATGCAAGAAGATACTCTAAATTGAGAGATGCCATGAGAGGCCGAGCTCAAGCTTGAAGGAAGGGTTTACCTTTTTCGTGCGAGTTGAGTTGCAAAACTAGGCTCGATCGCTTCCTGGAGGTAAGAAGAAGCCTGAGAATGCAAAGAGAAGCTTCGATTTCGCCTGTGGTAGTTTGGCGAAGCTGATGAGCTCTTGGGTGAAGCCCTCGGCTATGGCGAATTTCCAGACCTAGCAGAGCCTCTCTCTTATCATTTTCTCTCTCTAGACGGTTGTGGAGCTTCGTGGCACAGAATGGCGATCTCGCCTTGCCGAAAACACGTAGGATGACCTTTAACATATTGAAAAAAAAATTTGCATGCGGGGAGGTTTTCACCAACCTTCCCGCTCGTGCAATCACGTGGCAAATGGTCTCGTTGGGGCCAATCGTCGACGGGAACAAAATAGCATCTCTGTTTGGTTGTTGGGCATGTGCACTTTGATGTGAATTGGCCTTAATTTGACTTTTTTTTTGTCGGGTGTGACCGGCGCACAAAATGACTTCGTCATCCCAACTCTAGCGACCTCAGGCGGCCAAAGTTAGCTCGATCGGATCGAACCGATATGGCCTCGAATGCCCATCACAAAGCCTATCCAATTATCGATGAATGAGTGAAGAATTTTGCTGCTCAAATTCGGCATGCCATGGGAGTACCTGCGCATGACACCAATTGGGGAAGATGATGTCGCTCGGGTTATTGGGTCGGATCCGATCCGACCCGACAGACCCGGTTGACATGAAAATGCTAAATTGACCCCTAAAAAATCATAATTTGTCAAGTTATACCATGAAATTAGACTTAGGGACAAAAATTCTATCATAAAATATGATTTTTTTTTAAAAAAAAATATGCATCGAATTATACAAAAGCCCCAAATTCTCATTCGACTCGAGAATGAAAATTGAGAAATTCAGACCCTAAATGGCATAATCGCCCAAGTTACCCCTACCAATCGATTCGGAAGGTTAAAAATATAGGGTAGGGGTCCTACTTTGCCATGGTGATACCTAGATTTTAATTAATTCAAATTTAGGTGAAACTCGAGGACTAAACTGAAAAATGTTTGTGCATTTAAGTCCTTTTGGTCCAATTGTGCAATTTTATAAAATTTTTGGGCCAAAAATTAATGTAAGGGAAATGATGCAAATGTCACAACTTGCAAAAAGTGAAAAAGGAAATTTAAATGACTTGAAATGCATTTTTCGGCCCAATTCGGAACTATGTTCAATGAAGCATCCCATAGTCCTGAATTGAATTTTTCAAATTTTAAGAGACCAAATTGACCCCTAAAAAATCATAATTTGTCAAGTTATACCATGAAATTAGACTTAGGGACAAAAATTCTATCATAAAATATTATTTTTAAAAAAAAATATATGCATCGAATTATACAAAAGCCTCAAATTCTTGTTTTGACTCGAGAATGAAAATTGAGAAATTCAAACCCTAAATGGAATAATCGCCCAAGTTACCCCTACCAATCGATCTCGAAGGTTAAAAATATGGGGTAGGGGTCCTACTTTGCCATGGTGATACCTAGATTTTAATTAATTCCAATTTAGGTGAAACTCATGGACTAAACTGAAAAATATTTGTGCATTTAAGTCCTTTCAGTCCAATTGTGCAATTTTATAAAAATTTTGGGCCAAAAATGAATGTAAGGGAAAAAGGAAATTTTAATGACTTGAAATGCATTTTTCGGCCCAATTCGAACTATGTTCAATGAAGCATCCCATAGTCCTGAATTGAATTTTTCAAATTTTAAGAGGCCAAAATGGAAAGGGAATGTTTGTGTATTTTTGTAGCCTCAAATACTATTTTTTCAATTTTTCAAGTATTTTTTTATTTTCGAAAAATATAAAAAAAATATTTTTTGTTCAAAAATGGTTCCTTAGTCTTGGCCAAGGTTCTCAAAGTTGATTTTGCAATTTTTTTACTTTCTATGGATTTTCTAAAAATAAACCGATTAAAAATCGGGTATCAACAATCAAAAAGAAAATATTTATCCCAATTGTCCACAAATGTATAAAACCTTTCCATTAACTGATGATGGTATGGTAAAAAGAGGATGAAAGTTCATGTGTTGAAATTCATGTAAATATTTGATTTCCATGGAAATGCAAAGAAGTGTGTTATTATTTGCAATTGTGGTTATATATATATTTGTGTGTGTGTGTGTGTGACATTTATAGTGTTATAACGAACTCCCTTACATTAGCGTGTTCATGAGACTTTGCGAAAAGATGGATGTTTATACGTCTAAAAGGAGCCTCTATAAGCTTGGGAGGACGTAAAATCTTGAGATTCATACGCTAAATGATGACTTGGGTAGCTTGTGATGTAATATTATGGAATAGCCATCCTCATGCATCACAAAGTAATATCATTGTCATTGTCGGCCACTAGCGTGGGTGAGCCTCGATCTCGTTGTCACTAGACAAAGATGGCCAAGCCGATCCGGTGACAACGGCTGAAAAAGAGAAAAAAAAAATGAAAAATAACAACAAAGTTCAAAAAAAATATTGAAAATTGTCAACGCTAGCATCAAATGTGTCATGCAAGTATGACCAACGTCCATGTCGGCAATTCCGATCAAAATTGATTGGAAGGATCGAATCAACACAAATGAAAAAGATTTAAAACTCAATTGGCAAAAAAAAGTTTAAGAGTGAAGTCACACAATTGCAACAGACTTTAAAACTTTTTTGATAAATTTCCCCTCAAAATCATATATTAATTACAGTAGGGCTTAACTTGGTTGAAGGCTATAGAAGAACTACACGATATGTTGTAAAGCGAAGGTTATAGTGAAAAAAAAAAAAGGGAGGAAAGAAGCCCTAGATCTTGAAAGAGGGAAAGAGAAGAGAAAGTGGCTTGCACATAGGAAAGCAAAGAGAAAGCAAGGTCTCATGAGACATCATCGGATCAAGATAGAAGAGACACAAGCAAAGGAATCTCGACATGGAAAGTGATGGGTTTAGGAAAGCAAAGAGAAAGCAAGGTCTCATGAGACATCATCGGATCAAGATAGAAGAGACACGAGCAAAGGAATCTCGACATGGAAAGTGATGGGTTTGACTGTCTTGTTGATTCATTACCACTTACGATGATTTTTGCCTCAATCGCACTAAGAAACAAGAAAAGCAACAACAACTTGTACATCGACAAAGCAAAGATAGAACCCCCTACCGGGTCAAACGATGCCATGCAAGACTCACCGAGAACTCGGTCACCCTTAAATCCTCACATTTATCACGTGCGAAAAAAATAAGAAACCCAAAGAAACACTTCAAATGAAATGTTCCCCAAACCGTAGTTTCAACTAGACATTGTAGCATTTCAAATGAAATGTACATCTCACAAAAAATGTTCCTATGATGGGTCATGTTGCACATGGATCACTCGACATTTATCAACAAGTGAAAATGAGTTTAAAACATTCCAGCTATACATGGGTCTCGATGGGTTTGAATCCGTTTGAGTTACCACCTTGACCCCAAAATCTACAAGGTTATGGGTATAATAATAATAATCAAAATTCGAGTTATTTTGTTTCGACTTTCAACCCGTTTAAATTTTATTATGTGCTTTCATGCCCGAAAGCATTTGATTTCTTCCGTGTCAAACTAACCTAGTGGAACACAATGTTCTCATAAGAGGTATTTTCACCTTCCATAAGTAAGAACTGTTTTGAGTGATTGTGTGGCTCGTCGGTGTTGAACATGGGTAGGTGACTAAAATTCCACATCCTTCAATTTCTCGACAATTTCATTTTTTTTTCTTTTCACGAAACCAATCACCATCCCCTCACACAAGTTAAAACTATTTTGAGTTAGAATTGGTTTGAGTGATTGTCTAATTGATGCTTGATCGTCCTCTTTTCGACCTTTAGAGTCATTTCGATTTTGTTTTAATTGCCCATAAAGAGCTTTGAACATGCACGTAGTTTACAATCTTGGTGGAGCTAGACATGGATGATTTCGTTTCTATTTAAGATCTTTGTTATTTTTCGAAGTATGAATTGTAATTGGAAATGTGTGTTGGGAATTGATAAAGTGGTTGATTGAGAGAATTTTAGTAAATTTGTAGAGGTCACTTCTAATTGTGTTTGTGAAATTTCAAAGTTTTCGATCTTAAATAGTGCTTCGAGTGAATTCTTGAGACACGTGTAGTTGCTAATGAAATCTTACCTCAAGCGAGAATCGGGATGTTGGTGGAAATGTATGCCGCAAGAACTAAACACTCCAATTGATTTGAATATGGGTATAAAGTTGATAACCTCCCATAACCAATTAGATTCATTGATTAGGAAAAAGAAATTTCATCACCGAAATTATAAAAATATCTTGAACATTTTAGAAAGCCTAATGGATAGATACCGTGATGAGATATGGTATCAAAAGTTATGTTCTTTAATTTCATTTGGTTCCATGATAAGATATCTATGCAAGCACATATTTTGTTACTTATTCTTGTACTTTTGATGAGTCTATAAGTACGAAAAATCTAAATTTTTTCAATCAAATCGTGCACCGACTTTTGGAATTTGTGTATGAGTAGTGGTTATTTACCCTTTTAATGCTTACAACTCAAGGTTCCTCCTATATTGCAAAGACTCGCTTTCTTCATCTTGTTTGTTTGCAAAGTTGCATAAGGAATAGTTGATGTCCGCCTCTTTGCCCATCACTTGTTGATCAAAATGAAGGATCTCGCAAATTCATTGGCATCGGTGCTTAGTGGTCGGAATGAATGATCTCCGGACTCATTGACATCGATGGTTAGTGGTCGAATGAAGGATCCGCAAACGTGAATTATGAAGTGCCATGAGCAACCCTCTGCGAGATACAATCATGAAATAAAGTTAAATCATCAATTTTTTTGCAAAGATTCGCAACCATCCGCCATAAAACAGCTCAAAAATGGTGGAAGCTCGGGAATCTCTCGTAATTGACGGCTTTTGCTTACACTCAAATGGAGCAAATGATCACGCTTACGATGTATGTAGGAAGGTTAGTAATATTGTCCTTCCCAAGAACAGGGAAAGATTCTCGAGAAACTAAACTTCGGATAGATTATATCCATGAAGGTCCAAATAGTGTAAATTTGAAAGTATGATTTTCATTCGGAGATATCCGAATCCTCATATTTTGGAAACCCGATTAACCCGATTAAATTTGTGCCACAATCAAGTTTCAAGAATTCAATATTTTGTAATTTATAAATGCTAGGACGAAAGACTTATCGATTCTTGCAACCACATGTGAAAATTTTCTCCAAAGAGACAATATTGGATATTGAGATTTTGATTGGACATTGTAACACATCAAATGAAATGTTCATCTCACAAAAAATATTCTTATGTTGAGTCACATTGCACATGGATCACTCAAAATTTATAAACAAGTGAAAATGAGTTTAAAACACACCAACTCTTTATGGGTCTTGATAGGTTTCAACCGGGTTTTGATTACCAACTTCAGCCCAAAATCGCAAAGTTATGGGTATGATAATAGTAAGCATAATTCTGCTTAAATTTTATTATGTGCTTTCATGCTTGAAAGCATGTTCGATTGATTTCTTCCGTGATAAACTACCCAAGTGGAATGCAATGCTCTCAAAAGAAGTATTCACTTTTTGTGAGTTAAAACATTTTGGGTGATTGTGTAGCTCACCCGGTAGTTATCATGGGTACGTGATTAAAATTCCACATCATTCATTTTCCCGGCAATTTTGTTTTTTTTTAACCGAACAAATCAGTCCTCTCTCATGAATTACAATTGTTTTGAGTTAGAACTCTTTTGAATGATTGTTTAATTTAAGCTTGCACGTCCTCTTTTCGACCTTTAAAGTCATTTCGGTTTTTTTAAACCGCCAATAAAGAGCTTTGAATATTCAAATAATTTACGATCCGGTTGGAGCTGGATATGGATGATTTCGTTTCTATTCGAGTTCTTTTTTAATTCTCAAAAGTATGAATTGTAATTGGAAATGTATGTTCACAATTGAAATTGTGATTGTTGGGAGATAGGTAAACTTGCAGAGGTCACTTCTAATTGCGTTTGAGAAATTACAAAGATTTCGATCTTGAATAGTGCTTAAGGTGAATTCCAGAGACACGCAGTTGCTTAAAGAAATCTAATCTTGAGTGAGAATTAAAATGTTAGTGGGAATATACGCCGAAAAAACTAAGCACTCCAGTTGATTTGAATATGGGTATAAAATTGATGACCTTCCTTAGCCAATTAGATTCATTTATTACGAAGATCATTTCAAAATTTGAACATTACCAATTGAATTTGTTACCATGATTTTTTTGTTAGTAATCAATGTGGAAACAAATTCTTTGAGCACAAGGTCAATTTGCAAACACTACGAGCTGCAAACTATCCATCGAACTTTTGATTGTGTTGCAACAAAGAAATTTCATCTTTGCAATTACGAATATATCTTGAACTTTTTTAGGAAGCCAAATTGGTAGATACTATGATGAGTTACGCTATCAAAAGTTCTCTTCTTTGGTTTTGATGTTACTTGATAAGATATGTATGCAATCACATGTTTTGTTACTTACTACTAGACTACTCATAGTCTATAAGTAAGAAAAATCCAAATTATTTCACTCATATTATGCACCGACTTCCGAAATTTCTTTGTGTTTTGAGTGGTGGTTATTTACCCATTTGATGCTTGGAGCTCAAGGTTACTTCATATTGCATGACATGCATTCTTCACGAGGACATAGTCGATGATGTCCACCTCTTTACCCATCACTTGTTGATTAGAATGAATGATCTACGGACTCATTGGCATCGGTGGTTAGTTGTCGAGTGAAGGATCTGAGACTCATTGGCATCGATGGTTGGTGATCAAAATGAAGGATCCGCTAATGTGAATTATGAAGTACCATGGGCAACCCTCTATAGATAAAATCATGAAATAAAGGTAAATATCCAGGTTTTTGTAGAGATTTGCGACCATTCGCCATAAGATAGCTCAAAAATAATGGAAGCTCGGGAATCTCTCGTAATTGACGGCTTTTGCTTACACTCAAATGCAAAGCAAATGATCACGCTAAGATGAATGTAGGAAGGCTAGTAAATATAAGCGATTTCGATTACAAGGTCAATTTGCAAACTTGAAAAGAATAGCATGATGATTTGCTCTATTTGAGCCTAAGCAAAGCCGTCAATTAATAAAGATTCCCGAGCTTCCACCATATTTTGATCGGTCTTTATAGCAGATGGTTGCAAACCTCCACAAAAACTCGGAGATTTAACTTTATTTCGTGATTTTATTCATAGAGGGTTGCCCATGTCATTGTATAATTCACATTAGGAGATCCTTCATTTTGACTACCAACCAACGATGCCAATGAGTCTCGCAAATCCTTCATTATGACCACCAACCACCGATGCTAATGAGTCTGCAGATCCTTCATTCTAATCAACAATTATGGGCAAAAATGTGGACATCATCAACTATTTCTTGTGCATCTTTGCAAACAAACAAGATGAAAGAATGCATGTCATGCAATATGGAGTAACCTTGAGTTGCAAGCATCAAATGGGTAAATAACCACCACTCATGCACAAAGAAATTCGAAAAGTCGATGCATGATTTGAGTTAAAACATTTGGATTTTTCTTACTAACGTACTATCAAGTATTCCAAGTAATAAATAACAAAATATGTGCTTGCATAAATATCTTATCAAGTAACCGGTAAAACCATAGAAAAGCACTTTTGATACCAAAGACTCATCACAGTATCTACCCATTTGGCTTCCTAAAAAAAGTTCGGAATATATTCGTAATAGCAAAGATGAAATTTTTTTGTTACAACAATATTAGAATTTGGATGAAAAACTTGGAGCTTAAAGTGTTTGCAAATTGACATTGTGCTCAAAGAATATGCTTCCAAGTATTGATTACTAACAAAAAAAAAACCTTGGTAACATATTGAATTGGCAATGTTCAAACTTTGAAATGATCCTCCCAATTAATGAATCGATTGGCCAAGGGAGGTCATCAACTTTATACACATATTCAAACCAATTGGACCGCTTAGTTCTTTTAGCATACATTTCCACCAATATCCTAATTCTTAGTCAAAATTAGATTTCTTTAGCAATTGCATGAGTCTTTGGAATTCTACGGAAGCACTATTCAAGATCGAAAGCTTTGAAAGTTCGCAAACACAACTAGAAATGACCTCTATAAGTTTACCAAAATTCTTCCAATCAACCACGGTGTCAATTCCGAACACACCTCCAATTACAATTCATACTTCTCAAAAATAATAAAGACTTGAATAGAAATGAAATCTTCCACATACTGACTCCACCAAGATCGTAAATTATTTGCAAATATTTAAAGCTCTTTATGAGCAATTAGAAACTCAGAATGACTCTAAAGATCAAAAGAGGACGTGCAAGCATGAATTAAATAATCACTCAAAACAATTCTAACTCATGAGAGAGGCCTGTGGTTGCTTTCCTATAAAAAAAATGAAATTGTATAGAAATTGAAGGATGTGGAATTTTAATCACGTACCCATGATCAACACCGCGAACTACATAATCAATCAAAACAGTTCTAACTCATGGAAGATGAAAATACCTCTTTTGAGAGCATTGCATTCCTTTGGGTTAGTTTATCACGAAAAAAATCAATCGAACACGCATTCCGTACACGAAAGCACATAATAAAATTTACATAGGTTGAAAATCAAAACGAACTACCTCAAATTGTGGCTACTATTATTATACCCATACCCTTGCAAATTTTGGGTGAAGATGGTAATCGAAACGAGTTGAAATCAATCAAGTTTTAAACTCATTTTGACTTCTTTATAAATTTTGAGTGATCCATGTGCAACATGACTAATCATAAGAACATTTTTTGTGAGATAGAACATTTCATTGAAGTGTTACAATGTCCAATCTTGTCTCTTTGGAGAAAATTTTTATATATGATTGCAAGAACCTAGTAAGTCTTCCATCTAACATTTATAAGTTATAAAACCTTGGATTCTTGGAACTTTTTTAAGTATTGCACAAATTTAATCGGGTTTCCAAAGTACGAGATGTCTCTGCATGAACACCGGGACTTTCAAATTTACACTATTCGGACCTTCATGGATGTAATATATCCAAAGTAGAATTTTTCGAGAATCTTTCCTGTTTTCCCATCTTGTGACAAGATTAAAACTCGAGAAGAATAATATTATTAGCTTTCCTACATCCATCAATAAGCGTGATCATTTGCTCTATTTCGGTATTGCTCTATTTCAGGTGTAAGCAAAAGCCGTCAATTGCAAGATACTACCGAGCTTCCACCATTTTTGAGCTATCTTATGGCGAGATGGTTGCAAATCATCGCAAAAAATTGGAGATTTAACTTTATTTCATGATTTTGTCCGTAAAGGGCTATCCATGGCACTTCATAATTCACGTTAGCGGATCCTTCATTCGACCACCAACCACCGATGCTAATGAGCCTACAAATCTTTCATTTTGACCAAAGAAGCACCCATGCCGATGAGTTTGCAAATCCTTCATTCGATCAACAGTGATGGGCAACGAGGTGGACATAAACTATTTCCCGTGAACCTTCGCAAACAAACAAACCGCAGAATGCAATTGATGCAATATGGAGGAACCTTGAGCTGTAAGCATCAAATGGGTAAACAACCACCACTCATACATAGAGAAATTCTAGAATTCAATGCACGATTTGAGTTAAAACGTTTGCATTTTTCTTACTTACAAAATGTCAATAGTCTAGGAATAAGTAACAAAATATGAGCTTACATAGATATCTTATTATGTAATCGGCGAAACTAAAGAACATAACTTCGATATCATAACTCATCAAAAGTATGTGCCTATTTGGCTTTCTAAAAAAGTTCCCACATATTTGCATAATTGCAACGATGAAATTTCTTTGTTGCAAAGGAATCAAATATTTGATGAAAAGTTTAGAGCTCATAATGTTTGCAAATTGACCTTGTGCTCAAAGAATGTGTTTCCCCATATTGATTACTAAAACAAAATCTTTGTAACAAATTGAATTGGCAATGTTCAAACTTTGAAATGATCTTCCTAATCAATGAATCTAAATAGCTAAGAGCTCATCAACTTTATACCCATATTCAAACCAATTGGAGTGCTTAGTTCTTGTAACATACATTCCCACCAACATCCTAATTCTTAGTCCAGATTAGATTTCTTAAGCAACTGCATGTGTCTCTCGAATTCACCCGAAGCACTATTCAAGATCGAAAGATTTGAAATTTCGCAAACACAATTAGAAGTGACCTCTACAAGTTTACCAGAATTCTCCCAATCAACCACATTGTCAATATTGAACACACATTTCTAATTAGAATTCATACTTTTGAGAAATAACGAAGAACTCGAATAGAAACGAAATCATCCACATCCACTCCACTAAGATCGTAAATTATTTGCATATTCAAAGCTCTATATGGGCAATTAAAAGAAAACCCAAAATGACTCTAAAGGTCGAAAAGAGGACGTGCAAGCATGAATTAGACAACCACTCAAAAGAGTCCTAACTCAAAAACAGTTCTAACTCATGAGAGAGGGGTGTGATTGGTTCCGTGAAAAAACAAAATTGTCTAGAAATTGAAGGATGAGGGATTTTAATAACGTACCCATGATCAACACCGCGAGCTACACAATCACTCAAAAGCAGTTCTAACTCACAAAAGGTGAAAATACATCTTTTAAGAGCATTCGTTCCCTTCGGGTTAGTTTGTCATGAAAGAAATTGATCGAACACTCTTTCAAGCATGAAAGCACATAACAAAATTTAAATGGGATGAAAGTCAAAACGAAGTACCTCGAATTGTGGTTACTATTTTTTATACCCGTAACCTTGCAGATTTTGGGCTAAAGCTAGTAATCGAAAGCAGATTGAAACCCATCAAAACCCATATAGAGTTGGGATGTTTTAAACTCATTTTCACTTGTTTATAAATTGAGTGATGCATATGCAACATGACTCATCAAAAAAATAATTTTTATGAGATGAACATTTCATTTGAAGTGCTACAATGTCCAATCGAAATTACAATGTCCAATCTTGTCTCTTTGGAGAAAATTTTTATATATGATTGCAAGAACCTGGTAAGTCTTCCGTCTAGCATTTCTAAGTCATAAAACCTTGGATTCTTGGAACCTTTTTAAGTATTACACAAATTTAATCGGTTTTCCAAAGTACGAGGATTTAGATGTCCCTACATGAAGACCCAACTTTCAAATTTACAATATTTGGACATTCATGGATATAATCTATTCGAAGTAAAGTTTCTCAAGAATTTTTCCTATTTTCCCATCTTGACTAACACTAAAACTCGGGAAAAACAATATTACGAGCCTTCGTGCATCGATAAGCGTGATCATTTGCTCCATTTGAGTGTAAGCAAAAGTCGTCAATTACGATATATTCCCGAGCTTCGACCATTTTTGAGCTATCTTATAGAGGATGGTTGCGAATCTCTGCAAAAACTAGAGATTTAATTTTATTTCACGATTTTGTTGGTAGAAGGTTGACCATGGCACTTCATAATTCACATTAGCAGAAAACTTCATTATGACCACCAACCACTAATGCCAATGAGTCTGCAGGTTTTCCTAAAGGTGGCAAACCATGTTTATTGCATTAGGTTCATGACTTAAGGGTACAGAAAATTATCCCTATTATCAAATTAAGATAAAGGTTGTTTGGCATTAACAAGGAATGCAGAAGTCACCATATTTACTAACACATGGCAATCTTGTAATGATCTTGAACCAAACCAAACACCCGATTTAATTAACCATACACAATGCAAGAGATGTTAAAAAGTAAAGATCCAAATTTCATGATGATAAGTCTGCAGTTAACAGAAACAAGAACTACTACAGTGAGGTTGAAGAGACCTACAATGGCTCTATCACAAACATAAAGTAGATCTCACTTGAGCAAGTAGCACGTTCCAAGCTTGAAGGGCTTTCTATGTGGCTAAAAAAATTGTCGGTTGCATTGTCAAACAGCTATATAAATGACTAGAAATTCGATATAGAAACCTTCACTTACTTAGGAAATTCTCTATAGCTTCTGCATTAGCCCATGGTCTCCAGACCCAGTTGGAAACAAATAGATTGGCACATGAGCTGATTTAGAAGCCAACTAAGAACAAGGACCTCCCCTGCAATGCAGATAGGATGGACATGGTTAAGCCAAATTAAACCATTCCCCCAACTCTTTATCACACCCAACCACCAAAAAGAATTGCAGAACAGTGCAACATTAAAAATTATCCTCATACAAGGTAAAGCATTTGTAGAAAAGACAGCCTTAGTAAAATTTACATATCAAGAATGAAAATAGCCTTCTGTCTTTCAATCCCTAAGTCTTGTAGCATTTGAAAATAAGCACTTCTACTCACGTAATGAATGCCAAGCAACAGACTGCATTATCAGAGAAATCAACTACGAAGTTCACGTCTGAAGCAGCAAATCCACCGACTGAGTTTCCCGGTGCGTAAATTTGAATAGAGTGAGGAGAAAGGAGTGATCGGAAACGGAGAGAGAGAGAGAGAGAGGGGAGCAATCACACTGACGAATCACTGTGACCACGAGTTCGACAGTTTCAGACATCGAGAGAGAGAAAGAGAGAGCAAGCGAGCGAATTCACCGAGGAAATCTAGCGACTGAAGCCCTCGCCGACATCCGCCGAGCATCGACTGTAGGCGGCGGTTCCGCACGCGATCTTCTGACGGCGGATCCTGGTGGTCATGAGCGAGCGAGCAAAGGAGAGAGTGCGACGGCCGTGAGATGAAAGGGGATAGATGTGGAGAGAGAGAGAGAGAGAGAGAGAGAGAGAGAGAGGATGGAGAGTCTTGGACCGTCCGATGAAACCCAGCTATTATTAAGCCCACGGTTCATTTTTTTTTACTTTTCTGGTCGAAGCCCACGGTTCGTTGAAACAGCCCACTTATATGCGAAAATAGTGCTTTTTAGACCCACTTGCACGTGCATTGCACGTGATTATGCTCTAATGAGAATGTTCGAGTGGAGAACTTCAGGGAGCTCTCTATTCTTCAATTGTCTTCTTGTGCGAGAACAAAAATTTAGAAGAGAGATTTGTAGATAATAGGGAAGAAGAGGAATGAAAGATTCAAGCTGTGCAATAACTTAGGAAAAAATATTGCTCATTTCAAAAGTCACATAAACCTAAAATAGAGTAAAATTCGGGATCTTTCGAAAAGATTGCTTTCTCGTGTCCTATGGTATTAGTGCCCTACAAACACATCTTTTTGTTAGTTGAAAGGCACATTGTTTGATAGAGAGGTAATGACAATCAAGTGCCCGAATTGTTCTTTGTTCAATCAAGCGATTTAACTTTTTAAACTGGGTCAACGTGAGGCATCCATTAAAATCACAAACAAAAAAAGCCAATTTATATACTAACACCATTGATTGTCGTTAACTGTTCACGCCAGTATCCATTGTGGTTATCTGGGATGGCTAAGATCATCGGAGTCAAGCCACAGTCTCTCTCATGTCAATGCCTAAATAATGGAGATGCCAAAGCATTTCAACAATCATGCTTAACTTTTGTGGAGTAAGCACGTCAAATAAGCAAAATGACACAACTTTGGAGGACTCACATTGAGCCAAATCGGGCGGGGGAGGAGCCAAGAGACCATCCACATCCGAGATACCACGGATCATGCGAACAATGGCAATATCGAATCATATTTAGTATTGAACTTTAAGATCTTTTCGTGCAAACTTGTGTATTTACTGTAGAGGTGATCTAATGCGAGATTTGCAAATAGGGATAAGCTAGCTGTTGTGCATAGGCAGTGGAGTCAATTGTTTGTAAGGGTAAGCACCGGTTGGTTCCAACCTTGGAACTAGACTGAACAGATTGATCTTGGGAGCTTCCCAGTTCCTAAAATTTGGAACTAGTGATAATCAGCCCGATTCTCAATTTTAATGGTGGAGCAAACTGCTCGGACCAATTTTTTTTTTTTTTTTGACAATTCTTATTAGAACAATTTTCAATGGATGATTGGTAGCATAATGCCGCCAGCATGGTATGTCAAGGGTCCATTGGACCATGCCCTGTGCTGGAAAAATATACCAACTGTATTTAAAGATCTTGTAATGGTCTTCCTTCTTGATTGTTGTCATCTACTTCAGTCTCTCTCCAAACATGACCTCCGCTACTTCAAGGGTCCAATGTATGCGAGACACGCTTGCAGCCTTGTCAAGGATTACAAAGGGAAAAAAAATTATCCTCCGATTCTTGGACCCATCCGGCAACCGGATTGGACCGATTGGTCCAGATCCTCAACCAAAGTGAGCCGATCCTCGATTCCACTAGTTTGGAAGAACCCTACTCGGTATGAACCCGATTGGCCCCTAATCATTCGCACAACCTCGTAAAGTGATGGTAAATCACAATCGAGAGAATTATCAAAAAAGTTATACACTTATTATAATTGTGGCAATTTAGTCTTAAACTATTTTTTGCCAACTAAATCATGACCCTTTTGCATTTTTGTCATTTTCAGTCCATCCAGTCAATGGCTTGGACGTCGACTATACTACGTAACACGATTGGTCTTGATGTGGACAATTTTTAATAGGGTTAATACAACGAGAAAACTCAAAATTTGTAGACTTGTGACAAATTTATCACAAACTATTTTTTTACCTCAAAAAATTTCAAATTGATATACGTCCGACAAATTTACCTTGAGCTAATTTTTTGATCACTAACAATCGGAAGCAGATACATGCATGACAAATTTATCATAAACTATTTCTTTTACCATTGAAAACATAAATTGTCCTCAAACCAATTTTTTGATCATAAAAAATTCCAACATGGAACACCTATGATAAATTACCGTTCGTTAATTTATGTTAAATTGGATTAATACCACAAAAAAAAAACTTCTAAATGGATGCACCTATGACAAACGGGGTAAAAACCTCAAATTATACACTGTCAACTATTATATATCATCTAATTAAGCAATTTGATGATAAAATAAAACGAAGGTAAATTTATCATAAATGTATTAATTTGATATTTTGATGGTTAAAAAATTAGTTTTGGGTAAATTGTTTCACAAGTATACCTATTTGAATTTTTCGTAATATTAACCTTTTTTACTAATATCATTATATATATTTTTTTTTTTTCTCTCTTTCTTTTCTTTTTTCTTCCCTTCTTCCTCTAGCCGATCGCTAAACCTCAACCATTAGCCACTAGTGAGGGCAAGCCTTAGCCTCGATGCCACCGGGCAAGGTCGGCCTCGCCCAGATCCAACGATGGTGCTAAAAGGAAAAAAAAAAGAGAATAAATGTTTGAAAAAAAATTACTATGACAAAAAAGGCAAAAGGACACTTGGAATGCTAATATTTTGTATACGACGCTCACTTTGGCATCAATATTTTTTTGGATCATTTAAGTGCCAAATTGGAGAAAAACGATCATCTAAGTTCCAATTCCGAAAAAAAAATGATCACTTATGTGCCAATTCCCGCTAAACAATACACATGATATTTTTTTATTAATTTTTTAAATATTATATGTCAATTTTTTTAAAAAATAAACCCACGTGGACTAGTTCAACTTTAAAATAATTAAAATTTTTTAAAAATTAAAATTAAATTAAAAAATAGCTTAAAATAAAATGCTAAAAATTAAAAAAAAAAAAATAAGGGAGGCACAAGTTGCAGCGGCGAGGGCTATGAGCCTTCACCACCGCAGCGATTGAGAGGCTTTCTTTCTTTTTTGAAGTTTAGGCCTATGCGAGGGTCGCCAGGGCTTGGCCAACCCCCTTGGCCATCCTTTACCCCTCGTCGGCCATTGTCGACAATGGTGGAGCGGCGGTGGCGAGGGCCGTCCCTCGCTTCTCTGTTTGTAACACATAGGCTTTCTCTTTTTTTTTTTAGGGGAGGTGTTTGTTTAGCTTATTTTTTAATTTTTTAATTTTTTAAACTTTTGATTTTTTTTATTCCGACTTGGAAGCTCGGGAGAGCCACATAGATGCCACATCAAATTTCCCAGTGAAGCTCATCGGAGTTGATACTTGAAATAATCGTTTTTAAAAAAATTGACATTTAATGATAAAAAAATATTATCATTAAAGTAAGCGTCGTATACAAATATTAGTACTCATAGTATCTTTTTACCAATAAAAAAAATGTCAATGTCAATGCCGACCACACCACGTAGTATGACCAACGTCTATGTCAATAATTTTTGCAAAAATTAGCTAGGATGAATTGAATCGACACAAACGAAATATGTTTAAGCCTCAATTGACAAAAAAGAATGTTTATAAGCGAATTGACAAAATTGTAATAAATTCAAGACTTTTTTTTGTAAATTTTCCCTCGAAATCATAAATTTGCATGCGATAATCATGATTTTACACATGGATCATTGATAATTCCATAGCTTTATTTCTAGAGGGCTTAACTTGATTGAAGGTTGCAGAAGGACTACACAACTTGTTGCGTAAAGTGAAGGTTATATAGTGAAAAAGGAGGGAAAAAGCCCCGGATCTTGAAAGAGGGAAAGAGAGGAGAAGTTCGCTCGCCCGTTGGAAAGTAAAGAGAAAGTGAGGTCTCATGTTCCCCATCGGATCAAAGACTGGAGAAGAACGAGTAGAAGGAACCTCGCCATGGAAAGTCGTGGGTTTGACTTTGTCTTGGGGATTCATATCATTGCCACTTACGACGTTTTTCCTCAATTGTACTAAGAAACGAGAAAAGCAGCACCAACTCGTACGTCGGCAAAGCAAAAGTACAAACCCCGCCTGGTCAAACCGGCGCCACCCACGACTCCCGACGAAGAACTCCGGTCACCCTCAAATTCTCACATTTATCACGTGCTAAAAACATAGGAAACCCAAAACATTCTAGAATTTTTTCATTTAATCTGGAGACTCTTCCTTAATCTGGAAGAACACCAACTTGCTTTGACTGCGCTTGCATCGCCCTCGCGCATTCGTCGCCGTAACTACTCACTCCCACCTTCCATATAGCCAAAAGAAGATAAAAAGGAAGAATTTTGAGGAAGTCCCATGAATGATTCGCTCCCTCTCGGACTCTGCCCTACATGTTCGCGTTTAGTCTCCCGATCCGAGCCTCGACCCCGCGTTGTTTCGCTCGGTCGCGCTTGAGCCAGCGGCCCCACGTCGATCCCGATCTCGGGTCCAGGCTGATCGGGAGGCTCGGCCTCGAGTGCAGCAAGCTCTCGATCTCGGTGGATTGGGGCAAGATCGACTTGGCGGCGAGGATGGCCGCTGGCTGCTTCAAGGTCGCGAAGAAGAGCGAGAGGGGGTTGAAGGTGGAGTTCGACAGTGGCGGGCAGGACTTCTTCGACGCCGATGCCGTGGAGGCCTCCGCTGGCGGCGCTCCGGAGCATCTTGTCATTATGGTTAACGGGATGGTCGGAAGGTACGAGTGTTTGGTTGGATTTTGATGGGTGGGTGAATTGAGCTCATTGTGGTCGTTCTCGTGTTCTTTGTATTACTCGGGACCTCCAATACTTAGTATGTTTATAATCTAAAATGTGAATTCTTGGAGTAAATTGGGTATTAGATCATCTTAGAATCGCCGTTCTGGTGTTAGTTATCGTGGAATTCTGGGTTTCGTGCTTTCACCCGTGTGCATAGTGCATGTTGGTGGCTTGAGTTACGATTCTGGGCTTGAGTTATGATTTTGGACTTATTTGCTTGAAGGATTTATGTTGTCAAACGCATAGTTTTAGTAGTTGTGTTATTGTTTGCTTGGCATCCGAGTGATAGTTTGGAAGCACGCTAAGTTGTTAACATTCTGGCTTAGATATTCAATGCAACAGTTTTGTAGTTGTCAGGAGAGCTTTTACGCTCTGTGGAATAAATAGATGCAGTCAATAGGTGTTGATCCCCTGTCCACCAATGATCGCTCATTCATCATTTTCTCTATAGCTTGATGTGGTAATTATTAGGATAATTACCGCTGCCTTCCTGAAAAAGGCATTTGTCCGAGGTGATGAATCATGAACCGAAAACTCATACACAGTTATTCACATCGTTCAGTGCTGAAGATTGGAGGTATGCTGCTGAGCAGTTCGTTAAGAAGCTTCCAGATAAAGTGATAGTCCATCGTGAGTACTCCTTTGCACAAGCAGTTTTCTCTTTTCAACCCCCCATGTTTGATTGTAAAAGAACTACATGATGTATTGAGTATTATTTGTTTAATATATGTTCCTCTCAACAAGAAGCTAGAAACGCCATGTTAGAATTTTTAAAGTCAATTATACGTGATTTGGGTCGTAGGAAGGCACCTGGATAATTTGCAAGCGGAAAGGACTGGATGGTATATTTGGTTTCACCAAAATCTACATGTAAGAGGTTTAATTCTTGATAATATTGAGTGGAACTGGAAATTAGTTCCTATCTTTGTGTTTTCTCCACGATAAGCATAAACATAATGGGTATCTATCATGAGTGGTAACTTTGTTAAGGATAACATGAATGGGTCTTCTTTGTCGTCCTATGGACATATGCATGCTGGGGCAAAGCAGGTACACTCATGACACCCTAGGTGTACTGGAAAAACACGTGAGATAGAAGTTCCTTAATTTTATGAGCTAGGGTTATAATTCATCACCCCAAGAGAGGCGGTTTCTCTTTCTTCAAATTTGCTGCAAGTTTTAAGCTATTATTTTTGGCTTTTTCTTTAATCTCATCTTTGATGGTTGTATCTCATGGATTAAATGTTTGGCTTTGAATACCCCTATAGCATCAGTACCGGTGGAAGTGTATTAGAGTGGAATAACATATTAATCTGTGTCCTCCTTGAATCATTTTATTTGTGTATGAGTTTCTGCTTGTTCAAACTTACTACATTTCTTCTGGATGTTTTCTCTTGGCTAGGATGGTTTAACTGCCAAGTGTTAATAAATAGGTAAATGTTGCTGCTTTGATTGTATACCCAAAAAGATTACTGCTTTAAGAGTCCTGTAATGTTTCAATTTGTTGAATTGTCGCTTCTTCAGTATCTGTGGATTCCGCCAATATTCGAAGCTTCTTTCTGCCAAAATACCACTATTTCATTGTTTCTTAACTTGCAATCTATTTTGGTGTTTTGAGTCATAATATTGAAGCTTGGTAATATTGATTTCTACTAAGTCATTTGCTGCACAAAAATTTTATGCAGAATGGCCTTGATGCTGGTTTTGTTGCTTCTTCCAAATCCTCATATTTTTTGTTGTATACTCATCAACCTCATATGCACATGTTATTTTATTTAGGCTTATCTTCCATGTGACCAAGAAGAAGTTAACAACTAGGCCTTGTTATTCTCTACAGGTAGTCAATGCAACTCTTCGAAGTTGACTTTTGATGGTGTTGACATGATGGGTGAACGATTGGCAGAAGAGGTATAATATAAATAAGAATTATGATGATTATTATTATTATTATTATTGTTTCGTTTTTACTCTAGTTAGTTATCTGTTTGCCTCATTGTATTTGGATTGGAGAATGTGATTGTCTGCATAATCGTGTGACATTGAGTGGGTGTTCAGAGAATTATAGATATTTTGAGCTTGATTCTTTTTGATGCAGGTTTTGGATTTTGCTTTGTCTTGTTTTTTTACCATTAATGCAGGTATTGGGTGTTATCAGGCACAGACCTGGGGTTCGTAAGATTTCCTTTATTGCACACTCCTTGGGAGGCCTTGTTGCAAGGTATGCTATTGGGAGACTTTATGAAGAACCTTCACAATCAGAACTCTGTACTGCTATTAGGGACTGGCCAAGTGAAGAGCAATCAAATCATCAGATGGATGTTCTGGAGCCTCATGAAGCCAAAGTTGCAGTTTTGGAGTCTCATGAAGCCAAAGTTGCAGGTTTGGAGCCAATGAATTTCATAACAGTTGCTTCGCCACATCTTGGGTCAAGAGGACATAAACAGGTAACACAGATCATTTTCCTGGCCTACTTAATCTGAAGATGTGGTTGCATAGAGCATGAACACAAGTTCCTCTGTTACTGTTTGATTGGACATCCATTACACCTGTTTTGGCTCCTCCAATCTTTTCCTTTGCTAGTTGTTTGAGGTGTTCTCATTCATTGTATTTGTTGATTGTGTGGAAAATCTAACTTCTAGTGCATTAATGATAATATGTTGCATATAAATCATATTTAGAATTCTCTGATGCCCACCTATTGATGTTCTCTGGTATTGTTTTTTGTGCAAACTTATGCTTTATCTTTTCCCGTTGTTATTGGCATTTGGATAGGATATAATGATAGTACAGGCAGTCCTGAAATAGCCCTGGAAAACTTTTATTTCTATCTCTGTCTTTGTTATTCCTGTAGCTGCCTTTCCTTTGTGGTCTCCCTTTTTTGGAGAGAAAAGCACCTCAAGCAGCGCATTTGATTGTCGGGAGGTCTGGAAAGCATCTCTTTCTTACTGACGGTGATGATGGGAAACCTCCTCTTCTTCTTCAAATGGTCAATGATTCTAAAGATCTGAAATTCTTGTAAGTAGGTGTATTGACTGCCCTCATCTCATAAGAAGTCCAAAGTTTTGGCTTTTTCCCCTCTTCATTAATGCTAGAATAACAGCTTGGATCCTGTGTAGGTCAGCTTTACGGGCTTTCAAACGACGTGTAGCATATGCAAATGTCAATTATGATCGTATCCTTTTCTGCTCCTGCTAACTTTTATGGGGTTTATATTTGAAGATGATCTTTGAACCTGCCTTTTATTTCTTTGTGTGGATCTTAACCATAATTGTAAAGAAGTAGTTGGGTGGGGAACATCATCAATCCGACGTCAACATGAACTTCCTAAGGTAGGGTGTCCCTTCATTTTTTATTTGTCAGGCCTGCAAAAGATAAATTAACATCTGAGAAGTACGTTCAGAACTTGTTTTAGTGATGAATTTTCTATCGTTTCATTTTCAGTCTAGTCTTCTGGTAAAAGATGCGAGATACCCTCACATTGTATATGTGGAGAAGGAGACTCCTGAGAGCTTTCAAAGGAGAGCATCTTCTCTGGTGACTGACAAAAAAATTGATTTGGAAGGTTTGTTATACCCTTTAACTCCTTTGAATACTTGATTACCATTATTCTGTTTGCTTGTTTCTTGATTAACTGTGAAGTGCGCGTTGTTGACTATGCTCTTTATAGTTGATAGAACAATTCTACGAGAGATAAATTTGAAATGTATGGAGAAGCTGATTATTCTGGATGATACAATTTCCTTTTTCCCTAAAAATAGTTTAGCCTGTACTTATATGAATGAACAGTCAGGGAAGGAATAAAAAAGATTTGGTAATACAGAAATAGAGTTTTGTGCTTTCGTGTTCTAAAGCTTCTTAAAAAGTTATTTTCTCTTGCTGGATTTGATCCCTGGCCTCTGTGGGAAATATGTGACCTCTTTTCTGTTGTCCACTTCTGGTGACATTGACATGTTGCTGTTAGAATGGTCCATGACTCCTAGTGCATCACAGGGTTGCCATAAATCACCCATTACCCCGTGATTGGCCATCTGGCTATTAAGTTCCAGGATGCAGATCTTTAGCTATTTGAATAGCCAGATTTGCGAGTTTTGGCATTCTGAAGAAACAACAGTCTGATTGATATTCTCCTCCTCCGTTAGACAAGCAAAAAGAATAGATGGAGTGAGTCTTGTATGAAAACTAAGAGACCTAAACCAGAATCTGATTTGTGAGGAATGAATCTTGATAAAGATTTGGAGGATATCCATGGTGTTTGCTATCAATTCTTGAGGTTTCGAAAGATAATAACAGAGGATGAAATTAAAGGAGGGAATCATGTATTTGGGAATGCATTTGACAGGAAAAGAGGGCATCTTTCAAATTTGATTTGCAATAAAGTTTTGGAGGAGGGAGGAGTTTTTTTGCCAAGTTTTCAATCATGGGTCAAGTAGATCTTTTTACCTGAAACAACAGCTCTAGTTTGGCTAGTTGTGTAAAATCTTTAATGAATAACAACTATGTGAAACCACTGTTTGGCTTATTTCCTTTGTATTTTATTGATTATTAGAAGACGATAAATTAGAAGAAAGTTAGTCAGAATGATCTTGAGGTCGTATTAATGTCACCATTTGATGTAAAGGGAACAGCTTTTATTTTAATTGACCTGTCCACTTATTATAATTTAAGTCACTGAAATTTAGTCATTAATGCCATTCTAGTTTCCAGATAAAAGTACTGCATTCAAAAACATTTTCCGAAGAAGCTACCCTTTCAATACCATGTTTTAGGCAAGTGGCATCCTGCATTTTAATTTTCATTCAGCATGCCGAAACAATGCCCATATCAGGGAACCTGGGTACATCCTCTAGCTTTTGAGATGATTTTACATGTGGAGACAGCTTTGTCTTTGGTCACATTTTCCCTTTTCCATCTTCACCTGAAAATACGTGATACATCCGAAGCTCTATGTGGGAGTTCTCTCTTGTCCATGTGGGATAACTCTTGAATTAGGTAATTATGCTTAGTAGTACATATTTGAATAGTTTGGAGAATCTAGTTCTCCTGTCATATTGTTGTTGATCTCCAAGTGCAGTGCACTAGAGAGGGATCTGTAGCGCTTCTACCATCTTTCCACACTTTCTTCCTTCTGAGGTTTCTTTTTTGTGCATTGATAGCAGGCCACTAAGGTTAAGTTAGGTTGTGCAGTTTCTTTTGTTTTCTATTGATGTATCCAGTCGGATCTGCATGGGGAGTAAAAAACTGGTTTCCCTCTAGTTGCAAAGATGGCTATCATAAAGATAGAAAGGGCTGGCAGTGGGTGCTCATTATTTTTATCTTCTTCTTGGAGTGGTAGCGCAAGAATCTATGTGGTTTTTCTTTTGCTTAAGGTGTCAGTGATGGCATTCTGCTCACCTTGACTTGGCTTTGAGTTGTACTATGGAGCTTGCAAAGCCAAAATGGGTTCCAAACTGTTGGCCGAATACTAGACTTGAAAGTCTTAGCAATTATAGTCACTGAATGGATGAGTGGGCAGTTTACTTGTAATGATTCATAGCTTCATATTCTCCTAGAGCTGTGATTTTCAATGATTGAGCTGCTTAGAAAAGAGGCCGTGAGCTTGTGATTTAAGGATCAATCTACTAGTGTAGGATAGTTCATGGTTCTGCGAACTGTCCCCAATTAGCGTGCGGAAGAGCTTGCTGACATGGAATGCATTTTCAAAGGTGGTGCTGAGTACGTAGGAACTCAATGTCCTGGTGAAGAATATCACTGTGCTGCAGTTTGGGTCTTCGATATTTGGAGGCTTTGACATTTTTCCATTTAGTAGAATCTAGGAGACAAAAGTAGAGTTGAGACAATTGGATTTGATTTCTGCAGCTTGTTTGCTTGAGTTTATTGAAGGGAGAACATAATGCCGACTGTTGTTGTTTTCTGTTTCTTTTTATTCATTTTGAGTGGGGGTGGGAAGAAGCAGTCGAGTTGTCAAATCGGCTAATTGGAGGAAAACGCTCTTATTGACATAGCAAGACGGTTATTGAGCATGACTCTTATGGGTATTAGCTTGAGTGGCTAGTATAGAATACTTTATGGTTCTCTTCTCCCTGAGATTCATTGCAATATTAGTCATGAGAAGAAGTGCTGGGTGAAGGAATAACAGTGTAATTTAGGAAATGCAGATTCTATGTCTGATGCAAAGTTATTGTGCTTAGGATTCACTCTCTCTGGTATTTTATTTACTTTTTTTTCTTCCAGCAGTAGATAATATGATGATTCATAATTAGTTATTGGCAAAATATTCTAAAAAGGCTAAAACTTTGTGTGCCCCGAACTTTGAAATGTATCCAGGAGATGTTAACTTTTATCTGCATCACGTATAACATTGGTGCGGCCGTTCAAAGCTTAGTTAAAGCACAGACGTGGCAGATGATGTGGCTAATTGTCTCCATTAGGCATCACCAGTTAGTCAATTTATTGAGTAATAAAGTTCATTTAAAATTTTAGGAAGGGCGAAAAAGTGTCTTTTAAAATCAGATTAAGCATTCGACCCAAAAAAAAAAAAAATCAGATTTAGCACAAAATTTTATTAGAAATATTCAGGTTGGAAGAAAAACTTTAATTTAGATCTTTTTTGTTTCTTCATCCAACTTTTTGCGCAGTCGAGTTTTGGCTTGTTCGATTTTTGTTCATGCTTTTTAGTGACCTTCATCTCTTTGAGAACATAGTCCTAATTCTAGTTCTACAAAGGAAAAAATTGGCATATTTAAACACGACTTTAACTAGACAGTAGTAAGAGGAGTTTTGGTGGATTTAACCGGTAGTCATTGTACTGAGTATCACTTGCATTTCTCATGTCAATACTAGCAGCACTTTCAGTTCAAAGAAAAATCTCAGTAAATGTCTCCTTGTAGCAGTAATGTGGGCCAATCAGCAGCAATGGCAGTCATTTTGTGGAAAATAAGTTTTTCTGTGCTAGTAGCAATAAGGTCTGTCATGAGTGATATTGGAGTTATGAAATGAAACTCACAATTCATTATGCTATTTTTATCTCATCTTATCTATTTATCGAAATGGTAGCTACCTTTTATCAAGAGTTATTTAGTAAATGCTCTATCTCAGAGCAGACGGTTAATTCAAAGCATGTAATAGATGATGGAAATCTTGTTAATCAGAGAAAGAATTATGAAGATACTGCAATATGTACAATATTATGAGATCAATGCTTATTGTATAAGAAAACTTCTTCTTCTACTATGTAAAGAAGAACAGTTTGTGAAAGATAAACAGAGAGGATGAAGGAAAGTTTCTGAGGAACTGTGCCCCTTGTTCGCCTCCTTGAGATCTTTAGATTAAATTCAGAGTGTTTTCAGTAGATTTAACTCTTGAATATGATAGCTTAATAAGATCTGGGATTAAATAAAGTGACATGTTTGTGGGAGTCCACTCCTGTTATGGTTTCTATATATACCATGATCTCCATTTTCTCAAAATTTAAACTTGCGATTTGATTTTTGTTTCACCTTATCTCGATCTAGGAAATTTTAATTGTCTTCTCTCGTATCAGACATTGCTTTGTCTGTTCTTCCCCTTCTTCTGTTAATGTCCTGTTAATTTATAGGCCTCAATAGTTCATTCTATATGATTTATGCTCTGACTGACTTTTGTGACCTTTCTTCATCTTCTGTGTAGAGGAGATGATCAGAGGCCTCACGCAGGTGCCATGGGAGCGCGTAGATGTCAGCTTTAGCAAAAGCAAACAGCGGTATTCTGCACATAATACAATCTTGGTAAGTTTCAAACTACATCTTATTCGACTAACTTTTTAGCTGGTCATATTTTGGTTGGAAGAATGTTGTGTTGTTTGCTCTCTTATAAGTGGATCTCCCATTCTTGATTTTGTCATTTGAGAGGTAGATGTTACTTGCAGAAGATAGAATCCTTCAAGTACAGATAATATTTGCATGTTTGAGGGCTAGAAGTTGGGAGTAGATTGAACATATCCAATTAAATGATTAGACCACACCCAAAAGTTTCCACCATGACTCTTACTTTAAAAGATTACTTCAGCCCCAATTTTATCATAATGTGTTTGCATGAAGGATCTGATAAAATATTCCCACCATGTCTGATCCAAAAAAACTGAGCGACTAAAATTGAAGTTTTGGTTCCTTCCATGTTCCAGAATGGCTGTACAATGCTAAACTTCCATGATATTGGACCCAATTTCTTCTAATACCGATCCTGTCCTAGTGATTCTATGTTAAAATGTCCAGGCTTCTGATCTGTGCATATGTGACATTTGTTGAATGTTTCATTGGCAAAGAAATTTTACTTAAAAGCGGTAAAAAAGAGAGAAAACTTCTATTGCAAACTGATGTCTAATTGCAGATGCTTTGGTTTCAGGTGAGGAGTTACAGGCTAAATTCTGATGGTGCCGACGTTGTATTCCATATGATCGACAACTTTCTTCTATAGCTTTCAATGGTCAATCATTTGTGCTTCTGGAGAGGGGTTAGGTTTATTCTTGGGGACAAAATGTTCATTGCTATTAGGAGCTACTCACTTTGGCTTGCTTGCTTCTTTCTCTGTTTTTCGTGTAAATGGTTATGCTATGTATAATTGTACTTTAATTCATTGTCAATGTTTAGAAAAATGTATTCGTTTATGAGTTTGTGGCTTCTAATCTTCCAAAGCACTGGGTTTCGCCTTTAAAGCATGCCTGTATGTGTGTGGTGCGCACATGTGTTCGTGCGCGTGTGCGTGCGTGCGTTTGTATCCTGTTGGAGGATTAAGTCATTGTATTGAGACTGCAGTAAACAAGCTGGAGAATTAAATTCTGCTACAAGCCCAAACCATAAAAGTGTCAAAGTACTACTACTCACCTGTCATTACACAACGATCTATGCAAGGATTGGCAATCTTAAGACTTTCAGGTAAGACCAATAATCTAAGCCTCAGATTAAGTCAGGAAAAGTAACGTGTGCCAAATTTGATATTGATGTCCTAATTTCCCTTTTGCGGTATTTTCTGACGTTAAGTTCAATAGAGCAAAAATGAGTTTTACTTTTTCAAGCACAGCATATAAGTTCCTCGTGTGAACGCCTTGAGCAACCGATGTCCGTTCTGCTAAAAGTATGGTCTAAGTGTATTTACACAAGCACATCATAGTCACTTGATGATAATGTAATTGAAGCATTGACGGATTGTTGATGAGATGGAAATATGGTATCGAACTTGTGATCAGTATTTTTGTAGAGGTATTTGTCTACTGTTTACACTTTGACTATTCATTCCGTATGAAGTTTATGCTTTGGAGCATTTCTTCACTTTTTGAGTTTTTGCAATGCCATACGGGTTTAACTGATGCTTCCTCTATCTAACGTCTCCCCAAGAGCTACCTTTTTGTGATCCAGTATCAGATATCACTGCTTAATGGTTCCCTTCAGAAAATTCATTTAGTTCACACATAAGGTGATAATCTAATTACTTGTATTTGATTCAGTGGAAGCTCGGAACTCTCATTGCTCAATATCAAGAAACTTCAGACAATGATACTGTTAGCAGGTCTTTACTTTGAAGACAATTAATTTAGTAATAGCTGCAGGGATATTGAGCTTCTATTTGTATGCGTATATGCCTATTCTCACTTTCTTTGCATATGTTTTGTTCATGTGGCTTTACACCACATGATGAGCTTGCAGTGAAAGAGTGGTCAAACGAGGTTAAAATTTTCAGTTTTAATAGGGTGTTGAGGATCAGAAGTCCAGTTTTGCAGCCATAATCAGTAGTCTTTCATATTAGCCATTATGCTGTCTGTGCCTCCGACAGGAAGAGCTTGATGACACAGTAGTGGGGAGTGAAAAGCTTCATCATTCTTCACAGTTATACTCGTAGGCATATGAGGCATCTTTTTGTGCTCAGCATGATTCTTATTCCTGATCTACCAAATCGAGGGTTGGGTGCATTGAGAAGTTAGATCCGTGTTACAGCAACTAGCTGGGGTCTGCTACCATGCCTCCCGCATTGCGCCATTGAGTATCATATTCTCTGTAAGTTTCACAGGTCATGTTAAGTCTTTCCTATTGCTTTACTTGTTCTCCCCACAATAAAATCACATCTGCCTCTCGTGGCTTCTTGAAGTGATCGCAGATGGTCAAACTATCTTAAGAGAGTTTATCTCTTCTTTTCTTTTAGTAGACTGCTCCATTATTTTGCAGACATATATATCTCTCTAATCGTTTCTTGCATGTCTAGATGTCCATTTAAGTCTCCTCTGCCTAATATTATGTTCAAAGTGGTACTTGATCTCTCCGGATACTTCCCCTCTAAGCTGGAGCAGACTAACTGTGATATGATGCACTTATTTATTCTGTTGACCCTGCTAGTGCCCTGCAAGTGGTTTTGCACAAATTCCTCCATTTTCCTTTCTGGCGACAGGACCCAATGTATTGGAGGTGTACGTGCTGGTACTGCTTCAGTCAGATCATGTCTGGAACTGTGCAAAAAGAAGTGTCGATGGAGCCAGGATAGTTAACAATTGTAGAACATCAGGGTATTAGGGTTATTTACAAGAGAATGTTTATACCCCTTATGTCACATTAATTTTTGTTAATCTCCATTCCTCGGAGGGTCTTTTACTGTTAAATATTGTTGGAAGTGGGTCACACCAACTTTAGCTGCTCGTGCACATAATTATGCACAATATAGGTTTAATTTTGAAAGAATATCTCTTAGGTGAGATAAGAGTCAGCGGAGCTGAATGCCTGGAGTGTTTCGCATTTATGCGAGGGAAAGTGGAAAATGATGCTTGTCGATTAGATTATATCCGGTTGCATTATGCTCATCGTTTAGATTATGTTCGGTTGGGTGCTGCTCATCATTTAGATTGTCTGGTGGGATGATGCAATGGAGAACTTTATGGAGGAAAGATTCCCCTTCCTAACCTTCTAAAGTCCTGCTGGTTTATGAAATTCGAAATTTCTACTTGTGGGAAAAGGTGGTAGTAGGAACTTTCTGAGATCTTGTCAATTGTTCATGTCAACCAATTCTGGCCCCCAAAAAAAGGCAATTATGCAGATAAAAGAGAAACATCTCTTGATAATATTTTGTGGTTAATCTCATCGGTTTTGCTCTGGATGGTTAAGATACTGAAATTCCAGATTCATGCGAGTTCTACTTAAGAAATCATTCAGGCTCCTTTTGTTTTGAAGAATTCTATTGCCATTGAGGTGTCTTGTCTTCTCAATTTATTTTGATTTTATATTCTGCTTTAGTATTACTAATCGTGTGTTTTTCTGAACTGGAAGCATGTAGAGAGCTGTCTTGGATAGCGCTTCATGTCCTGGCTCCACATGTCTAGTGTAATCAAATAAACTCATGCAGAGACTCCTTCCATTGTTTAGCCGATGGCATGAGCTAATTTTGGGTGGTTGAATCCATATTGTTCAGAGATAAAGAAAGGACGATTTTAACCCTATCGCTATGGAGCACAACTTTACTTTCTTTGGGATGGTAGTCCTGCGTAATTTATTCTTCCTGATTGAAGTTTGACAGAGTCATCATGCTGACATGAACTCAGATACTGACCGAAGTAAGCAAAGCTCTCTTGCTGATCAACAGATATCATTTTAGTAGATTTAGAATTGGCTTAAGAATTGAGGTCTTGTGAATTATTTTTTGGCTCCAGTTCAAATTTGAGAAACCCATCATCTCAAGAAGAACATTCATGATAGCGATCTGGAGAATGTGCTTTTCTTTTTGAGACAGCATAAGATTTTTTTTAGTATTTGTTCTGGGTTATTTTGAGATTTTCAGATGCTGTTTCCTTCCTTACCTGCCATGCTATTTTTTCTGAACTTGATTTTGGACTTTATTCAATAATCAATACTATACACATACCTTTGTGATTCTAGGTGTCTGAGCCTGCTATCCTGAAAACAAGTTTGCATGAATATTTATGGACATATTCTAGTCTTGTAACAGTTTAGTTAATGTTTCTCTTGTTAAATACTGTAGTTAGATGTAAATGGGGTAATGATTTCTTGTCAATTCTGGTGTGATAATGCATAATTATATAACCTTGTGGTAGCCTTAAAATGACAAAATAATACTGAAATGTGTCATGTTGTCTAGTCCTCTTAACAATTTCAAATTTAGTTAGTGACATCCTGTAAAGGGCATGGTGGTACTGGATTTCATCGAAGATCAAAGGTTTGTGCGGACATATGCCATCCTTGAAGCACCCGAATGTTTCTTATCATTCTTCTCCTAAATAAGACAGTGGTGATGTAATGCCATACATCATTCGAGAAGATCCTTTGGGTTTTATGAAAGAGAAATTACAGCTAGCGACAAAGCTCTTTCCTTTGGACGCGTTGAAGATCTCCCCCGCAATCGACGGTTGCAAAGGAGTTGGGGTCTATCCTCCACCATCTTTGAGGATAGCCCTTAGGCCGCCTAGTGCTTTTTATCCTCTTTTTGGCTGCTGTTTGGGCCGTGTAGATGGTAGGAGGTTTTGGCCGGTTATTTGGCCGTATAGGAGTTACTTGGATTGGCCGCTTGTTTGGCCCTTTCGGTTTATCTCCCTTGCTCTCATACATGTTTTGCGCCGTATCACCTTTGACCCCTCTAGGACAATTTCTTGTGTCCTAATTGGGTCAAGGTTTTTGTGTTCGGCCTCTTCTTGTTACCTGGTGCTTTGAAAAGTTATATACATACTTAATTTACCAAAAAAAGAAAAAAAATTACAGCTAGCGGATTATTGTTAGCCATTAAGTCGATCGAACTTGATGTAAAAGCTTTGCTTAAATTTCTCAATGTACAGTCCAAATAGGCTTTACATTCTTTCATCGGCATGATCCTGAGTCCTGAAAGGTGGCCAGCTTGATCATAAAGAGGATGAGTAACTTTAGGTGACCTCATTATCATCAATTTCCTCTTCAGAGCTGCAGAACAGACAATAGAATGAGTTGGCTATGGAATATATAACAGATTTAGCCCTTTTGAGGAGCTTTAGATTACCATCCTGCTCCGACTATGTCTTTGCATTGGATTAAGCTCTCTTGAGACTGTTGACTCTCTAATGAATTGCTTGATTTCTCTGTCAGTAGGCTTGATAAACTTTGGCAGAACTGATCACAAGAGAAGCACTGTTAAGTAACATGAAGAGAAATAATCAACATATACAGAAGACGCTGCTATTTACCTCTTTATACATTCCTAGCTCTCCTGCTGATTTTGAGATTTCTACTACGCAGTGCTCGGGAGCAACTTCAATTACCTGAGACATAACATCGACATAGATGGGCCTCATTTGACTCATTCAATTGGTGCTTCCAAGTATGTCACAACTTACTGCATTGTTATTGAGCTTAGTTACCTCTGCTGAAAAATCATAATAGGATCTAGCACATCTAGTCGTCTTTTGCCTTGGATGCATCTTCATCTGACATTGTCAAGCAAATCGGTGTTTGTATAGGTTTGAACTAATAGTAAGCGCTCATGAATGTTTAGTACCTTATTATTTAATCTTTCAATTGCAAGACTCATATCTGTCGCGGCAGCTTCTATTTTTCTGAAGGTATCGCTACTTGTATTTTTGGATCCAAGCCTCGTTTTTTGTTTCTTCTCTTCCTGGTGGTACAAAACAAACACTGTGACTAGATAAAACTTGTACGGGACCAATGTGTTCAATGTGTTGTGCACATCTTATCTTGCCTGTTCTTCAAAAAGTCCTGATAAATCCAGGTCACGCGACATCGCAATCAACTGAAAAGCATTTATAAAATTGGAGGACTTTGGCATTGTCTTCTCTGCATCACTATCCTGTTCAGAAGGACACATGATTTAGTTGAATCACTATGTACTGCTCTTTGCTTATCTGTGATTAATACCTCTAATGCGTCAAAAGCAGCATTAACGTCATCCAGGTTCTTTGCATCACATTCGCATCCACAAGCAGGTATGTAGTCTTTCTTGAACCAAGCATCCTCTAAAATCTCTGCGATCGTTATTCGCTGCATTGTGACATAGGACTTTGATTAAATTATTAACAAGAAAAGAGATTCCGAAACATTTGGAACACTTACCCTTATAGGATTTGGATCCAGTATTCTAGAGAGGATCTTCTTTTGACTGTCCGTGAACCATGGCGGACATGTGTATTCTGCTTTTGCGATCTTTAGAGGTACGATGATCAGTTAAGGAAATTGTTTCTAAGGGAAACTATGTCAGCATCTGGTTATGAAGAAGCATACCTTCCTGTATAAATTCATGAGGCTACGGTCATCAAATGGCAAAAACCCTGCCAGCAATTCGAAGAGGATCACCCCACAAGACCAAATGTCTGCTGCTGCTCCGTCATACCCTTTGTCTGCAAATAGCTGTGCACAAGTCCAAAGCATCATTAATAGCAGGATTGGGAAAAAATTCCACTTATTAAATCCGTTCATGCAATGTTGAGTCCACTCTGTTCTAGTCACTTGATCCAAGTCCTGTTTATGTCATGCAGAACACTGAAATGTTGATGTAAGGAATTAAATATTGGCTGCTCACCTCAGGTGCAACATAGCATGGAGAGCCACATGCCGTCGATAACATGTCTCCAGGCTGTTGAATTTAGCCAAGAATACTTGAAATAGTTCGACATCATTTTTACACGGGCTAATCGAATTGAGTAGAAGATTGTCTTAACCTTTCGCAAAGCACTAAGGCCAAAATCAGACACCTTCAGGTTCCCCCTGCTATCCAACAGCAAGTTTTCTGGCTGTGCACAGAGGATGACAACCCCATTAATTTGCATTGACTTTCCTTCCATCAAGATGGATAATTGAGTGAAAGAGAGTCATCTGCTGCTCACCTTTAGATCCCTGTGGTATACCCCTCCGTGATGGCAATAGTCCACGGCATCGATTAACTGTTGGAATAGCTTTCTTGCCTCGCTTTCACTGAATTTCCTCAAATAAGACTGAGAAAGCGGCAAAGTTCTTGAGGAAGTATAGCAGGGAAAAAACTTCTTATGATTGTATGAGTTATGATTCTTACCAGCTTGTCTGATAGTTGTCCTCCGGGTACATACTCCATTACTATGTATATTTTCGTCTTGGTTCCGATAACCTGTTGATGACAGTCTTAGCAAATTATTCATTGTGGAAAGAAGTGGCAACTCAGGATTCTGCGGAAAAGCTGCTGCCAGATGGACGTACCTCGTGTATCCTTACAATGTTCGGGTGATGTAAAAGCTTCATTGTCCTAATCTCTCTCTGTACCTGAAAGTACAATTTTTTAACGGTATTAGGAGGCCGAGATCTTGAAATTCTACATCTCTGTTTCGCTTGCAGGGGAAAGATAGAAAACGAGCTTCGGATAAAAAAACAAGGAATAGAGATTCACCTGGTACTTAAGATTGCTCTCCATCACCATCTGCTTATCGATGACCTTGACGGCAACGTTATGGCCACCCGTGTGGTCGACGGCCAGCTTGACCTTGGCGAAGGTGCCTTCTCCGATGGTTTGCCGGAGGTGATACTTCCCTATGTTGCTGACGGGGGCCATTTCTGGTACTGAATTGAATGATCTTCCTTCCCTTCTTTGGTCCTCCTCCTCCTCTTCCAATGGCTGTCCTGTTAGTTGCTGCCGCCTCCGGTCTGCTGAGACGGCCAAAAAAAAAAAAAGCTGAATCCCGGTATTCCTCTACACTCCCTGCAAGTGTTCCTTGTAAGCTGCCTGTCCCGAATCTTTGCTGCAATGGGAAGTGATTGTCGTTTTCTTTGTGACTGCCACCCTCTTGGCTCTCCTGTCCCGTGGGAAATGCTTAATAGTAACGTTTCATTTTTTTCCTTTTGACGTGACATTTCTAGGAATCTTTTTAATCTTCTTAGAGGGTGGGAAGTCCCCCCACTTGTTCGATCCATGCACGGGGATGACCGGTTGGTCGGCTGATAACAGCAAAAGACGACGACCTCTCCTCTTTGAACGGAAGGTTGAAAGAAGGCTCTTTCTATACTCCAATCTATTATTTTACAGCCTTTCGGTGTTCAGATTCAAGATCCGGAAAAATTATTCAAACCAAGCCACCCCTCGGTTACAAACTTGTCCACCTTCGCGCGTGTCGGAGTGACGTGGGTTCTTTTGGGAGGAGTCGCATGTTAGCGTGGGCATCGCTGCCGTGTGCCGCGACACGATTGTGGTGTCTCGCCCTTCGGATAGGGTGGTCAAATTGATAACGTTGCGGATAAAGCTTACTTTAGACTTCGTCGGCAGAGCTTATTGAGGGCTTTGAAATGGAAAGCAAGTTTGCATCTTCTTTGTTTGCTTGGTGCCATAATTCTTGGAAAGCTTGCGGAAATGTAAGACCTCACGATACAAAAGGGGAGGATTACCAAAGAAAGTCTTAAAATTTTTTGTAATGGTGTCAATTCAATTATAAATTTTTTTCGTCAATTGAGTCTTAAATATTTTTGCACTTGTCTTAATTCATTGAATTTGGTAGGCTGGCCCAACCAAAAATTAAATAAAAAAATTTATGAAAAAATAGAAAAATAAAAAATCAAAAAATATGAAAATATTACTAGAACTTTGTCACGTAGCGTTGGCCGGTCAAATGGGCTGAATTAATACAATTGTAAAAGGTTTAAGACTTAATTGACAAAAAATAAAATTAAATTGATATAATTGTTATAGGTTTATGATTTTTTTTCATAATTTCTTTGATAAAAAAAAAAAAATCTCTTCTCCCACATGGGGCTAAAAATTCAAATTCATTCCGGCGCTCCAACCTCTATCTAGCTGCCACATAAAAATTGGTTTTCTTGTTCAAATGCCAATCAAATTCACTTGTTTTTCTTCTTTGACCAACATTTTAATCTGTTTTTTTTTTTTTTACAACATTGTCTTGGTGCAACCGACCACCTCATCAAGTACGTGAAGACCCTTTTGAGCAATCTGCCCGTTAGAGAGGGGTAGGTGGGAAGAAAAGATTAGGTTGACAATTGGAATGGTGGATTGAGGAGACCAGATTTTTCTATTGTCTTTTTTTCTCGTTCCTGGAGTATTGGAAAATTCAAAACGTTCAAAAGCTTAGCAATGAAGGGAAGGCGACCGTCTTTTTTACACCTGGAGGATAACAAATGCGCGCGGCGGATTTGCGGCATCATTTGTCTTTGTCTTTGTCTTCGTCTTGTATTGTCAACGGAAAGGTACGGCCAGCTTCTCCTATTGTTACTGAGATTGATAAAAAGAAAACAATGCCGATCATTCGTTTCTACTAGGCTAATGCAATGAAAATTTTCAAATTAATATATTTATGATAAATTTATTTTAAATTATTTTTTTATCATAAAAAATCTTAAATTGGTACATTTATGATAAATTTATCTCAAACCGATACATCGGTGATAAATTTACCTTCGTTAGTTTTCGTTAAATCTAATCGTTAAAGTGATAAGTTATATGACACGTGGTAATTGACGGGTGTATCACCTTAGGGTTTTTACCATATATTTGTCATATGTGTATCGGTTTGAAAGTTTCCTTGGTATTAACCTACTAATTTAACGGGATTGGGGTAAATTTATCATAAGTGTATCAATTTAGAGTTTTTCGTATTAAAAAAAAATTAGTTTCTGGTAAATTTATAGTAGGTGTACCAATTTAGGGTTGATAAAAAAATAGTTTGGGATAAATTATCACAACTTATACTAGTTTGGGATTTTTTGTGGTAAAAAAAATAATTTGGAGGTAAATTTGTCACAAGTGTACTAATTTAGGATTTTTCATGGTATTAATAACCCTTTCTACAAAGCTAATTGTACAAATTATTGTTACTCTTTTTCTTTGGTCCTGAGTAAGGCCTTAAAAGGCTTCATCTAAACTCTGTGACGTTAAATAAGGGGTATTCCCTTCTTGGGAGGTGAAGACAAAATAATTTGTTAGGGATTGAGAGGTACTGGATGTATAGATACCGGCACGTTAAAATAAGAAACGCATCCAAACTGGTCGTCAGGTTGTTGAACTATCTTTGGAGGCTCCTATAGGAGAGAAATCTCCAGCTCTGCTATTGGAAAATTCAAAACGTTCAAAACTTAGCAATGAAGGAAATCGATGGTCTTTTTCACACCTAAAGGATAATAAATGCGTCCAACGGATTTGCAACATCATTTGTCTCTGTCTTTGTCTTCTAATGTCAATGGAAAGGTACTGCCATCTTGTCCTATTGATACTGAGATTGATAAGAAATAATGCGGATTATCCATTTCTATAAGGGTTAATAACACGAAAAACTTCAAACTGGCACTTTTGTGATAAATTTACCTCAAACTATTTTTTGATCACAAAAAATCTCAAACTAGTAAATCTATGACAAATTTATCCCAAACTATATTTTTTATCACCAAAAACCTCGAATTGGTACATCGTGATAAATTTACCATAAATTAATTACTCTCACCATAAAAAATTCCAAACTAGTATACATGTGATTAATACTATGAAAAATCCCAAATTGATACACATGTGGCAAATATAGGGTAAAAACCCCAAACCGGTACAATCGTGAAGCTGCTACTTGTTATCCAACTTAGTAATTTGACAATTAAATTTAGTGAAAACTAGTGGATGGTAAAATTGTCATAAGTGTGTCGGTTTGGGGTGAATTTACCTAAGCCTCCTCAAATTACATTGCCACCACCCTCTTGCCCAAATGAACCTAAACCGTCACCACCTACTCCACCGTCACTAAAGAAGTTAGGAACTTCTCCTTTTTACAAGCCAATTCGAAATGGGGCAAGAAGAATTCTTATCCCATTAAACTTCTTCAATCATACACATGTGCTCCAAAGCCGGACCAAACCCAGTCCTACCCAAGTATCTATATATTCTAGCCGGAAAACTTCCCTCCATTATAGTCTTCAAACCCTAAACCCAATTCTAGTACCAATCAATTTTCTCCACTTTGGAAAAGTTCTCTAATCCACAGCAGAGGTATTATCATGCACCTAAGATACCCGCTCCTAATGATGTTGATATGCGGGGAAGACACAAAGGACCTACTCCTCTTGAGACTATTCTAAACCGACAAATAGAAAATTCATTTACTTAGAATGTAGCCCTTAGCACAATTGTTACCCGCCTTGAGCGAGTGGATCGAGACAACTCTTGTGTCTAAAAAGATGTTAGAAGATTTTCAAAAGATACTTCATTTGCTTGAGACAAAGCAAATTCCTCCTAGTCATTATCCGGAAGATCAAACTCTTGAGATTGAAAAGTTCAAACACCACATCCGGATCCTTCGAATCAAAAGTCTATCTTTTCTCTCGAATCTATCTTATTTCCTTCTATAGCCCTAGCTCCAAGAACAGAACCTCCCACAAGATCTTCCTCCTCATCGTTTGTAGCTGTTCTCGCATCGCCGCACCGCCTCTCAAATCTAATGTTTTATCCCTTCGAGAGTGATTGAAAAAGTGGGAACAAGATAAAGAATCTCGAAGCAAAAGGAAGGCATCACCCCCAATTCCTTCATCCCCTCTTGCACCTTTTCTACCTCACTCTCCTCACTCTCCATCATGTCCGTCCCAATCATATATGATGTCAAATCCTTTGAAAAGTTTTTTTTAGACACCGGGATCCTATCAATCTCTCGCTATAAACCCCCAGAACCTTTGTAAGATGAATTTTATAATTCTTATTCATTTGAGTCCAACTCATCTCGATGACTCCTCCCAATCTGTTCTTGTTGATATTATCATGGCGAGATCCAGTTACAAAAAGAAGAAATGGCTTGAACCGGAAGTGGTTTATTCATCAAATACTCATCTTCTTGGATCATCCACCTTTTCATCGTCCAAGGCATATTTTACCTTAGATGATCTTCCATATCATAAGTGGCCTAAGCGTCTTTAAGAATTTCATGCCTAGTTGACTACTAGGCATCTTATAGAGCACAACATTTATAAGCTACTTCTTGAGTTCACTAATAGATTTATTGGAGCCTTAAAAGATTGGTAGGAAGCAACACAGAACAAAACCAGAAAATGTTCCTTACAATGACTTTGGATGAGGCTATCTAGCTCATTCATCTCGCTCTTTGTCGGCCAATCTAATGATACTAAAGAACTCAAGCGAGATTATTAGGACCCGAGTCACATAAGAGGATATTCTATCCGGATAAAAAGACGAACAAGAATGTCTTTGGCGTGCCTATCAAAGGCAAAAGGATGGATCAAACAGCTTGGACAGCTTAGAAGACAACACGATGTTGCAAGGCCTATTGGCCTTGTCGGCCACATGTGTGTATGTGTGTATCTTTCCTTCAATAATTGGCCCCTTGATGGTCAAAAGTTGTCCAATCATGTATTGTTGTTATCCAAGAATGTCGGCGGATCTACGTATCCAATGTTTGTGTTTGTCTAGTTATATTTCCTCTCGCCTATATATGGCTCCTTAAATCATGTAATCAGGCGGATTTAGCCTCCCTCTCGAATATCATGGTGAAGTTTTTTCTACGACGAGTCTCTAAATTCTCCTCTTCTCTTCCCATCCAAGCATGGTTCTTAGGCTTATAGAATCGTTTTGTTAATTTAGTAGTACGATGTAGTTTAGTATGTTCTTCACTTGCCACTTTGGTGGAACTTATGAATCAGAAATTTATGGCACATTGAGGGTTGAGCTTCAAAATTGAGCCTGGAAGCTAAAAGGCAGTCCCTTGGAATTGGCCAAAAAGCCTGGTGTTGGGGATAGAATACTTACTTGATTCGGGCTTGTGTCCGCTTCCTTTCTAGTATCAAAGCCACTCATCGTCGAAACTATGTTAAGATTAGGATTCTAAGTCAAGACTTGCACGGTGAGAAATAGGGATGATTGGTTCCCGGTCGAGTCCGGTTCTCTTCAAGAACCGGGAACCGGACCGGTGGTCTCGGTTCTCATTTTTGAGAACCGGGGACCGAATCGATCACTTTGGGAACCGAGGACCGGACCGAACCGTTCGTCGGGTCCTGTTCCCGATCGGTTTCAAGGAACCAATAACATTTTTGAGTATATATTTGAGTCTCAAATTAGTTAATCTCTCTGGCATATTCATTTTTCATGACATGCTCGATGGCCTCGGAAGCTACAAGTCCCGGTGACTCCCAAATCTCATTGTAGCTAAGAATCTCAAAAACTCGAAAGAAATTTTGTATTTCAAGAGAGGGTCTCGTGAGATATGGCCATGCGACACCTTCGCTTGGGTTGTGTGACCTCTAAAAGGGGCTCTTGGGGTTGAGCAGGGGTGGTAGTGTGGACTGTCGGCTTGCTTTGGGACTTGCGAGAGACGTGAAGACCGAAGAGGCAGGGGCTGCAAAGTGCAAAAGAAAGAAGCAAACCCTAAACAATAAATATTATGATTATTTTAAAAAAAAATTGATCGGTCCAGTCTGGTCCTATGTTCTTGGAACCGAGAATCGGATCTGCTGTTGTCGGCCCAATATTAAGAATAGGGAACCGAACCGGACCGGACTCATCTAGAACCGGGAATCGAACTACCGGTCCAGTCCGATCCGATCGGGTGGTTCCCGGTTTGGGTGGTCCGATTTGCTCACTCCTAGTGAGAAGAGCTCTACTCTCGTGGAAACTCTCCTAGAAACTTCGCCTGTTCATCTCGAATCTCCAGTTTTTTTAGCTTCTCATCCCGAACTCCAAAAATCTACAGCTTCCAAGATGGACTATTTTTATGAGGTAGCATATCTAGCCGAGGAAAGCAAGATTTCGGAAACCCAACTTCCTCTCATAAATCCATACTCCGCCTTCTCAAAGCCCTCCTCCTTTTCACCCATGAGATCTATCAAACATCTCATAAAGCATACTCCTTGCATTGTTAAGGAATATGTCCATTTTTTCAAATTTAATCAGCACCATATACTATCCACCCCAAAGAAGCGCAGTTTATCACTCTGCAGATTTCTCAAGAGTTCCCTTTTCAACGAGTTCAATAAGATTACACTCACCTCCATTTTGGAGCCAATTGTCTTGCTCTTTCGCTATATTGGCGCAAAGGATTTCCTGTTGTGGCAAGAGTTACTTTACCTAACACTCGTTTTATCAACTATCAGCATGCTTGTATTGACACCATTCAAACTACTCGAATGCCGGTACTTGTCTTCGTTTCATTTTTCCCAAACTTCAACATAGCCTTGCTGATCCCGGTCTTCTTTCAGCCCTCAAAATACAATTACAGATTCTTTGGAGCACCTCAAACTCCCGGATCTATAGTTGCTACTTTTCATTACAAGATGATTTATAGGGTTCAAAATCATGCCATTGATCTCAACTTCCCGAGTTTTGAATATGCCCTATTTATCTTTGTTAATCATGACTAGATCTCGTGTGTCCATGTGCCCAGGCAAATCCCTAAAGACTAGCTTGTTAAATTTCTTCATGATAGTTGGGTGACCAACTATGAAAAACTCCACCAAAATACTAGACCAATTCAATTCTCTCGAACCCCAGTTCACCAAGAAGAAAGATAGTATTGTTACCATCAAGTTTACCAAGAAAAAGGAAAATTCTTCTTCCGTTTTCCCCTATTCCCCTACCATTCTATGTTTTACCCCATGTCCAACTAACCCAATTAGCACGGAGTGTCCCGATCCAAAGGATCTCGTCGGTCCTTTAATGCGGGTGGACAACCTATCCATTATTTCAAGAATCCTATAGGACATTATTTTTGGGACATTGATTGTACTTGATCGTCATGCTCCCGAGGAGAAGAAGAAAAAAAAATCTCTCTACCGGATATACCTTGATGGTGACCCTACGGTGGGACCACTCGACAAAGATGGCAATACATGATTGAGTATGGCTCATCCAAGCCTCCTCAAAATACACCGCCACCACCTTCTTGCCTAGATGCGTCACCACCGTCACCAAAGAAGTTAGTCACTTGCTATCCCCAACAACAGGCTCTCTTGGTCAATTTCGGGAGACTACCTTTTTAGCTTCCAAGCTCAATCTTGAAGCTCAATCCTCAAGGTACGAGTTATAGATTACTAGAACACCTCATACTCCTAGATCTATAACTGCTACTCTTCACTACCATATGATTTATAGGGTTACATGGTACGCTTTAGGATTTTTTGACGTCAAAAAAATAATTTGGGTTAAATTTATCACTTTGGAGAATCGATCTGGGGTTTTCCGTGAAATGAACCCTTTCTACAAAGCTAATTGTACAAATTATTCTTACTCAATTTTCTCGGAGCATGTTTCTCCAACTTGATATCTATCTCACAGAAAATCTCAAGTTAAACTGCATCAAACATTTATCCTGAATTAATTTGGTCCCTCACAAAAAAAAAAAATTTCTAAACTAGTGCCTCTAATTTATACTCATCCTCTAACAGCATTTCGTCCAATATCTTTTAATGTGCATACGCATCAACACGTGTAAGGCGATTGCAAAATGGATCCGAGTGGAGAGTGACACATCTGACATGGAAAATCCACGTGTGTTAACATTTATGCATTTTTAAAAGAGTGGAAATTTGGGTCAGAGAAACCGGTTTGGAAATTTTTTATGAGACAAAATTTGATTTGGCATAAATGTATTATACGTTATCAGTTTAGGATTCTTTAATGGGTGAAATTAGTTTGAGATAAATATGCCGGGTGTTAGCAATTAGAAATTTTTGTGTGAATATATTGCCCCTTCTTTTAAGCTGCAAAATTAAAGAGTTTCTCTAGCTCTACTTGATTGGGGCAAAAAATTTGTTAGGTACTAGTACTTCTAAACGAGCTATTATCTGGACATCCATCTTCCAGTATTACCCTTCTCATTATTAGAAATTGTTCAATCCAATTTGTCTGGAAGAATTTTTTTCACTGCTAAAATTCGATCACCACATGAATTTATTCGTGAATAACTTACCTAAATTGAGAATGTAAGAGCATACAGACCTTAAGGCCACCCGTGTGAAAATTTCCTGAGGCTAACGCCGCATAATTGCGAATCCCATTGATCTTTTCATCATGGGATAGGGAGCGCCTACTAAAATGTAATATACATAGTGCAATTATGCACCTCGGGATAATTGTTTAAAATGTCCTAAACTTATTGTACGTCAGCCAATTCAATCATAAACCTTTCAATTATGCCAATGTTGTCCTAAATATTTTAACGATTTGCCAATTTAGTCATATACCTTTCAATTTTACCAATTTAGTCCTAAACCTTTTGATGATTTGCCAATTCAATCTAAAATATTTTGACGGTTTGAAATCGGCAAATCATCAAAAGATTTAGGACTAAATTGGCACAATTAAAAGGTCTAGGACTAATTGGCAAATCGTCAAAAGGTTTTATGATTATATTGGCACAATTGAAAGGTTTAGGATTAAATTAGCCGTAGTATAATAGGTTTAGAATTTTTTGGATAATTTTTCCTCCATACCTTTACCGCGTCAAATTGATATTTTTTTTTATTAGTAACATTATGTTTATGTTTGTGGAAAATCTGGGTGACCTTTTTCTCATAGTAGATAACAGGTTGCGCTTATTGTATAGTCCGGAGAGGTGATCTTCGATTGCTTACCAGCAAAGTGTGGACCCAGCATTAGGTGATATAAAGGCTTGGACCAGCAGTGGTAGGTGCACTTACCATTCGCAAATTTTCACGTCACACACTTTATTTTTGCACCGTCGAAATGTGCGACTACCCAACTTTCCGTAACTGAGAACTTGATTTGCATTTTTATCTTAAAGTTATGTATTTCTTTTTTAAGTCAAATGAAAATCTTCCTTCTGATTAAAATTAAAAAAAAACTTGTCTGACTCTAAGTCTTCAAAAGGGAAATTATAATTCGCAGTCCTTGCCTGGAGTAGTGGTAGGATGGAGGACTACTTACCCCAAAAAGTGGGAAATAGGGTGAAATCCGACCCGGGTTTTGAAGCGGAACATTTGCTGGAACTGAGCCAAGCATTGCTTCGAGCGTACGTTTATGGTGACATTCCAACTCAAGGTACATTTCGAAAGATTGTTACTGTGGTCCATGAAGAGCACAGCACCATGAAATTTGAGTGCTGAAGCAACGAGAATTTTGGGGTGACCATGGTAATCATTATATTTCTCTGTTTTTCTAATGTTTTGTTTTTGGGAACGGGTTTGGAATAGAAATTCGTTGGGTAACGCAATTTCAGCTTTTTATTTTTGAGATAAATGTTTAGCCCAAAAATAGATTTGGAATAGAAATGAGAAGTAGAGATTTTCTACTTTCTTTTTTTATTTTCGGAATAGAAATAGAAATAAAAAATCTTCTCATTGTCGGTCTTCAGCCACTGTTCGCATGTCGCCGCAACCATAGGTCCGCCTCTAGTCACAACCCTAGTCTTCATTGCAACCATAGAAATTTTATGATATTATGAGACGAATTTTTGTTCCGAAAAAAGAAATTTTTTGTCATTATCAAACACGTTTCTCTGCTTAGAAACTCGTCCGGAGAACAAAGATAAAAATCTATTTCGGCTAGAAATTGTTCCGAGGAGCAAACCTGGTTAATGAAAATCATTATGTTTCTATGTTACTTAATTTTTCTATCCCGAGAACAAGTTTGTAACAGTAAATTCGTTTAGTAAAACAATTTCATTTTTCAAATTCCGGGAAAAAATTTCAACATAGAAATAGGTTTGGAGAAAAAATGAGAAGCGGAACATTTATGCTTTTCTATTTCTAGAACAAAAATAAAAATAAGAATTCTTCTCACCGCTCACTCCTTCTCTCTCGTGCCCTGTCGCCACCACCGGCAAGGCCAAGCAGCCCGGCACCGTAGAAATTTTATGTCGTCATCAATAGCGTTTCTATTTCGAGAATAGAAATTTTTGTGTCATTATCGGACGCGTTTTTTCGCTCGGAAACTCGTGCGGGAAAATAGATCATATCTCATATCTATTTCCGGCTAAAAACAGCTCCCGAAAACAAAATGGTTTTCATGTGCGCCCTTAGACTTTTGACATGTGCAGGTAATCCTGATTCAAAGTAGTTTGTATCCAATTATTATTTATTAAAGCTACGAACTAGATTCAAAGTGTTTTAGATCCCTTTTACTGGATATATAATATAGTCCCTTTTGCTGTACTGACAGGCGTGTTCATTAACTTACTTATTGGTTCGCTTTGTGGGGTCATGATCCGCTCTTGGGGATATGTCTACCATTAAGAAGAGGGAATTAGTCGTGCATAAAGTCCAGCGCCAAGAGGACAATAAATAATATTGGGGATCTTCCATTTCCTGCTATTAAAATATTATTTCCTAAATCTGGTGTCTGGTAAGCGAAGGACAAGGTGCTCGCGAGGTAGCTTCACCTACATGATCAAGTCTTAGCACCACGTTTTCCATATTAAGATATTAACAAGTAGAATAAGACAAGTCAAAATGATGAGGCACTTCGCATATGAAGAAGGGGAAAATTGTCTAAATTTGTTGTGCGGCGGCCAATTCAGTCCTAAACCTTTTAATTGTGCCAATTTAGTTATTGACTTTTCAGTTGTGTCAATTTAATCTTAAATTTTCTGAAGTTTTATTGATTTAATCCTAACTCTTTTGAAGTTTTACTCATTTAGTCTTAAACCTGTATTGGCATAAAGGGCTATTGGCAAATCGCCGAGTGTGAGAAGGGGCGACCAGCGTACGTGCCTCCTTGAATCGGAGTTCAGTTCTATGGCGATTGGCTTAGAGTTCAATTGCTGAACTTGTAGAATTCGAATGTTCGTCCTCCTAAAGGGACACCACATGAGAGTAAGCTCTTATCCAGCTGAGCTACTAGTTGCAATGTTATATGTAAAAACATTAAGAGAGATGCAAAAACTGAAAATTGAATTAGTACAAATTCTCCTCAACCTTCAGCCATGGGGAGGGTTTGAGCCAGTTTCACCCTCCCCTTCTCTCTTGTTGATTTTGTTTGAATTTTCTTGTTCTTGTTCTTTTCTCTAGATCTAGATCTAGATCTGGAAGCTCTCTTTTACTTGTCTAGTTCTAGATCTATGAGCTTTTCTCTTTCGATTTAAATTTGAGACTTTTAACAAATATGTTTTCGGAGATTCAATACCCTTATGCTCTGTCTATGTGTAGGTCCTTTACCTCTAGTTTCAACGGTGATAGTAAGAGCTCCGGTGTCTCGCCGAACCATGAAGATTTGCCCTTCTAAATGTTAGATCTGTGTTTGTTAAACTTGTTTTGGTTATCTCCGCAGGATGATGGTGTAGAGGAAGCCAAACATAGGCGCACAATCCAAGTGGCAACACCGTAGTTATTGGAAAAGCAATTTTTGGTGTATGCTCATCACTGGATCATTAACGATGATACAAGATTTAGTGATCGGCTGTCGAATATTTCGCTTGACATATTCTTCCTTATGGAACAAGTGTGACCTTAACCCTACAGGTGCTCTATTGATCCTCTTTCTCTTCTCAATTTGGCTTTATCTTGTAGTATTCTAGGTTTTGCTTTGCTTTCGAAATTTATGTAAATTTCAAGTATCCTTTTGAGCAATCAATACAATTTTCTTGCAACCAAGAAAAATTCGTGCAAACTATTTTTGCATATTAATTCTTAATATGATAGCCATCTCGATATCGAAAATGGGCTATCAAAATGACAAGAAGCAAGTCATCTTGTGTAATTTAAGGAAAGAAATAGCGTGGTAATCACGCAAACACTTGAAGATCCCAAAGAGACTTTGGAGGAATATCAGTGGGGAGGCGTTCGAAATATATTCTGTCCTTGTGCTGGATGAAATGAATTAGCACATGGTCCTTATATCATATTCGGTTTCGTGCATTACTAAGAGACATAACTTCGCTTTCTTTTCACGTCATTCTTTGCATGTGAGCTTCCCACGTACTTTCACCGTAGAGGAAGAAAATGCTTTAATGAGAGTCGGTCGAATGAGCTCACATAATAACTTCTTTTATTAATAAACCGTGCCTAAGTATTTCGTCGACAATGAAAATATTTTATCGTAGGTCGTTTGTGTAAGGAGAAAATTGTCCAACCGAGTCCTAATTCTATTATACGGATGCCAATTTAATCCTAAATTTTTAAATTTTTTCAATTTAGTTATAAATCTTCGCTTGAAATTCCAATATGGCCCTTCCAAGGTGAAATTTCACTGGAAATCCCCGACATGGTGATCCAATCATTGCCTGCCATCTTATGAGGCCCACCGTCACGCTAGCGGTTTCCAACAAAAATTGGCCGTAGAAAGACTACATTGGAATTTTGCGCAATCTGTTAGGACTAAATTTGGCAAAAAATTTTGAAAAGTTTATGATTGAATTGACATCCACGCAATTGGTTTAACACTTGATTGGCCAATTTTTCCTTTTTTCCAAGTGTTATAGACAATAAAAGATTAGAAATTTCTGTTTGGACTTATTGATGTTTTTGTGAGACAAATGTATCCAAATCAAATGAATATTTAAAGTGAGAACAGGGATTGAGCTGTGCTGAAAAAGCCCTTGTTATCACTCATGACTCAAAACTCCTTTTTATAGGTAATTGGAGACGCTTCATATAAATTTTGAGGCCACCCAAATTGAGAATCTTTTGCTAGTATCCATGAATTGAAAGCCATTATGACGTCTTCTCTTTGTAATTTCTCGGCGACGCTCTGAGAGTCATATGATTTCATCCCACTATTTACGGACTCATTTCATCGTCACTTTGTCGATCCCCATGGCTTCCAATGAACCCACCGCGTTAGACAATCAGTTAAGAAGTCAAACTTCATGGAGGACCTATAAATGGCAGCAATGGAGGACTTGCAGTTGCAACTTTGGTGACTTCCCTCAGGTCAGTTTGGCGGGCAGTCGAACGGAGACGATGGACAGAGCATGATGGTGCAAGAGACAATTGGGGGTGTTTCTGGATCGTCAGTCATGTCAATTTTCGAGCGAAAATTATTCAAAAAGTCTTAAATATATTACTCTTTTGTCATTTCAATACTAAACATTTTCACGATTTGCCAATTGAGTTCATCCAGTCTTTTTTTTTTTTCAGAAATCGCTGACTTTGATACGGGCCATCCTCAAGTTTTTAAATTTTTCTGAATTTTTTTTTATTTTATTTTCTTTTCTTTTTCTTCTTTTCTTTTTTGTTTGACTGTGGGCAACAAAGGTCACCGGCCTCAAGTGAGGGCCCCCCTTACTTGATCCAGTGAAGGGCTGCCCTCTCCGGCCCTAGGCCTCGGGCGACCCTAGCCCGAGGCCTACAGAGGAAGAAAGGAAAAAAGAAAACAAAAAAGAAGAGAAAAGGAAAAAAAAAAAGTAAAGAAGGAAAAAGTAAAAAAACAACAAAAATTAAAAAATAATTAACATATTACTAAAAGTTGTCTAGGTCAATGCCGACCGTGCCACGTAGGACGTCCAAGCATCCACGCAGTGATTTCTCATCAAAATTGGTCAAGTGAACTCAATTAGCCAAACGCGAAAAGGAATGTTTGGGACCGGATTAACAAAGTGGTCTGACAATTTTCCTATCGGAGCTCCAATCAATCACTTTGTAATTTTGCAGTTAATTCGTGTTCTCTAGTGTCTAGTGACATTGAAATCTTGGATATTAGATACAGGAGCAACCGAAGAAATGGCCCCTCTTAAGATTATCTTGGAAAATATTCACAAAAGTAAGGTCAAGAGAACACAATTACCAAATGGATAATTCTGTATGGTAAATAATGAAGGAACTTGTTAGTTAAATGAATATTTATCTCTTAAAAAAATGTAGCACGGGTTAAAGATTGTTAAATTCGAGACTAAAATTCGATTTCATAATTTGTTCTGGTGTTAATCCCCACAATAAGACCCATTGTGATGTTTGTCCTCGAGGCAAAAGCAAATTAGTTTGTCGTTCGAAAGTTCAACTATTGCCAGTATTCACCAATTTGATCTAATTAATATTGATCTTTGGGGTCCATATTCAAAGATCTCTAGAGAAGGGGCTAAATAGTTTATAACCATAGCGGATGACTAAGCATGAAATAAATAATCAGCTATCACAAATCTTTGCTCAAGGATAGAATCGATTGAACACTAAACTTTAAGATATTATGATCTGATAATGGACTTGAATATGAAAGGAGTGATCTATAATTATTTTTATTTATGGGTGATGAATTAGTCAACAATTGTTACCTGGCCTTATACTCCCCAGCAAAATAAAATCGAGTTGCAGAAAGAAAACAAAGGCACATCCTTGAGGTTGCTCGAACATTCATGTTTCAAGCAAATCTACCAAAATATTGTAGGGGAGATTGCCTATTAAATGTTGTATGTATATATATATATATATATATATATATATATATATATATTTAGTATATATATATATATCTAAGTTGACTCTTAGACTGCATGTATTTCACGCATAATGAATTTATTTGGAAAACATTTTCTTAAAAACGATTTGATGATTAGTGCATAGAAGTTTTTTTCATTGTTGACAACAATTGATGTCTAAACATTTTTGTTGACGATGAAAATATTTTTCTGCTCATTTATTTCTACAAGGGGACACAGAGAGATCAATTTTACGAAAATATTTTTCAAATTATTCATTTTTCATGTAATAAATGGATCCTTAGATGGGGAATCGCCTTGCCCTTAGATGGGGAATCGCCATATGCAAGGCGATTCAACAAGAAGTCAGATTATGAAAATATGATCATAGAGAGGACAAATATGTATTTACCTTGGATATCCTCAATTTATGGGAAATTGTCCAATCAATCCTAAATTTATCGCATGTATGCCAATTTAATCCTAAAATTTCAATTTTGCCATTAAGTCCTAAACCTTTGCTCAAAATTCCTATATAGTCCTTCCAATCAGTTTTTGTTGAAAATTGCTAACATTGCGGTAGGTAACATAGTACAACCGATGATGATTGGAATGCCACGCTTCTCAAGTTCCTACGAAAGTTGTTTAGAAGGACTACATTGGAATACCGTGCAAAAGTTGAGGAGTACATTGGTAGAATTGAAATTTTAGAACTGCATTGACATATGTACAATATGTTTATGACTAATTGGGTGATTTTCCCCCTAAAAAATAGGTTATATAGTTTGTAATTTGGAAAGCAAGAGGGTACAAGCCGCCAAACACGTACAATCTCGTGAAAGTATTTTGTCTTATCAAGAAAAAGTGGATCATAACCATATTCTCGAAAGTCCCACCACTACTGTATTTTGGGATGATAATTATGATGAATTGGCAAAACCTAAGGACTTGAAATTGATCAGAGAGTGTAAAGTCAATCACATGTTGATCAAGATGTCAAAACAATGAGAAAGGCAAAGGCCAATAAAACCAAACGGTCATGCTTGTTCAATGATTGAAACCGTTAATTAGGATCGGTTTTCAACCGATTATGCTTTAGTGAGGCAATCAAGTACAGACATTGGAAAGATACCATGCAAAATGAGGTTAAGGAAATGGAATCGAATAATCATTGGACCATCATTACTGGGCCACGAAATCTACATCCAGTTGGATGAAAACGGATCTACAAAATAAAGTTTCGGAGGGATGGAAGATGTTAGAAAGTCCATCACCATATAAACCCTACTGTCGACAGATGTTATGGCATGTGTAGTTTAACTAACAGAGTGAGTGCATATGCGAAAGGGACAGCATCTGGCTTTGATACCATAAATAGAATATCCATCCCAAAAGCTTTACCTAATAGATAAATGGAGATAGCATGCATGTAAAGATGATATAAATCTCGCTGTCAAGCGATGTAAGATATTTCAATAGCAAATATTAATATATAAAGCATGTTTAGTGGCTAAAGGATATGCCCAAACGAGGGTATATAATCCATTCCCTATTTAGAGGTTATAGAGCACGTTTAGATTTTAGACTTTTAGGGTTCGGAGGTGGTAGATAGAAATTAAGGGGTAGGTGCAAATTGTGCAATTGCTGAAGATAGTCGGCAGAAATCTTCCATCTAACTAATCAACATCTCGTGACTCATGCCGGTTGGGGATCCAAAGGGGCAGTTCGCAAACTGATATCAAAATGTCAAACTTCACTTTCCTACTGAAGTTGAAAACGTGTGTAAATATTAATCACAAAATATTTGGATCGTGTATTGCCGTAAAATTTTATTTTTGGCTCCCTTAGTTTAGATATATATTTTGAGACACCAATTAGATCTCACGTGACTCATGTAACAACTATGAAATAACGGATAGAGAACTTCCGACGTAATACCTAAGAAAAAAAAAACCTCCAACTTTAGCATCTGTCCCAATTATAAACAAAAAAAAAATTATCTTTTAAAAAATTCCCAATTTTTACTTTTGTCTCGATTCTACCAAACCTAACACAAAAGAGAAAAAGAAAAAAAAATCTCAACTTTAGCATCGACACAATTATATCTTTTTTTTTTTTCATAAAAAAAAAATCCTTAACTTTTACTTTGTCTCAACTCTACGATTGTTAGACTTTTGTTTATAATTACTGTTAATTAATCATATGTGGCATTTTCACACCCTTAATGAATTACATTTCAACAAAGCTGATATGAAAAAAACCCCTAATTTCTCTTTTGTTGTCTACTTTCCCCACACATTGCCGGGAGATACAAACCCACTCAAGATGGCGCGTTTAAGATTCTCCCAACACTCAACAGCCCAAAGAATGGCTAGACTTGGAGATCTCGATTATTTAGACGAACGATCTTAAATGTCAAATCTCATCGTCTCTAAAACATAGTGCTTTCAAATTTCGCGTATTCATTGGTAAGTTTGGCAAAAAAATTCGAGCCACGTAAATTTAAGTAATGGTGATTATAAATGGAAAGGCGACGGTAGTGGAATTGGAATAAAAGTAAAAGTTGAGAGTTATGATACCAAAACAAAGAAAGTTTTGGATATAATTGGGACATATGCTAAAGTTTGGGTTTTTTAGGTATCAAACTCGGGACAAAAGTAAAAGTTGGATTTTTTGTGAGACAAAAAGAGTTTTGAATATAATGGGGATAAAGGTTTAAGTGCCCCCGTCTCTCCTCACGGGCATTCCCTCTGCTTCCTCTTCTGTCTTTTTGTTTTATAGGGGTCTTGCTTTTTGCCGCTTGGTCTTGTTCTCTGTTGGTACTTGCCTTGTCTCTTGGTATTGTTTTGCTTTCTTCCAATGTTTGTGTGTTGGATCTAGTTCCATCTTTTCTTTGTAGGATGACTAGTTCTTCATTGTATCTTGACCGGTTCCTGACCCCTTAGCATACAATGCCATCTTGGGTTCATGTTTTGTGTCGTTCTCTTTGCCTTCTTTGAAAAGTTAATACATACTTACCTTACCAAAAAAGCAAAAGTTAAAGTTGAGGGTTGTTTTGGATATTAGATTGAGAACTTATATGTAAGCTTGAGCTTCTACTACTATTTTGTTGGACTTTACGGAAGACAATTGACCTTCCCTTTGAAAGTTTAATTTTGACGGAAGGATGTCGGGAGTGTCAAATTTTGTGTACAATATTCATTTTTGTGCCAAATTTATTTTTATCACTTTAAGTGTCAATTTTTTTTTAAATAATAATTTGAGTGCTAATTCCGGTGAGTTTTGCCGACAATCTGTACGTGGCATTCTTTTATTATTATCCTAATCCTACATGGCTTGCCGCAAGATTCTAATCAACAACAAAAAAAAAGGCTAAAATTTAAAAAATCGGGGGAGAGGGTTGGGGGGGATTGCTAGCGGCGCCGCCCATGCCATCGCCGCCTCACCAATGGCCAACAAGGGTGGTGGATGACCGGCTACCCTCACCTATCACAGGCATTCTTTTTTAAGCTCATTTTTTTAATTTTTTAATAAGTTAGCTTATTTTTTTAAGTCTAAAAGTCCACGTGGACTGAATTTTAAAAAAAATGCCACGTGGAATGCTTTTTCAAAAGCGTCATGGTAGTAAAAATTTTAATTATAAATGCCATGTATATATTTTTACTGAAATCTTTCGTCATGGGCACTTAAGTGATCTCTTTCTTTTTTTTTTTTTTTGCATTTAAGTGAGCCGGAGAAAATTTTTGGCACTTCTAGGATCCTTCTGCCGTTTAATTTTGTTGGGTCAAACAAACTCCATCAATAATCCCGCACGTCGGCTTGTTGGGTAGACCGCATGGAATCTCAAATTAGGACAAGTTTCACGCCGTCGACACTGAGCCTGCTAGCTTTCCCAAGAGTTACTTGATTGTTTTAAATTACCAACTATTTCAACAACTTACCAATATTTATTTACGTGACTCACCAATGCTTTGAAATAACTGCTTTTCTAGAAAATTGCCGGCTCTTATTTGTGTCCACTCTATTTTCATCCGAGTCAACGTATCCACATTTATTGGATTGTCTCGAAATTTCAAATAATTCCAATAATTCAACAACATTTTTTTGTTACACTCACCATGCGTCAAAGTTACTTGTCTCTTATACGAAATTACCAACATTGATTTGATTTTTCTGGACGTACCCATATTTTTACTGATTTACCAACATTTATTTGCATAGCTTAATGACGTATTAAATTTACCAACTCTGTGCCAAATTACCTACGCTGATTTGAGTCCTTTCACCAACCTCTGTTCGAGGAGATTGCTTGATTAGTACATAGGATTGCGACTAAAAGCGGTAACTAGAGCCATGAGAGGAGTCGCGGCTACACACACACTGAAAAATGCCCTTGACAAGTTCGATACGTTCAAGCAAAGGACCAAATGTCCTAAGGATCGATGGAGAGTGAGGTTCTCACGTTTTTAAAGTTCAGTTATGAGTTATGATCACTCGATTCTCAAGAGAATCATAAAAAAAAAGTCCTAAATCTATTGTAATTGTACCAATTCATCCATAAACCTATTTTTATGAGGCTTGTCTTTACGGGGAAAGAGAGGTTGGTCAACCTGATGGCTTGATCTTTACGGGGCTTTCTTCTACGGTCATCGATTTGCGAAGCTCTCTCATCTAGATTACTCACGTTTTTAGACTCGGACTTCGCTGTGATCGAACGGATGTTCACTCCCATCCAGCTGACACTGAAGGAGCAACATGTGAAGACCACGATTCTTGAGATCGGCACGCTTGGAGAGCCAAGTGCTAAATTTGACTACAACGTAAGGTATTCGAAATCGCCTAGTTCGGGAGTAAATCGTAGGCATGTTGTGCCCACGGGAAGGGGTGCATAATTTGATGACGATCAGGATCTCCTGTCCCAGTCCAATCTAGGACACCCTTATTAATGGACATTGAAAGTTTCTTACAACCCGCCCGTGGGATAGGTGGTTTGATCTGTTCGGAAAAGGTAGTCGCTGTTGCCAAATGACTCTGAAATCATTGAACACTGAACAATTTCTTAGTTGCTAGTCGCGGGTGGCTTCCTAGTGCGAGTAATTGGATCAATTTATGATCATGCAAGCGTGAGTTGTGTTAAAAAAGTTCCACATTGGATAATTGTTATTGTGTTGAGTAATTAATATATCATACTTGGTCCATAACTTATTGGCTTAAGCTTTTAAATGAATGTGGGTTTAACTAGATATGTTGAAGGCTCAAACTCGAGCTCTCTTTTGGCAATCTCCCTAGGGAGTTTGATCAGATTGGCAAGTCAAAAGTAGAGAAAAATCTCCAATGCTTCGTTTGCATGTGAGCCTAATAAATCTGATTAATTTTGGGGGGCGTGCATGAGAATCAGATCCAACCGACCTGGGAATTGGACCAGACCTTACCAGCTAATTCTGGGCTATTCTAAATTCCAAAAGTTTAAGACTGAGAATAATCGATTTGGTCCAAATCGCCTGGACCGGACTAAACCGAGATGTTTTGAAAATTGCCAAAACCTCTTAACTGAACCAGTCCAACTCAGGAACCGAAAAGGAATTTTTCTTTTTTTCCAATAATGAGAGAGTATAGATAACTAGGATTTGTTCGTTTTCCCAAAAAACAAATGATCCAGAAAATGTTTTTTTTTAAGAAAAGTCGATTGAATCATTTACAAAAAAATGAATGAACGAAAAATATTTAGACATAAATTGTCATTGTTAATGACAACATATTTTATTGACTAATTATTTTAAGTGATACAAGTGATAATTTTGAGGAAAATATTTTTTCCAAACCGTTTGTTTTCCATGAAATGCATGGGCCTGAATGGCAAAGTTCCTGATACAATTTTAATCTTTCCCCATTCCTCTCGTTCCATCTTTCGGTATGATGCACCAATCGAATACATTAAATCTGATCGTCCTTCAACACTCCAATCTACAGCACCGTCGCCGCAAGGCCCGCAACCGTTTTCCCTTTGCAATCGACTCCGCCACCGCCGAGGCCGCGACTCACCCCAACTCTACTCAACTTAGATCTTTAACCTTCACTGTTGCTACTACCATGATGAATGCACTCCCCGCGCATCGCGTTTTGTTATATAACGTGGGAGCACAAGATCAAAGGCCTGGTTACCCGAAAGACCCTGAAAATACCTTGCAAGCCCTCTGAACTTTTAAAGTCCAAATCTGGGAAAAAGTACAAAAAAATCATAAGCTTATTGAATTGGTGCTAATTCAATTATAAATCTATTGCATTAATACCAATTAAATCCATTCAGCCAATTTTGGCCAGAAATCTCGACTAATTTATGGCACGACCGCGCGACGTGGACAAATTCATAATTTTGAAATATTTTTCTGAACTTTTATTATTTTGTCTTTCTTTTTTTCTTGTTATTTTTCTTTTCTTTTTTTCATTTTGGCCGGCGAGGTTAACGACGACCCTCACTGGCCTAGCTGCTTGGGCGAGGGCCCTAGGCTATCACTAGCCATGGGCGCGGGCCGCCAAGCCCTTGCCGAGATCCAGCCTCTAACGAGGGCGACTATCACCCAGGGGAGGTTGGCCCTCACCCGGCCACAAGGGTCGAGCCCATGCAAGAACTAGCGAGCATTGAGCCCTTGTGGCCTTTGGCTAGGGCTTAGTGGCCCTCCTCTGCGGCCAACGATGGAGCAAGATCCTCACCCAGGCAGCCGAGTAGGCCAAAATGGAAAAAAGAAAAAAGAAAAAAAAAAGAACAAATAATTAAAAATATTATAAAATTATAAAATTTGTACACGTCGGCGTCGGTTGTTGACACGTAGGACGTGGTGTCCATATCATTGATTTTCAGCCAAAATTGCCTCGAATGTACTCAATTGGTATAAATACAATATGTTTATAAGTAAATTGGTTCAATTAAAATATTTAGAATTAGGGTGGTATCAATTGGTTTGAGACTTTTTTTTTTTTTTTGAACTTTTCCCCCAAAATCTTTGATCAGTAAAAGTAGCCTCGATCACCTCCCTTCAACCAATTGCGCCAATCTTGTAGGCTTCTTATAACACCTCCCTTCAATCTATCCATTTACGGCGGACCTCCTATCTGCCCCCTGTTCCCCAACCATCATTCCTAGCCCACCATCATTCCTACCAATTTTATACTCCTCGAGATTTTGTTCTTCATAAGTCCTTTCTTTTCCCTTTTTTTGTTCGAATGTGCATGGAGGATGTCATCTTCTTATGGATAAGGAGAGGGAAACTGTTGGAATCAAACTCAAAATCACTTGTTTTCCTAACAGCAAACTTGACCAATGTGTGGTTGAAAGAAACGTACCTAGATTGTAAGGGCGGTTGGTTTTCGGTCGGGTCCGATCCCCCAAGAACAGGGAACCAGATCAAAGGCTGATTCCCAATTTCTAGGACCGGAAACCAAACCAATCGGTGCAGTCCTGTTCTTGGGCGGTCCAATGGAACCGGTGGGGAAATTGATTTTCTAAAGATGAATAATTCATTTATTATCCTTTCATTGAAAGATCATCAATATGATATAAAAAAGCTCATGGTTATATGTGAGCTTGAAACTCTCAGCCAAATTACATCTCCATACTCACCGAAAGTGCACACATAGTCCCTCCAAGAGTATGTTCCAAAGATAGCACTACTGTACATTGATGAAACTGGCACTGTGCTTCCGCAATAGATGAAATTGTCATTATGAATCGTGATTGTGAAAGAGGGAAAGAGAGGCGTGCACATGAGGCTGTCGCTGCCGCTGAGTCATTGGCTAGTACTCGATTTAGGTTTACATTTAAGAGGTTTTAAAAACAATTATTTGGTCTTGTTCTCGAGCCAGACCAACCGACCGTAACCAGTCCTATAAAATTGAAACTGAGAACCAGACCGGAGGCTCCAAAAACCGGACCAAATCGGCCGATTAGGTTTGGTCCAGCCGGTTCTCAATTCAATCTCAACAAATGTGTTACTCGACTTTGCTTTGACTACAACTTTCAACTTTCAATGAAGTCAATCGCAACTGGATGACCTGGCCGACAGAAATTACGTTGACAATCTAATGTAGCAGCTAATGGGACAGTACTTTAATCTATTGGATACCGCAAAATTACCAGTTTGGATGCGAGAATGAAATAAACTTTGCTTGTAAGCAGTCAACTTCATGAATTTCATTGTAGGTCATACGGTAATAGATAGTTTAGGTCATTCAGCACTCTTTACACTTCATAAATATCATTGCATACTTAAGATGCCACATCAATTAAAGATTGAAACAATGGTAAACCAAGCCACACAGACCACCACCTCAAATTTTCAATGAATTAAAACTTGAAAGGGTTGATGAAAAAGGTTGAAAATCGAGTGACCTAGAGAGTACTTTACCTGAACTTAAAAATGCCAAAGTCTGAAGCGAAAAGCATTCGGAAGAAAATGGGCCCCACAAAAAGGCGGAAGGCAACCCCCCAAAACAAAAAGTCTATTTAAAAGGAAAGATGTAACAAGTGAAAAGTGAGGGGCCATCTGTTCATGTGCTGGATGAAAAATTCACAATTCTTGAGAGTAGGTCACCCAAAAATACCTAAAATCAGTACATCAGATTATATCATTTGAGTGGATGAATGTCAAACTCAATCACCAAGTTTAACCAAGTGAAGACTAAACCCTTTCTACTTCATGCTCGGCACTCACTGAATTTCATATCCCGACAACCCATAATCGACCTTAGCCTCCTCCTGACTTCAGCGTATTGCTCAACCTGCACACAAGCAAAGCGAACATCAGCATTAGCCCTCAGAGAAGTGCTACTGCTCCTTAAGCAAATGCAAGACAAAGCAGATTCAATACATAAATATGCAAAAAAGTAGATGATACCCACGAAAACATCAGAGATTAATCAAAGACCAACCACACAGGATCTGAAGTGTCTCATGATAATTGTAGACACAGTGAAATTGCGTTTAGCACATTCACAGGCTTTAGAAAATCCTAGACCCTAGCACACAGAGCATTCACAAATCAAAGTACGTCCCATTTCAAAGAGAACGAGAAACTGATGAAGAAAACATCATAAAGAAAGTTTCCTCTTGACGCAGCATTACAAAACTGATAGACCAAGGACAAGTTGGCCATCGCTGATACAATTCACCCCTAAAAATAGATACATATTCACATGATTGGGATATGTGGTGATTGCTTAGTATTTTTTTTTTTTTTTTGGGGTCAGGTTGCTCAGTAATTTTTTTTTTTTTTTTGGGGGGTCAGGTTGCTTAGTAGTTATAATGGAAAGATTTGTACAAGTTAGACCTTTCGTCACCACTTTGCCTTAGGTCCTACAAAGAAAATCTCAACTCGAGACATGAAATACGCAGTGACCCATTATAGAAGTACCAGGGGAATCATGTGAGGTCTGCTAGGAATATATTGAACTGCGGTTGACACGTTGGCAGTACATCGTAACACATTGACGGACCCTCTAAGGAAGAATCCAGCTTTATGCATTGAAAAAAAAGGGCCGACCCAGTTCAATACCCACTTCGTGAGTGTCCGGGGAAGGGAATACTCTAGGCAGCCTTACCCCCGCATTTGCGGGAGGCTGATTCGAACCCACGACCTGACACACCACGGCAAGCAAGCTTACCTTGAAAACATATATGAAAATATTAAACTTCGATTACTCAGTCAACCAAGCTTGCAAACCAAAATCAATTTGGTTACATTGGCTTACCAGTCGAGGCCCTCAAAAAGGCCCTCCCCTTTAATAGCAGAAGTTTTAAAGATAGCCCATTGGCGACTTTTAATCTTATGCAACTCCAATGCTTCAGTTATTGCGGCATCATCAAGCGCTCCAGGAAGATCCTGGGAAGACAAAAGTGAATATCAGAAGAAACCCCAGGGCAAAAGAAAGAGGAAGATGAGCAAACAGAATTGTTCAAGAATTGTGAAAGTGATCCATTAAGTAAACTCCAGTTCGTGAGTAGAGAAAAGCTTTAGAGGTTGATGAGTGTTGAAATTACACGGTGCATATAAATTCAAATATTATTCGCAATTGCAATTCACTAGAAGATAAATAAAGGAGCACCTGCTTGTTAGCAAAAATCAGGACAACAGCCCCTTTTAACTCTTCTTCCTGCCAAAACACTAGAACTGTTAGAAGAGATGCAAGAAGTTGGTAAGATCCCAAAGATCCATACTTGAGGAGTTACCAACTCCACCAAGATGGACGAAAGCAAAATGGCCTTGGATAATTGAGATTCACTGTTCTGAGGTCTAGGGTCTACGCTACAACTTTTCAGTGGCAAACTTTGCAAATTTGGTAACAAAACCTTATGAGGCCTCAGACACGGGCCACTGCTAAGCTGTTAAAATATAAGATGACTAACTATAAGCTGGATTTGCCATGTTTTGAGTTATCATAGGCTGAAAATACGAAAAAGCTTCATAAATGATCCTCGTGACTCCTTCTAACTGTTATAATACGCAAGAGAGAAGTGCACGTGCTTTTTGATATTTCCATACTAGAACCTGAGACTAAAGTTTTTTTGAAATTGTTACTGAACTATCAAACCATACTGATGATTGCCTTGAAATGCTGACATGGACAACATTGACCACAAATTCCCTCGTGTCACAGGTGTCTGATTACTAAGATTTAAATCACCAAAATCATGCATATGGACGTAATTTTCGCCAAAATGGTAAAACAAAAATTTTCTAAGTTTTCTTTTGCAAAGAAAAAGAAAAAAGAATCTCTTGGAAAGGTTTATTGCATAGCCATTCCTAACCCTAAGGAAACAAGGTCAATGCACTTCAACTTTGGACATCCTATTATGCACCAAATGTCCCGTAAAGAAGAACAATCATTTACATGCACTCAGCTTTTGTAAGAATGAGAGCTCTCTCTATTTACCCATTCCCCATGCAGATGGATGCAATCCTGTATGCTGTTTTTTCTTTGTGTTCTAATTTTTTCATTTTTTATGGTAATTGTGTATGATTAGAAAAACTTACCAAAATTACTAGTTGGGTACTGAATCAAACATGATGTGTCAACGAATGTTGTCAATGTCCGTCCATGTCAGCATTTTCATAAATTTCAATATACCCACTGATTGACATACTTAACTATATGTACTTACTTGAAAATTCTAACAAACTCAAATGGAAGTTAACTAAACAAGGCACGTACTTTCCATGCATTTATCCCAAAAAATGAAGAGGGGATACCTCCAAGATAGCATGAAATTCTTCTTTTGCTATCACAAGCCTATCGGTGTCACTTGAATCAACCACATAGATGATGGCTTGAGTGTTAGGAAAATAGCATCTCCAATATGGCCTGGACAGGTCACAATTTTGGGTGTTTATAAAGAGAACTGATAAGGCAATGATATACCAAACAATTCTTAAACAAGTATAGATGAAATTACAAAAGCTAGAGACATGACTAAGAATACAAGCAGATGGCACAAGGATATAGCTTTTGGCATATTTCAATCTAAGAAGTGAAAACACTGACATTGCAATATCTAAAAGTTAAAGAAGTTCGATGAATGTAAAAGCCATGGTAATCTAATTTGCTCGATGCAGATATATCTTACATCGGCAAAAGACAAATAGGTTATCTGTCCTTTCTATTATCCAGTGACTACATTCAAAAAGCAGAGCTTTCATTTCCCCTATTTTAGCAAAACGTGTATCTTCATCAATTATATTTTATAATTCCACAACCAGGAGTTCTAGTCCCAAACCTACTTAACCACTCTTTGGTGTTACCAGCCAGATCATCTTTAAAATTATGGATCTCGCACATGAAAGTGCCATCCACACAAACAATGTCTATTGTCTAACATTCATAAATCATGCTTCTGTGTGATTAAGGATCAGCACAGACCTTCTACATTGACAAGTAAGCAATAATTCCAAACAAAACAAAAGAGTAACCAGAATAAATTGAGAATCTCCTATAAATTCAATCAGCTCTAAAAAGAGTAACCGTACAAATGCGAGAGTTACCTGATACTTGTTTGCCCACCTGAATCAACACACAAGAACAGTACCATCAGCATAAAGGAAACCTAATTTGCCTCATAGAAGCCATTAAGCAAATGTTTCTCTATGTAAAGCATGAAATATACTAAAGCAAATGTTTCTCCATATAAAGCATGAAATATACTAAAGCACAAGATCATCATTAACAAAGTAATCGCCCCCAATGATGTATTGATGGTTCTCATGGTCCTTTCTCATTTTGGCTAGGAAAGTATGGGCAGGGGAAGCGTAGAAACTGAACTATAGAACTCCAGAATTTAAGAACGAGCAACAGCCACAACATTCTACTGGAAAGAACTATGGAGATCAAAAACTGATAAGGCAAGAGAGACGCTAGACACGAACACAAAAGCTCTCACAATAGCCAATAGAGTTGACAGAATGCAATCAAGTCATATCCTGACAAATAAACAAGGAACATATTATCTTTCTATGTGCTCGTACAAGGTCAACGAAAGTTAAAACATCTGGCCATGCAATTCAAAATTAAATAGAAATATGCGTCAACTCTTTCCTTTTTTTTTGGTAAGTAGGCAGTTTACGAATCTTAAACTTCCATTCCTTATTCCAATAATCAGGAATAAGAACAGCACAAGTGCCATAACTTTCATATGGCGCTAATAACTTTCATATGGCGCTAATATGAGTGCCATAACTTTCTTTTCGACTACTTAAGGGTCGTAACTTCTAAAAAATGTTCACTTGAGTGCCATAAATAACTTCAGCACCATTCTTTTTAAACGTTCACCCAAGTGCCGTAAATCCGACGTGGCATAGCACTTGTAGTGAACGTTTTTAAAAAGTTATGGCATTCGAGTAATCGATTGAAAAGTTATTTGGCACTCAAGTGACCGAAAAAAAAGTTATAGCAGCTCTGCTGCCCTTATCCACCAATAATCATGTTTCCAATTCTGATTCAAATGTCAAAACCAATTATCCAGTAACCATAAGAAGTTAATGTCACTAGTAGCCTAGACTCTGAAAAGAGATGACAGGAATAGCAACTGTGGTGTCAACTCTTTCCACAGGTTAACTTCCTTTCTCAATGTTCTTGTCAAGGAATCATATGCTTGTGCATGTTGGCTTTCCTTTGGATCTAACGGAATAAGTTTCGATATTATTACCAGCATGAAACATCTAACCAAGTCTGAATGTAAATGCTCATGTACCGCAATCTACATATTTCATTATTTATGAAGAACATCTCCTATACCAATCTGTTTCTGAGGGTTCTCACTTCTCATACTCTTCCAAACACGTCTTTCTCTTTCGCAAAGTCAACAGGTTTGTGTTAAAAGATATTAACTACCAGTTCATAGAAAAGCCACTGAGAAAATACGGATTGATACAGAGCAGTTCTCTCCCTTCATTTGCACAAATGATTTGCAGTCCACAAATTATACTGTGCACTAAACATGATTGACCTAACCCTCCCTTTTATTTGAATGATCCAATCACGTTCATGCTTTGAAAACAAACCATAAAGACAAATTAACAGGATGGAACGTAATCATTTCAGCAATCTCAAAATCCCTCAAAACACTTTCTTACTATTGCTTTTCAGTGCAACGCTATGATAAAAATTACGTACTGGATGTAAACATGCTTCTCCATTCAATACCATGAAATGCTGTGCTTATTGAAAGGATGAAGTTTGAAAGGTTTCTTGGAGGCCTATGCAGTGTTTACAGAACTAACTAGATTGGCTTATAAAAATTACGTAACTAACATAACACTATCAGAATAGTTAATTTTTCACTATCAAATCAGCATTCTGTGTCATATCGATAGGTTTACTACTTATCCACAGACAAGACACTGAAATGGCATTGAGGGTTCAGAGTATATGATTGGAAAGAACCATAAAATACTAAAGCACAATGCACAAAGAGGAGCAAGAAAATGAACATGCAGTTCCTCTAGAAATTCCCAAAAAAAGTTCAAAAAATTGCTAAAGTTGCAGCATAACAATATGCATCCAATGACTAAACAATGTCGCTCAGCTAATATAATTCAGGATAATGTCTTCGCTCTATCCTTTGAATCTATGGCATGACAAGTATATGATCCTGGAAAAGTTAAGACAGAAAATTTGGCATACCGAGATCCCAGACTTGAAATTTGATATTGTTATACTGAACTGTTTCCACATTGAATCCAATCGCTGCATCAGACACGAGATCACAAACACAACTCTTAGCAACCACACATACGGCAAACCCACACAGAGAAAACTACAGCAAAGACAAGGGATACCAACTTGGAATAGTCGAAACAACTTCACCCATCTGCAGGCGATCTGAAGCAACAAGCCAAATCACCACATCAAACACAATTAACAATTCTGAGACCGACCCACCACACGAAACCACAAAACAGGAAAAGGGTAACCGCAGAACCAGAGGAACCTACAGAGGATTGTGGTTTTCCCAGCATTGTCGAGTCCGAGCACGAGGATCCGAGCTTCCTTGTTGCCGAACAGAGATGAGAACATCCGCGTGAACAGAATCCCCATCTTGCTTCGACTCGAATCAGAGCATGAAACGAGATCAGGAGATCAGATCTGCGAAAAGCAGCACCCCTGCTCCTCCCTGCTAAAGAACGAAGCAGCGTGAAGTGGAATCCAGCAAAGCGCACGCTATCTTGCAATTGCGACTGCAATTCCTAACGCCACAAGTAATCTGCGAATTGGGGGTTGCCTGAAGATTACGGAGAGGGCCTGCTCCGGCGTCCGAGTCGGCCGCGATTGCGAGGATATAATCCGCAATCGTTCCAGCAGGTAGAACTAGTCGAATCGCTGGCTTTTTAGCGCGAAAACAAGCTTCCTCCTTCTGCGTACGCCTGTTCTTTCTTTTGGGCAAGATTCTCTCCCCTTCGCTGCCTCGCGAACCGCGACGCGTGGGCCGAGGAGGAGGGGGGAGTCAGGACCGAGGAGCCGCTGTGCGCGGAGGCGTGGAATTCTTTAACGTCGCTCGATATTTTCTTTTCCGTTGGATCGTATTTTCCATGTAATTTGTATTTTCCGTTCTTTTTTTTGTCAAACGCATGTGTTTGTTGTACTTATTCTAGCTTGTCTTTTTTTTTAAAAAAATCCAAATAAAGAACTGACATATTTTTATTTTTTTAAAATAAATACCTAAAATACATCTTTTTTTTTAAAAAAAAAATATATGAAGTATCCTCATTATTTCAAAGAAAGGCCGAACGAAAACAAAATAAAAAAAAATCAGAGAATATAAATGACAAAAATACTATTGTTATACTTCTTTGAAATAATGTACTTTAAGTCTTTTTTGAAATAATGTCCACTTTAGATCTTTACTTGAGAAAATAAAGATATTTCATGCCCTTATTTTAAAATTTCCCTTTTTCTTTTTAGCATGTTACTCATGTCACCTTTATCCAAATTATTTTTTGCCCCACGAAAAATTCTAAATCAATACATTTGTGTAACATTTATCATAATTTATTTTTTGAGTTATAGTAAATCTGAAATCACCAAAATCTTAAATTGAAAAACTTGCTAAATTTATGACAACGTCCTTAAGTTTCAAAAATCTACTAAAATCCCTAATTTTTTGTGACAAGAAAATTAATTTGTGGTAAATATGGCATAAATATATCGGTTTAGGGTTTTTTGTGATAGTAAAATTTTTTGGGGTAAATGTGGCTCGAATTATCGGTTTAATATTTTTAGTGATATTAAGCCTTTCTTTTTGTCCATTTAGTGGGGCCAATATGCTCAATTGTTTTTCTTGCAAGGAGTAATTCAATAATTCAAAATGATAAATATTAGCTATTGCAACGGTATAATCAAATATCTAATATTCGTGTTAACAACAGAGAACGTGGGATATGGAAGTGAAAAGTGAATTGTACATTGCTAAAACTAATCATCCAAGCAACTTCTTTTAGAAAATATTTAAAGCTAATAGAAGAGAATGATATATAGGTGTAAGTGTAGTGGGAATATTTCTTACTCACTTTTGTTGTTCTTAAAATAGTTGGGAATGGGTGTGGCATGAAATTGAAACTAAATCAAAATACTTTACAAATATATTGCAAAATATTTAGGAGAAATCAATTTTTTGACAAGTGTAACAAAGTAAGGAAAATGTAGTGAAGTAATTTGAATGGAAAAATTATCAAAAAAGTCATAAATTTTTTTGCACTTTTACCAATTTAGTCATAAACCTTTTAAGTTTGCCAATTCAATCTTAAACCTTCACTTTTTGCTAGTTCTTGATTGAAAATCGCTCACATGGACGTTGGTCATCTTACAAGACACCGATGTCGCTGATATGAATAATTTTTAATAATTTTATAAAACAAGTTTAGAACTTTTTATTTTTTCCTTTTTTCTTTCTAGGTTTAGAGGCCGGCGGCGGTTGTGGAACCCTGGGAGAGTGCCATGGGCAAGGGCACCCTTGCCCTTGCCCTTGCGATGGCTAAATTTGGCCATGACGGCCCTCGCTCAAGGTCCGGTGGGGTTTTCCGGCCCAAGGGCTAGCAACCCCCGTCGGCCTTTGAATGTAGAAAAAAGGAAGAAAAAAATTAAAAAATTAGCAAAATTTGGAAAACATGTAAAAAAAAAAAAATTATGCATATTAGCGCCAACAATGCCTCGAAGAACGGCGGGCCTATACGACAATGATTTTCGGCCAATAAGAATGAATCGGCAAAATGTGAAAAGGTTTAAGATCAGCAAATTTAAAAGCTTTAGGATGAATTGGCAAGAGTGCAAAATGGTCGAGATTTTTTTTGACAATTTTCTTTAATTTGAACCTAGACACCCTAATAAATCTTTTCAAAGAACTTTCACAAAAACGATTTTGCTATAAATTAGTCTACATGGCCTTCATTTTAGCTCTCGAAGCTGGAAATCAAGGTAGAATAATCAAAGAGATGAAAAGAATAAAAAAAACCAGACCAAACTAAAAAGCATGATATTATTCAGGTTACACCTTTAAAAATGAAACAAAAAAGGACCACTACTTTTTTTTTTTTTTTTGGTCAGAAAAAACGACCACTACTTGATTACATTGATTATGTCGTAATAGAATTAGTATTTCATACAACATACATGTTAAATTATACAAATGCAGAGTTGAGAGTAAAACTTATTTTTCCATAAATCAACGCATTTAGGGAAATGGTTCTTCCATTAAACTAGCTTGATCTTTTAGTTTACATTTTTCATTTAACAATCCAACTAAGTTTTTTTTTTTTGTTTTGGGGGGGGGTAAGAAATCCAACTAAGTTTACTCAGGGTGCGTTTGGTGAGAATTTTAGAGAAATGCAAATTCACAAAAATCTTTAACTCAAGGTATATTTGCTGAAAGCAAATAAAGTTTGGATAATTGACTTTTGGTTTTTTTTTTATAACCAATTAAGATTTAATAAAAAAGAAAAAAAAACAGAGGGGGGATTAGGGGCGGGTTTACCAGCCGAGCATTGGCGGTGACCAAATGCGACTAGAAGCTATTATCAGCCATGCAAGCCTTGGCCTTGGCAAGCGTCGACGCTCGAACCTTGTCACGGGAGCCGAGGCAAACCTCGATCTCGGCGACCTTTCGGATCTTGCCAAATACGGACCCACGGCCCTCCAAATCTCACATGAGATAGGCTCGTGACCATTGACCGTCGGTCCTCGGCAACCCTCGGCTCTCAAAGAGAAGCCGGCGACTCTCGACGGAGCGATGTAAACATCTAGGGCTTCGTAGGTGGAGAGACGATGAACGACGCCAATAGTCAGAGTAAAAAAGGAAAACGAAAATGTTAACGAGGGCAAAATTGGAATAAAGTTCATGCTGCTCTGCCCATGCCTATGAGAGAATGGCCTTTGCAATTGCATTGGATTGATGGGTTATTAAATTGTTTTACCAAATTACGTTTCTTTTTGTCAAAGGGCTCAAATCCCTTGGCAACTTTGCCAAACGAAGTTGATAAAATTATTGTCCTTCCACGGGCTGTAAGGCTCATAGAGAAAAAACGGTTTTTCAAATGACAAATTGAGTGCGGTTGTTTCCCTAAAAATTTTATGATAAAAGAAAATATTAAATCATTTTAAGAAAAACAGTTAATTTTTATTTATTTGATGATTTATAAAAAATTGATCTCATTCTTTCGAGAAAATGAGGCAATTTTTCTTCAATTTAATCTCGTCGTTTTGAATCCATGGATAATGTTTTGTTATCTTTAGTAAAGCGATTACTTTTCCTTTATACAAACACTGAAAAGTTGGAAAATAATTTTTCTTCAAACAAACTTACCCTTACACATACATTTTTCGGTGTGACCAAACCTCAAATGAAGACTTACACAGATGAAAGTCAAAGACCGTACATAACCCGAAAGTCCTTTGAAACAATTTGCCAATAACAAATACACGAATGATAGAGCGTTTTCTCAAATTAAATTTAAATTGATACATTTATGATAAATTTATCTTTTATTTGTTTGGTTAAATTTTTCTGTCTAATTGCTAAGTTAGATGGCATGTTACACCAATTGGAGGTTTTTACCTTCCGTTTCTCACAAGTGTACCGATTTAGCATTTTTCGTGGTAACAAAAAATAAATTTATCACAAGTGTACAAGTTTAAAATTTTTATGGTAAAAAAATTAGTCTTGGGTAAATTTGTTGCGGATGTATCAATTTAATATTTTTCATGATATTAACACAAAAAAGAGAAAATTCGTGTGTAGATCGAGAGAGAGATCGTCTTCATCACCATGGGATCGGCTCATTGAGGACACAAATGATAACAATTCTATTTCTTTATTTTTTTCAATTTTTTTTTCCCGGAAACAAGTTTAGTATAGAAATTCGTTTGGTAAATAAATCCATTTTTCTATTTTTGGGATAGATTTTTAGCCCATAAATAGGTTTGAAACAAAAATAAAAAGTAGTTTTTTAATTTTTTTCTATTTTTGTAATAGAAACAAAAAGAGAAAATGACATAAATAGTTCTTCAAAATTTTGGCTCAATGTGTAATATGATTCCTAAACATTTAATTTGACCAATATGGTCCATGAACTCTAACTCAATGTCCAATGTGGTCCTTGAACTTTCAATTTGTTCAATGTGATCCCCAAACTTTTAAAACATATTCAATTTTAATTAATTCCTGAATTATAAGAAAATATCTAATGTTGTCCCTAAACTTGAATTAATGGAAGGTTTACATTTAACATCTTTCTATAGTTCAATTACTAAGTTGAAGATGTTCCAAAAGTTCATGGATCACATCTTGTATTGGCCTAAAATTCGGAGATCATATTGATCAAACTAAAAGTTTAGGGAGAATATTGTATATTGAACCAAAGTTTAGAGACAATTTGTGCATTGTCCCAAATAGAAATACACCCAATACCCAAAAAAACTCTAACTTTAGCATTTGTGACAATTCTACCCGAATTTTTTTTTGTCTCATAAAAAACTTTAACTTTTACATTTGTCTCAATTCTACTCCAAACTTTTTCTTTTGTCCCAATTCTATCTATCTAGTACAAAAAAACTCTTAACTTTAACATATGTCCCAATTATATCTAAAAATCTTTTGTTTTGTCTCATAAAAAATCTTAAACTATTACTTTTGTCTCAATTTTACCATCGTTAGCCTTCCCTTCAAAATCACCATTACTTAATCATATGTGGCATTTTCATAGTGTTAATGAATTACACTTTAGTAAAGTAGACATGAAAAAAATTGAAACATTCTTTTATAATTTACTTCATCTACATATTGTCGAGAGATATAGAGTCATTCAAGACAAAGACGTTTCGTATTTTTTTCGACTCTCAGCAGCCCAAAAAATGGCTAGACATGGAGATATTTGGACTAACGATCTAAAATCTCGCCGTCTTTGAAACATACTATTTTTAAATTTCGAAGATTCATTGGTAAGTTCGGCGATAAAATTTGAGTTACGTAAGATTAACTAACGGTGATTATAGATGGAAGACTCGATGGTAGTAGAATTAAGACAAAAGTAAAAGTTGAGGGTTTTATGAGACAATTTTTTTTTATGATATAATTGAGACATATGTTAAAGTTAAGGATTTTTTTGGGTATTAGACTGTAGAATTGGGACAAAATTAAAAGTTATGGGGTTTTTTATGAGACAAAATTTTTTTTAGATATAATTGTCATAAATACTAAAGTTGGAGTTTTTTTTGGATATTAGGCCAATAGAAATATAAATTCTTTTTCATTACTCTCTCTCTCTCTCTCTCTCTCTCTCTCTCTCTCTCTTGTTAGCATAAAATTGCCCATCTAGCACATGTAACCAGTGATTTGGAAAAAGATTCTACAATAAGTATGACATTGCAAGCGAGCTTGAAGCATATGGACTATGGATGCAATAGGTGCAATAGGCAAAGGGTTTGGAGTGAGGAAAGACTAGAAGAAAAGGTGAAGGGGAAATGACTCGAAGGACTTTTGTAATTGTGAGAGGTTCTCTCATCTGTTCAAGAAAAAATAATGAAATATTTGGCCTTTATGAAGGCATAGTGTCGCGCCGACTCTCGAGCTCGCGACATCCTGCCTATGCACGAGGTCACGAAGGATAACGTCCGGCGCGTTATCGGCCTATCTACTAAATACGCGTGGGAGCGGTTTACTCCATACGTAAAACAACGGGGATAGCATAGGAGATTCATACCAAGGCAATTAATCAAAAGTAACCTATCGGTTCATATAATCTTGAGCTACGAAACATCAACCCACCTTCGGGTTTAAGCCTCAAAAAGTATTCGAATAGGGTTATATTTTCAAAAAAATTCCTTCACAACTTTCGTGAGCTCTCACTTGGTACTGAAAGTGGTTCCTCGACATGGTGAGATATAAATCTCGGTGAATCAAGCTTAAGCTCGGTTAGGTTGCCTAAAACATCTATGCGGGATTTAAAACCAATACAAACAAATATTTCAATGAAACATTCAACATATGCATGTTTGACTCTCACGGCCGACAACCATTAACAAAGCATCCCATTCACAAGTTCATTGGATCAATATTTACGGCGTTTTTTTCTTAGGGCTACGCATTGTTAAATCTGCGCCGGCTGATAATCCCTTAAAACCGTACGTATACGGGGCATGAATTATCGTGCTTAGAGTCGTGTGGTCCATATAAAAATCGTATAATGTGTACTCGGTACAACACGAACTTGCCGGGAAAATCCATCATCGTTCCTTCTATGACATGCGGACACCCGACATCAATCAATTTATTCTCTTTGATTTAGGGGATGCTCTGACGTGCTAACCCCGAGGCCATTTTAATGCAAATTATATCTTTAATACGCGATCATATGAATGCAAACTACCAATTAGATATTGCAAGATCACAGGTATTAATCCCGAGACAAAACACAATCTCAATTCCACCGAATGAGCCATTTTGATTATCCTAGGAATTTTCTAGAGTAATTGATTAGCAATTTCCTTTAAGATTGCCAATTGTCGTTCTTACCTATGTCGATTAAATCAATAAATCATCTAACATCATAATTCTAATTTAATCGATTATGGCCATTTACCCTAAACGGGTTTCTAACTAATCGACCATAATCAAACCTACCTCAATACCCTATCGACTAATTAACTAATCCTAGGCGCAATTAGCGCCTAACCAGGATTAGGGTCACTCTTGTAGGGCATAAAATTGACACTGAGTTGAGGAGATTTCGTCCTCTAGGGAAGGCGAGGAACTCACCTGTTGGAGTTGGGACAATAGGGTCGGCGGCGCGGCTAGGGTGGTTGGCGGCCGGCGGCTATGGAACGGGGCGAGGGCGCCGGGCATTGCAAGAGCGGGCTAGGGGTGTGCGGCGGTTCGCTTTGGCGGTATCGACGGTCGTGGGCTGTGGTTGGGTCGGAACTGAGGTGGGGTCCGGGGTGTTCCGGGTTGTCCGGCGGTTACGTGGCGGTGCGGCCGTCGGATGGAGGCGGAGATGGATGGAGGCGGAGGATGGTGGTGGAGAAAATGAAGAGGAAAGGAGGAGGAGTGCGGCTTTGGGGGTGTGGTCGTGCGGTGAACATGGGGGTGAGGAAGAGAGAGAGAGAGAAAAGACTTTGACCATGACTTGGTGGTTGAAGAAATTAATGACAAGTGGGGCCACGGTCTCGTGTTTAATTATTTTGTCCCATATGTATAATATCCAAGGACGTTTTCGTAATTTGACAAATCGTGATCGGATTTTGGCTCAATCGATTGGGAATAAAATGGAATTTCATGGGTGGCTCGGTTTTATGAGAGGATTAAAATCCTAAGTCGGGTGATCGCGATTTCGAGACAATCGAAATCGAACAACATTTAAATCGTCAAAATTTGTCACTTTGACCCTTGCGATCCGAAATTTGCATCGACTAAAATTCAATTCTCTTCATTTTTATCGAATTCGGGAAAAATTACAAAATTCAAATTTCCACATAGAATATATTCCCGAGCATAATGATAAATTTATACCGGGACATTGAAAGCACTTGATAAGATGTGGAAGAATGGTTTATAATACTTACAAGGTGTTTTAGTTGACATGGCTAAAGCTGTTATGGGGAGACTATATCATGTAAGTTCTTGGCAAACAAGAGGAGGAAGCCAAAACTTCATCATATAAATCAAGTGTGATTTGATGCTAGTGATGATGATAGTTTCTTTGTGTGAAATGTCAGTCATCTCAAGTGTAGTTATGAGAGGTGGCGCAAAACTTGGTTTGTGACCGATATTTCACACAAAGAAGCCTCATTATTATCAATTTATCATCAGCACTAGCACAACCACATTTGATTTGTACGATGAAATTTTGGCTTCTTCCTGCTTTGTTTGCCAAAAACTTATGTATCATAGTCCCCCCAATGCCACCAATGCCAGCTTTAGCCATGTCAACTAAAACGCCCTTGCTATTGTCATAAATTATTTTTCCACATCTTATCAAGTGCTTTCGATTTTTCAGTATAAGTTTATGATCATGCTTGGAAACATGGTACTTCATAAACGCCACTCTCAACCTTAAATTTGAGAAAAGCAAGACAACCACTTGTAACTTCAAGTCTTCCGTATTTTTTTCAATCATGAGTTGAGAAAATACCAGTTCGGTGAAGAATTTGCCGGCATCGCCAGTCTGGAGGGTCTTCACTACTTCCGTGGATGTTCTTTACTTCCTCGCGAAGATCCTCTCTCTCAGGATCTGTGAATGACGGCAACTCGTACATACGGACCGTGCCGTCTCACAGGAGCAGAACGTTACTAGCCTCGCTTTTCCGTGTTGCATGCCCAAGAGCCTCACCATGCTGTGGCTGTCCTCCTGCTCGTACACTGGTTCAAGATCGTCCGCCTCGCCATCCTCCCTCTGTCCCCTACCTTGACTGTAGCAATCCCAGCACAACAGCGATGTTACTGCGCTGGAGTGAGCCTCCAGTGTCCGCATGCAGTGCCCACAGTTCAACGTCAGCGTGTCCCATGCTCTCATGGTCGAGTCTATTGAGCCTGAGTACAAGACCTTTGCCGATCATGAATGAGATCACCGCGAGCCAGTGGCCCTCGAGTTTCCCCACGAAGTGGAAGGGGTTCTCGGCACCGGAGACGGGAGACATCTGCTAGGCAAGGATTGCGCCATTTTGATCGCTGGTGAACAGTGTGCTGTTGCCCATGATCAGTGCGTAGACTTGCCTGACGGCCCCTGGAAGAGATAACTCGATGGAGGTCAGCATTGTAGGCCTTAACGGCGTAAGGGACTCCGACATACACCTACGGACCTTCCATAGGGAGAGACCCGACCTCGCGCCCGTCTTGGAACACACCAGCACACGCCCCGAACCATTCCGTCATGGGTGCCCGAGAAGATCGTTCCGGTGCCGGAGGGGAGGCCGATGCCGGTGACGGCCTCCTGGTGGCCATGAACCTGGGCGAGCACGGTGAACTTGCTACTGAGGGACCACAAGTGCAAGAACCGGCGGTTCTCGCCACAAGTGCAGTTATTCCTGGAAGCCCAGGCATAACCTGTCCCGTTTCTGTGGCTATTGCTTCCGGGACTGATGACGACGATCTTGATCCTGCGCAATGCTGCGGTAGCTGAGAGACTAGCGTTGATGGAGATGATGGACATAGGGTTGGCTCTGCCACCGCCATGCAGGAAACAGCACGGGTTTCTGGAGCAGTATCAAGACAGCCAGTGGTGGCAGACGTCGGTTTTCTTGGTGGTATTTGTCGGAGGCCTCGTGCTACGAGGCAATGGCGATCGCGTTCGGGGTTTGAGCGATCTGGGTATCACCACAGCCATTGTTAGATGATGGAGATGGACGATGGAGGTGGCAAGCTATTTGGGTTTTGGTTTGTGAGTGATCAGGCTGAGCGAAAAATCGGAGTTATACAGTGAATTGAACTTAGAGGGACGCGGCGAAGATGAAGATGATTGTACTGGTACGAGGCTTCAGTGTCTTGGTACGAGATGAGATAGCCAAGTTTTCAGAGATCGAGGATGACCATGAAAATTGAGCTACGAGATCTAATGGCGGAGAGTGAACAAAAGAGATATGTCCGTGGATGCTAATCTTGATACGTTGTTCCTCCAGATTTGCCCCCACAAATGGTACGTGCACTATAATCCTTTGTGTAATCTGATTTTTGAAGTTTCAATTTATTCAATATGGTTTACGAGTTACCCGTAAATGGTCAATCTAATTCTTAGACTATATGAAAAATGTTGAACGTTGTTGTTTCATTAATTCAAGTTATCGAAGTCTACTCACGCGGCTTTCAATCCGTGAAGTTTGAACGATAAATCAAAAGAAAAGTTACATTTGCATTAGTTGCATAAGATATTCATTGCAATTATCTTTGCCATCATAAAATATCGATGGATATGTTAACGCCTTAATTTTTTTTCCCTTCATTAAATGATGGATAGTTGACTCATCATTTTTGAAAATTCAACTCAACATATAATAATTCACATCATCAAAATATGTTTTGACTTGTTGGTTGAGCAAACGGAAGGACTGAATTAAATATTTACCAATAATTCATGGTGACATTGTATATTGAGCTAAATTTTAGGTACCGTTTGTGTCATTTCCCATAGTTTACGAAAGAAAATGATACATACATTTTGCTTGGAACTAATTTCTTGCTGTCTTAATTTTTTTTTCGTCTTCGTTTCCTTCTCGTGCATTCCTAAAACTTCTCTATATCTAGAATAGAAATTCCGCATTCAAATTAGCAGAACATGAAGGATGAATAGATCTACTCTTGAAGGATGAGAGTGTACTTCTTACTGCAGAATTTGCTTTCTGTAGTTATTTAGGAGCTTGAAAGCATTCTATGTATCTCTCAAATATTATCTTGGTCAATGAATGGAATCTTTCTTTTGACCAAAAAAAGAAAAAGTTTGCGAAACTTTGAATCCGCGTGCAACACACGGGTTCTGCAGTATACATTTGAGTTTCTCAGTGATTTCAAGATTCCAGGAGTGGCCAGAGGACTCAGAGCATGCTTTGATTCTAAGCCATGAGGTTATGATCCTTTCCATTTATCCAGTGATGAAAGCAACCCAAGAAAGCTAGCGACGATTCTTGTCTGAATCTGGTAGATCGTTTCTAGGACAGAACACATTATCTCTGAGTCGACTTCATTGATTTCTACTCAGGGGACAGCGGGGCTAATTTCGCTAGGTAAGCCGGTCTGTATCGAACATGAATTCGTCAACCTTTCCTATGTCCAGCCATCAAGTCGAGTGATCCAAGATGCGGAGATGCTTCCTCCCTTAGCTTGGGGTTTCTCTTAAGACAAGGAGTACACAAATACATTTGTAGTCATGAACTGTCTTTTAATTGACATATGACCTTCTCAGTTACTGCAAGCAGCATTAAAGTCACTTAATTGGCAATTGCCATGACATTCTGCTACACGAGGATGTCTGTAAGAACATGGCTACCATATTCCTTGGTGCATTTTCATAATCACGACGATTAAGCTAATGTGTCTGTAAACGAGCTAACAAGTAACAACCTGTGACTCTCCTGGCAGTCATCAAATCTGTACACTGAATCAGCAAATGCAGAGAAAAAAAATATGTATATCGGGAAATAGTCAAGTCAAGCTGGATACATCCTTTATGTTTCAGTACCTTGTTCGATATAAGATTTACAGAACTGAAGTTACAAATGAAGGACTTGGTCTAAAAGCAACTGAATTCTGTTGAATTTGCTTCAAACTTGTAAACAAAGCATTTCGACAACATCTGGACAAAATGAATTGCCAACGCGATCGCCTACTCACACGGAATCCTCCAAGGAAATATCTGTTGGAACCTCATATCCAAATACCATGGAGTAGTCATCCATCTCATCAGAAGAGAATTTGGGTATCCTCCAGCTTTTCGCTACGTCGGAGTCGAGGCCATTAGTCAGGAGCTCTAACACCTAGTTCATGAGATTACTCATTCAGACAGCGCAAACTTTATATAGTGATATGCTTTTCCCTAAGCTAAAAGGTTTCACGTACCTCACTCATTGTCGGTCGCAATATTGAGGATTGTCTCACACAATAGGAAGCAGTTAACACCACTTTGTGCAATTGATCAGAGTCGTACTTGCCCTCCATTTTTGGATCCGCCAATTCGGCAATGTTTCCATACTCCATGAGAGGCATTGCCTACAATGTTAATTAGCTAAACAATTACAGATGAGTGTAAAGGAAAATGAGGAATTTTTAATGTTTCTTATTGTCATGATTCGAATCACTGCAATGGCCTCTTTGACCGATAGAAATGCATAAATGAAGATGATGTACCCAGAGGAGAATGTTCTGCTTTGATGAATTGACAGGCCTACGGCCGGTCACTATTTCCAACAGCAGCACTCCAAATGCAAACACATCTGTCTTTTCGTCCACAATCCCATGCATGAAATACTCCGGTGCAATATAACCAAACGTGCCCTCAATTGGAATCACGGCATGATGAGTCCACTTGTTTGGTAGCCACTTTGCTAGACCAAAGTCGGTAATCTACAGAGAGGACACTGAAGTTTATTCGAAATGGTATGAAAAATTGCTATGCAGCTTGAAGCTGCGAAAATATAATCATTTTCTACCTGTGGTTCGTAGTCAGGGCCGAGAAGGATATTCGACGCTTTTATGTCACGATGAATAATGCGATGCTTGCAGCATTTGTGAAGATAGTGCAAACCTCTCGCAACGCCCAGGGCAATCCTGTATCGTATGGGCCACTCAAGTGACTTGGTTGCTTTACCTGAAAGAGAGAGAACTATAATACCACTGAAACATGGAATTTTTCAACTAAAAGAAGAGCCATACCACTTTAGAAACGATACTTTTGGACAAATAATTCCCAGAGTCTTGCTTACCTGACCTTTTACTTTTGTTTTTTACTTCTTTGTTATCTTTCTCAGCTTCTTAACTATGCTGTTGATTAGGCTTGACCTTCCTCTTGCTCTCCACAGAATGATTAAAGTTTTGGACATTTTTCGCGGCAATTTATGGGCATGACAGTTACTTCGGCCAGGGGAAGTGATACTCACCGTGCAGCGCAGAAGCTAAATTTCCATTCTCAGAGAAGTTGAAAACCAGGTAGAGCCCATTTTCAACACAATAACCAACTAAGCTGGCGGTATTGGGATGACTGACATGTCCTATTGTGCCCAATTCCATCAGAAATTCTCTTTCTTTGTTTTCGTCATTGTTGTCCTTGGCCAACCTCTTCACCGCTATTACCTGTCCATTGGAAAGATTGCCTCGGTATACCTCTGAAAACCCACCTTGTCCCACCATATTATCTGCAGAATAAATCGAAAGCGGAAAGAAAAAATTGATACGCACATTTCCAATCTTCCATGGTGTCATTTTTCGATCTTGTATATATTCATTGGTTAGCTAACACGCGTACATAGGGAAAAATCCATGCTAGTTGAAAGATCGAGTATTTTATCACTTCCAGCTTCGGAAGTTTTACCTGGATGGAAATTATTTGTAGCATTCAGGATTTCCTCGTGACTGAAGCACCGCAGCGGAGGCTGGTGGCTCTCTGTTTTAGTAGTTCCTTTTCTAAATGGCGAAATCAATAAAGAGTATATAAATTTGCAGGGAGATGCGCATTTCCTTCTGTTTGATCGTGCCTTGATATTTTGAGGCTGAGGAGGGGTTGCTGCCACAATAGAGTCACGGAAGCTAGAGGTATATTCATCTGTGGTTGTCCAAGAATCCTTTTCAAGATCATCAAGAACTGTTGTTGGTGAAAACCTTTTACTCTTTGTTTCCAGATCGGTAAACTTAACATGGGATCGTTCTATGCCATTGCAAATTGTCTGGTTCGGCCATGTTGAACTTAGTTGATGAGTTTTAACTGTCAGAAGCAAACACAGATATTTTCAACTGACAATAACTTCCATCAGAACATTAAAATTAACAGATTTTACTACCACCAACCTTTTGATTGCTTGGGAGGTGTGTAAGTCTGTTGTGTCATAGTACATTTCCCCACCGAGACAACTGCACAGCCTTGAGGTGCATTCTCAAAACAATACCTTAGAATCCCATGTGAGTATCTGATTTGAATTCGGCGAAAAAGGTAAAGGAATCAGAAATTGCAGGTCATAAAAGTAGATATTTGCAAGAAGACTGTTACCTAGGAGATTCTCCTCTTGATCCCCGAAGAAGGAGATATTCTGCTGAAATAGATTTCGCTTCTTTAACTAGACCTCTCCCAACACTTGTGCTGAATCCTACTCTAGCTTCCAAGTTTATCTGCAAAGTAAAAGGACAATGAGCTCCGAGAAACAGACACTCAAAATGAATTAATCTGATACAGTTTCATAAAGAATTTCAAGAAAGTGCACCTGGTGTGACTGGCAGGTCTTAGCGAATTCACCCAGCACAGATATAACATATGCTTTTGCTCTGCGGATTTTCGACAAACACTTCCGGGTGATTTGTCCCTTCTTCACGTATGCACCCACTGTTGATTACAAGGAAGGGAGGTACATATCATTAGATCAAAGATCACCGGTTTAGGACCGGCATTTTTCATTAGGAAAACGAAAGCACCCCATTGACAATTGCAGCACACACATAATAGAACAACTGTAGATGGTAAACTGACCCAGGACATGGAGGGCAACAATGTTGTCATGAGGACGAGCTAAAGCAGTGACTGCCCACGAGAGAAGATCTCTGCTTTCAGATGGGTCTGAAGAGATGCCAACCAGTATGTTAGCAGGACTCAAAGGCCTCATTTTTTGTTGTTGTTGTTGTTGCTGACAGAGGAATCTGCGGAGGGACTTCACTTGCGCATGTCACTATCTTGCCCATAGGAGCACTCAAAGCCAAGCTTATAAATGAGTGGCAAATCACTAGAACATGATTGTGGTCAGTGAGAGAGGATGGTACCACCTCAGCTCCCTCATTCCATCATTCTTGTTTAAGAAGCATGAAAAAGACCTCTTTTGCAGTGTCAGACAGTTGAAAAAAAAGTGATCTCTCTCTCTCTCTGTCTCTCTCTGTCTCTCTCATGGGATCCACAGAACAAAGATGAGATATGCAGACTCGTAAAATAGGGTTGGTTCATATCCAAAAAATTCAGTCATTGCAGTAATTACTCTTTCTTCTGCGCCTGCTTGTGTTCTTTTCCTCTTTAATTGGTTATGGTGGACTCCTTGGGTGCTTTGGAGGATAAGCAAAGGTGGGTTGGCGAGATACATTCGATTTGTCTTGCTATGGAAGCCATAAGGAAGGCCTCAAGCCCTCCAAAAGGGGTTAGATAAAGCATAAAGATACAGTTATTGGGGTTTGGTGGAAGGGGGGGGTCTGTGAAAGAAGGCCTCTTCACGCCATGATGAGCGGGGAAACTTGGAGATGTTCACTGTTTTCTTGCCACTTCAGTGTCGTGCATGAGACCACACATCATCCTTTACCATGATTGCATACGATACTTTCAAGAGATCGATCGAGAGTGGCTTCAAGGTTTTCCCATTCACACGTGCTAATGAGGCATGTCCTCATGAAATGTTCGTGAGTTTGATGGGGATGAGCAAGCAAGTTGTTTCGATATCGAGTTTGGAGGTACGCATGATATGGCACTAAACGGAGGGTTGTCGTATCTCTTAAATCAACTCATGCAGCTCCTTATTATTGGCATTTGTTAAATTTGAAGCACTTGAAATGTTCGTGAAATGCAAATGTCGACAACACATACACTTTTCAAATTTGGTTAATATTTTTAAATTTGGTGAAAGAGTAAATTTTTACTTTTGGCTAAGCTCAAACAACCAGCGCCTTGGTTTGGAAACATGAAAGCTGGTTCTACTTGCATTGCAAGTATGACCGATGATTCCCATTAGATAATCCCCCTTCTCATTCGACCAAATCCTTGCAATGTGATGTACTATTACCTCCCTTATATATCTGTCTCACCACCAGTCAAACGATATGAATTCTATGCCTGACACATTGCTAGCAAATAACAATATTCCTCACACATTGCTCTTGGGTTTAAATTTCCGTTAAAGCGCTAAGCAAAGTAATTAAGAAACTCCTGCCTTGGCACTTCTCATATTACTGGCCACAATCACAAAACAGAATCAAGACAACTCGACAATCTCAGGCCTCTTTTGCGGTTCCTTTCTTGACCGTTTCCTTCCTATCAATCCGTGCGAATCTTCTTCGCCATTTTCAGATCTCCTGTGCTTCACGGAAATGCCTGCTTGGCCAGTACTGCAGTCGTCATCACTGTCCTCACTGCCATCATCGCTGTCATCATCATCATCGGTAGTATCTTCTGAATCCATTTCACCAATGCTGGCAGCTAAGGGATTCACAGGATGATGACTTGCAACTGCAGATTCTGCAGCAGCTACTGCCTCGGGGGTATGAAGATCGGCAATCCCCAGCATTAAGTCCTGTTTTTTTAAGGTCAAAAGCATCAGGTGACCATTTCACAACCCAAAATTATACCAGGGAAGGTCATAGAGCAGCGGAAAAATACCATTTCTATTATTTCTGACTCATTGCCTTTGAGAACTTCAATGTCATATCTTTCGGGATTGTCCTACACAAACCAAGAATTGCACACGGTAGGTCAAGATGAGACAGAGCAATTGTGCAGAAAAAGGCAACATCACAAAGGACCAAGGTGATTCAACAAACCTTGACTTCAACCTGCAGTTTTTTATTAGCCTCAGACATAACTCCAAGAAAATCTCTCACTTTTCCAAGAACTGAAGCAATGCCACAAAGATGAGTGTTAAATTTTCCCCTTTCCAGAATAGAAAATCCAATTAAAAGCTTAAGCTGCTAGGTGGAGCAAGGCTACATATATACATGGCACATACCCCATACACAAGCGATGTGGATACTTTAATAGGAAACAAACAAGAGAACAAGCTACCGAGACCAAGCTAACACATTACACAACCATATCAAATCAATCATAATATTTTGGAAGTCCCCTCTCAGCAGAAATCTGCACTGAAGCATAAAACATGTACTATCCTGATCGAAAAATTAGACAGGCAAATTGAATACCTTGGCTAGAAGGAACTGAACTTGTTAATGGCTTTCCATTTGGGGGCGGTTGCTTTCTTTTAGAGATCGAATCCTTTTCTTTACATATAAACAAGGTCGACTCTGCATATAAAACATGTAACAAAGAAAATAAGAATGGCAACATTAAACACACCGATTTGACCCATGCGAACGGAAGCCAATGTCACAGCCCAAAGATCAAGGCAAAAGCCATACCTTTTAATGAAGAAGAGAAACTATTATTCTCTAATTTCAGAAGCTCTTGACTTGTAGTCTCCATCTCTGCCGGCTATGTAGAAGTACTATGGCAAAAAAGTGAAGTTGAGGGATTGAAGTCGTCACTGAATGTAGAACAGGATCAGATCATAATTTTGTCCGGAGAAAGAAGGTACTAAATATTCTCCTCACTTATAAGGCCTTGGTAACTAAACAATTCGTAGCGAGAAATAACAAAAGTTTGTCCCAGTTGCCTATGATGTCAATCACGTTTCACAAATGAATACCAAGAGGACATAAAAACAACAATACAACTCATCTTAATAGAGAACAATTCTAACTTCAAAGTTAACCCATAAATCTTGTTTCAGGAGTCTCCTCTTCGATCCTCTTCGAACCACGGGTTAGTATTTCATGTAAACACCCAAACTCCATTATTTTTAGTCACGAGAGAGAGAGAGAGAGAGAGAGTCTTTGACAGCATTCTGGCAATCAAATGTACATCATCCTAGACTCACAAACAAATCCTAGAGCAAAACGAGCTTCACAGACAGCTGATTTAATCCTGTACTCAAGACAAAAGCCCCTGAACCCTGCTCATCGATCATAGACAGCTAACAATAAGTATACCGCAGTCAACTCTTCACCACCTAAACTAACTATAAAAAAAAAAAAAGGTTCCCACAATGTTGTTCTACGATGAACACAACATGAATCCGAATCGACATCAGAAGGATTACTCATAGTGACTCACTAGAAGTCACCAAAAGAAAGTGCGCAAGCTAGTTCAAAACTTAAACTTCTCGATTCCTTGAAGGCACAAGTCACCTGTTGCAACCGGAAATTCCTACTATGCATAACTGGGGCGGGAAAAAAGAGGAATCTTGGCAATCAAAAAGGGTTGAAACAAAAGAAATAGGAAAACTTGAGAGAGAACCAGAGTAGAAGAAGCAGAGAGAGAGAGAGAACCTGGCTGTGCGTCTCAGCAGCTAGCACTCGGCAGTCGGCGGGTTTTTTGGGGCGTCTGAGAGAGGGGGATGGACGGTGAAGATGATGATGTTCGAGTTGGACCGGGATACGGTTCGGGTCGGCCCATTATTCTTCTTTGTCATTGTTGTATTGCGTGGGCCCAATATCAGTGACTACTATCTTATAGTTTGCTTTTCTAATTATTGAGACTGGATTTCTACTCTACCCGTCTCACAGTTTTCCATGCCAGTGACTCAATTAATAAAATAATGCCATGGTGTAGAATGCCTTTTTATTTAGCATAATGATTTTATAGACGGGTCTTAAAACAATTATAAATTTTAGAGACCAACCTTAACTAGCATCCAACAACCTAAAACATTCTAGACATATACTAGCATTAGATAGCCTATTATAATTATCTTCGATTTAGTCCTAAATTTTATGTATTTGTGTCAATTCGATATCAAATCTTCCGTCAATTCAATCCATCCGATTAATTTTACTCGAAAAATTTGCGACGTGTAATATTTTAATATTATGTTTTTTTTTCCTTTCCTATCTTCTTCCTCCAACCGCTTGTTGAGGTCCAGGTGATCGGCCAAAGGCAAAGGCCGGCGACTTGTGGGACTCAAGCAAATTTCACCCTCGACGGCCCCTAAAGTTGAGAAATTCAAAGATTTTATGGTCTGACTTAGGATTGACCAAAAGTCACCGGATTGATCAAAAGTCACCAGATATCCTACATGGCAAATTTTTATTAATTTCTCATATCGACCTGACTTGCCGGCGTGCCTAGTCAGCATATAACCCTACATGACGTCATCTCGTAGGTTTGCCTCAAATTAGAAACCCTAATTGAATTTTCCCCAATTCGATTTTCCTCCAAAACCACACTATTCTCCTCCAAATCGCGACTTGATCGCTCCCCAACATCCTCCATGTTGACTTCAGACAGCAACGAAGACGAGAGCCTAGTCAACCCAAGGTAAAATTCCGAGCCTCATTCAATTGAGCTCGCCTCAATGTTCGAATTTTTTTCCTCAATTCCGATTTTTCAAGTCGTTCGTTTGGCAGGAGAAGAAGCGCGAGAGGAGACACAAGGCGACCATCGACAGAGAGTTGCAATCATGTGACATGTGTTATGAACACATAACAAGTCAGGATTAAGGACAAATTCACCGAATCAATTTGGGCAATTTGTCGAACAATTTATGTGCACCACAAGAACAGAGGTCAACGCGGAAGTTATGGGGTTTTCAAATCCGAAATTCTATACATCAACAACAACAATGGCCTGAATCACCATAAATCGGCTACGTTGCAAGGTTATCTTGCTGAAGAAATGTTCTCAGCTGCACTCACTAGTCCAGCTGCTGCAAGGAAGATCCTGGGAACGTTGCTTGTGAAGACAAGCAACGGGCATGGAGCTTCGGATTCAAACAGCTTGCTTAGAGTCTCCAAGGCTAAGAACAGGGCACTCCTTGTGGCGGCAGTGGCAGATCTGAAAGAGATGAGAAGCACTTCGGTGAAGGCAAACGTCGACAACGGGGAGGCTGGAGACTGCAGGGGGGAGTTTCTCAGGGTTAGCTCTCTTGCTTGCAGAAGCAACGGCAAAAACAGTAGAGTTTTGTGATTAAAAGCCGACTCATCCTCCACGTGGAATTTTTTATATATAAAAAAACTACCCAGTTATTAAAAATTTAATTAAAAAGGCCACATATATATTTTGGCCTGAAGTTGTCACTAAACACTTACAAGTGATCGTCTTTTTTTGATTTGGCACTTAAGTGGACCGACGAAAACTTCCGACACTAAAGTGTGTGTTGTGCGAAACTTTTAATACTTCTAGTGTCCTTTTCCCCCGACATTCGCATGGTTTGGTAAATTGTATTGACGTTCACAACAAGAGTAGAAAACCCCAACAAAAATTACAAGGACTCCATATATATTAGTATTGCTTAAGCTCTTAGAATAGTTAACAATGGTCCAACAAAATCTCATATGGTATCGGACGTAGAAAGTTCCGAGTTCAAATTTTTATAGGTCTCATTTGCCTCCCCAATTAAATAGGTCCAAGCCCCCTACATTGGATTGTCCTGTCTTCATCATGCAAAGCTGGGATAGGCCTATAGTTAATAAAGGCGAAGGAGAAGGAAATTATGACAATGCAATATACAAGCCATCGAATGGAAAAATATGTTTTGAGGAACGTCACTAAAATTATTGCGAATCTGGAAGAAAATCTCAATAAATTCACATAATAAATGATTAAATTGTCGTGTTCTGGAATATGGAAGTCATTGGCTAATCATCGATAAAAAGCGGAGGAAATCGAGAACTTTTACCTTAAATGGAGAAGTGAAAGGATATACATTAAACCCTATCATGGATTGTATTGTACAAAACAAGAGCAGATGAAGGAGAGAGGATGGATAGAGCAGGAAAAATATCTAGCTCTTCTTCATTGTAGATCATAAGATTCGAATAACTTCTTGCAAAGGTCAGTCGATTTCTCTCCTTTTTGCGTTGGATTTTATGAGTCTTGGATTGTGAATGATTGTCTATAGAGAATTTTTCGGTTCTGTAGAACGATTTCATGCGATTTTGGCTCGATAGTTTTCAATACAGACGAGGATTTGTAAATGTGCTTGCGTTTGGTGTTTTTCCTTTTGCCTTCTCTTCTAAGGCAATTGAGGGAGGGGGAACTTCTGATCATTGTTATGTTATCGCCATTAGATTCAATGTAGTTTTACCTTATGCTACGAAAATGAACCTCTCACACGACCTTTCGAACGTCATAAAAAAGGCTTTTACTCGTGGAATGGTTTTGACATCTGTTGGCGGCTGATGTGAATGACGATTTGTGACCTAGTCATCATGTCGTCGCACATTATCACATGAAAATTTTTCGGCCTTGGAGAAAAACTGGATCGAACGACGACCGGTAACGGTGATAAGGCTCTTTCTATGAATCTCACAGCCGTTTGTCGCCATTCTTTTTCCATCGTTATAATTTGGAATGTTAGTCTTGACAATTTGATACCAAATGGTCGGTAGAGAGATTGCGAGAAAGCTTTCTCATATCAGTTGTTCACTTGAATTCAACCCTAGATCCAACGGTTGTCGTTTAATAAATTGTATCAAAGGCCAGAATGGTTTTATGTAATAATGTGCAATGAGGTGGCGACTATGTCACAGATTGTCATTTAGGCCAACCGCCACATATATTGAGAGGTTCCAAAGGTCAAGTTAATCTACATGGCCGTTAGTTTGGATGTGTGGAACGTGGAATCATTATTTGCTCATGTCCGAATGAGGTAGCTTTTCGTATTTCTTCAATCTTGAGTTTATGTGGTCTTTCTTCTTATCATTTTCTTGAAACAAAATATTTTTCAATTTAATTAAAGAAAAACGAAAACGAAAAGAACTCCTCCGTGTTTATGCAAGTTATAATCACGTTACTTCTCCATATAGTGATTGAGTTTTCGGGCAAATCCATCACATTTAGTCCGTCATTGCACCTTTGCGAGCGATAAAAATTGTCGGAAGCAATTAATGAAGAAGTAACAGAAGTGTAGAAGATCACATAGGAAGAGGGAATGGCGAGAAGAAGTTGGAGATGAAATGAGAATAATTAAAGGTGAGATGATCTATCTTATGGATCACATCCATTTCACATAGGACAAGGGAAGATTTCATGGACGTGCACTTCATTTCATCTTCAGAGAATGAGTTTATGTCTTGACATATTTTCAGATTGGCAAATGAAAGATTTGAGACATTATGGTGGACTTGTGTTTCAGGATGAGAAAGAGAAAGCGGAACGATATCGCATGGCAGTATTGCACTGTGGTTGATGGCAATGTCGGGCGTGTCCGTTGCAATTTCTGTGAACACGTGATGTGGGGGGGCGTGACTCGACTTAAGCAGCATCTGGCATGTATCAAAGGCAACGTGATCCCCTGCAGGCGCTGCCCTCCCGAAGTAGCGGCGCACATTCGGGAATATCTCGGCCAGGGTGAGCAAAAGGGCGAAGAAAGCGTTGACGGAGGTAGCGAGCAGGTGAATGAAATGAGAGGTGGAGTAAATGTAGAGGAATCACAGGAGGACCAAGAATATTGGTACAAGTTAATGGATATGGCGCAAGTTATTTTTACCCATAGCTCGCCAAAGAACGAAGAAAACACAAATGGTGGTAGCGAGCAAGATCGTCAGCAAAAGTTAACCGAGGAGAATCATGAATATGTCACGCACGATTCGCAAGAGAACGAAGAGAACAAAGACGGTGGTAGCGAGCAAGTGAATGACATGAGATGTGAAGGAAATGAAGTGCAATTACAGCCGACGCAAGTATGTTGGGGATGGAGTACTGGTGATGATATGTCCAAATATTTTCCCGAAGAAACGTCCAGCCATGGTTGGGGAGCTAGAAATCCAGATCGTGAGATGGAATTGAAGCTAAAGAACGATGAGTATAAGCACACGCTCGAGGCCGTGCGATGTGCCGGTGAGCTTGCTCTCCGGGAGGACAGAATCCGGCTTGGCGAAGGTTGTAGCGGGATGAAACCTGGGCCATCTTACCAGGAGCAAAGCATGACCGGCGATGATTCGGATGATGATAGCGAGCTAGGGTTCTAAGCCCTGATCCAAGTGTGCCTTATAATAGAGAATCATCAAGTTAGGTCTCTTCTGTTTCTTTTATACAGTAGCATCTTAATTTTGGCATGCTCTGTGCCTATGCAATTGGATTTGGGACATAATAACTGTTTATTATAATGTCGGTGGTGATGTAGCGTGCTTGAGTTAACAGGCGCATGGTGGTATGGTTTAGCTTATTGTTTTGAAATTTGTCTATGTGATTTGCTGATACCAAAATCATTTTCAAACATTTATGTGCAATACTTGCAATATGTCGAGTTCATGAAATATGATATGTAATGATTGATTTGGATGTACGGTGATGATGAACATCCGAAGTACGAGACAACAGGTGCATGGGTGACATGGTTTTTGCTCATTGTTATGAATTTTTTTATGCGACTTGCTGATACCAAGATCAATTTGAATGGCAAAAGAACACATCCCAAGTGCCAATATTTATGCTAACGCTCACTTTAGTGCCAATATTTTTTAAAAATAATTATTTAATGCCAACACCGTAGATCCGAATTGGCACTAAAGTTCATTTTTTGGATCACTTAGGTGCCAAATTTTTTTAAACAATTATTTAAGTGCCAACTCCTATGAGTTAGCCAAAATTGACACTAAAGTGATCGTTTTTCTTCAATTTAGCACTAAAGTGATCATTTTTTGGATCACTTAGGTGCCAAATTTTTTAAACACCGTTATTTAAGTGCCAACTCCGGTGAGGTCGCCGAAATTTCAAGTCGTTGGCACTAAAGTGATCGTTTTTTTTTTTCGATTTGGCACTTAAGTGATCCGAAAATAAATATTGGCACCAAGTGAGTGCCGTGCACAAATATTGATACTTGGGGTGTTCTTATGCCCAATTTGAATTATTTATGTTCAAACTATGCAGTATTTGCAATTTGTCAAGGTCATGAAATCGATATACGATGATTGATTTAGGTGGATGGTGACGATGAATGTTGGAAGTATTAGATTCTTAGCATTTCAAAATATTCTAGAAGTGTGGACATATTAATGGGGAGAAATTACCAAAAAAGTCATAAACATATTTTAATTATGCTAGTTCAATCCTAAACTTTTTTTGTACCAATTCATTCCTAAAAAATTTATATTTATGCCAATTCGGTCCATTTGGCCAAGTCGGTGCTAACGTGGACTTTTTAATAGTATTTTAATAATTTTTTTGAATTTTTTTATATGTTTTTTTATGTTTTTTTTTTTTTAGTTTTTTCCCCAAAACCCTTAGGGCCGTGACGCCGTCGCCCAATGCCGACGGCCTCTAATCTCATGGCCGTTGACTCAACTAGGCGAGTGCCGATGCCCTCTCCCAATGTCGGCGAGGGCGCCACGGCCCTAAGGGTTTGGGTTTGGGGAAAAAAAAGAAACAAAGAAAAAGAAAAAGATCATAAAAATTTCAAAAATTATAAAATTATTATTTAAAAAGTTCATGTCAGCCAAATAGGTTTGTGAATTTTTGGTTATTCTCCCTATTAATGGAGATATGTAATACAAGGGCAATTCTTTGTTTTTGTAATGACTTAGGCTCTGTTTGTTTTGCAAAAAATAACTTTCGGGAAAATATTTTTTGAATTTTCTAGCGTTTGGTTTGCGAAAAATAAGGTAGTTAACGAAAACGTTTTCCACAAATGGAAAAAACTTTTTCAAAAGTGAGGAAAATGTATGTTTCCCTCATTTCGAGAAGAGGAAAACATTTCCTCATCTATCCTTTCTCCTCTCCATCACATTTTCATTTTTTTTAATAATTATTTTCTACTTTCATTTTATTTTTTATTTATTTTTAAAAAAATTCAAAATTCTATATTTATTTTTCTCTGTGTTTTTTTTTAATTTTTTAAAATTTCCTTTTTTTTTCTATTCCCTTCTTCTTCGTGCACCGGCACACGGCCACAGCGGTGACCGGCCACAATCGAGGCATCATCGGCCTCGAGCAAGGCCAAGCCTGCCTTTGCCGTTGCCGCGGCTGCGATCGCCGGAAAATGTGAATAGAAAATAAAGAAAAGTATAAAAAATAAAAATTTTAATTTTGTTCAAAAAGGAAAGATAAAAAAATTATTAAAATGAGTGCATGGAGGAAAATCTCGGATTTTTCAAACTAAACGACGGAAAACATATTTAGGTTTCAGCCAAATATAGAAAAATATTGTCATTTTCTTGGAAAACGAGTTTCTGAAAAATATTTTCGAAACATCACTCTTTTCGCAAATTAAACGGAGCCTTAAATTCAACTTAGGAATCAATACATTTCTTAGAGATATCCGTCAAAGATGCGACATAGATCGTGAGCGGATACACTCTCAACTTAAATTTGACAAACCACGATTTTGTCACTTTGAATCTCACCTAAGGGGACAAATTGTTTTTGTCGCCTTTCGGGTGTTTTTCATTTAGGGTATCCAGTAGATCTACGGCTCGAGAACAAACAGGATCATTTGCCGATCAAACAAGGGATGTGAGCGACCGCCAAAGAGAACGTCATGCGACAATACATGACTTCTGGTGGGCATCTAAGATGGTGAATTGGGTTAAAACAAACTGATTCACGCACGACATAGGGAATTATTGTTGGGGCGATAGTGTTGGATGATATGAACAAGGGAGTTAGTGCTTTAATGATGGAGTATATAAAACTCCAATTCTCACATTGGATGTAACATGAATTGGGATTGTTATTTATGAATCAAAGACTCCTATCCAACGATTTTCACTTGAGTACTCCTTTTGGAGAGCTTAATACATGTAGAGTAGGCAAAGTTGTCACCTGAGATTGAGTTATGGCGACGAAAAGTCCATTTCTCGCCTTGGACAAAAAGAACCCTTTGCCACGTTCCCTCCACTTGGGAAATTACCAAAAAGTCCGAAACTTATTGCATTTAGGTCAATTCATTCTAAACTTTTCAATTGTATCAATTTAGTTATAAATCTTTTCACATTTCGTCAATTAAGTTTGCCTGGTCAATTTAGGACGGAAATTATTGACATGGAAACGTTTTTAATTACAATTTGTTAATAAATTTTTTCTTTTCTTTATTTTTTTTTCGAGGATTGGTAAGGGTCATTGATCGACCTTTTCCATATCTAGGCATCGTGTCCTTACTCAAGGCTAACAATGGCTCAACGCGTGGCGCCGGATCTAGGCGGGGGCGGCCACGCACCCACACTTCGGGGGCAAATGTTGTAGCTATCGTTATCACATAGAGGGGTGAATAGGCGATGTTGAAATTTATTTAAAAACAATACATAATTAAAAAAAGTTCAAATTTTAGTTGAGTCGATCGAGAATAGGTTCGAGATGACCTAAGAGTCGATTGTGCACAAATCTACTATCAAGAGTAATATAAAGAGAGTTTAAGGGATAGAAAATTTACGCACAAAATGTATAGTGTTCGGCTTTGATCAAACCTAAATTCAATTCTTCATCTTGACGGTCGATTATTTGGATTCCATTAGTGATTGCTCGGAGATCACAACTTGATAATGATCCTTGAGTCAATAGATCAATCTGGTTAACAATCAATCACTTTGAAAAAAACCTCTAAGTATTACAACGTTTGGACCAATAATAAATAGAGAATATTGAAACTTTCTCAAACTTTGGAATATTAGATTTGAACTCACTATTTCTCTTCAACCTTGAAGTCTCTTTTATGCTCATCCACCTTCAAAATTTCCGTTGAAAGGTCTTTGAAGACCACTCTCGAATCGACCGTTGGACAAAATTGTATAACAAGGATTTCATAGCCATTGAGAAATAAGATTAAAATCTCCGTTGATCCGGTCCTATTAATCAAGATCGGGCTTCCAAAGATAGAATTTTTCTTTAGGTATTGAATCCTCTTCTTTTTTGAATCCACATATTTGGTAGGAATAAAATAATCTTCATGATTGATAATCTTCAAAGATGAATACAATATGATTTTCTTGCGATTGTAATAAAATAACATTTCTCAATCAACGTCCGAGAATTTATCTCACAAGAACGGATGCTGCGTCGGAGTACTTCCTCGAGTCCGAACTCTTCCTTCGGTGTTTGAGCTTGAATTACAAGATCAAATCCTATATAACCATTCCTCCACTTCTAAATGTATTTAGGATAATATGTAGAACAATATTTCATTGCATTTATTTAGATTCTAGAGAATATGGACTACTTTGTTAACTTTAAAATCAATTAGAAGTTTTTCTCAACAACGAGGGTGTAACGCCCGGAAATTAGACCCGTGTAAAATGCCGAAATTCAATAAAAGAGTTAATATTGAATTCCAATCGGTATAAAATTTTGGATCGTAAGGAATTAAGGGACAAATTTTGGACGGTTCCCGATTTATTGATCGGTTTAGATTAGATCTCGAAAAGCGTAATCGTCGCGATTTAGGTTTTTAATCATCGGCCTAAGCCTATTTGGATCGAGTCTAGCGCAAAATCAATTTTCTTCTCTCGGTTGAGTCAAATGACTATCGATACCCATTTTTGTCAAATTACAAAATCGCCCTCGGATATTATTCATGTGAGATAAAAAAAATTAATTTTGAAGAGACCCGTGGGCCGCACCTCAATCAAATCCCCCAACTTTGGTCGGTCAACTTAGCTCTCTCTCTCTCTCTCTCTCTCTCTCTCCCTCTCTCTCTCTCTCGGTAGACCCCCTCTTCCCCCTATCTTGGCGCGACCCCCCAATAGACCACTTCTCCTCCTTCCATCATGCACACCTCCTCTTCCTTAGTTGTTTTTGCGCCACCACCACCACCATTGACACCTATCGGCCTCCTCCGCCCGCTACTCAGCCGCCGCTCCGACCGACGCCCCGCAATCGCCATCGGCGCCACCTGCAAAGAACCCTAGACACCACCCGGCCTTGGCCGAACCTGACCCATGGATGCCCAAGCATCCTCGAATCAGCCCGAAGCCACTTGTTTCTCTATTCCATCCACTGTCTTGCTTTGTTTTCCTACTAACTCGTCGCCGATCGCCACAGTTCCGACCACCCGCCGCCACCTCGAGTCTCGTGCCACTGTCCCAAGGTGTCGCCACGTTCCGCGGGCCGTCCTTGACTAAGTTGGGAGCTCATAGATCGATGTTGATTAGGAGTTCACCGAGCCATTTTATCGTCTTGCCCGAGTCGAGACCGCCCGAGCTAATTTTAATAGTGAGTTAGCCCCTAGCTTTCGGTTAGGATGCTAATTGGGTTCAAAATTAGATTAATTAGCTAATTATGGTGTTTAGGTAGATTAATTACGGTCGGGTTAAATAGAAATGTGGTTTAGGCTAAATGACCGTAATTAGTTAAGATTAGTCGATTAGCTAAGTCGTCTATGGCTAATTAATGATTAGAACCGATTGATTTGATTGATTGTGTTGGTTGATCGCGAGCGAACGATAGGTCGAGAGATGAGTGTGCGATTGGCTATCAATTGGAATTGATATTGTGGTTAAAAATCGACTAGTTGCAATTGATTAATTGATTCTTGAATTATTGGATGTGAATGCCAAAATTGACTATTGGTTGTTTGTGGGGGTCCGATTAGAGGTTAATCGCCCCAAATTACTTGAATTGTTCGTCGATAAAGTTGTACATTCATGTGACTACGTATGAGATCAAATTGCATGATTTTGCAAGAAAATGGCCTTGGGCCAAGTATTTGAACATGCGAGTACGAACATTCGACCTAATTCAAAGAAATAAATTAACTGGATATCGAAGTGCTTGAGTGGTTACATAATTGGATAATTTCGACAATCATTATTTTCTGGTTGGTCGGTCCTGGCAATTATTGTTTTCTAATTGCTTTGGATGCGTGTCGATCATTATTTTTTGGTTGTTCGTTTACCGGTCGTAGCTTATGAATGACCGAAGCCTTTTTAGGATTCCTGTTAGCTCCGTGCCGTGTCGACAATCATTATTTTCTAGTTGGTCCGGCGGGGTCACATGGACTATCGAAGCCGTCGTCGGAAGTAAGGGACGATGCCTAGTCCTAGCGGGAGAGCACCAACTAACTAGTGTGCTTGGACTTACGGGTCGTTGTTAATAATAAATGGACTACGTATGGTGTCCCGTGCATGCAAGTCTTTGTGATGCTTTGCCAATAGATTGTTTGGTTTGGTTGGGTTGATTGTTGAGTCGAGTCGAGTCTGCATCGCATTATGTGTGGCCTGGAGGGTAAGATTGCATGTGGTTGAAATATCTACTCTGTGATGATGTGATTTTTTGTTCGGACGTCCGAGCAAATCAACGCCCTAGCCGTGCTTAGGCGTTGACTCATTGAGATTTATTTCTCACCCCGTCGTTTAAGCATTTCAAGTCCCAAGTGATGGAGCTTGTGGACGTTAGGGCACGGTGGTTAGAGTAGTATTTTGGGAGTGCATGAAGGTTTAACCTTACCCGACCATGTATCTTTTTGTGGTCATAGTGAGCCACCCTAAAGAATGGGGTTGTATATGTCTTTTGTAGCTCCGTAGGGTTAAGATTCATCCACTCTGGCTTTATTAATGAAATCGTCTTTTGAGAATTAAGAGTGATGATTTTCCTACCGTACTATCTCATGTTATTTGTTGTTTGGGAGAGTTGCACGTTTTGCATGCGCCGTAATTTCATAGGTCGATAGTGTACCCGGGACGCTATCATTCGTGACCTGAAACGATTTGGTAGGGATGTCGTAGGCCCGGGGATCGGGGCGTGATAGAGGGCATCGTAATCCTTGCCCCAGGCCCTCCCGGCCAAACTAAGTACCTCCCGGCCTTTGCTAGAATTGATGAGGGCCATAATGCCTTCACTGTGGTCGGCTTGGGCGGCGGCGCCATCACCCAAGATACTTGCGCCGGTTTAAACAAGAAAAGAGCAAAGAAAAAAAAAACCAAAAAATTATTTTGAAAAAATAATTAAAGAAATCTAAATAATTAAAGAAATCCCTACATTAGCGTCGTTCATATAATTGTCGGACCGCCGACGCCCAACTTAGCGATTATCAACCTAAATTGGCCGAGATAGACTTAATTGGTGAAATGTAAAAGTATTTAAATTAATTTGGCACAATTGAAAGGTTTATGATTGAATTGGCTAGGGATGAGCGATTCAAGATTCCGTCCAAGTTCTACTCGATGCTTGCAACCTAATCATTATAATCGGTTCCTTAATTTCGAAACCCATAGCTACCGTGGAACGTACCTAGTCACAGGTTCCTACTTGTCAATAAAAATAATCCATAAAAGATGAACACGCAAAATAAAATAAACAATTGAAGGTTCCAAACACGTAACAAAACCTACATTATAGAACTCCAATCCTCAATCATCCATGAAAAATTGCTGCAAATTTTAACCACCTAAAATCAATAGAAAGCCAAAGTGAATAATTAGAAAGTCGAGTGTAGAATGAGAATTCCAAAATATATAAGTCAATCTCTATGTTAGGGTTTCGTCTATTCCTAGTTCGGTTCCCTCGTGAATTGGGAACTTAACCACATAGTACATGTTCCTAAAAATGTGGAGCCGAGAACCGGATAGGTTTTCACCGAATATGGAATAGGACAGGTTTTCGATTCTACTTTGGATCCATGTCTCCTGTGACGCCTTGGAAATTCGTAGTCTATAAGATGCCGGCATTCAATAAAAGGATTATTGTTGGATTTCAATCGATATAAAATTTCGGATCATGAGGACGTAAGTGACGAATTTTGGACGATTCCCGAAATGTCGATCAATTTAGATTAGGTTCGAAAAATAGTAGTTGTCACGTTTTAGGATTTAATTCCTCGTGCCCAAGCCTATTCTTAACCGAGCCTAGCCTAAGAAAAGACCAAAAATGCCATCACTTCGGTGCGCCAAAAATTCGTTCGATCCGATTTATTGAATTACCTCTTTGCCCTTATTATTGTGCTAGAAGACAAAAATATTCAAATCCATGGTGGGCCCCCTCTTGCGAGATGTCACACCCCACCCACCAATCTCCCTCAAGTCAAACTAGTCAAATCCCTCACCCACCCACCCACTCTTCTCTCTCTCTCTCTCTCTCTCTCTCTCGTCCCTTCCTCTCTCTCTCGACGGACCTCTCTCTCTCTGTGTCCTTTGTTCTTGCGCGACGCCCTTCCTCGACCCGAACTCCTCCTCCTTCTTCAGCCTTCATTTGTGTGACAATTGCTCGAGTGACACCGCCACGACCTTGTCGCCTTGCGCCCGGCCAGACGGCGCCACCTCGCGATTGCCGTCGGCCTACGATCCGCCGTGAAGCCCTAGAAGCCCGGCATCCAATCTCGCCTTGTTTTGGCCCTAGGGAGTTGTAGTTCTGCGCGCAGCACCCACCCCGCTCCCGACCACCACTAGCTACCACTCCGTCACCTCACCGACCCTCGGTGACCGCCGCGATCCTTAACGGCCGCCTCGAAGCCACGAAACAGCCCGAGTAGCTCTCACGCCCGGCGTGTTCTGTTTTGGCACCGGTCCAAGGCACGCTTGTCCCGGCCTCGCTCCGCCCAGATCCGTCGCCGGCCGACCACCCTAAGCCGTCGTCCTCCGCCTCTCGTCGTCCCCCAAAGCCACCGGGAAGTCGATCGTCGCTTGTAGAGGCCGTGAACTACCCCGGAACTACCTCCCTGTTTCGGATCCGTATCCCTTATTTTTGCGTGGGTTCTGTCCAGTTTGTGGTTCCGCCGCTTCCGGCTGTCTGCCGCCGCCACCGGTACCACCTGCAGGCTCCCCGGGAGACCTCCCGACCTTGGCCAACCTTTCCCCCACCCTTGAACCACCCAAAACCCCCTAAAACAAGTACCCGACGCCACCTACCCTATTCCCTGCTGCTTGTTCACCCGCCGGCTGCCACTATTTCGGCCATCGGTGATCACTAGCAGCCACCCAAGAGGCCGTGCCACTGTCCCGTTGTGTCGTCGCCTCTTGTGAGACCTTCGGCCAAGTTTTGAAGCTCTAAGGACTCGAGGTTTCGAGTTTGGCCCCGAGTCGCCTAAGCGAGCCGAGTTCGTTGTCGTCACCGAGACCGCCCGAGCTAATTTCATTTGTGAGTTAGCCTCTAAATCTTGGTTAGGACGCTATGTCGCCCGAAAATTTGGCCTCGAGTCGAGACCAAATTCAATAAAATAGATTTTATTGAATTCCTAATGGTATGAAATTTCGAATCGCCGGGACGAAAGTGACAAATTTTGGACGATTCCCGAAATATCGTTCGATTTCGATTGGGTCTCGAAATCGTGGTCACCGCGACTTAGGATTGTTTTAATCCTCGCGCCTAGTCATTTCGGACCGAACCTAGCCCGTAAAAATCCAATTTCTCGATCGGTTGAGCAAAATCCGATCGGTCCCGATTCGTGAAATTACGGAACCGCCCTTAGATATTATACATTAGAGGCGAAAAACATTAAATTTTGAAGAGACTTGTTGGCCCCACCTTGTCAAACCAGGTCAAAGTCTCTCTCTCTCTCTCTCTCTCTCTCTCCCACGTCACACCCTCTCCACCGATAGCTTGAACCTCTTTTCTTCCTCTTTTTTTCTTTGTGAGAAGAAATCTTGGCCATTTCAAGCTACCTAGATAAACTACAACACCCACGGAACCCACTCGACGCCACCGGACCACCGCCGCACCGCCGGAGTCGCCGGGCTGGTGCGGCTGTCCCCGAGCTGCCACCGCCTCAACGACTACCACCTCGGTCTCGGCCCCTCCTCGCCCCTTCCGACCTTGCTCGCCGCTTGCGGTCGCCGCGAAGTCGCCGGAAAGGCTGGACGGCTCCGAACCTCGACCGCCTGTTTTGGTCTTCGTTGCGTCGGTTCTATTCTCTTGCCACCCGCCGTCCCGGCGCCTTCCTCCGCCCACCTTCGGCCACCATGGACTCCCCAACCCCCTCAAACCATCCCAGCGGCCCTCGAAGCCCCGCGCCGCGGGCTCGGAACAAGCCCCGACCCTGCCCTATTTTGCGTCGGGCCGCTGTTGGCCCCCTCCGCCGCGCCGAGCCACGCCCATTGCCCGCCGACCACCCTGGGACGTCGCCGCCGACCTAGTTGCCCCGCGCAGCCGCCGGAAGCCGGCCGCCGCCTGTAGAAGCCGCGAATAGCCCGGCCAGCCTCCCTGTTTGTGCTCTGTTTTCGCGGTTCGACCACGGTTGTTCAGCCCCTCCGGCCGCCGTCCGCCGCCCGGCTTGTCCGAGGGCCGTCCTCGACCCGTAGGTGAGTCCTCTAACTTCCCACAACCTCGTCGCCACCCGTGAGGGCGAAATTTCCCAACTCGGCCCGATTTCCCTGTGTTGTGCTATTGATTCGTTTTCCGCCCGCCGCTCGCCGGAGCTCGTCGCCGCCGCCCGCGTGGCGGCGTCGCACGTCGCCACGGCTCGTTGTTAATTTTGTGAAGCAGTGCCGGGAATATGGTCGGTGAACGGTGTTTTGGCGGTGAATAGTGATTTTCGGGCCCGCCTCGAAAATCGTGCCCGCGCGACCTCGGCCGCCGTTGTCGGTGAGTTGACCCTAATCCTTGGTTAGAGCACTAATTGCGCCTAGGATTAGTTAATTAGTCGATAGGGTATTGAGGTAGGTTTGATTATGGCGGATTAGTTAGAAACCCGGTTTAGGGTAAATGGCCATAATCGATTAAATTAAATTGGGTGTGGCTAGTTGATGTTAGTTGGTTTTGTTTGTTGTGATTTGATCGCGAGCGGCGATAGGTTAAACGAGCGATCGATTGGCAATTTTAAATCAAACAGGCTAATCAATGACTGCGGCACGAAATTGAGCCTTATGGGGCATAATCGATTGGTTATTCTCGTTGAATTGAGGATTGTGTTGGGGCGGATCGCTTCGTGGAAATGTTGATTTAAGTGCCGTGAGTGCTCGGCCGAGTGGATTGGTGCTTGTTTGGGGATTGATTGTCCCATGTGATCTTGCAATACCTAATTGGTAGTTTGCATTCATATGAACGTGTGCGGTGTCAAAGATATAATTTGGCATTAAAGTGGCCTTGGGCCGAGTCGTTGAGCACGTTGTGTGAGCATCCGATCTAAATTAAAGAGAATAAATTGATTGATGTGTCGGGTGTCTTTGCGTGGTCATATAACGGAACGATGATGAGTTTTTCTGGCAAGTTCGTGTTGTACACGGAGTACACTTTGTACCATTTTTATGGGACCGCGCGACTTGCCGAAGCACGATAATTCATGCCCGTATGGTGCGTACGGTTTGAAGGGATTATCGAGATGCCGGTCGTGTTTGTGATGGACCGAGCCCGTATAGGGATGCCTACTTGCCGTGCCGTGCGGTGATTGGATACACCGCTTGTAGTAGCCGTTGCCGAGAGGGAAAAGGCGTGGCCCGGTCTGCGGAAGAATGCGGGATCGCATTAATTGTTAGGGGTGAGCGGTTCCGGGTTCCTTACGGGTTCACATGGAACTAAAACCCGGTCAACGGGTTCCTCATTTTTTGGAACCGGAACCTACCGTCATATCTTGGAACCTGGAACCTACCCTATCACGGGTTTTAGGGTCGGTTCCAGGGTACTCGAGAACCTATCAATTTATTTTATTTTATTTTATTTTTTCATTTTTAGTTAAGCAAAATAAAAGTGAACGCTACAACATCTAAGAGAAAGTAGAGGTGAATGGTTTTAGATTCCGTATGATTATATTTAGAACTGAAACCAATCCATTGGAACAAGTTTATCATTTTTTGGAACACTGAAACCTAAATATTTGTTTGCCTCCATATTATACGCTCATCATCGACGCCATAGAACATTGTAGGATCGTGCAAAAACATATATCAAGAAAAATATAAAAATTTATTTCGGATCTAGGTTCCGGGTTCCGGGTTTTAGGTAATGGAACCTAGAACCTACCCGTTGGAACAGGTTCCTAAATTTTTGGAACCTAGAACCTACCCTACATACCTTGGAACCTGGAACCGGTGGATCCTACGGGTTCGGTTCGTTCTCGGTTCTACCACGGAACCATGCTCACCCCTATTAATTGTGAGAGTCGATCATGCCGGTAGCGTGGATCCTCGTCTGTGGCGCCGAGAGCGCGATCATCGTTAATAAATGGACTTGTGTGGTGTCCAGTGCATACTTGAGAATGTGATGCTTTGTTCGGATGGTTGTTCGATATGATTGTGGGGTGAGTCAAGCATTGCATTATGTGTGGCTAAAGGTTAGTAAGTATGCATGTGGTTGATTATTGTCATGTGATATGACTTCGAATGTATGTTTATATTGTGGTGTGATAATCCTTGTGTTTAGGATGTTCTAGGCGAATCGGTGTCTAAGCGAGCTTAGGCTTGATTCACGAGATTTATATCTCATCCCGTCGAGGGTTAATATTTTCGGACCCCAAGTTTTAAGCATGCCTCCGAGCGCGCGGTGTCCCAATGGACATGGATACATCCATTAAGGAGTTCCCGGTAGGTCCGGATAGAGTGTATATTAGGAAAGGGACCTCCGTTTGGGTAGATGAAGGGGACCATCTTGGAAGCCCCACGGATACGAGGCTTGGTATTACCGTTACGGGGATATGACCACGGGGTTGAAGCCCTCCGGGGTTCCGAGGGCGAATTCCGCTTGGTGTCCCTTGCTCCGGTGGAGGATGACCTGGAGCACTCTGTAGCGGAATCTAGGAATATTCCGGAGAAGTCCTTGTGATCGAAGAAGAGATGGAAGTTGTTGAGATATCTACTTGGGAGGATGAGGATGGGGAAGACTCGCTGAAGACAAACCATGTTAGCCCATCGTGTACGATCCCGAAGAAGATGAGGAGGAGTCGATGATAGCGTGCTAGTAGTTGTAGAATAGGTAGGGCTCAATTTTGAAAGTCCTCTTAGAATGAGGCGTAGCGGAAGAACTTGGAGGGTTCTCTTTTTGTGTAGTCCCTCGGTTTCCTTTGACCCTTGCTACGGGTTATTTGTAAATAACCCTTGGTGTTTTTGTAATATAAGGTTGTCTTTTGTCCCAGGTCATCTTTGTTAAGTGAATGGGTTGTCTGCTTCCGCTTGTGCTTTTCATTTGCGATAAGCTTTGAATCCTTATAGTAAGGCCGTAAGATCCCGGGAATCTTTTATGAGAACGGTCGTGGTGGGATGTTATCGAGCCCGAGGGTTCGGGGCGTACACGCTAATTGCGTTCGGATTTAGATTAATTAGCTAATTAAGGTGTTTAAGTTGTTTAATTACGATCGGTTTAGATAGAAACTTGGTTTAGGGTAAATGGCCATAATTGGTTAAGTTAGATTGATTAGCTAGGTTGTTTGTGGCTAATTGATGATTAGAATTGATTGATGATGATTGGTTGATCACGAGCGAGTGATAGGTTAGGGACGAGCGCCCGATTGATTGTCGATTGAATTTGAAGTAGTGGTAGAAATCAATTGGCCTCGATTGATTAATTGTCTCTTGAATTGTTGGAATTAAACGTCGAATTGGCTGTTGATTGTCGTGGATGCTTGATTGGAGGTTAATCACCTCGAATTGTTTGAGATGTCGGTCGATTGAACTGTGCATTCATATGACCACGTATGAGATCAAATTACATGTTTTAGCACGAAAACGACCTTGGGCCAAGTAGTTGAACATGCTTGTATGAGCACTCGACCTAATTCAAATAAATGAACTGGTTGGTTGTCGGATGTGCTTGAGTGATCATATGATGGGTGTAAACCATGCCGGTCGTATAGGACCCCGACAACTTCGTATCGTGCCGGTCGTATGAAACCACACGACTTGTCGATGCACTTCAATTTGTGCCTGTGCTAGTCGTACGGATCACATGGATTGTTGGATGCCGGTCGCGACTTGTGATGGACCGACTCTCCTTTTTGGAATGCATGTCGCTATGTCGTACCCGGTCGCACTAGATACATAGCTTTCGATTCTTTGTAGCCGAAAGTAAGGGACGATGCTTGATCCACGTGATGACACTGCGCCGGTTGTAGTGTTAGGGTCCACACCGGTCGTGTGCGCCGACCACGCCGGTCACATGGGTCATTTGGTTAATAAATGGACTTCGTGTGGTGTCCTGTGCATGCAAGTGATGTGATGCTTTGCCAATAAATTGGATTCGTTGGTTTTATTGTTAAGTCGTCTGCATTGCATTATGTGTGGCTTTTGGAGATAAGCTTGCATGTGGTTGAAATATCTCGCTCTTTGATGATGTGGCTGTTTGTTAGGACGTATGGGCAAATCAATGCCTTAGCCGGGCTTAGGCGTTGACTTACTAAGATATATTTCTCATCCCGTCGTTTAACCATTTCGGGTCCTAAGTGATGGAGCTCGTGGATGTTAAGACGAGGGTTGTTGTAGGATTTTGGGAGTAGATGAGGGTTTAACCTTACCCGACCGTGTACCTTTTTGAGGTCCTAGTGAGCCGCCCGAAGAATGAGGTTATTTATGTCTTCGTAGTTCAATAGGGTTAAGACCCATATGCTTTGACTTTATTAATGAAATTGTCTTTTGTTTGAATGATTGAGTTGATTTCCTACTTTACTATCTATGTTGTTAATTGTCCGGGAGAGTTGACGTTTTCACATGCGCGTAAGCGAATAGGTCAATAGTGTACCCGAGACGCTATCTTTCATAACTTGTGGTGACTAATTGGTAGGGATGTCGCGAGCCCGGGGATCGGGCGCGACACTCACCTCTAGAATCGACACAAATGTAAGATATTTATGACATATTATGTCTCTTTCAAAAAAGAATAAACAAAAAAAATGTCATCGTCCACGAGAATGTTTTGATATAGATTGTTGTCGATAATAAAAATATTCTTCATTAACTAATTATGTCAAGCGATATAAGCGACATTTTCAAGAAAATGTTTCCCAAATCATTTATTTTTTTCGCAAAACAAATTGAGCCTTGGTTTAGTCTAAGGCGACCAAATGTCAAATTTGTTGCCTAATTTCCATTTCGCAATGACAAATTCATAGTTTGTAATATTGAGAAAGCTACGAGATATTAGATTCTTCTTGGTAAGAGGATACTAGAAGTACCAATATTTGTACATGGCGCTCACTTTAGTGCTAATTTTTTTTGAATCACTTAAGTGCCAATTTTTTTGAAAAGCGATTATTTCGTGTCAAATTACGTGAGTTTTGTTGAAAATCGACGAGGCATCCATGTGGCTCGTCGGAGGTGCCACGTCAACAATAACAAAAAAACCATAAGTTAAAAAAATTAAAAAACTAAAAAAATAAGATAAACAAACTAAAAAAAAAAAGAAAAATTGCAGCGGCGAGGGTTGTGGGCCCTCGCCACCGCCGCCCCACCCTTGCCGACGAGGGGTGGCGGATGGCCTAGGGGGTCACGGGCCTCGGTGACCCCTAGGCCATCCCCCACCAACTTTCGCTTAGTTTATTTATTTATTTATTTATTTTTGGGCTATTTTTCCATTGAATTTTAATTTTAAAAAAAATTAATTATTTTTAAGTTGAACACTCCACGTGGTCTCCACTAGGACAGATTTTTTTTAAAAAAAATTGACACGTAATATAAAAAAATTAATTAAAAAATATCACGTGTACTATTTGGCCGAAATTGACACTTACGTGATCATTTTTTCTCCCAATTTGGCATTTAAGTAATCTTTTTTGGTCAAAATTGGCACTTACGTGATCGTTTTTTCTTCGATTTGGCACTTAAGTGATTCAAAAAATATATTAGTACTAAAATGAGCTCCGTACACAAATATTGACCATTTGCTATCCGTTTGCCAAAATTCTTTCATTCTATCAAAGTCTTAACCACTTCATATGTTCTCATTAATTATGAGTGAGCATTGTTTCAGGATAAAACCCTAGACCGAGAGAACCGGATGCACGAGAATTGGTCTAGTTTCATGTTTTGGTGAGACTCGATCTAGCTTCTAATCTATATTTTCAAGAACTTGTATTATGCAACACGGTTCCCGGTTTCCAGGGGAACTATACCGGGAGCCGACAAAACCCTAAAATAGAAATTAAATTATACACTTTGGCTTTATTTTGATTTCATCTGACAAGAAAAAGGCAATGTCACAAAGGACCAAGATGGTTTCACAAACCTTGACTTCAACCTGCAGTTATTTATTAGCCTCAGACATGACTCCATGAAAAATCTTTCACTTTTCCAAGAACTTGAAACAAAGACAAATTTTTCCCTTTTTTGGGAATAGAAAACCCAATTAAAAGCTTAAGTTGCTAGGTGGAACAAGGCTACATGTATACATGGCACATAGCCCATAGACAAGCGATGTGGATACATTAATAGGACACAAACAAGAGAACGCGCTACTGAGACCAAGCTAACACATTACACAACCATATCAAATCAATCATAATAAAGTCATCTCTCAGCAAGAAATCTCCACTGAAGGCCGTGAATCCATTATTCTGAAAGAAACTAATTTGACTAAACAACCATTTGCATAAATTACGAAGAAAAGCACAAAACATGCATTATCCTGACCGAAAAATTAGACCGGCAAATTCAGTACCCTGGCTAGAAGAAACTGAACTTGTTAATGGACGTCAATTGGGGGGTGGTTGCTTTCTTTTAGAGTCTGAATCCTTCTTTTTACATATCAACAAGGTGGACTCTGCATAGTAAAACAAGTAAAAAAGAAAATTAGATGAATAGCGACATTAAACACACCTGTTTGATCCATGCAAACGGAGGCCATTGTTACAGCCCAAAGATCAAGGCAAAAGCCATACCTATGAATGAGGAAAAGAAACTCTTATTCTCTAATTTCAGAAGCTCTTGACTTGAAGTCTCCATCTCTGCTGGCAAAAAAGTGAAGTTGTCACCGAATGTAAAACAGGATCAGATCATAATTGTTTGGGGAAAGAAGGTACTTAATACTCTACTAACTTATAAGGGCTTGGTAATTAAATAATTCGCGGCAAGAATTAACAAACGTTTATCCTGGTTGCCTATGATGTCCATCACGTTTCACAAATAAATACCATGAGCACGTTAAAACAATCTCGCAAATCCAACTCATCTGGATAGAGGACAATTCCAACTTCAAAGTTAACTCACAAATCTTGTTTCATTGACAGCATGATGCTCAATAGCAAATTTCGTGGCACCACTATTGACCCCAAAATGTACCTGAAGCTCGATATCAGAGAATGTACGCTGGCGCTACAGTCATTTGAGTTCTGAAGATTCCACAAATGCTACTCAGCAAAGGATGACTCTGGGACGGGATGATTGTGAAATAGTGTTGTTGATAAACGATCGGGGAAGACCAAAGAGAAATCAAGACAGACTAGATATTTCACGGGTGAAGCAACTCGCCGAAAAACTCATCTCGAATTTGTTTATTCAGAATAACTTTCCTCTATGGCCCGTTCTAAAGTCTTACATAGAGGAGCCACTGCCCCCGTCCGGCTGTCGCGGGAATGCTGCAACTTCCAAGAGTCAATCCTTTTGTCATACCCCTCCTTATTCGTATATTCTCTTAGATTGGTCACAATTGTCTCTATGGGGCTTTGAGGAACTCCATGGAACTTCTTCATACCGGTTATAGGAATTGTCACAGCTGGAGGCCCTTCCGAAAGCAGATAGTGTCCGTCCAATGATTGAAATCGCCCCGTTCATAGGGGTTGCTTGCATCGACGCAGCAACCGATACGGTGCAAGCTCTGCTGGTAGATCGATCTGGCACCTGATGTCCGAAAGAAGGGTTTGAGCCTATCAGATTCGAAACCAATTAAAACACTTCGAAAGGATTAAGTGGGAACAAAGACCTGTCCACTCATTGCTTTTTGTGAAATCAATACCGACGATGAAGTTAGAGGACTCCAGTCATTACGCTATATTCACAAATGAGTTCGACCCGTCGAGATAACTGTTTAGGATCACCATTTCTCCTTTTTGTGGATTCCATTTGTTGGATCTAACAATATCACTTAGATGGGGGTGAATAGGTGATTCTAAATAATTTTGACTAGAAAATGCGGAATTAAAAGAATAAAGTCAAAAATGTATATAAAATCTGAATATGAATATGAATATGTGCAGTTTTGATTCGAACACGAGTTTGTAATTTCTGGATATGCAGATTCAGAATATGAACACAAATAGGCAATAATATCAATTAAAATGATAAGAGTTTAGAGATAGAGAATATTGCACAAGACAATTATAGTGGTTCAGCTTAGATCAAGCCTACGTATACTCTCCCACGCCGACAGCCGATTGGTTAGATTCCACTAGATGAATCAATGGATGTTTACAACAAGTGCTGATACTCTCTTTGATAGAGTACACTATCCTTTCTCAATCACTCTTACAACGCTTCGACGGCTCTTCAATCGCTAATTGGATGTCATCAATCTTGATCGAACGAGCGTACCTAGAGAGATTTGGTAACCGTTGATGCAGAATCTGAATCTTTCGATTCGTCGCTCATACAACTCAACCTTCCGTTTCCATAAGCGGAGTTCTTCAAATATGAAAGTTTTCTTGTCCCATGGAAGGTAATTTCCAATCAAGGATATTCTATCAATCATGCTATAGAATAATCCTCTTAATCAAAGATGACAAACTTCCATAATATCTTAGCAAGAACGGATATATGTCGGCCGTGGGCCTTCGGAATCTAGAAATAATATATCTCATGCACTTTTGAACAACCTTCGAAATAGACTTCAAAAGTAGAAACAGTCTTACGTATCCGAATACTTCGCTATGTCTCGAATGGTCTTCATAAACAAATCTACTCTTCGGAATGCATAATTTAGATGCAATGTCTTGAGCCATCTTCCGGTTCCTCCAAGCATGGCAATTGCGGATCTACCTCGTTGTTCACCTATCTAAGGTCCTTACAAGCTTTGCCGAACTTTCCGTTCTAGGCTTGTTCACCTTCTACTTAGGTACCTCAAACTTGTAGACACATCTACACTCAATGCCTTGTTCACTATTGATAAATAACTCATAACTTTCGGACGTTACGTTAATACACCATCTGCATAATGGCTTGTGTTTCTTTCACTTGGTTCTACTCAACCAACAAACACATTAATAGCATTTGATTATTTTGTCATCTTCAAAACATCATAAGAGATTTTCCTCAACACCATTTGGTGGAGGAAGGACAAGAAGGAAAGGCTTTGGTTGATATGTTCCGACTTACTTTCACTTGTCGGCCTTACGATGTCGCATAGCAGCTTTCGGATGAATGCTTCAAAGATATTACAAATTGCCGGCATCTCAAGTTCTGGCAGTTATTTGGACAACCAAAGCCATCGCACATAGATAAGTCTCCATCGCAGCCTACCGCGCGAGTTCATTGCCTGTTCAAAGCAACGGTAATCTTTAAGTGAATATTTTCACTTTCGCTGCGTCGTGTATCCAGCTTTAGTTCCGATTGTTTTCATCAGCAAAAGTCGTTAGTGAATTAATTTGATGGATGACCCAGGTGCTTGATTCAAGAATATTAAGTGTTAACAAAGGTATTTCGAAGTTGGCTTGGTTACTACGTGTTGATATGGTCGAGTATCGCATTGTTTGTCATCCCCATGCGAATGTACCGAAGAGAGAGTAGTGTAAAAACTATTTTTAAATGCGCTGGGTTGAGCCCTTCCATATCGTTGCACGTTTTTCTCGAATGAGCGCACAAAGGAATCGGGAACCGCCCAAACCGGATCGAACTAGCCGGTTTGCATGGGAGCAGGATCGGTTCCCGATTCCAATAGATGGAAGCGGTGAGTACCGGTCGGTTTCAAGCGTGGAATCACCCACGAAGACTACCCAAACCGGTACATACATATATATTTGTAATTTTATGTTTATAATATTAATCTTTTTACATATCCACATGGTGAACTCTGCATAGTAAAACATGTAAAAAAGAAAATGAAATGAATAGGGACATTAAGCAAACGTACATCATCCTAGACTCACAAACAAATCGGGGAGCAAAACGACAGACGACTTATTTTAACCCCGTACTCAAGACAAAAGCCCATCGATCATAGACGGCTAACAATAAGTACACCGCAATCAACTAAACTAACTAAACAAAGACAGCCGTAAAAGAGGGAAAAAAAACAATGTGGTTCTATAATGAACACAACATGAGTCCGAATTGACATCGGCAAGCATCACTCATAAGCGATTCACTAGAGAAGTCTCCAAAAGAAAGTACCCATCAAACTTCTCGACTCCTTGAAGGCACAAGTCACCCATTGCAACCGAAAATTCCTATTATGCATAAGCCGGGGTGTAAAAAAAGGAATCTTGACAAGGCAATTTCTTGGGAATCAAAAGGGTTGAAACAAAAGAAAAAGGAAAACTAGACAGAGAATTAGAGTAGAAGAAGCAGAGACATAGAGAGGGGAGGGAGAGAGGAGAGAGAGAACCTGTCGGCGTCGTAGCAGCCTAGCACTCGGTTGCCGGCGGGTTTTTTGGGGCGTTTGAGATAGGTGGCCGGTGAAGATGATGATATTCCAGGTTGGACGGGGATGCGGTTCGAGTCGGCCCATTATTCTTCTTTGTCATTGTTGCATGCGTAGACCCAATACTAGGACCAATCATAAATGATTAAAATTGGATTTCTACTCTACCCATCTTATAGGGCGCGCATGCCAATACTTTCGCTTTAAAAATCAACTTCTCACCAGAAGTTAATTTTTTATATTACTACTCGAAGCGAGAGGTCAATTTTTCTACTTTTGTTTGAAATTGATTTTTGATTAAGCGTTTGGTAAGGGTAGAAAGTTTGTACTTTTGAAATATTATTAACACAAAATCTTCTACAAAAAATTATTGCCGCGGCGTCAAAAAATTTCTACTTTATCTTTAATCTTTTTAAATTTCATTTAAAGGTAAATTGTATTATTAAAAATATTATTTACTTGTTAAAAATAAAAATATATATTATTTATTTTTTACTTTGGTGGCGGAAGCGGCGGCGATGGGCCATGGTCACCATGCGGACGGCGGCCGGTGGAGGTTGGCGGTGGTCGACGGCCGGCAATGATCGGTGGAGGGTCTGCGGTGGGCGGTGGTGGCGGCAATGGTGGTCGGCCGTTGGTGATGGTTGGCAATGGGAGGCGGCAATCATGGGCGGAGATGAAGCGAGCGCAATCATGGGCGGAGATGACGGCTGCGGAGGTTTTGTAGTGGATGGCGGCGGCCGATGATTGGAGGTTGGCGGTGGGTTAGGCGGCGATTAGTGGATGCTAGTGGAGGTCGGCGGTGGGCGGCGGTAGGCGTTGTTTGGCAGCGCTGGTGGTTGGCGATTGGAGGCGGGGGGGCTGTGGGTGGCGGTGGTCCCGGGCAGTGGCAAGTGATGGTCGAGGTGGGAAGCCACGAAGACGGCGGCGGGCGGCGAACGGAGTCAAGGTTGGTCGAAAAGAGAGTGAGGGTATAATGAAAAGTTGGTGAGGCGAGAAGTATTTCTTGAGTTGAAAAACAATTTTTCTTAACTTCTCAAATTGGGGGAAGAATAACTTTTGAAGTAAAATTTTTATCAAACGGATTTATGCTTCAAAAGCACTTCTACATCATAAATCCACTTCTAGAAGTGTTACCATGCGCACCCACAAATTTCCATATACGTGACTCCATTTATTAAAATAATGCAATGGTGTAGAATGCCATTTCATTTAGGACCCAATATCCAAAAACATCCCAAACTTTAGCTTATGTTTCAATTATACTAAAAGAAATTATTTCATAAAAAATTCTCAACTTTTATTTTTGTCTCAATTCTACCGGCATAATACAAAAAAAAAAAACCCCCAACTTTCGCATATGTCCCAATTATATCCAGAACATTTTTTATCCATAAAAACCCTCAACTTTTATTTTTGTCCAAATTCTACTCCCACTAGCCTTCCCTCCACAATCATTGGGCATATTCACGTCGTTAATAAATTACACTTCAGCAAAACAGATACGAAAAAAACCCCCTAACTTCTCTTTTGTGGTCAACTATCCCTACACATTGCTAGGAGATACATAGCCACTCAAAGACGATGCATTTCGAATCCTCCTCGACACTCAACAGCCTAAAAAATGGCTACACGTGAACATCGATTATTTGGACAAACAATCTCAAATCTCGTTGTCCCCGAATACTATAGTTTTCGAATTTCAAAGATTCATTGGTAATTTCGATGAGAAAATTCGAGTTATGTAAGATTAATTAACGGTGTTTATGGATGCAAGGATGATGATGATAGAATTGGAATAAAAGTAAGGCTCCATTTGTTTCATGAGAAAATAACTTTTTGGAATATATTTTTCAAATTTTTCAGCATCATGGTGGGACCACTTGGCGAAGATGGTGGTAGATGGTAATACATGGTTGAGTATGGCTCACCCAAGCACCCTCAAATTACTTCACCACCACCCTCTTGCTCGAATGAACCTAAACCCAACACCTTCGTCTCCACCGCCACCAAATAAGTCGGTTACTTCTCCCTTCTATAAGCCCATTCGGAAGTGGGTTAAGAAGCACTCTTACCCCATGCAACTCCCTCAACCTTATTCCTATACCCCAAAATCGGAACCACCCGGTGCTACCTAGCATCTGTATTTTCTAACAAGAAGATTTCCCACCATTACGGCCATTATAACCTTCAAGCTAAGAATCCAGCCCTCTACGTCCGGTTTCCTCCACTAGAAAAGTTTTCTAATCCACAGCAGAGGTATTACCATGCGCCCAAAATACCTGGACCCAATGATGTTGATATGTAGGGAAGAAGCAAGGGACCTACTCTGCCGAGACTATTTTAAAGCGGCAAATAGAAAATGCACTTGCTTAGAATGTGGCGCCGAGTAAAGTTGCTACCTGCCTAGAGCGAGTCGATCGGACCACGGCTATGTCCAAAAAGATGTTAGAAGACTTTCGGAAGAGACTTTATTTGCTTGAGACAAAGCAAATTCCTCCCAACCATTATCTAGAAGATCAAACTCCCGAAATTGAAAAGCTCAAACGCTAGATACGGATCCTGAAGAATGAAAGGCGTCTTTTCTCTTTGGGTCTCTTCTATTTCCTTCTTTAGGCCCTTGTCCTTAGCTCTACTTCACCACCGCTCTGAAAAAATATTTTGACCCTCCATGAACAAGTGAGAAAATGGGAACAAGAAAAGAAATTATAGGTCAAGGCAAAGGAACCACTTTTTGCTTTTTCAACTCCTTCAACTTCAGCTCCCCCAGCTCCTTCTACACCTATTCCTTCGGCTCCCCTTGAACCGTCTCCTCATACTCCTCATATTCCGCTTGGTTCTAATCATTTGGAAAGTTTCCATAGACACTAGATTTTTTCGATAACTATCATCAATCTTGCTCAACCGGAATAGGATGAGCCTTCCTCTAATTCCGAATCGGATGATTCCAACTCTAACTCATTTGAGGACTTTTCACGCACTGCTACTAAAATAATGATGGCGCATCCCATTGTTAAAAAGAAGAAATGGCATCGGTCTCGGAACCAAAAGCACATCGTGACGCCCGGAAATTAGGCCCTCGAAATTGAGACCAAATTCAATAAAATAGATTTTTATTGAATTTTCATTGGTATAAAATTTTGGATCGTAAGAACGTAAGGGACGAATTTTGGACGGTTCTCGATTTATCGATCGGTTTCGATTAGGTTCGAAATCTCGATCGCCGCAATTTAGGATTTTTTAATCCTCGCGCCTAGACTTATTCCGTATCGAGCCTAACCCGTGAAAATCCAAATTTTAGTCCCCATCGCATTGAGCCAAAAATCCGTTCGGTCCGATTTGTGAAATTACCGTTTTGCCCTTGGATATTATGCACATATGACAAAAAAATTGATTTGGATAAGACTTGTGGGCCCACCTCAATTAAATACCCAACCACCAAGTCAAGACTTGGTCAATCTCTGTCTCTCCTCCATCTTCTCTCTCCCGCCGCCCTCTCCCTCATAACCACTCTCTCTCAATCTCTGCTTTGTTCTTCACGCACGGCTTCTCTTCCTCTTTGGCCATCTTGCGTGACCATCGCCACATCCGCCTCCTACCTCTTTTGCTGCATTGCCGTCACTCATTTGCCGCTCCGGCCGCCGAGGCCGTCGGATAGCAAAAACCCAGCGGAGCCCCTGTTTTGCGCCTGCTGCTCTGCTCGGGTTCTAAGCTTTGGGCTTCTTCGGTCGCGTCTAGCTCAGCCGGCTTCCGGCCACCCTCAAACATCCCACGAACCACCGCCACCAACTCCGACGGCCGCTCGCGCCGCCACGAAGCCCGGACCAGCCTCGGCGTCCAACGCTTCTGTTTTGGGCATCCGTGGCTGTTCAAGCTTCGGCGGCCTCTTGCCACTCCGGACCACCGTCGGCCACCGCGCCGTCGTCCTCCGCCTCACCATGACCCTCTCGACCTCATCCCGCCGCTCGTTTCCCGCCGGACCCTTGTGAACAGCCCGGCCGGCCTTCCTTGATTTGTGCCTGTTTTACGTCGGTTACGTGCGGCCTTGATCCGCCGCCTCCGGTCGCCCCAGCTAGTCCCTAAGGTCGTCCTTGACCTATAGGTGAGTCCTCTAGCCTTCCCCGGCCTCATCTCGGCCCGTGAGGTCAAGTTTCCCTCAACTCAGCCCGATTTCCCTATTTTTACTCCGTTGGTTCTGTTTTCCAGCCTTGCTGCACGTCGAGCTCTAGTCTGAGCTGCTGCCATTTGCAACGACCTCACCGTCGAGCCCTTTGTTTCGTCCGTGAATAGTGCCGCTTGTGAACGGTGTTTCCGGCGTGACAGGTATGTTGTGATTTGATCACGAACGAGCGATAGGTTAAGGACGAGCGATTGATTGGCGTTTATAAATCAAAGCGGCTAATCAATGACTCGGCCCGAAATTGAGCCTTTATGTGGCCTAAGCGAATTGATTTATTCGTGGCTAATTGATGACTTTGTTTGGGCGGATCACCTCATTGAAATGTTGATTTAAGTACCGTGAATGCTCGTTGAGCGGGTGGCATCCGCTTGGGAGTTAATTGCCCCGTGTGTCTTTGCGGCGTCTATTTGGTAGTTCATACGCATATGACCGTGTGCAAGATCAAAGACATATTTTAGCTGAAAATGGCCTTGGGCCGAGTCGTTGAGCACGTTTGTGTGAGCATCCGGCCTAAATCAAAGAGAATAAATTGATTGATGTGTCGGGTGTCTTTGTATGGTCATATATAAGAACGATGATGGGTTTTCCTAGCAAGTTTGTCCTGTACACATAGTATACACCGTACCATTTTTATGGAATCACACGGCTTGCCGAAGCACGATAATTCATGCCCGTATGGTACATACGATTTTAAGGGATTATCGGATGCGGTTCTGCACTGTGATGGATCAAGCCCGTATAGGGATGCCTACTTGCCGTGCCGTACTGGTACTGGATACACTGCATGTAGTAGCCATTGTCGAGAGGGAAAAGGAATAAAGCCCGGTCCCCGGAAGAGTGCGGGATCGCATTAATTGTGAGAGTCGATCATGCCGATCGCGTGGATCCTCATCCTGTGGCACTAAGAGCGCGATCATCGTTAATAAATGAACTTGTGTGGTGTCATCGTTAATAAATGACAATTATTGTCATGTGATATGATTCTTGGACATATGTTTATATCGTGGTTTTATAATCCTCGTGTTTAGGATGTTATAGGCGAATCGGTGTCCTAACCGAGCTTAGGCTTGATTCCGAGATTTATATCTCACCTTGTTGTGGGAACCACTTTCGGGTCCCAAGTGATGGAGCTTCACGGATACCAAGGCCGGGTTATGAGGGCGGTCTTTTGGAGTAGATGAGAAGTTAACCTTATTTGACCTGTATCCTTTGAGGTCTTAGTGAGCCGCCCGAAGTGTGGGGTCGTATATATTTCGTAGAGTGGGGGTAAGACTCATCTTTGTCGGTAACCGTATATGTTACTTTTTGATTAATTGCCTTGGTATGTATCTCTGCTATGCTATCCCTGTTTGTTTTTATGTTATTTGGGAGTAAATCATTTCCGCATGCGTATCTAGTTGATAGGTCAATAACGCGCTGGGACGTTATCCTTCGTGACCTCGTGGCGATTTGGTAGGGATGTCGCGGGCTCGAGAGTCGGGCGTGAGAACATCACATGCCAAACACTCATCCAACTAGATCATCCACCTCTTCATGTTCCTCATCATCAAAGGCATACTTCACTTTTGATGACCTTCCATATCATAAGTGGCCCGAGCGACTCCAAGAAATTCGTGCCTGGTTGATTACTAGGTACCTTACATAGCATAACACTTATGAAGTCCTTCTTGAGTTTGCCAGTAGATTCATAGGTACTCTAAAAAATTGGTGGAGAGCTGCACCAGGAAGAAGACCGGATCTCGTTCCTTACAATGAGCTTTGATGAAGCTATTCGGCTTATTCATCTGTTCTTTGTTGGTCAATCTAATGACATCAAGGAGCTCAAACGAAAAGAGTTCATTGAATGAAAATGCTATTGCATGGCCGTAAAAGATCTTGATCGACATTTTAAAGAAATGATTAAGGTCTTTTACCTACTCAGTGTAGATCCAAATCTCAAATCGTCTTTCAATCTTCTATTTCAAAAAGATCAGCTAAGCGAGTTAAAAAGATCTTGCAATCAAAGCGCAGATCTTTAGAACAAGCCACGATTGGAGAACTTCAACAACCAGTTCATGTTGCCCTTGAAGAAATGTTCTTTAAACGAGAACTCTTCAAACTCTTCATGTTGCCCGACCTAAAGATCAAGTGTTCTAAGGATTGCAACAACCCTTCCTGTTCGGGTCACAAGAAGAAGAGGCAATTCAAGAAATTTTCATTTGGCAAGAAGCAACGTGGCAAAGGCAAATGGATATTTGTTCGAAAATGAAAGCATTCTTCCATTCCTCTCGAAAGAAAGCTAATGACGGATGTTATATCCGCAACAAAAAGGATATTTTGCTAAAGCTTGTCCTCAAGCAAATCATTAAGGCGTTACATGATCCGAAGATAGCACAAAGTATAGATATTTTCTTGATGATGATGATATTGAAGCGGTATTTTACATTGAAGATGAACCATCGTCGAAATCCTTTGTGCCATTAAAGCATATTCTTATGATTCGGAGGATTCATCCGGGTGATATTTTGCCTTCTTTCTCAACTCTCCTTGATTCCTTCCATGTTCGACTCTTAGTCTTTCCTCTCCTATGTTCCTATTTAAATATTCATCCCCGAAAGTGATGGCCCATCCAGCGATAGCCCTCTAGATATTGGAGACTTCCCTTATAGATGTCAGTACTCGAAGAACTCGACACCTTATCAAGGTATTTTAATTCAGCTTGTGATACTTTTCAACCAAATTTCGTAGCAAATCGTTACTCTCCATATCTTTCCCGGCTCTATCACTCAAAAACCCTGATGTAATTCTCCAAATAAGGATCTTATCATTGGTTGGGATATTTTGGCTCAACTTCTACAACTCACAATTGTACCTACTAGCTTACAATTCAAGATTCATTTTAAGGAGTTTGTGCACATTCGGAGAATTTTTATCATTCGGCCGGAAATCCTCGATCCCATCACCTAGAGCCTTTTATCTTATTGTTTCGAGTCTCACTCCCAATTCTCTCAAATTTGTCATCATCCTCTCTGGAAAAACCGAGACTTCTTTATGAGACTTCCATTTAAGAAAAATGAGTAGATCAATCCTACTAAGGCCAAGCACTCTAGTATGAACCCGGAACACCTTGCCCTTGCTCAACAAGAATGTGTTGAATTGCTTGTTCGAGTCTTATTGAACCTTCATACTCTCAATGGGCTTGTGAAACCTTTTATATTAATAAACAAGCGAGAACAAAATCGTGGCAAGCTCCGGTTAGTAATTAATTATTAGCATTTGAACTAGTTTCTTCAGGATGACAAATTCCCATTGCCCCATAAAATTTCCCTTTTCCTTAGCCTTGCCCAGGCTAAGATATATTCCAAGTTTGATGTTAAAGCGGGATTTTGGCAATTAGAGATCCATCAAGAAGATCAATTGAAAATGGGATTTTGTATCCCCAACCGGCATTTTCAATGGACAGTTGTCCCTTTTGGACTTAAAACTACTCTTTCTTTATTTCGAGAAAGCCATGTGTAGAATCTTTTAGCCAATTTTAGCAAACGCCCAAATTTCCATTGATGACATCCTTCTCTAAAGTGGTGATGAAAAATCTCACTATAAACTCCTCACTCAATTTATTGAGATTGTGTAGAAGCATGGCATTATGATTTCCGAGGAAGAAAATGATCATTGCCCAAAAAAGAAATAGAGTTCCTTGTAATGCATTTGAAAGAAGGAACATATTGTCCAGGCCCCCATATTGTAGAAAAATTATAGAAGTTTCCTTCAAAAGACCCGATGGTCAATCGGTGCAAACCTTCCTTGGGATAGTCAATTATCTCCAAGACTTTTTCTCAAAAATTTCCAAAGCACTTCATCCACTTCAACGGATGTTAAAGAAAAATGCACCTCCATGGGGACCAAAGCGGACTAAAGTAGTTGTCTATTTGAAAGAAATGTTGCAACACCTTCCCCCGTTGGCGATCCCATCCACTCGGCAAAAGAGTACTACGACAAATGCAAGTGACAAATATTGGGCAACCATTCTCCTTAAAGAAATTAATGGTAAGCGTCACATTTGAGCTTACAAAAGTGGATGGTTCACTCTTGTAGAAATCCATTATCATTCCACTTTCAATGAGATCCTCGTAGTTAAATGTTGCATCAAGAAATTTGAGTTTCATCTCATTGGACATCATTTTCTGGTAGAAATGGATATTTCCTCCTTTCCCCAAATGTTGAAATTCAAATAGAAACAAATTCCTCATCCTCGTTTGCTACGATGGGCAAAATGATTTTAAAAATACTCATTTGACACTAAACATCTTGCGGGAAGTAAAAATATTCTTGCAAATTTTCTGTCTAAACCAAAGCAACTAGTTTTCTCTATCAACATATATGTGCACAAAGAACCAATGTCTAGCACATTCCGTGCTTTGTTAATATGAGAGAGAAAATCGGTGAAACAATCATAGGTTCCCTAGATGTTTCGAAATGATCCGGGTCACCCAACTCACCGCCAACCTAACTTTCTATCTTTGGCATTACCACTAGGATATCTTTAGCGATTATGGTAGCTTGATGTTAAAATCCAATGGTCTTCATTTCTAATATCCATTCATTCATCCTTTACATTGGTCTCCCAATCTTGAATTCCCGGAAGAATTGAAATGGATGTTTTGATATTTGTTTAATTTGCACACTATAGCCATTGAGTTTTCAATCGACAAGATTGTTAGAGTTTTATCCAAAGACTTACAGGTGATTACTCTAACCAAAGGAACATGATTGATATGTTGATATGGTTTCGTGCACTTAGTGCTTGGAAAGAATTATTCGAATGCAAAGGCATGTAGGAAGACTGAACCAAAGAGACACACAATTATGATTTTTCACAAACCATGGACCTTCATTAGTCTTATTAGAGATGTGAGATCGGATGCGGCTCAATTTGGAACAACTACTTACAAGCCTCAAGTTAATCAAAATTGATAACTACGAACAATAGCGTCTTTTGCATGCTTTTCAAAGAGAAAAAGACGGCCTAGATAGCTCGAGATAGCTCGAAGACAACACTCGAGGAAGGGTTCAATTATAAGCTATAAGGATTATCGGCCTTATTGGCCACATGTATTGAATGTGTACTTGTAATAATTGGCCCATGGTGGTCACAAGTTGTCGAGTCAATCATTGTTATGTATTGTTGTTGTCCAAGAACGCTCGGTGGATCTGCATATCCAATAATTGTATCTTTGTCTAGTCGGATCGCTCTTTCCCTATATAAGGCCCCGTGAGTCATGTAATCAAGAAAACTAAGCCTTTTTGAAATATCGTGTGAAGCTTTCATACGATGAGTTTCTAAATTCTTCCCTTCTCTTCTCATCCAAGCATGGTTCCTAAACTTTTAGAGTTGTTTTGTTAATTTGGTAGTACGATGTGGTTTATTATGCTCTTCACTTGCCACATTGGGTGGAATCTATGAATTAGAAATTTCGGCACCTTGAGGATTGAGCTTCGAGATTAAGCCAATAAGCTAAAAGGCGGTTTCCCTGAATGTTAGCCATGAGAGCCCGGTGTTGGGGATAGCATACGTGCTTCAGGTTTAGCCTTGTCTCTGTTTCCTTCTTGGTATCCAAAAATAAGCTAATCTAGAAAAACATTTTCCTCTCATAAAAAAAAAATCCTTCAAAATAGGGGAAAATATTTCTCTTTTTTGGGGAGAGGAAAAAATTTTCCTCATCTTTCTTTCCTCCTCTCTTTCACATCTTATTTCTTTTTAATTATTTTTAAAATTTATTTTCATTTTTATTTATTTTTTCAAAATTATATTTTTTATTTTTTTCTCTATTTTTATTTTATATATATATATTTTCCTTTTCCCTTCTTCTCCTTTAGCCGATCGATTGCCTCGAGTGAAGCCAAGCCTCGCTAGCAAGCTCAAGCCTCGCCGATATGTGGTGAGGTTCGAGCTGCCTATAGCCGATCATCTTGGCTAGCAATCAACGAGAAAACAGTGATAAAAAACATAATAAGTAAAAAAAAAGATAAAAGATAAAGATAAATAATTAGAACATTAAAAAATTTGAAATTTTTTCCTAAAAAAGAAAAACAAAAAGTTATTGAATGGAGTGCATGAAGAAAAATTAAATCTAATTTTTCATACCAACATAAAATATTTTTCGAGTCTTTTTCATATTCAGTCAAATACTAGAAAATATAGTTATTTTATTGGAAATTAGCTTCCGGAAAATATTTTCAGGAACAACTCATTTTTCGTGAAATAAACATAGCATAAAACTTGGGATGTTTTTATGAGACTAAAAATTTTTTGGATGTAATTGAGACATATGCTAAAATTGAGGGATTTTTTGGTATTAAGTCTGGTAGAATTGAGTCAAAGTAAAAATTTGGGGTTTTTTATGTGAATTTTTTTTGGATATAATTGAGATAAATGGTAAAGTTGGGGTTTTTTTTGGGTGTTATTCCTTTCATTAGAATAATAATTTTTTGGACAGGTCTTAAAACAACTATAAATTTCATGGACCAACCTTAATATTACTAACCAGGTAGCATGTTGTCATACTATCCGACAGGCTGAAACATTCCTGACATACTAGTAGCAGAGAGCAAATTATGGTCTCTTTTTGAACATTTTGTACATTAATTATTGGAATAATGCCGTAGCTTGTCCCTGAATTTTTACTCGATGTTTGATGGTAAAATAACCAAAAAATTCCTAATCATATTACACTTGAGGCAATTTGATCATAAACATTTTGCATTTGTGTTAATTCAATCATAAACTTTTTGCATTTATGTCAATTCAATTCATTCGGCCAATTTTAGCAGAAAATTGCTAATGTGGTGCTATTTGACGTGGCAATTTTTAATAATAACATTTTAATATTTTTTTAGCATTTTTTTATCTTTTCATTTTGTTTTGCTTTACTATCTTTTTCTTCCTCCGGTAGGTCCCCGAGGTCCGACGGCCAGCCAAAGGCAAGGTCCGGCGACTTGCCGAGCTCAAGCGATGCTCACCTTCGATGGCCACTAAAGTTGAGAAATTCAAGAGCCAAAGGTGACCAATACCGTACTTTGTCGGTCGACAAACCTGAAGTTTGTTGACGAAACACTAATTTTGTTGCCTTAGGTCATGAATATATATATATAACTAGTAATTAAAATTATTACATGAGATAAAACTTTTAGAGTTTAACCCTCAATGATGAATTTAGACATCTATTTCGTCAAACCAATGATAATCTTCTTAAACTTATTTAGGCAATTTTCAGCATGCATATCTATCTCATTACATGAGATACAATAAGCCATTATCAACTCATTCTTCTTCTCTTTTTCCGTAGTTGTGGGGAATTCATCCTCCTCTCCAACTATGAAGGCCATCCAACAACCTTGTGCCCCCAGCATTGCGTGCATCTTGATCCAAAATAGGCCAACTCTTACCGAACTTTTATTTCAAGTTTTGCCATTGTAGTTCTTTTTTTTTTTTTTTTTTAAAAAGGGGGGGGCCGGGCGAAGTTGGCTTTCTTAATTGAACCGAAAGTAATGTACCTACGAATAAACATTCAATACATGACATTTGGCAGAAGGATACTAGAAGTGCCAAAAATTTCGTATGGTTCTCACTTTAGTGCTATTTTTTTCGATCACTTAAGTGCCACGTTTTAAAATATAACTATAACTTAAGTACCAATTCTAATCCGAGTCGCCGGTTATCCTACATGGCAATTTTTTATTAATTTTCTAGACCGACGTGACTCACCAGCTTGCCTATTTAGTAAATAACCCCTAAATGCTGTCATCTCGGAGGTATGCCCCAAATTAGAAACCCTAATTGAATTTTTCCCGGTTCGAAACCACAGTCCGATTTTCCCCACCAAACCACACTAGTCCCATCCAAATCGCGACTTGATAAAGCTCCCCAACATCCTCCATGTTGACTTCAGACAACAAATCGAAGATGAGAGCCTAGCCAACCCAAGGTAAAAATCCGACCCTCATTCATTTTAGCTCGACTTAATTTTTGAATTTTTCCCTGGATTCCGATTTTTAGAGTAGTTCGTTCAGGACGAGAAGAAGCGTGAGACGAGACACAAGGCGACCATCAACAAAGTGTTGCAATCATGTGACATATGTTATTCACGCAAAACTAGTCAGGATTAAGGACTAATTCACAGACTCAGTTTGGACAATTTGTCGATCAAGTTATGTGCATCACAAGAACAAAGGTAAACACGGAAGTTATGGGGTTTTCACATCCAAAATCTATACATCACAACAACAATGGCCTGAATCACCATAAATCGGCCGCGGTGTGAGGTTATTTCCACATATGCTTATACGTGGACCACGGACTCAAAGGCCGAGGTTATCTTGCTGAGGAAATGTTCTCAGCTGCAATCACTAGTCCAGCTGGTGCAAGGAAGATCAGGGAAATGTCGCTTGCCAAGACGAGCAACGGGTATGGAGCTTCGGATTCAAGCAACTTGCTTCGAGTCTCCCAGGGCAAGAACAGGACACTCCTTGTGGCGGGAGAACTGACAGAGATGAGAAGCACTTCGGTGAAGGCAACGATCGACAACAAGGAGAATGAAGACTGCAGGGGGAGTTTCTCAGGGCTAGCTCTCTTGCTTGCAGAAGCAACGGCCAAAACGCAGCCTCGCCAGCGATGGGGTTGACACAGGTGGTGATAATGTGACAAAGCACTGACGGAAGAGTGGCAAGAGAAAGTGAGGAAATTGTTTTTTTTTCCCGATTTAGTACTTAAGTGAGCTGACAAAAAATTTTGGTATTAAAGTAACCGCCATACGAAACTTTTGGCACTTTTAATGTCTTTCTCGTACATCGACATTTGCAAGGTTTGGTAAATTTTATGGACATTCGCAACAAGAGTACAAAATCCCAACAGAAATTACAAGGACTCCATATCTCTTAGTATTACCTAGATAGAACTTACGTCAATAAATATTAGCCATGTTAAATCGAGGAGTTCATATTATTTTCTATAAAACTCTCAAAAAATGATAGATAATTGAAATATTAAATCAAGCATTTATCTAATAGCTTAAGCTTTTAAAACAATTTGTAATGGTCCCACAAAATATGACATGGTATAATATTAAAAGAATTCGAGTTCAAATCTTTCTAGATCCATTTGCTTAGTACTAGGTAAAAGACAAATATTAAACCATAGCTTTTAGAACACTTGATAATGATATCACAAAATGTTCGTTATCATCGTGGTCCTGGATGTGGGTCAAGTCGCTCCTTCAAACTCATTGATAACTCGAAAAAAGCCATCCATTTGGGTAAGAAATCTCCAAACAAGGATTCAGTTTCGCCTCCATATGTGACTTCGCGTTCTACTGACTCCATATCCTCAACCTGGCGGGAGTCATGAGGCTCCAAACCCCCTACATTGAATTATCCTTTTTCATGCTTGTGAAACTGCTTTAGGCCTACAGTAAGGGTAAAAGAGAAGGAGATTATGACAATGCAATATACAAGCCATTGAATGAAAAAAAAAATGTTGTAAGGAACCTCACTAATATTATTGCGAATCGGGGAGGAAATTCTCAATAAATCCACGTAATAAAAGATTAAATTGTTGTGTTCTAGAGTATGGAAGTCATTGCCTATCATCTATAAAAAGCGGATAAAATCGAGAACTTTTACCTTAAATGGACAAGTGAAAGGATATATTAAAGCCTATCCTGGATTCCATTGTACTAAACAAGAGTAGACGAAGGAGAGAGGGTGGATAAAGCAGGAAGAATATGTAGCTCTTTTTCATTGTAGATCATAAGATTTGAACAAGCACTTGCAAAGGTCAGTCGATTTCTCTCCTTTTCGCGTTTGATTTTATGAGTCCTGGATGATCATTTCCTACAGAGAATTTTTTGATTCTGTAGCACGATTTCAAGCAATTTCGATTCGATAATTTTCAATATAGATGATGGATTTGTAAACGTGCTTGCGTTTTGTGTTTTTCCTTTTGCTTTCTCTTCTAAGGTAATCGAGGGAGGGGGAACGTTTTATCATCGTCATGTTATCACCATTAGATTCAATGTAGTTTTACCTAATGCTACCCAAAAGGACTTTTAACATGACCTTTTGAATGTCATGAAAAAAGCTTGTCCTCGTGGGACAGTTTAGACATCTGTTGGCGACTGATGTGATTGACGATTTGTGACCCGGTTATCATGTCGTCACATATCATCACATGAATTTTTTTGCCCTTCAAGAAAAATCGAATCGGACGATGACCGTGAACGCTTGATAAGGCTCTTCCTCTCAATCCCCCTACCCCTCGTCACCATTCTTTTGCCATCGTTATGATTTGGAATGTTAGCATGACGATTTGATACCAAATGGTCGGCGGCAAAACTGAGAGAGAGCTTTCTCATGTCTATTGTTCACTTAAATTCAACCCTAGATCCGACGGTTGTCGTTTAATAAATTATATCAAAGGCCAAAATGGTTTTATGTAATAATGTGCAATGACGTGGCGATTACGTCAGAGATTGTCATTCAAGCTAATAACCACGTTTTTTTTTTTGTTTTCTTGTTTTTTAAACTATATGTCATGTTAAAAGTGTCATGAAAGTGAACAATTATGTAATCTTTTTTTTTTTTTTAGAGGTTCAAAAGGTCCTGTTAATCTATATGGCCGTTTGTTTGGATGATCTCTTAAGCCTTAGTACTAGATGTAGTTGATCTCTTATCTCTTTCAATGGTGGCGATCAATATGACCTTTTGTTTGGACGTGTGGAGCGTGGAATCTTTATTGCCCATGTACGTATGAGGTAGCTTATCGTATTTCTTCAATCTTTGAATCTATGTGGTCTCTCTTGTTTTCAATTTCTTGAAACTATTAAAAAAAAGAAAAAAAGAAAAGAATTTTTCCATGTTTATGCAAGTAATGATCATGTTACTTCTCCATTTAGTGATTGAGTTTTTAGGCAAAACCATCACATTTTAGCGTAGAAGGACATATAGGAAGAGGGAATCTCAAGGAGAAGAAGGAGATGAAATGAGAAATCATCAAAGGTGAGACGATCTATCTTATGGATCACATCCATTTCAGCTAGGGCAAGAGAAGCTTTCATGGAGTGAATTCCAAACATTCATGATCTGGATGTGAATGAGTCGAAGAGTTGGAGTCCAATTTTAACATGGCATAATGGAGATGCACTTCATTTCATCTTCAGGGAATGAGTTTATGCATGACATGTTTTCAGATTGGCAATGAAAGATTTGAGACATTATGGTGGGCTTGTGTTTCAGGATGAGAAAGAGAAAGCGGAACGATATCGCATGGCAGTACTGCACCGTGGTTGATGGCAACATCGGGCATGTCTGCTGCAATTTCTGTGGACACGTGATGTGGGGCGGCGTGACTCGACTTAAGCAGCATCTGGCATGTATCAAAGGCAACGTGGCCCCCTGCAGGTGCTGTCCTCCCGATGTAGCGGCGCAGATTCAGGACTATCTCGGCCAGGGCTCGCAAAAGAGCGAAGAAAACATTGACGGTGGTAGCGAGCAAGTGAATGACGCGAGAGATGGAGGAAATGAAGAGCAATCACAGGAGGGGCAAGAATATTGGGACAAGTTTAAGTCTTCCGTTCAAGTTTATCTCACCCATAGCTCGCCAAAGAACGAAGAAAACACAAATGGTGGTAGGCACAACTTTAAGTGTAACGCTCAAGTTTATCTCACCCATAGCTCGCCAAAGAACGAAGAAAACCATACCTCGCCAAAGAAGGAAGAAAACACAAATGGTGGTAGCGAGCATGATTGTTGGCAAAAGTTATTTGATGAGATTCATGAATACGTCTCGCGCGACTCGCAAGAGAACGAAGAATACATGGACGGTGGAAGCGAGCGAGTGAATGACATGAGATGTGGAGGAGATGAAGAGCAATTGCAGCCGACGCAAGTATGTTGGCGATGGAGAGACGGTGAAGATATCTTCAAATGTTTTAGAGAGGAAACGTCCGGCCATGGTTGGGGAACTAGAAAACCATATAGTGCGGTGGAATTGATGCTAAAGAACGAAGAGTCTAAGCTCGCGCTCGATGCTGTGCGACGTGCCGGTGAGCTTGCTCTCCGGGAGGACAGAATCCGGCTTGGCGAAGGTTGTAGCGGGACGAAACCTGGGCCATCTTACCAGGAGCAAAGCATGACCGGTGATGATTCGGATGATGATAGCGAATCATCAAGTTAGGTCTCTTCTGTTTCTTTTATACAGTAGCATCTTAACTTTTGCATGCTCTGTGCCTATGCAATTGGATTTGGGACATTGTGACTGTTTATTAGAATGTCGGTGGTGATGTAGCGTGCTTGAGTTAACAGACACATGGTGGTATGGTTTGGCTCATTGTTTTGAAATTTGTCTATGTGATTTGCTGATACCAAAATCATTTTAAAACATTTATGTGCAATACTGCGATACTTGGGATATGTTCAGGTCATGAGATATGATATGTAATGATTGATTTGGATGGACGGTGATAATGAACGTTGGAAGCATGAGATACTTGGCATTTAAAAATACTCAAGACGTGTGGATCGTATTGGTGGAGATAAGTAATGTATGGCCGATTTTCTTTTTTCCTGTTTTTTTTTTTTTTTGCGCGATAGGGTGAATAAATTCTTAAGATTCATTTTAGATTATCAACTTTTTTGTCTTAGGTACTCCCTGTACATAGTACATGTGATTTTGAATGATGAAGTTGATTGTGAGCGGACACACTATGAATCCATCTACATCTTTGAATTCGGTCATCTCATTGAGCAAATCCAGTAGACTCCATAAGATCGAATGATACAGATTGTTGGCTGGGTCCGCCTATGTGGGGCCTAGCTAAGACATAAGAGAAACAAAGGGTTAATATCATGAAAAATCTCAAATTGATACACATGTGATAAATTTACGCCAAAATTATTTTTTTATCATGAAAAATCACAAACCGATACACTTGTGACAAATTTATCCCAAACTTTTTTTTTAACCTAAAAAAACCCCAAACTTGTACACTTATGATAAATTTACCCTAAATTAACTTTTTTTTACCACAAAAAATTTCAAAGCGATACACCTATGACAAATATACTCTTAGTTAAATTGGGTTAATACCATGAAAAATTCCACACTCGATACACATGTAATAAACAGAGGGTAAAAAGTCCCAAACTTGTATACCCGTCATTGCCACGTGTAATACAATTTAGCATTTTAACAGTTAGATTAGACGAAAACTAACGGATGACAAATTTATCACATATGTACCACTTTGGGGTAAATTTGTCACAAATGTACTGGTTTGAGATTTTTCATGGTTAAAAAAATAGTTTGTGATAAATATATCACAAGTGTACCAGGTTTGTGATTTTTCGTGATTAAAAAATAATTTTTGATAAATATGTCACAAGTATACAAGTTTGGAGTTTTCCATGGTATTAATCCAAAAATAAAAAACACAAGAGAAAAGTCAAAATAGAAAAGAAAGAGCTGCTGCCATTCAAGGAGAGTGAGAGAACAAGAAAGTGTGCCTAGAGAGGAGAGAGGGAGAGAGCTATCGGCCAAGAGAGAAAATGCAGCCGAGAAGGGAAAAAAGGCAACGGCTTCTAGCGAAGGTTTGATAGCCGAACTTTGTCGCAAATCGGCTCAAATTTCAGTATGTTGGTGGTGAGATCAAGGGCTACAAGTTGATTGGTTTCTTTTGTTGAAAACCTTCTCCAAATTGTCTCTTGTTTTCTCCAATTGATTGGGGTTTTCTTGCTCCATTTGTATTAATCCACCTTTGCGGTAATGAAATGCTATTGTATTGTAGATGTTGAGCCTCTAATGTGCGACTAAAAAAGAAACTTTGTACATCCTTATATTCTCGGTGATTAGTGAAAGTTTTTGGGTCGTCGTGTTTTCCTTCATAGGGTTTTCCACGTAAAATCATTTTTCAGGTTCGCTAGGGATGGGACCACCAAATAGAAAGTGATATACACGACTTCTTAGTAGGCATCTAAGATAGTGAATTAGGTTAAAACAAGCTGATTCACGCATGACATAGGAAACTATTGTCAGGCGACATTGTCGGCTAATATGAAGGTGGGAGTAAGTGCTTCAATGATGGAGTGTACAAAGCTCCAATTCTCACATTGGATGTAAGAGGAATTGGGATGTCACTTATGAGTAAAGACTCCTATCCAATGATTTTCACTTGAGTACTCCTTTTGGAGGGCTTAATGCATGGGGAATAGGCAAAGTTTTATCACCGGAGAATGAGTTGTGTCGACGAAAAGTTCATTTGCCGCTTTAGGCAAATAAGAACACTTTATCACATTCCCTCCACTTGGGGGACAATTATCAAAAAAAAAACCCAAAACATATTACATTTATGCTAATTCAATTTTAAATCTTTTTAATTGTATCGATTTTGTCCTAAATCTTTTCACAATTCATTAATTAAATCTACCCGACCAATTTAGGCCAAAAATTGCTACCATGAACACTTTTTATTTATAATTTTTTGTTTATTTTCTTTTACTAAGGACCAAGAGTCACCGGCCAACCTATATTAGATCTATGCATGACGGCCTTACCCAAGGTTGGCAAGGGCTACGACACACTTGCCTGCCTAGATCTAGGTGAGGGCTGAAACTTTATGGCTTTACACGCTCTCGCTTTGGCTGGCGAGGGCATCGTAGTCGACCACCTTGCCCCCTTCCCCCCCCCTCACTTATGAGTAAAGACTCCTATCCAATGATTTTCACTTGAGTGCTCCTTTTGGAGGGCTTAATGCATAGGGAATAGGCAAAGTTTTATCATCGGAGAATGAGTTGTGTCGACGAAAAGTTCATTTGTTGCTTTAGACAAATAAGAACACTTTGTCACATTCCCTCCACTTGGGGGACAATTATAAAAAAAAAAACCCAAAACATATTGCATTTATGTTAATTCGGTTCTAAATCTTTTTAATTGTATCGATTTTGTCCTAAATCTTTTCACAATTCGTTAATTAAATCTACCCGGCCAATTTAGGCCAAAAATTGCTACCATGAACACTTTTTATTTATAATTTTTTGTTTATTTTCTTTTACTAAGGACTAGTAAGAGTCACCGGCCAACCTATATTAGATCTATGCATGACGGCCTTACCCAAGGTCGGCAAGGGCTACGACACACTCGCCTTGCCTAAATCTAGGTGAGGGACTATGGCACACGCTCTCGCTTTGGTGGCGAGGGCATCGTAGTCGACCACCTTGCCCCCTTCCCCCGCCCCCCCCCGTATCGAGGCGAGGACATCATGGCCTTTGCTAGAGTTGACGAGGACTACAACCCCCTCATTGTAGCGGGCAAGGGCCACGACACCACCGCCTAGTACCTACACTCAATCTAAACATAAAAAGAGTAAAAATAAAAATTAAATATAAATATAATTAAAAAAAATGTCCCCATCATCATCATCCATGAAATATAGGACTATCGACGTCCACGTTAGCGATTATCAACCTAAATTGGCTTGATGGACTCAATTAGTAAAATGTGAAGAAATTTGAAATAATTTGGCACAATCGAAAGATTTATGACTAAATTGGTTAGAAGTGAGTGGTTTCAAGTTCCACTTGCAATCTGAAACTTACCCCTCAAATTTGGTTTCCTAATTTTTTAAACCTAAAACCTTCCTTTGAACCTAAAACCTAACCTCTCATAGGTTCCTATTTGTCAATAAGAACAATCCATAAAAGAAAACAATTAAAGGTACCAAACACATAACCTAAAGCTTAAATTATACAATGCAATCATCAACCATCTATGAAAAATTGCTCCAAATTCTAAACACCTAAAATCAATAGAAAGCCAAAGTGTATAATGAGAAAGCCAATGTATAGAATGAGATATCCAAAGTGTATAAGTCAATCTCTTTTTTAGGGTTTTGTTGATTCCTAGTTTGTTCCCCCAAGCTATGAAGCATTGACACGCCGAGGAGGTCGCCGTGTCGGTATCGGACATAGACACGTGTCCGACACATGATAAACTCATGTCGAAGATCCGACACGTGGTCAACGCCAACGACATGCTGGGGACATGCGAGTCGGTTAGGAAGTAGGGAGGAAACAGTGCAGATCTAGAACCTTGAGATTGGGAGGAGAGGGGAGAAGGGTGTCTTCATCTCACCATGAGAGAGATGAGGGAGAGAGCCAGCGATGCATGAGTCGGTGAGGAAGGAGGGGCGGAGAAACTGCAGATCTAGAGGAGAAGACGAAGTGCAAATTTATAGGTAGAAGAGGAGGTAGCGACGAACAGCAAGCGAGACAGCGCCGGAAAGAGCAGCGAGTGCTCGAGCAAAGAATGAGCTTCATGGGCAACGAAGCAGAGAGCAAACGAGCGGCAGAAGAATTAGCAAGAGAGCGCCCGAGGAGAGACGAGACAGCCAAAATCGCAGTGGTTGTCGTCGCATCGTTCGCTTCACGAGACAGAGATGAGAGAGCAAGGTAAGGCATGCGCATTCAAAAAGTAAAGAGAGAGGATAGAAAGCATCAAGAAGACGAGAGGAGAGAGAAGAGAGAGCTAGGGCAAGTGCGTGAGATTTTGTTAAAAAGTAAAGAGAGAGGAGAGAGAGCGTAGAGAAGATGCAAGATGAGAGAGGACAAAGGAAAAGAGCAAATAAATGAGAGGAGAGAGGAGAGAGAGCATGGGGCATTGAGAGGTCCAGTCACTTCGGGACCATCCAATTCAATTGATTTAATTTTCCTTTTATTTTATTATTTTTTTCCTAAGCTGGTTGGGGTCAATTTACAGGAGTATCCATGGTAGAAAATTTCTTTTTTTTATTTATTATTGGAGCTCTTTCTTGTAAAATTTTCATTTTTATAAAAAAAAATCATAAAAACAATAATATATTATGTATACATGAAAATATATATTTAATATACAACGTGTTCTAACTTATCAAAAATCTCTATTTTTTAGAAAAGACATGTCGGTGAATCGTGTCATGTTGTGTCGAGTGGAATGTGTCGGTATCAATGCTACTTAGCCCCTAGGAATCCAATACAAGTACTTAAAAATATGAAATCAAGTATTACATAGGGTTTCATTAGACCCTGGAATAGGACAAGTAGGATACCCCTTACTCGAGGTATGGAGACGTGGAGCCAGTGGTCTTATCTTCAATTTGTACTAGACCTTCCTTGTCCTAGTCTCTCACTTTCACTTCTCACGAAACCTCTGGTCTTCACTTTAGAGAGTCAGTGTCTCACCTGCTTTCGTGTGTTGACTAAGTAGCTCGACAGTTATCTAAAGGCACTTTGCCATATAGGGTTTCACCCCCACTAAGCCAACCTTGGAACCATGTTCACCCCTATAATTGGCACAATTTTAATTGATTTAAGACATACTATATCTCTTACAAAAAGAAATAAATGAAAAAAATTTCATCGTCCACGAGAATGTTTGGACATAAATTGTTGTCGTCAATGAAAATAACATTAATTAACTAATTATTTCAAGAGACATAAGCGATCATTTTCAAGAAAATATTTTTCAAATCATTTCTTCTTTTGCGAAACTGATTGAGCCTTGGTGTAGTCTAAGGCAATCAAATGTCCAATTTGTCGCCTTATTTCCACCCTACAATGACCAATTCTTAGTTTGTTGCATTGTGAAAACTTTGAGATATTAGATTCTTCTTTAATTCTATCAAAGTCTTAACCACATGTCATACGCTCTCACTTTAATTAGGGGTGAGCATTGTTCCAAAGTAGAACCAAGGACTAGAGAACTAGATACACAGGAATTGATCTAGTTTTAGATTCTAGTAAGACTCAATCTAGTTCCCGATCTACTTATTAGGAACCTGTAATATGTGATTTGATTCCCTATTCCTGGGGGAACCGAGAAGAACCTAAAATAGAAATTTAACTATACACTTTGGCTTTCTCATTATACACTTTGGCTTTCTTTTGTTTCATGTGGTTAGAGTTTGGAGAAAATTTTCATAAATGATTGAGGATTGAGTTCCATAAGTTAGGTTTTATGTCACGTGTTTTGAACTTTTTATTGAAAATTTTATTTTATGTGTACGTGTGCATCATTTACATATTGTTGCTATTGACAAATAAGAAATTTTTATCTGTATTATTGCGTTCACATTCATTTTGCTTAGCCAAAATGAAACAACAAAAAATCTGGCTCCTGGTTAAATCTTGGAATTGACTCCAGAAACTGTGACCGGGTTAGTTTTAGGTTCCGAGGATATGTAGGATAGATTTTAAGTTTCAAAAGTTGATAAACCGGTTTCAACGAGTATGTCTTAGGTTCCAAGTGAAATATGGACGGAACGTAAAATCGTTCACCCCTTACATTAGCTTTTTCAGCACCCATCAGTTGCATTTTTTATTTACGCCATTAGAACTCTTCCCCCATTTATGCGTTGACTGGGTATCTTGTTGTTAACTAGCGAAATCCAGCAACCATTCACCACTTGATGAATCAACGATGACTGGGACCCTGTCCAAATCATCGAAATTAATCTATGCTACACTAGCAACATTAATAGCAGTAGATTGATAAATTAGGGGTTTTTCTTGTTTCTCTGAAAATATTTTTAAGAAATTAATTTTCTCAACTTTCACTGATTTGGTTCGCTGAAAATGGCTTGTCAACCGAAAATATTTTCCGGTCAACGAAAGCATTCTTGCATAAAATTATGAAAGTAAATTTGTAAATCTTAAAATGTTAAAACACTTTATGAAATTGCTCTTCTTCATCTTTCACTTTTCTTCACGAGTTTCCCTCGCTTTTTATCGTTTGTCCTTCATTCTTTTTGCCTTTTTAATTAAGCTCTTCTTCACCGACGCTCGTCATCCTCGTCATTGAATGTCTAGCTCTTGCTCAATGATGCTCAACACAAAATTGTTCCAGATTCTCTCTCACCTCTCTGATTTGAAAATAATCTCTGAAAATTTAATCAATGCTCTAAGTCGTGAACTTCTTGTTGATTCTCTATGCTACGTTCCTTAATTCTCAAGCTAAATGCTAGAAATCAGTTTCAAAGTTTCGTAATCATGGATATTTCATTTATCAAGGTAAATTAGAGATTCTATCCTATCACGAGAGATATAAGGTATTTATCTAAGCACTTTACCTCTTTGCTCGGTTTTTTGTTGATTTGCTCGAAATTTTCGACAACACGTGCTTTTATGAAAACACATCCGAGATAATCACGCAAGATGAGTCGAGTCAGGTGGTATTTGATTGTTTGATGAATATTTCAATTTTATCATTCGTTAGCGTTCCGTTTTTTTAGATATGTGCTTTTATGTGTAACATATTGGGACCCTATTTTTAATCTTTGGGCCGCTTATGAGGGTTTTTTTGATATTGTTCAAGTGGCGTAAATTTAAATAAATTGATTGACATCCACTTGACATGGCCATAGGTTCTCTAGTTAGCCCCCGGGGTTGTTTGGTGTTGTGGGGGGGGTGTTGTTGGTGTTGTGGTGTGGGGATTTGGAACTTGGTTGGGATTGAAGGTCATAGACATGCAAAATTGAACTTGTAAGAGTTTTTATTTTATGTGGGCTAAAATAATTAATATTATAATGATTAATTGGTCAAATAAAACAAAGAGATGAATTTCTTAATTATTTAAATATGGGGCTGGTTGGTGTGAGCGAGTTAAACCGTACCCGTAATGGGAGGGTCTAGTGCAAACTCTATAAATAACCTCAAATAAAGAATTGCCATAGAATGCGATACGTGAGGGGCGATTTTATTGAAACCTATGATTGAGGGGTTATAGAGAAGAAGCTCTTGAACATTGGTTCATTGATATTCCGCATCAAGAAAGATGAATCCCAAACAAGGTGTTCAAATTTCTCTACTTCGATTTTGTGAATCTTGTATCTAATTGTAGTGATCTTGAGGGCACTATTTAAGGCTATAATTGTAGCTTATATGTGGTATTAGAGCCTCCATGATTTAGATCACGAAATCACGTTTTGGCTATTTTTTTGAAATTTTTTATTTAGTAAAACTTAAATTTGATCACATATACCGGGGAGGGGGTTGAGACTTGGTTGGGGTTGAAGGTCATAAACTTGCAAAATTGAACTTGTAAGAGTTTTTTTTATGTGGGCTAAAATAATTAATATTATAATTATTAATTCATCAAATAAAACAAAGAGATGAAATTTCTTAATTATTCAAATATTTTATAATTTATTAATTCATCAAGTCCCTCCTCTAACCCTAATGCGTACATAACCTTAAATAAAAAGTTGCCATAAAATGCGATACGTGAGGGGCGATCTCATTGAAACTAGTGATTGAGGGATTATAGATGAGAAGCTCTTGAGCGTTGGTTCATCAATATTTCGCATTAAGAATGATTAATCCCAAACAAGGTGTATAAATTTCTCTACTTTGATATTGTGATTTGTGTATCTCATTGTAGTGATCTTGAGGCGCTGTTTAAGGCTATAATTGCAGCTTACATGTGGCATCAAAACCTCCATGATTTAGATCACGAAATCACATTTTGGCTATTTTTTTGAAATTTTTGTTTAGTAAAACTTAAATTTGATCACATATTCGGATTGTGCTCATCGAGACGAGCACAACCATGGGTGAATCGAAAGAGATTGAACAAGATAACGATAGATAATTTGACTATGAACTCCTCGAAATCCGGTGAGAGTTGCATCAAGAATTCATAGAGACAATACTTGTTTTGATCTTCAAGCTTAGATTTAGAAAAAGCAATGCAACCAGCATACGTGGGACATACTATACAAGCCAACACATCAAGTTAGGACCAAAGAGATGTCATATAATTATAGAAATCACAAATAGATCATGTACCCTGGGTGGCAAGACGAAGTTCCTACATAAGCTCATAATTACTAATAGAACCTAGCTATGTAAACATCTCAACAATCGATCACATAACTATTTCACACCAACAATTTGAGAAAATTGGGGGTGAAGATCAAGGCTAATATAATAAAGTAAGATTGTCTATGCTTTTCGATTAGCAGCATGCCAAGCTCTAATTTCATATTCGCGTTGCGCAATTTGATCACCACTAGGTTGGAGCTCAACTATATCGGACAAAGATGTAGGAAAAAGAATGAATACCATCAACATGCTCATATAAATCATGATAAACAAGAGCAGCCATCACCGTGGATTTCTAAATAATGTAATTAGAGTCATCCAACTTAGCATCAATACGATCACTACTATCAGCCATGATTTTGAAATTAATAAATCAAAGCGAAAGAAAAAGATATATGAGTGACAAAGACAAAATCCTAGGTCGATCATAAGAACGAGGCAAAAGACGAAGTAGACCAAATCAATCGAGAGAAAGTCAAAGAAGATCGAATCATGTTGAAGACGTTGGATGAATCGCAAAGTCACCGCAATAAAGACAACATCGGGCGGTCGGTGCGAGATGAAGCCGCAATGAAGAGGATGAGCGAAAGTGGCCAATCTACCATAGTTGGGGATTGGTGTACAATACTCACAGAGAAGTAAGCCCTTGCTCTTATACCATATTAGATTTGGAGAAATAGATAATGGAATGAATACATTTCTCATCGGGCACAAGTCCAATATAAATATACATATAAGGAATGGTACATAAATATATACAACAAAGGAAAAAAACATTAATCCTAATATAAACATTATATTTAACGTCATGGATTGGTCCTAAATTATAGATCTCGAGGTTGGTGGTTTTATCTACCATTTTCTCTCTTTTTTCGCTTCTGATGGAGATATTTAGATGCCGAATGTCGAATGTCTGGGGTTACTTCTTTTGTCTGTTCTACAGATGATGAAGAAGGAACCGAAGAATCAGAGTGCGAAGCAGCCAGATTTGGAGGGAGGTTTAATTAGGTGTTGCGCTGTAACCGATTCCATTGGATCGCTCGATAACCGGACTGGACCAGGAACCTATCACCCCTATTTGTTAGGATTACCTCCTATGATCATAATAATATTTTAAAGAACATTGCATGAACACTTACGGAGATCAAGATCTCTAGAGCTCATAATTGGTAAAATGATATTTGAACTTAGATGAACACCTAAATCAAGTTAGGTACCGAAAGAGCGCTAATTAGATTGTTTGTGTAATTACGTCCCGAACCTAGTTTTTTTTTTTTTTTTTTTTTGGTGTCCCGAACCTAGTTAATCTCTAGTTGTATAGAAAATGAGTCGATCTCCCCCATCTCGTTTGATTTTTAGCTAACCCGAAAAGTCTAGCGGCATTTATCTTATAGCGTAGATACCTGAGGAGTATTTCAAAACTTAAAATGAATCAATCGTTACGCGAGGCAAGGGCTACCAATTGAGGGTAGTTGGCCTGCCTTTTGAGCATTACCTCTAAGCATGCTCCTAATCCCTCGATGTGGAGAAAAAATTGGGCCGCGGCACGATTGCTGTGGTGATTTTGGACTTGATGTTCATAGCCTTAGTGACCTTCAAATTTTATGAATCTCATATCAAATTGGGTTAATACCACGAAAAACTCTAAACTGACACACATGTGATAAATTTATCTCAAACTATTTTTTTACCACAAAAAATCCCAAACTGGTACACTTGCAATAAATTTATCCCAAACAATTTTTTCAATTACTAAAAACCCAAACCGATACGTTTGTGACAAATTTACCCTAAGTTAATTATTTTGACTACCAAAAACCTCAAACTGGTATACATATGACAAATTTCCCCTTCGTTAGTTTTCGTTAAATTAAATTGGGTTAATACCACAAAAAATATCAAATTAATACACATGTGACGAGTAAAGGGTAAAAATCTGAAACATGTACATGCGCCAACTGCCACGTGTAATTCAAATCGGCAATTTGAAGATAAAATTTAACTAAAACTAAAGGACGGTAAATTTGTCACGAGATGTACCGGTTTGGATAAAGTTGTCGCAAGTATACTAATTTGGGGGTTTTAGTGGTCACAAAAATAGTTTGAAGTAAATTTGTCGCAGTGTATCGGTTTAAGGTTTTTCGTGGTATTAACCCTATCAAATTTAAGCTAATAATCTCTACTTTAATTTACTAGAAGACAAGCTTTATAATTCCAAACTGATTTCTCCTAAACATCATTGAACACCGAAAGGTCGGAACAACTGCAAATTTTCCAAAAAACATTCAAACCTTCAACTCATTCAACACGTGATCCTATGCATTCATCTAAGCCTTGAACACCTTCGATTAAGTTCATTCAATACATTCCAACTTTCAAATATCATCAACCATCATCATGAACTAATTGAAGCACCACTCCTAAGAATTCCATACTATCATTCCAATCATCATCAAATTCGTTCCTAAGAGTTTTGACTAACTAAGGTTTGCAAGGATTTGATTGAGTTGGGCTTAATTCCTCAGGATCATTGAACTAGAACACCTAATCATGGAAAATCTAACTTGAATTAACAACCAATCAACTAAAATCACATCTAGTTCAGCCCAAGGAAGTCACGACTAGCATGCGTTTTTTACACTAAATGCAAGAAACTACTATTATTCACTTTCTTCACATGCTACCTTGAAATTCAATCATAGGTTGAAGTCGTGACTTCAATTTTGGACAATGATTGAGTCAAGGATCCTTGGGATGATTATTTAAAATAATCATCACATGATTATAGTAAACCTACCTTGAAATGATTTAAGGCAAGGAATCGGTGACATTCGACAAAATTAGATGAATTCGATGATGAGAATGAACAACAATTGGCACAACTAGCTTGTGGACGGATTAAGGCAATTCGTTGCACGACAAGCTCAATGATCGGCACCAAAATCACGCCGAAAAAGTTGTTGGCATACCACCGGCTAGAGGACACCTACCGAGACAGAGATAGAGAGAAGAAGAGAGAGTTTTCTCTTCAAAAAAATTTGGTGTAAGATTGACTTGCTCCCGTGATTTTTTGGCCAACGGGGAATAAGAGAGGGAATTCTGGAGGGAATTTTTAAATCAGTCTTTAATCTTAACTCTTGATGTTCATTTTGATCTTATGGTTTATATGCATTCCTTAATGAGCAATGAACTATATGATCGATTCTTGTTGTGTCACATGGATCAAGGACAGGTGACAAACTCCTAATGGCTAAGGTTAGAAGGAAAAAGGATGGCCAATGTCAGTGCTTAAGGACTGATGGCATGAAATTTTATTTGTATATTGGAAGATAATGACAACTTTGTAATTATAGGAGAGATGGGTAGGCCAAGTGGTCATGTGGGCGGAATGGATTGACTCGATTGACTCGGGTCAATCTTAGTCAAATTGACTTGACCTGATCGATCCGAGTTGTCTCGATTGCTCCATTTTCTGTAAATTCTCTCAGGATGTCTAACTGGTATTGAAATTGAGTTGATTAGATTTAAAATGTGCAAACTGATTTCTTCGTAAAAAGTAAACCATCACTTCAAATTCATTCCCGAACGTTGATCGCCTCTCCCAAAATTCCATGTTTAAAATCATTGAAATTAGACTTGAGATCCTTAATTGCCTTAGTGTTGATTGGTCTTGAGCGACGCTTTCCCTCACACTTATAAACCGACCTTCACTCCATTTTACAAAGGATGTAGGATAACTCTAACAATTTTCCTCTTACATATCAGATCTTGAGTCGGAACTGACAACAACCCGTATCTCTCGAGTATTTGTTCGATCAAGACTTGTTAGTAAAATGGGCTATAATGCTAGTGTTGAGTGATTTTGGACCTCTTTCACCCCAAAAATTGATTCAAAGGATAGGATTTTTCCTCGGACTTATGAACCGACCATCGCCCATTTTCACAAGGGATGTGGACAAACCCTGTTTGGTTCAACATTTGGCCAAGGGATTTTGAGAAAATGCAAATACCTTTGGGTTAAAAGCCTTTTTCCAAAAATCAAATAGTGTTTGGTAAAATGTATTTTAAAAACACATTTGGAAAGCAACTTTGATGTAAATGTTGTTTGACGAAAAATGAACTTTGTAAAGTATTTTTACTAAAAAAAAAAAAGTGGCGGTCGGTGATTGGAGGTCGGCGGCGGCGGTGACGGCGGCGGCGGGCGACGACACCCGGCGACCAATGGCGGGTGGCGGTGATCGGCGGGCGGAGGCAACGAGTGACCTGGGGCGGGCGGCCGAGGGGCGACGATGGCAAGTGATAACGACCGGTGGACAGCGGCGGGCGACAACGGTTGGTAGAGACGGGCGAGTGGCGGTGGACGGGTGGCAATGGGGTAGCGGTAGATGGGTGGTGATAAGTGAAGGTGACAAAATTAAAATAAAAAAAACTAGTTACATTTCGCAAAAGTCCTTTAGCCCAAAGTGTCTCTAGAAGTATTTTGGGCTAAAGGGACTTTGAGAGCATTTGAGATGCAATTACATCTACTTAAAGAGAGTTTAAAAAGTAGTTAAACACCATTTGGCCAAGGGACTTTAGAGTCTCGATGCTCATTTTTAATGCTAAACCAAATAGGGCCTTAGTTCATAAATCAAATGTCTAAAAGGAATCAAATCTAATAATGTTAGATATCAATGATTTTTGGTAATTTTAATCGAATATCAAAGTCTTTGGTTTTTTCCAAAAAGTCAACATTTGATCATACTATGAATAATTTGAAATGTCAAAGCCAAATTGTACAAGGAGCCATCAAATTGACATGTATTTTTGACTTTCAAATTGGCAAAAGATCACCTAAAGTGCTAATATTTATGTACGACGCTTACTTTAATGTCAATATATTTTTTGGATCATTCAAGCGCCAAATAGGAGAAAAAAATGATCACTTTATGTGCCAATTCAGGCAAAAAACAAGTACTTAAATGTTAATTCCGACCAAACAATACACGTGGTATTTTTATTAATTTTTTAATATCATGTGGAATTTAAAAAAAAAGTCATTCCACATGGCGTCTACGTGGCAATTTTTTAGAAAAACAAAATTAGTCCACACGGACGCCACGTGTAATATCTTTTTACAAAATAATCTAAAATATTTTTAAAAAATTAGCTAAATAACTAAAGAAATAAAAAAAAATAGAAATTGATCTGTTGAAGTCGTCGCAGATCTAGGCGAGGCTCAACCTCTAGGGTATTTGGGACGGGTAGTTGAGGTTGAGCCCGATTGGACCCGACAGCTGCACCGAGAACCCGTTGGGAAATAGCTGGGTAATGGAGGCGGCGAAGCAAGGTAGGTTTGGGTATGACATAGGCTGGGAAAGTGAAGAGGATGGCATCAAGAAAGAGAAGTAATTGCAGAAAGGAGAAGAAAATGAAGGAGGGGATGAGACAGATGATTCGCAGAAAGGGATTCAGAGAAGCGGGGATGTTAAAGAAGGGGGGAAGAAGATCAAAGACTGAACAAACCAGCAATCGCGCATCGTGCATCTCTCACACACTATTTTTCTTCCTCTCTACTTCCGTGGGAAGTTACTCGCCCAGATCTACGACAACAAGGCCCCATCGTCCCTGGCCCGGCCTCGTCCCCGCCGGCAACTCAGCGACCCCCACCGGCCATCCTCCACCTATTGCTGGCGATGGTGGGCAGCGACGGCAAGAGCTTCCAAGCCCTAGCTGCCGCAACATAGTTTTTTTTTCTTTTTAGTTTTTTTTAGCTTTTTTTTAGTTTTTTAATTTTATTAACTTTTGAAATCTTTTTATTGCTAACTTGGAATCTCCAATGAGCCATGTAAATGCAATGTCAAATTTTCGGCAAAGCTCACCGAGTTGGTACTAAAATAATCGTTTTTCAAAAAACTTGGCACTTTGGCGATCCAAAAAAATACTTGCACTAAAATAATCGTCATATATAAATATTGGCACTTTTAGTATCCTTTTGCCTTTTTAAATTATTTGCCAAATATTAACCTACGGTTGACTCTTTAGGTTTGACAAAGAGTCAACCCTTGACTTATTATGATATGGACGCCCATTCACAAATGAAATAGAATGCTCCTAGTCTCTATATGCAAATGGGATCCTCATGAAACTACAATAACACTATCTATCCTATGAACAGGTTCCGTCGCAATTAGAGATTTTGAGTCACGAGTTTTGACTTACATGGACCTGTCGGCAAAATTTCAGGTGCCAACACTAGGCAAATGTAAATGATGCGGATGATATTTTCATTTTGGGGTTGTGGTCAACTCCTAGTTTTATGTAATAAGCGACTAATTATGATAGACAAAATTTAGGTGTCAACAAATCAAACCGTATCTAATAATGGCATTTGTCATTTATCGGATCATACTTAAAATTATCAACACTAATGATACCCGTATGTCTGTCATTTTCCATTTGCAGCTCTTTTGCAGCTTATTTGTTAACATCAAATGTTTGTCTTTAATGGCAAGCATAACTCAAAACTACTTATGTCCACTACATATTAAAATCTTATACTATTTTCTAGGGAAAAATTACAAGAAAAGTCATAAACTCTATTATAATTGTACAAATTCAGTCCTAAACGTTTTTGTTTTTTTTGTCGATTCAGTCCTAAATCTTTTACAATTGTTCCAATTTAATCCATCCTACCAAATATGGCCAGCCGATGAGTACATGGATGATGGCCGGCCCGACTATCTGCCGACATAATATTTTATAATTTTTTGAATTTTTTTTTTTTCCTTTTTTTTTTTTTTTTTCTTCTTCCTCAAGTTGATTGGCCAAGTAGGAGGCCTCTTTGGCCTCAAGGCGAATCTCACCCCTATCGGCCATTGGCGAGGGTGAACCTCACCATCTAAGATCCGGCGAGGTCTCGATAGGACTGGCACAATGACGGCAACAGATTTGTGTTGGCAAGGCTAGCGAGACCTCGCTAGATCTAGGTCGGCGAGGTTGACTTTGCCCTCACCGGTGGTTGGCAAGGTCAACCTCCTTGGTTGTCACCTCCGGCAGATCGTCGGCTAGAGAAAGAAGAAGAGAGAGAGAAAAAAAAAAAGGATAAAAAAATTCAAAATAATATTAAAATATTATGTCTTCAAAAGGTTGGCTGGTGTCTATATTAGTGCCAACTAGCTATATTTGATTGGATGGACTCAATTGAAATAATTGCAAAATTTTTAGGTTTGAATCTCATAAAAAAAAAAGATTGAATTGTCACAATTATAATAGATTTATGAATTTTTTGATAATTTTTCATATTTTCTAGATATGTTGAAAGAAATTTCATGGCCATAGGGTATATCAAGGAGGAAAAAATATTGTCTTCATTGCTGATTAAACAATTTGTCACTTTGTATTGCAGTCAATAGTGAGGAAACTTGCTTTTGTCTCTTTAAGAATACCCACAGGTGTAGTAAAGAAAAAAAAATTGTCTCCGTAAGGCAAGATAAAGGCGACAAATTCAAGGTTTGTCGTCTTGTGGTTTGACTTCGTCGCTTTAGGGTCGACTCAGGAACCCAAAAAATTTGTTGACGAAAACACTAATTTTGTTGACTTAGCTCGTGGATCTATTAAAACTCGTAGATAAAACTAGCACATGAGATAAAACAAATAGAGCTTAAGCCTCAATGATAAATTTAGAAATCTACTTCGTCAAAATCAGTTATAATCATTTTGAACTCATTTAGATGATTTTCAACATATTTGTTTATCTCATTACATGAGATGCATCGAGCCATTATCAACTCAGTCTGCTCCTTTTCCGGAGCTGTGGGCAATTCATCCTCCTCTGCCACTCCCAGGGCCTTCCGCGAACGTCCTGTTTTTAATATTGCGCGCAATCTTGATCCACCATACGCTAACTCTTATCGAACTTTTCTGTTTCACGTTTTGCCATTGTGGTTCACAAAGTTGGCTTCGAACAAAACTTGATGGACCTAGGAATAAACATTCCATGCACGACATTTGGTAGAGCAGAAATCCCCAACAAAAATTACAACGACTCCATGTCTCTGAGTATTATCTAGACAACAATTACATCGATAAACCTCAACCTTCTCAAAGTTCTCGAAGATATCACTTCACCTCATAGAGACTCTCAAAAGCCTCTCTTAATGTGTTTCTAGTGGCTAACGTCAGATGGCTAAATACAATTTACATATGGAACAAGGAAAACATCCTTACTGCAAAAATGTTCCTTATCATCGGGGTCCTAGATGTGGGTCAAGAGGCTCCAGTCGCTCTTTCGATCGCACTCATAACTCGGAAAAAGTCGACCATCTGGGTCTGGAAACTCCAAACAAGGATTCAGTTCCGCCTGCACATGTGACTTCGCATTCTGCTGAATCCATATCCTCACCCGGATGGAGATCTTGTGGCCCCAAACCTCCTACATTGGACTGTCCTTTCTTCAGGCATGGGAAAACTGTGTTAGGCCTCAATACTACACACCAAGACACGGTTACCACAATTGGTGAAGAAGGTAAAAGATAAGGAAATTACAATATACAAGTCATTGGATGGAAAATTTAATATATAAGGAATATCACTAAAATCGTCACGGACTTGGGAGAAAATCGTAAATAAGTTCACGTAATAAATGATCAAATTGTCGTATTCTAGACTATGGAAGTCATTTACTAATCGTCGATAAAAAGCGGAGAAAATTGATAACTTTTTCCTTAAATGGAGAAGTGAAGAGATATATTAAATCCCATCCTGGATTCTATTGTACTAAACAAGAGTAGAAGAAGGAGAGAGGGTGGATAAAGCAGGAAGAATATCCAGCTCTTTTTCATTGTAGATCATAAGATTCGAACAACTTCTTGCAAAGGTCAGTCAATTCCTCTCTTTTTCGCGTTTGATTTTATAAGTCCTGGATTGTGAATCATTGTTTATAGAGAAATTTGTGATTCTGCAGAACGATTGAAGAGTCCTAGAAGTAATTGCTGGGAAATTTCATGTAATTTTGACACGATCATTTTCAATACACGCAATGATGTTATGTACACATGCTTGCCTTTGTGTTCTTCCTTTCGCCTTCTCTTCTAGGGCAATCTAGGGAGGGGGATCTTCTTATTTTGTTAGGGTATCGCCATTAGATTCGGCGAGCTTATACCTAATGCTACAGACTGTCTTTAAAAAAAGCTTCACCTCGTGGGAGAATTTTGATATCCGATGGCAATTGATGTGAATGACGAGTTGTGACCTAGTTTTCATGTCGCTGCACATTATTTCATAGAATTATTCCGGCCTTTGAGAAAAATTGCAGATGATGACTGTTAGATCTAGGTCTAAATTATGACGATAAGGCTATTTCTTTCAATCTCGCCGCTGCTCATCGCCACTATGATTTTAAATTTTCTTTTCTTTTGCCATCATTTTGATTCGGAATGTTTGCAATGATAATTTGATACCAATTGGCGGCAGTGAGATTGAGAGAGAGCTTTCTCATCTCTATTGTTCACTTAAACTTGAACCTAGATCCGACGGCTATCGTTTAATAAATTATATCAGAGGCCAGAATGATTTTATGTAATAATGTGCAATGACATGGCAACTACTTCACAGATTGTCATTCACATCAACCGCCAGATAGATTTTTTTTTAAATAATGCTATATTACAGAAAGATTAAGAGGATGATGACATTGTCTCGCTAGCAAAACATATGCATCTTTAGAAGTCATTTGAAATATCATGTTAGAAGTGTCTTGAAAGCGAACAATTATGTTATTGTTCTCAGAGGTTCGGAAGGTCATGTTGACCTATATGACCGTTTGTGTAGATGATCTCTTATGCCTGAGTACTGTGTATGTTTGATCTCTAATCTCTTTCAATGGTGCTAACATATATGGTGGTTTGTTCGGATGTGTGGAACATGGAATCATTATTTGCTCATGCACGAATGAGGTAGCTTATCGAATTTCTTCAATCTTGAATTTAAGCGGTATTTCTTCTTTTCGTCTTCTTGAATCAACATGTTGTTCATTTTTATCATGAAAAAGAAAAAGAGAAGAACTCCGTGTTTATGCAAGTCATAATCATTTACTTCTCCATATATAGCTTGAGTTTTTTGGCAAAACCATCACCTTTAGGAGTGTTAAGACCTACAGTACAATTTTATCACAGCAAAATGGAGATGCACTTCATTTCATCTTCAGGGAATGAGTTTCTGTCTTAACATATTGTCACATTGGCAATGAAAGATCGGATACATTGTGTGGACTTGTATTTCAGGATGGGAAAAAGAAAGCGGAGCGATGTGGCATGGCAGTATTGCACTGTGGTTGACCACAACATCGGGCGCATCCGTTGCAATTTCTGTGGACAGGTGATGTGGGGAGGCAGCCTTAAGCAGCATCTGGCATGTATCAAAGGCAATGTGATCCCCTGCAGGTGCTGCCCTCCCGAAGTAACGGCGCAGATTCAGGAAGATCTCCGTTCTCCAGAGAATGAAGACAACATTGACCGCAGTAGCGAGCAAGTGAATGACATGAGAGGTGGAGGCAATGAAGAGCAATTTCTGGAGGAGGAAGAGTATTGGCAAAAGTTATGCGATGAGATTTATGAATATCGCGCTGACAGCTTGCCAGAGAACGAAGAAGATATTGATGGTGGTAGCGAGCAAGTGAATGACATGAGAGGTGGAGGGAATGAAGAGCAATTACAGCCGGAGCATGAGATTTGGCGGAAGTTTGCCACTGACATGTTAGAAAATCTCCCTGACTTCTCACGAAAGGTCCAAGCAAACATCAACTGGGTTAGAGACTGGGTTGGCGAGCAAGTGAATGACATGAGAGGTGAAGGAAAAGAAGAGCAATCACAGCCGAAGCAAGAATGTTGGCCAAAGAGTGTCGGTGACGATATGTTCGCATATTTGTTTCACCAAGGTTTGGAAGCGAGAAATCTACAGTATGAGATGGAATTGAAACGAGTGAATGATGAGTATGAGCGTGCAGTCGAGGCTGTGCGATGTCAAAGCGAGCTTGCTTTCTGGGAGTACCGAACCCTGCGCGGCGAAGGTTGTAGCGGAACCAAACCTGTGCCATCTTGCCAAGAGTATTGCATGACCAGTGATGATGATTCAGATGATGATAGCGAGCTAGGGTTCTAAGCCCTGATCCATGTGTGTGTTACAAGAGAGAACCATCAAGTTAGCTCTCTTCTGTTTTCTTTCGTACAATAACGGCTTAGCCAACTTTGGGGTGCTTTGCGCCGATGCAATTGAAATTTGGACAAAGTGAATGTGTTTGCTATAATGTTGGTGGGATGGTTTAGGTCATTGTTCTGATATTTTGCTATGCAATTTACAGATACCAGATGGATTTTGAAATACTTATGTTCATGAACGCTGGTATATGATGACTGACTTAGGTGGATAGCAACGGTGTATTTCGGAAGTACATAAATACTTCTCTAGTATTTCGAAATACTTAGGAAGTGCAGATCATTATGGTGGAGATGCACGCTAGATGGGCAACTTTTTTGTCACGACTTGGGTTCGACTTAGGTGTTAGAAGATATCTTCTTGAGATATTTAGGATATTTTCTCTAATGTCAGGGATGAATAAATTCGTCACGGATTTTTTTTTTTTTTTTTGGATTTTAGATTATTCAAGGATCATCTTGTGCTCCTAGCTAGTTACTCCAATCATTCCGGTTCATATTCCATGTGATGTTGGATTGTGAAGTTGATTGGAGGCATCTCTGAATCCATTTGTATCTTTGAATGTAGTGATCTCACTCAGTTAATCCAGCAGATTCCATGAGATCGGATGAAACAGATGTACTTGAGACATGCCCACCACGGTCTGTGTTAACTTCTTGTCCTAGAGAATGGCCACCATTTTACACATGAAAGAATTTTTCACTAGTTTTTGTATTTCCTGTTCTAAACTGCTCTTGCATTTCTTGGGTTAAGGAATTCCCCGCTAGAATGTAGCCAGGAACATGCACAAATGAGCGTCTTTATCGGATGGTCTAGCTACGTAGGACGGTCGGCTTTGGTTGGGTATTCACATAAGCATTTTCCGGGATAAATTAGTCGGAAGAATTAAATTGGTATTTTGTCAAAAGGTTTATGATTAAATTGGCACAATTAAAAGATTTAGAACCAAATTGGTATCAAAAGAATGGGTTTAGGACTTCTCGGACACTTCTCCCGTGCAAAAACCTATCGTTGTTAGGGGGTTTTCGTTTCGACAGAGAATTGCTAATGAGGCCGAAAAGCATTTGATGCCTCTTAGGGCAGGCCCACGATATAAACGGGATTGTGTACGGGCCCAAGATTTATCTACTTAAGGTATCTTCAGAACCATTTTATTAACAATAGAAAAAAATCGCGGTAATACAATGGTTGTGTGACCATACCATACATTTCGTGAAGAGCATAAAAGTAGTATGACCGTGACAAAACGGGAATAGGGAGAGAGAGAGAGAGAGGGAGAGAGAGTAGATGATGACAATGAAGGCAAAATGGCATGACAAGGATTAGAGCAATACGTTCTTTTCACACATAGGGAAAAGAACGAAATCGAACGATCATGTTCTTTCGTTTGGCAAGAACAACAACAATCGGATCCTACAGTCCTGGCGTTACCAAGATCACGAAATATAAACCACTACATGAAATTTTGTGTGTTGTATACATGATTAAATATGGGAGACCGGCTAAACTTTCCTTTGGCTTGGAAAGAGAACATTTGTCAAATGGCTCTCCTATTATTGCCAAACCTTTGGTAAGGGTCTCGAATCTTTGGCACCTCTATTGCACTAAAAATCCCATATGCATCACTTTCATCCCCATCCGCTTTTTGATGATGATGATGATGGTCGCGGTCGTCGCTGCCGTCGTCGGTTTGATCTTGTGCCATCAAGTCCTCGCCATACTTGATGCTCTCCATCCTCATATGCATCATCTTGGCCTTGGGCTCTTGGCCCTTCAGGATGCTCACCACCTCCTTCATGGTGGGCCTCCTCTCACCCTCGCTCTGCACGCACAGCGCCGCCACGTTGATCGCCTCCTTCAGCTGGGCCTCGTCAAAGTTCCCCCGGAGCTTCGGGTCCGCGAGGTCCCGGAACCTGCCCTTCACGATGTAGGGCTCCGCCCACTCGGTGATGGTCCTCTTGATCCCCCTGGGAGCTTCTCGATGGGCTTCCTCCCTGTGACGATCTCAAGGAGGAGGATCCCAAAGCTGTACACGTCGCAGCTCTCGGAGACCTTCCCCCACATGGCGTACTCGGGCGCCAGGTACCCCAGGGTGCCCTTGACGCGAGTGGTCATGTGGCTCACACCCTCCGGGATGAGCTTCGCGAAGCCGAAATCGGCCACGAGCGGTTCGAAGTCGGAGTCTAGAAGGACATTGCTTGCCTTTATGTCCCTGTGGATTATGTGAGGTGTTACCTCATGATGGAGGTACCTGCAAAAGAATGTTCAATCACTGGGTATGTCAAATATCACAGGCCAATTGATGCCCATAGATAGGCAAGCAATTCAGGGAAATGCTTGGGATCTTCTCAATGTAAGAGGAGCAAATTGAGCCAATTTGTCCTCCTAACTGAAAGAGACTTCTCTAAGGGAAACCGAATTCAACACTGTCTTATTCACATTATCCATTCTCATTCAACACCATTTCTCAGGATTATCTTGTAAGTTTGAAAGGATCTTCATTCAACACGGTCTAATAGATCTTTAGAACATAAATCAGGAGCAGAAACTCTCAAATTTAAAGAAAAGAAAAAGGCCAAGGTGACTGATGCTTACACCAAGCCTTCGGCGGACCCAATCGCAATTTTCATCCTCCTTTTCCAGTCCAACTGAGCATCGGTCGCGAACTGGCCATGCAAGTGCGAGAGCAGACTCAGGTTCGGCATGTAATCGTACACGATCAACCGCTGATCCGTCCCGACACAATACCCTCGCAGGCCCAACAAGTTCTTGTGCTGGACTCTGCCGAGGACCTCGACCTCCACTGCGAATTCCATCTCGGCCTTCAAGTTCATCGCCTTCAACTTCTTCACAGCTATCTAGAACCAACATTCACGCCAACACTGAGTTTCCGATATAATGTCTAGAAAAACAGCAGATCCACAGTATGCGCCCGGAAAAACAACCCAAACAAATGGTTGTCCAACATGGTCTCGGAGTGTAGGCGGAAGTTCCATTCTAACACCCATCATTGTCAATTTTGCTTAAGTTTTCTAAGAACAAACGGTTGTCTAGCATGATCAGTTGACTCGAGTGAGGTTGCGTGGCGAAGGTTCCAGTACATAGTACCTAGTAATTAACCAAAGTTCGGTAAAGAGTAAGATCAAACTAGACAAGAGAATACTTGTCTGCACTTGTTCTAGCCCAGCGTGATCGGTTCTGTTTATCGCGTTCAAGTCATGAAAAACGAGTATACGAAACAAAACCATAATTCTAAGTTACAACTTGGTTCCAATTAAAGGGCAATTGATCCATTCACCTGAAGACCATCGGAGGTTTTGCCCCAGTAGACACTCCCAAACCCTCCTTCTCCAAGCTTGTTGTCATCACTGAAACCATTAGTGGCCGAATGCAGCTCCTTGTATGTGAATATCCTCCATGAATTATTGCCTCCACCTACTCCACTGAACCTAACAATTCACCCAGAAAAAGAAAACAAAAAATAAAAAAACAGAACCATAAGAGCTATACATGGTTGATAAAGTTAGACGAAGGAACCGATCAATGACTTCGATTTGAGCTCACCCTTCATCGACCTTCTCCCGACCGCAGCAACTGAGAGATGATCCCATAGCTTCTCACTATGGGATTCACGAAGTTTCGGCTTATTTAGAGCCTTTTTTTATTCTGTCAATGGAGTTTCTTCTTTTAAACTGAGCTGGTGGCCTCTCTGTCGTTTCCACGCCTAATGCCAGCCGACCCTGGCCGGCTTTCTTTTAGGGTTTTTGGATTCTCTTTCTTCATGTGAGGAAGAGCTTATCAAGTTTTATATTCATTTTCAGTATTGCTCTTTTCAGTTTGAACGGTCATTACCAAGATCCAGAATATTTTTTGAATCTCCAATGTCAAAGTTTGACACTCCACTCCATGATGTGCACAGTGATGAAGTGGATACAGTCCAAGAAAGAAACCAAGTTCAGCACGCATGGAACCATCCGCCAAATGGGTTTCGGACATCTTCCCACGGGTGAAATTATTGTGTTCTTTACCTAGATTTCACACCAGCTGTCAATGTTCTACATCCGCCAGTGGTATATGTGATAGTCTTGGATGATACTGGATCAGAGAAGAGCGTTTACAATAGAATTTGGCGCTCGAGTGTTAGATTGGCATCACATGAACTTTGCTTAATAAGGTCGGGTGTTAAGTTGTGCCTTTTTACAGTCCGATCCATTCATGTCCCCATCCCCGTGTTAGACATCTATCGAGAGCTTCATTTTGCCCGATTTCTTTGTTTGAGCAATCACTCTATGCTCTCGTTTGAAATAGAGGTGTAAAAATTGGTTGAAAACCCATATTCAATGAGATGGGTCAAATATGGGTTAATCAACATCAACATCAACAACACCTTTATCACAAACTAATTGAAGTCGGCAATCGATGAACGCAAAAATAAATAAAATAAAAGCAAGATCCATTATGACTTAATCAAGTTTTACTAAATTGATTTGAGTTATAAGTATTTCTTATATGCGGGTTGTAAATGGGCTTAAAGACAAACCCATTTATAACCCATTTAGTTTACAAAGGTTATTAATTTAATCAAGTCATTCATGAGATGTCATCCTCTTGAACAGTTTTTATATTTTTAATCTTTTTAATTTTATTTTTATTTTTTTCTTTTACTTTTTTTCCCTATGAAGTCCAGCAAGGATTGATTGGCCAACCCTTGATGGTCGCGCGAGGGCCATAAAGCCCTGCGGGGGGCAAGGATCACCGCCCTCGCCTAAATTTGGCGCGAGCTTGCTATCAAGTAGGGTCATGGCCTTGCCTATGACGCGAGAGTCGGCCGACCCTTGATCGTGACCCTCGCTGGGTTTCGTAAAGAAAAAAGAATGATAAAAAATCAGAATTTTTTAAAAAAAAGTAATCAAAATTGTCCACTAGATTTCTATTGCATGAGTGTGTTTTCGTAATATAATTTTTTAATTAAGTTTTCCTAGATTGGTTTATATATGGAAGTATTTAAGTAATATAAATTGGATATTGGCGGGTTGGATATGGGTTGTTAGATTCGTATTGCTTGAAAATAAGTCAAAACGAGTTAAATATGTCAATTTGGATCGGACTATTTCGATCCAACCCGATCCGTCCGTTTAACGAGTCTAATTTAAAAGTCCTACTATGAATATAATATCTAACAACTCACTCGATTCTCAAGAACCAAGCCCTAAAAAATAAGTTCATTGAGTGACGATACTGGGTCGTGACTAATTGGGGAGGTTCTTACTTATTAATCAGTCAGTAGGGGCTCTCCCTTCTAGCGTGGGGTTTTAATATATTACAAAGCTATTCAAGAATCATTCCGACACACACAAGAGAAAAATATATATATCTCTTCGGTGTAGAACTAATCAATGATTGTAATTGAATTAATAAGGTGGGCCGATTCCATTATCACTTTTTCTTTATAAAATAGGATGTCCGAATTATTTGACTTGTCTAATCCAAATGGGTGCACGTAAATCCCCTTGTCCACGGACCTTATGGCTCATGTGGCTTCGAAATTACTGTGAGGTAGAGCCGTCAAGGTTTGAAAATAGAATAAGAAGATATCACTTCAGATTTATGGCGGTAAATTTTCATGGCAAGTTCTAAAACCTTTTGCTTGGTATTTAATAATTTTCTTAAACTGTTTATATGAGGGAAAATTACCAAAAAAGTCCTAAACCTTTTATAATTATACCAATTTAGTCCTAAACCATTTTTTTTTGATTCGAGTCTTAAACCTTTTGCAATTATGCCATTTAAGTCCATCCGGTGAATCTTGACCGGCCGGCGCTGACGTGGACTCCGGCCGGCCGCCGATATAATATTTTAATATTTTTTAAATATTTTATGATTTTTTATATAATTTTTAGGATTTTTTTTCTTTTTCTTTTTTTATTTTCTCCTTCCACCTCCTTCCTCCTTGCTCTAGACCGCTGCTCCTTCTTCTCCGGCGCCGCTCCGTCCTCCTTCCTCCGGCCGCTTGGCGATGGCCATGACTCGGCCCGGCGAGCTCAAGGCCGGCGGGTCCAGGTGATCTCGGGCTCTCCCGAGGCCGACAAACCACGAGCTCGCCGGTTCCGGGCGAGCTCGAGCTCGGCCAAATCCCGGGCGAGCTCGAGCTCGGCCATGGCCCGCGAGCATGGGGCTTGCCGGATCAACGAGCTTCAAGCTCCGCCGAGGCCGCGAGGCTCCATCACAACACCCTCCTTCGGCCACCACCTCCCTCGGCCATTCCTCGAGAATCCATCTGTCGGTGCACTCTTTTTCGGCCCAAATCCTAGGCTTGCGAGGTCGAACCTCGCCCGACCATGGCGGGACTCGACCTCACCGTCTTGCCTTGCCATGGCTGGGAGAGGTCGAGCCTCGCCATGGCCGCGCGAGGCTCGACCTCCCGGCCCGGATCTTGGGCTTGCAAGGCCGAGCCTCGCCAAGGCCATGGCGGGGCTTGACCTCGCCGTCGCTTGCCAGCTCGGGCGACGGTGAGGTCGACCCCTGCCATGGCCGGGCGAGGCGGCCTCTCCGGCCGCCTCCGCGGCTCCGCTTGGAGTTGCGGGGAGGAAAGGGAAGGGGAGGGGAGGGGAGGGGAGAGGAGAGAGGAGAGGAGAGGGAAAGAAAAAAAAAAAATCCTAAAAATTATAAAACAAATCATAACAAAATTCAAAAAATATTAAAATATTGGATAGCCGGCCGGCCGGTATCCACGTTAGTGTCGGTCGGTTAAAATTCGCCTGGATGGACTTAAATTGCACAATTACAAAAAGTTTAGGACTAAATTAGCAAAAAAAAAAATTTAGGACTGAATTGACATAATTACAAAAGATTTAGAACTTTTTTGGTAATTTTCCCGTTTATATGATCCAGCTCATTTTTAGATCTATTCAAAAGGTGTAACCGAGTTATTTGTTAAATCAACTAGGTGGTTGATCGAGTAGTTCAAGACTTTAGTTTGCAAGCCCAAGGTTACGAATTCGATTCCCCAATCTATCCTCAGTTTCAGGAAACTTTGATTAGTCCACGGATGATTAGTCTCTGTGTATCGTACAGAAGTTATTATGTCAGAAATTGCCTACATTGCAACCAGAAAATTGCTCCCAAGACAGCTTCATATGTTACTATGTACTAGAAAATCAAAGAACTGATAGTCGAAAGATTTGATTATATTTTTTTAAAAAAAGGCTTAGGAATTAGCAACATTAATTGAAAATTCTTCCACTCGATTGCGTTTCCTACACAAATACATAGTACTTCTGTTCTACTCTTTTTTTTTTTTTTTTGCGATTTCAAACCTATCTTACCATAAAAACACGACCACGTAAGAACGGAATTGAAGCTAAACCTATTCAATTACACACAAGTAACATGTTTTTCACTCCTACTCTTATAGAAGACTTTAATCTTGTTCAGTCCCTCTCGCAATGCACAAGAATGGAAGCCATTGAATATGTTGACCTGTCTAATCAAATTTTCCAAATTAAATACAACAGAAAAGCAAAGTTTCAACATGAATTGCTCAATTCTTATTGAGCGACAGACGATGCCTAGTCAAAATCTTGGCCAACCACATTGCCTTTGGATTTTGAATAGTCAAAGGCTTCTTCATCAAGTGCTGACGATTGAGTGGGTGAACGGGGCAGATCAGAAATATTGCATTAAACTTGTGTAAGCCTACGATACGAAGCCATATGGACGCATTGCAAGGCCGCGCGGACTTCTTTGGGTCAAATACAAGAATCTGTCCGTTCGTCCAAATGCAAAACGACAACTTCAAAAGTCAGATCTCATATGCAGGCTCCCGTGTTCTAAAGATGTAATTTGTCTTCTTAATTTTCAATATTTTGGTGGGCTTGTAATGAATAAGTAGTAAAAGCTAGAGGTAATCATTGAGCGAGCCTCGAGGTCATGCCTAATGTGTCGCCCAAGCTCGTTCATCATATGAATCTCACGCAAGAACTTACGGCTCTGGCAAAACCTAACGTAGGTCAAAGAAGAGCGAGCCGGGCTTTCTTTTGTAAGAGCATTGCCCAAGCCCGCCCATTTCACTCTTGGGCCAAGGCGGGCTGCCAGCCCACTAATCATTACTAGCAGAAGTCGACCCAAAAGGAATCTTAAGGGTGCATTTTCTTCGTGAAAATCATCGATCTCAAAAATGTTTTCCTGAAAAATAATTTCTTGCATCGTTTGCAAAAATAAAGTAATCATTATTTTTGTATATGTTGTTGGTTGATAACAAAAATAATTTTTTCAGGCTAACCTTTTTATTGGATACAAGCGATTATCTACGGGAAAATATTTTTCAAATTGTTGAGCTCTCGCGGAACAAGACACTTTTAATGTTTAGTTGTGTTCTCCTGTCTTTTCGCTAGTTGCTTGGATCTAGATGTGGCCGGTTCTGATTCCGGACTGTTTCGGGCCGGTTCCGGTTCCGTTTTTTAAATTTAATTTTTAAACTAATAAATAATAAAATAAACATAATAAATTATAAATTATAATCAAATTGTACATTGTAATAAAATTTGGGAAAAAAGAGAAAGGAGGAATGGGCTTGAACTTAATGAATTATCATTAAGCGCCTACATATCTTCTTGGGGATAGAAGAATCAAAACCCATGTAGTTCTTTTACCTTTGATAACCCCAACTTACCTCATCGTTAATCGTCGCTACCCATTGTGGTACCCGTGCCGGTGGTATCTCCACAATCCTCGCTAAAGAATTCGTGTTCTCGATCCAATTCTTGGTGTCGAAATCAGCTTTCGTCCAATCGTTGACACAAGCTTGAGCTTCCATGACTCGGACTTAATCTTGAACGGCGAGAGTCCAAAACTAATTTTCAGCGCTAAATGCTTGTTCAACGCAAGCTGTTGAAGATGGGGTTGCAAATATCGGCGAGCGATGAGGGCGATTGGGTAGTCGGTTGAGTGACTCTACCACCACTCCAGGATTTGAAAATCTGTACTATTTTTTGTATCACGAAACTCAAATTGAGTGGTGAAATATTTTTCTATTTCATAAATACTACCTATTGCCCCTTTATGTTTTTTTTGTCTACTCTTGAGCATATCATAACCTCTACCAAGTGAACTACCGGTTTCGTTTTACGAGGCGGTAGATGGTAAAGATCCACCATCATTTAAACCATATTTATTACAAAATTCTCCATGTAATGCTACTATAGATTCTCTAACCTCTCTTTGTACAATTGAAACATCTATTATATCTTCCAAATGTAAACAATCATAATAATACACATTCAAATAATCTAGTAAACCATCTAATTTAATACGTGGATAAAAAACAATACCAATTAAATAGACAAGAGGAATTTTGAAATAATAATGCAACCATTTTTCTCGCATTCTTGAAATAGTTTGAGTTAATTCATTATCTTTTTCATATACATTAAAAACACTACCAATATTAACACATTTTATTAAAAATAAATGCGTAGTAGGATAATAAATACCGGATAAAGCATTAGTAGCATCATTAAAATTTTTCAAAAAATCTAAATTTTTTTTGCAAACGTCTCAATGTTGCGAAAGTAAAGTAATTTCGAGAATATTTTGCGACATAAACGTACATAATAAATCTTTGTAATCAAAAGTTTGGCGAAGCAACTCATACGTAGAATTCCAACGAGTCGGAATATCTTTTGGAAACCTTTTTGTCCTTCTCCCATGTTGTTTACAAAATTTTCCCCATGCTTTCATAAAATGGGCACGACTCCATAAATATTTAATTGCGCCCTTTATTGGGGCAGAGAAGACTCGAGAGTTCGTAAACCATCTTGTACACATAAATTTAAAACATGGCAAGCACATCTAATGTGAAAAAATTGTCCCCCAAAAGAGGGTTTGCAAATATTTTCTAATTCATGAATGGAGCGGTATTTATTTGTTTGCATTATCAAAACCAAATTGAAAAAACTTTATTTATCAAATAATATTCTTCTAAAACTTGTTTAATTATTCTATAAATATTATGAGCCGAATGCTTTTCATCAAAAACTCGAAATGCAAGAAGTCTGTTTTGAATAGTCCAGTCATCACCTATCCAATGACACGTAATACCCATATAAGAATGAATTTGCCAAGGATCACTCCAAATATCACTACCTAAATGCACACGTCCATTGAATTCGCAAAAAAAGTTTGCTAAAGTTTTTTTTTTGTTTTTTATAAAGATGCAAAAGTTCGCGTTTAAGAGTACTTTTTGGGAATAGTTGGTGCTTCGGAACCAACGCATATTTATCAAATATTTCATATTAAAATTTTCACCAGGTAGTAAATGGAGCATGATCAAGGGCAACATATTCAGCTAATGTTTGTTTATAAAGTGCATCGGTGTAACGGAATAAAGGATAAGTATTAGGATTGGCGTACCCGAAAATCCGTTGTTGCTACGATACCATTTCGAAGGAGCGGAAGCAAGAACTTAATCCGAACGAGATATGCTATCCCACACGGGCTCTACGGCCACTCAAGGGACTCGCTGTTAGTTTCTCGGATCTCGCTCTTGGAACTAATCCTTTGAGAGATACCAAATTTCGATCCACAGGATCCACTATCCATTACCACCATAGGTTTATCCCGATCAAGTATTGGGTAGTATCCAGTCTTCACTTGCGAAGTTAATCAACAAGTGGAGAGAGGCCCCATGGGACTCTACACGCACTTTCACCCAATAAAACAGATCGATAAACTTACGAATGATCATAGATTTGTGGCAAGTGGAGAGCATACTTAAACCAATCACTAATAGAGAAGTAGAAACATTTTAGTGCGGAAGAGTCTGCTCGAAGAGAAGAGAGGAGTTTAGAAGCTCATATTGGAAACACTCTGCTTGGATTTCATAAAGGAAGCCAAGACTTGGCTTTACAATGCAAGAGCCCGCCTTATATAGGCAAGGTGGTGCGAAGGAAACAAAGGAATCTCTATAATAGAGATCCGACAAGTGCGTACAATAATACAACTAACATTGACTTCGGGAGAAGTCATTATTGTTGACAACACATCACATTTTACAAAACGACACATTTCTTCTGCTGCCTTTGTTGATTTGTCACGGAGTGGAGCGAGATAGAGTTGTCGCAAGCGGTGGACACGGGCGGGTGCGAGCGAGATGGAGTTGTTGTGATTTTATCTCCGTCTGTCGGGATCGGGGGTGATAATTGGGGTCGTCGAGTCGGAGCTGCCTGGTCCATCATATCCGTCTTTTTGACTTACGTATGCACGCAATAATTGTTCTCTCTCGTAGTCCGAGATGAGCTGGTCAAGGCCTGGGTCATCGGGGATTCCATGTGAGTTGGATGGTGCGTCTTGTGATGAAGATGGAACGTCGGGGATGACGGGTTGTGGATAGTTGTATGGGTCTTGTGAGAGTTGACCTCCCCATGGATCAAACGGTGTAATGGGCTGAGTGTCTGTATCCATAGTGGAACTAGCTTGGCTATTGTTGAACTCCTGAAGGGCTTCGAAGACATGAGGATGGGTTCTGGGAGTGTCCCATGAGTAGCTTGCTGTGGAATAAGGCCATACCTCGGTTGGTATTACCTTATTTTCTTGACAAAGAATACGTTGGAGTTCTCGTATTCATACGGGATGTCAAATATGGTTCTGGAGTACGTCTTATGAATCTTGTACACCTGGTCTTGGAGGTTTGGCTTGAAAGAGCTGGTGCCAATTTCTCTTGCATTGGATCTTTTGTCTCTGTTGGTCCAATGAATGACCAAGGGTGATGAAAGATGACAATGGTGTGTCCGCAAGGTTCGGGTCGCCAACTTGTCTTTGGAGTACGAACATGTGTTTCCATGCTTGGAGGGGTTGGAACCAAGTGAGAATATCAAGGAAGGATCTCGATCATGGTTTCTATAATTTCCAAAAAGAGATTCGGACAAAACCTTAATGATTTCGTCTAAGGGAAATTCAATAGCAACCTGATAGAGGTGAAGCATATACCGAACATCCATTTGAGATCGGAAGGGAATGGGATGGTAGAAGACCATCTTAATGGATGTATGAATGGATATTCATAGTTGAGTCCTGGTTTTAACATGAGTCCGCCATAGTCTTTGAAAACTATGTAATGATAATTCCAGAATAATCTTTGGAAATGATCATGTTGACGCCTAAATTTTGACTAATATATATTTTGCATAAAAATTAGAACTAATTTTAGTTCTAAACAAAAATCATCTCACATATTCATTTAGCATTGGCATACAATTTGAGCTTAATTTAACAGGGTGCGGACTAGGCATGCGGTGGAAAAATGCACCAAGAAGATTTTGGCTTGAAAGAAATATTTTCTCGGGGATTTGATGTGCAAATACTCGGAACTTCAGGGACCGTATTGCAAATACTCGGAACTTGAGGGATCTGTATTGCAAATACTTGAAACTTCGGGGACTGCATTGCAAATACCAAAAGAAGATGGGGAAAGGAAGATGGTGAAAGGAAGATGAAGAAGAGAAGATGAAAATGGAAGATGAAGAAGAGAAGATGAAAATGGAAGATGGGGAAATGAAGATGAAGAAAAGAAGATGAAGATGAAGAAAGGAAGATGAAGATGAAGAAGAGAAGATAAAAATGGAAGATGGAGAAATGAAGGTGAAGAAGAGAAGATGAAGATGAAGAAAAGAAGATGAAGATGAAGAAAGGAAGATGAAAATGGAAGGTGAGGAAATGAAGATGAAGAATGAAGGATGAAGAATTTTGCCTATAAAAGAAGAAGAGTTCTTGAAGAGAATTGGGAGAGTTTTTTTGGAGTGAAAGAGAATTGAGAGAGTGTTTGGGGTGAAAGAGAATTGAAAGAGTTTTTGGAGGAGAAGAATAGAGAGAGCTTTTGAGAAAAATTTGAAAAGAGTTTCGAGAGGGTATGAGAGTTTTGAAGCCCGATACTACTATTGCCAATTTTTGCACCGATCAACACAAGCTCTTGGTCCATCCCCATCGTTCAAGCTCGCCGCAACAAAAGAAAGTTAAGTGATTCCCTAACTTTCTTTAATTTCGAATACAAATTAGCTCAGATTTTCTACACTGATTTTTTCTCTCTACGTTTTTATGTTAAATAACAGTTGCATATCAACGATGAGACATCAATTGTACAAGAATAGAAGGAGAGCAAAAGGAAAAAAATATCAACGCCCAGATTGCGGTCTCATGAAATTCTAGCGATATGAGAAAGAAGCGTGAAGGAGAGATAGGACCAAGAGATTTCTCGGTCTAACGAGTCACCAAATCGGTCCAATGGTCAAGACAAGCCCGGAAGCACGAGTTTGGTGCACGAGTTCAAATTGGGAGTAACCTTGAACCTATTTCATCCTAATTTCATGTAATTTCTTTATTTCAAAAAATGTCATAGGAAGAAAAATCCAAAAAAATTGATTCTTTAATCTTCAAGTAGAATTCATCAAATTTGTCAAATCCATTATTTGTTTCATGAATTTTAAGGTACCGAAAGGGCATTAGTTGTAATTAATGTAACCAAGTCCCCGGACTCTTAATCTACGGTTCGTAGAAATAAGATAGTTTTCTCCCGCTATTTTATTTAGGTTTCTAATCGACCTACCGAAAATGATTAGTGGCGACTCCAAATTCAAATCACATTGCATGTTAATCATTCGAACCTTAAGTTGCGATTTGGTATGGACTTGGGAGAGTCCGAGTTAGGTTAGTTAATTAATTAACCTGATAATCCATTAGCCCGAAAAAGATGACTTGTTTATTTTTTTTTCTAGGTCGCATGCAACTTGGCGACTCATTTGGGGACCCAAAGAGGACTTAAGCGGGATAAGTTCATGAAAAGGAAAATTACTTGATTTGGCAATCTTGGTTGAATTTTAATCCCTAGGTGTTAAATGGTTTTGCGGGGAAAGGGAGTTATAAGGGGAGGAGTGCGTGGCTAACCTCGTTTTGCGAGGCTTGGTGATGAGAATTTTATTTTTTGAACTATCGGAGTCTTGATTGCCTTTAAAATGTCGTGCATGCCTCTAATATAATTGCACTACACCACCTTGACTTGTGACCGAACCCGGGTCACCCGATAGTTTCGAGGATGGTATTTATGTGGTTCTTTAACCTTGGCGGTAAGGCTTCGCTAAAGGTTATCCCACTTGGATCCCGAGTTCTTCAAAAAATGGCTCAAGGGTTGTTCCCATGCGCGTGAGGCTATGATGCATGAGAGTTGCCCTTGTCGACCGAACCAAGCCGAGATGATTGGACCCGACTAGTCATGACTACGTATGCGAGGCGGCAACTAGTCATGATGAACGTGCGCGAGGCTGCGACATGTCGTTCTTGTCTTTCATTTCATTTTTGCTAAAAGAACTAAAATCCGAATCCACGTTTCATGCGCATGTCTTTGTGATTGACATTTTCTTCATATGAGCGGTAATTTCTTGTCTCTTACGCCCTGTTATCTCATTTTTATTTTGGGCTGGTCCACGGTTTAGGTTGATTGTTTATGAATCTCATTGTCTTGTTTTCAATTTCACACTTTGCTTCCGTAGTTTTTACAATTTCATCGGTTGTCCTCAATTCTGATTTGGCTTGTTCTGTTGTATGATTTTTACTAAATTCTATGATCGAGTTTTGAGTAAGTGCCAAACATGAAAGTTGTAGACCTATGTTTTAACTAATATCCTACAACATTTCAGAATTAAATTCATAATTTAAGATGGCCTTTCGTTTTTTTAACTACCTGTGGTTATAACAGTTTTCTGAATGCGATTTTTCGGAAAGACACATTAAAATGATTTGATCCGCTCATTTCTAGTCCGATTGGTCAATATAAAAGTTGTTCATCATCTTCTCAACTATAAGCTCGTAAAATTTGGACGTATTTGGACCAACGTGCGAATTAATACGGATTTTTTCGTAAAAAGCGGACAAACTGAAAATTACATGTTTCAATTCTTTGGTCATAATCACTTTGTTCGTTTGAGTCTAGAGGGATGCCATGGGCCAGCTCGCTATTCTCGCTCCTGTACTCATTTTTGGTTTGTTATTGCATACAGGTAATTTATCACGGATTCTCCACATATTACTCGATCGGTCGCGAAGAGGATGGCCGACATTAACGCCACCGTCAGTCTTTGCCCTGGACGAGAAATTTGGCTCATTGATTGAGCGCTTTGAAGAGATGATGTCCCGAAAGATGGAGGAAATGATGAGATGATGGCCCCCTTCTCCGCCAAACTTCAATCATCCACCTCCAGCCCGCCGCTAACCATTCCTGCTCTAATTCCTCCTACGGACAACTTCGGTAAAGCCCTGGAAACCGCTTCTCTATCGGACAATGCCGCTAGAAGATGTGATCTTCACGGGCGTGAGCTCGAGCACGCCGCTTGTAGTTCCAATCTCCCAAACCAACCCGATGACGATAACCAACGACCAACAAGTTTGTCATCATGGGGGATACATGAGGAGGGAAATCTAGTGGATTCGAAGTATACGACCTAGATGAGTTCGGTCCAGATTATGAGGAAGTTCGTCAAGATTTCGAACGGCATGAGGAGATCAAGCCCTTGACTGGTGAACAAATTATCTCGGTCAACCTAGGTGATGCGAAAAAACCCTAAAGAAGTTAAGATCGGGGCAAGCATTTCCTCGAAATGTCGAGCGCTTGATCAAGCTCCTGAAGGATTACCCGGGACATTTTCGCCTGGTCCTATGCGAGATATGCCCGGTCTTGACCGTTCCATTGCCGAGCATTGTTTGCCGATCGATCCTTCGGCTAAGCCGGTCATGCAAAAGTCAAGGAGGGCCGGACTGGAATTAGTACGAAGATCAAAGAGGAGGTCATGAAGCTTCTCGATGTAGGATTCATTCAATATTCCGATTGGGTCGCTAACATAGTCCCTATCATGAAGAAAGACAGCTTCGTTGCTGCGGGGTTTGAATTGTTTTCATTCATGGATGGCTTCTCCAGGGTACAATCGGATCCCGATGAATGTCAATGACAAGTTGAAAATCACTTTCACCACACCATGGGGAATGTTCCATTACCGGGTAATGCCATTCGGTCTCGAAACACTGGACCCACGTACCAACGAGCCATGGTTGCCCTTTTCCATGACATGATGCATAATGAGATTGAGGTTTACGTCGATGACATGATAGCAAAAACGAGGCATGGAAAAGATCACATCGAAACGCTAAAGAAATTGTTCCACGGGACTCCGAAAGTACAAGTTACCCCTCAACCCCGCTAAGTGTGTCTTTGGGACCAGCTTGGGCAAGCTACTCGGATTCGTGGTAGCGGTAAGGGCATTGAAGTCGACCCTTCGAAAGTCAAAGCTATTCGTGAGGTTAAGCCGCCGACGACGGTTAAAGAAGTTCGAAGTTTGATGGGTAGGTTGAATTATATTGCTCGATTCATCTCTCGGTTATCGAAACCGCTAAGCCATTCCTCAAGCTATTAAAGAAGAATGCGCTAGTCCAATGGGATAGCGAATGTGAAGAAGCTTTTGGAAAAGCGAAGCAAGCATCTCATGAATCCACCCGTACTTGTTCCTCCAACACCGGAGCAACCTTTAATCCTCAACCTCACAATCCTTAGTGAATCCTTGGGTGCTATGCTAGCCCAAGAGAAGCGGGGACGATGAAAAAGAACGAGCCATTTATTATCTCGAGCAAGAAATTCACAACTTCGAAAATGAAGTACTCCAAGTAGAGAAAACATGTGCGGCGTTAGTAAGGGTACCGCATGGCTTCGGCAATATACCTTGCATTACCAAGTACTTACGGTGACAGAATGCAATCCCATCAAATACTTGCTTAATCAACCCGCCTTGATTGGTACACTTGCCAAATGGCAAATCCTCATCTCCGAGTTTGACGTTCAATATTTGTCCCAAAAATTCAACCAAGGGACGAGTCATAGTGAGATGTCCTAGCTGAAAATCCGGGGCAAGATGATGATGCCTATCGTTCGAAGATCGAATCATGTCGGTAGAGGATTACATCTGGACTATGTATTTTGACGGAGCTGTCAATTTATCGGGGTCGAGGCACGGGCACGGTTCGATATCTCCAGGTGGTCAGCATTATCCCTGTGGCAGCAAAATTGGTATTCCCTTGCACAAATAACATAGCAGAATATGAGGCATGCATCCTCGGTCTGCAGGCTGCGATTGAAATGGGGATAGCCCGACTCAAGGTGTTCGGAGATTCCGCTTTGATTATCCTTCGATTTGTTGGAAAGTGGAAGACGAGAGATGCTAAATTGCTACCATACCATGAGTATCGGATGAATTGGTGGAGGAATTTGAAGATATCTCATTTGAATATCTGTCCGGGACTCATAATCGATTCGGCTGATGCATTGGCTACCTTGTCTTCAATGTTAGAAGTCGCCAATGGACTTGAGGTTGACCCATTGAAGATCGAGGTACTAAAAAAGCCGGCATATTGTATGGCCGTGATCGATGAACCCGATGGTAAGCCATGGTACCATGACATCAAGACTTATATTCGAAGCGGGAGTTCCCTGAAAAAAGTACCGTATCCGACCAAAAGTACATAAGGAAGATGGCCTCGAAGTTCTTCTTGAATGGAGAGAATTTGTACAAGCGGTCATTCGATTCTCTGTCCTACTAAGATGCATTGACTCGACCGAAAGCAGTTCGTCGATGATGGAAGTACATGAAGGGATCCGTGGTCCACACATGAACGGCCACTTTTTAGCTAAGAAGATTATGAGGTTGGGTTATTATTGGCTCACACTCGAAAGAGATTGTATTCGACATGTTCGGAGTGTCACAAATGTCAAATTCATGGTGATAAGATTAATGTCCCTCCAAATGAGTTGCATCGATTATCGAACCATGGCCGTTTTCTATGTGGGGGGATTGATGTTATCGGTCCTATCAACCCTAAAGCATCCAATGGGCATCGATTCATCTTGGTGGCGATTGACTATTTCTCCAAATGGATCGAAGCCGCATCCTATTTAGCGATCACGGCACGAAATATCGCGAACTTTATCCGCCGGGATATCATTGCTCGATATGGTTTACCTGAAGCCATAATCAGCGACAATGGCTCGAACTTAAACAACAAACTAATGGACGAATTGTTTAAGGAATTCAAGATCAAGCATCCGAACTCTTCCCCATATCCCCTTGGGATGAATGGAGCAGTAGAAGCCGCCAATAAGAACATTAAGAAAATTTTAGCGAAGACGGTGAAAACTATCGCGATTGGCATGAGAGATTACCATTTGCACTTATGGCGTATCGGACCTCGATCCGGACATCTACTTGGGGCAACCCCGTATTCTCTTGTATATGGAATGGAGGCTGTTCTACCAGTTGAAGTGGAAATTCCTTCCTTACGTATACGGTCTCAAGCTAAGGCGACGGAAGGCTGAATGGATCCAACGAGAGAGCAAGCCAATTGAATCGATCGACGAAAAAAGACTTAAGGCTGTATGTCATGGCCGGTGTTATCAGCAGAGAGTTGCTAAATCATTCAACAAAAAAGTTCGGCCTCGATATTTTCGGATCAATGACCTGGTCTTGAGAAACTTATTGCCAATAGTCCCACTCCCGTGAAGGGAAATTCGCTCCAAACTATGGTGGTCCATATATAGTAAAGAAGGTGCTCCCTGGTGGTGCTTTAATTATTTGAGATGGATGGTTGTGTCTTTACCAATCCAGTCAATTTCATGATTTGTAAAGAAATATTATGCTCGATTCACTCGATGTTTTCATAATCGAGTTATAATATTAATCTGATTCACGAGTTGTTTACATTTGAGCATTCGTTTGTTTCCTCGCTACTAATCTTTGTTGAGAGATTGTTTCGAATGGGGAGCCTCTCGGCCCAATTGGATTGACCATCGGGAGCGTGAGATTTATATATTCGCGAGTAAAAATGGTTATCTTGCGAAACAAATATGACGACCAAGATGAAATGAGTAAAAACTTGCATTCATTTCATTCATCGGAAAGCCTTACAAATAGATTAACGGGGTGGGAACGTAAAGCCAAACCGAGCTCTAATGAGCATCACAAAGGAGTTTAAGCGACTCTCCATACGGTTGATGCTCCGCTCTACACCGATCGCTCCGAGAATCGAGATCCGCCAACTTAAAGAGGAGGAGCTCACATTTCTCTTTGAGGTTGGCTACCTTGTCCTCGTGATGCTTTCAAGCAGCAAATTCCAGGTCATGGATCAGCATTCTCCCGCGGGCTATATCCAGGGTCGGATCGTCCAGCCTTTCTTCCATCCATGTGCATTGAAATTTTAAAACAATATTGAGCGGATCGCGCTCGAAGATGGTCCCGGGACATGGCCAAACATCCCACCAAGTTTCCCCTCTCACGAATCGGCGAGGGAGACTTGTTCGTTACCGTAGTCAAGGGCCTTCTTATAATTGTATCTACAAGACGGCCAACACTAAGCTGTCCGACCGATCTTGATAGCGTGCCTTCACAAGATGGGCCAAAGTAACATTTTGATGAGCAACATGGTAAGCCTCCAGGAAGTTAGTTAAGAGGGTGGGGAAGATCCCTGTATTCCTCCTCTAACTTGGTACCTTCAATGGAAGCGGTGTCTCTATCCCTAAACATAAGACGAATCTCGGTTTCGGCCTCCGGATGGTTGGCTATATAAGAGTAGCCCTGGCCTAGGAGATTATAAAGTTTCTCCCATTTGGCCAAAACTTCAGCCGAGAAGGCGTGTGTAGGAGGGAAGCCATTGTTGTTGAAGCGGCTAGAAAAGAGTGGATGCAAAGAGTGCTTAGAAGGTTGGAGATGAAGATATGAAAGCGATAATTGTCTCGGCGTTAAATCCTAATTTAAAGGGCAGGGAAAAGTTATAGCAATAATTATTGTGGATGCCGAGTTAATTATCCGGGTAAAGCTGCAGACGTTTCATCCAGTGAATCACGGATCTACCATCTCGAGCCTCACAAATCCGAAAAAGTTACGGAAAGATTTGAGGACCCCATCATGTTGAAAACCGAGTGGGAGACAAGCATAAATTACGAGAGAAGAAACAGCAATTCTTGCGGAGCCACGTTAGTTACTCGGATAAAACTACGGGCGTTTCGTTCGTTGGATCCTGGATCTATCATCAATCCGTGATCTCGAGCCTCACAAATCCGAAAAGTTACGAAAAGAGTTGAAATCCCACCATGATTGAAAAACTGAGTGGGAGACAAGCATGGTTATCAAGAAAAGAAAATCGGTGCGAATGGATTCGGGTCCAATCACGTTGAAAAAATAAGACAAAGCGGGAAACACGAAATCTTGGGAAAAACGTCGGCTTAGTGATTTTCATCCTTGTTTAAAGGGAGGCTTTGGAACATACCCGATTACTCGAAAGAATTTGGAGAGAGTAAGCATACGGCGGAGAATAGAGTGAACAAAAGGCGGTAAGAGGTATTTCAATCCAACATGTTTAGAGGCCATCAGCACTTACTGGAGGTAACCAACCTAGACATCCTCGAAAGCGAACTGCTGGATTTCGAGACCGGATCCAACGCTGGAGCCGTAAAACCCAACTCTCTTGGCGGTGAAATTCAAGATCTCAACAAGCAACAACAATGGCGGCGGCCAGTCAGCTTTGAAAAGAAAATATCAAATCAAAGTGCTTGAAGCTGCCTTCAAGGAGTGCTCTTACGTGAATAAGAGACGCAAAAATGAATTGAGCCGGATGATAGGAATGGAGCCTTTGAAGGTCAAGTTTTGGTTTCAAAACAAGCGGACCCGATTGAAGGTTAAAAATGAAAGTCATGAACTTACGTTTCGAGGGAAGAAAGTGAAAAGGTTCGAGCGAGAGAACAAGAGGTATAGGGATGCTATTAACACCGTTGTTTGCCATGTCCGTAGCGGCCCCATCTCCTTTGGTGACATGTCCCTCGATGAGCCACATCGAGCATTGAAAATGCTTATTCACCGATTCATCCCGAGCAAGTTCTCGTACAATCCGATCTCGTTGGAGATACATCCCAGAAAGTCGGTCTTACGGAGGCAAAATCGATACCCTTCGAAGGAAGAGACATGCATCACTACAATTGGAGTTTCCTTGATATCACGGCCCAGCCAATTCAACGCCGATGGAACTCCGAATGTGTAGCCTACATGAAGTTTTAGTTTTTTATTATGGGCTCTCAAAATATCTCTTTTTTGAGCATCATTAGCCAACCCTTACGAATCCTCAAGAGAAGTAGTGACATGTATGAATGAATGTACTTGTTTGTTACAAAATCTCCATGTGAGACATTCTTCTTTTAATGCCTAGAGTTAATCCAGGGGGCAAAGAACAATACTATCCACGAACATCATCATGCTCAAATGCGTGAACTCCTCGCGGATTTGACTAAGCATTGAAAGCCTTCACGTAAGTAAATGCGAAAAGATTTGAGGTGGGAAATAACTGCCTCGTTCGTAAGAGGAACCGAAAAGATTTGAGGAGGGAAATAAGCGCCTCGTTCGTAGGAGGAACCGAAAAGATTTGAGGAGGGAAATAACTGTCTCGTTCGTAGAGAAAGTGAAAAGATTTGAGGGCTCCTCCATGTCGGAAAAGTAAAAAAGAACGACGGATTGAGCGAGAGGTAAGAGTTATTACGAAATGGATCCAAGGCACTAAGGGCGAAAAGGAGAGAAAAGGCTGTCTGCGAGACCAACAGATCCGAAAAAGTTTATAAAGAACTTGGAAGTCTCCATGCACCTCCGTAACTCGTCACGAAAGGCCATCATCGCTTTTGTGATTTTTCGGCAATTTATCTTTGCAAGTCCAAAGAATATCTAAAGCCCGGTCTCTAGTCGAAACACCCATTTTTCGGTCTACATATGGAAGGTTTTGAAAGGAAAATAAGTATGCGTACATTCCCGGGCGGAAGTATGGGAAGCCTCATATCCCGAGGATCGCGAGTCATGGCCATTGATGGCAACCCCGTTTCCCTCTCGATCCTTGTTGCCATGCGAGAAAGTGCATGTACGGGATTTCACTTATGTGAAAGCAACGGAAGCCTTAGAGGAGGCTGAGACAAGTACAAATATGATTTTAACATCGTCGTCACAGCCATGGTAGGGATCAATATGGACGGTCTCAGTCTCTTAAAGATCATTGTTTTGAGTTAAATATACCGGTCATCATAACATCAGCAAGTGATGATCAACAGTTCGTAACGAAGGCCATGTGCATGGTGCTCGGGCATCCTAAAGAAGCCGGTCTGCGTTCGAGTGCTCCAAAACATTTGGCAGCATGCTGTAAGAAAGCAATTACTCGAACAAAAGAACTATGGCCAAGCCGCCTACGACGATTTTGTCGGAAAAAAAAGGCCCCTTTGGTCCGCCGAGCTTCATTCTATATTCATCGAGGCGGTTCGACGGCTAGGAATCAATTCAGCACGACCAATGGCTGTACTCAAAATGATAAATGTAGACGGACTCACCCTACGAAGTGTCACAAATCACCTTCACAGATTTAGAGAAAAGTGAAGAAGCACGATGTAGCTTGGAACCAAGGCGACCGGAGTAAAGTTATTTGGAAGAACAATCCCCGGGAAAATCTACGGAGCAAAAAGTACCCGACCACTTCCTAATCAAGAATACTGGCCATACCGACCTTCCACTTGGTGGTTCTAGCAGCGGACCGGTTGATCATCCCTACAAGTTCTCGAGCGACAGCGGAGGCTCAAGCTCAAGGAGTGAGACCGTTCACCGCAAAAACAAAGTAGAAAATCTGTCGCCGGTGTTAGCAAGTAACAATGCCCAATTCGAGTATCAATCAAAAGGTTACTTTGATGATGAGCTCACCGCCTTGGTCGGCCGGTTCGGAGCTAAAGGACCTCCCGAGTTGTGATCCGAAGCAAGTGACTATGGATCCTCAAACAACGATCGTTGGTGTATGATCCAAGACAAAATCAGCCGATCATTAGAATGGCCAGCAAAAAGAGGTGGAACCAATCTCACATGAATACTCCTTTAATTCCATGCATAGTTCCCCTGCGTAGGATACTTTTACTTTCTAGTTGTCTAGAATTAAAGGGCGAATTTTCTCCTCTCTTATCAAATGCGTAAGTTCCTTATTAAGCTATGCTTGTAGCAAATCAATTTGTGGACGACGCCCGAACGCCCATAAAGAGAGATTCCGAATAGCCTTACTTGGGAGAATGCAAGGAAAAGACCAAGCGAGGCTCAAAGATGGGTAACTCCGTATCGTTCCAATTGACTCTCGGTCGTTTCAAACTCTACGTTAAGCTTATTTTATTCTCCACGGGAGATTGCCCAACTACTTTGAGAACAATATAACAAAAGCGAACCACCCGTGGATGCCAACAAACACCCGACATAGTGGTTGGGGAATGACGGTGGTCCGAGGCGTCCCGGGGTCGATCCCGGGATTTGGCATCAATGTACAAAGATTAATAAAAACTTTTGCTTCGCAGATCGAAGCTCAGCCCGGACGGTTATAGAACCTAGAGAGATGACATTCGGACATACAATCCGATCCGAGATGAATCGATCTTTTCAATTCAAAGTTCGCGAGGAATACGTACATGGGTAAAGTGGTATCGTTTCAATTCTTTTAGAACATGAGGACATACATTGATGCTTTCCCTTTTGATTTTTACGGGGTTCACTACTGTCCAAACAGAGAAGTATCCCTTCTCCATGAAAAATTAATGAAATGAGAAATTCTTGGAGCCTTTGACAATCTCATGTCTCGAAGGCAGACAATGAAGTTTTGCAACGCATTTGCATGAACAGGGGGCAACTCACGATCCATGCCCCTAAGAAATTTTTTATGTACTTGCGAACTTTGTCCGCCAAGATAAAAAGTTGCTGCATTTTATATGCTCGAAAACACTCATACACTGCATAGTTTGCGCATGATTGTTCCTCATGTTTAATTTACCAACTCGAATAAGGAACATGAACTACATAAGATACATCGAATGTACGAAGGGGGCATGACAGGATGATGAAAGGCAATCCTTTCCCAAACACGTCCAATTTTTTCAGGCGAGATGAACGGTGGCAAAATTCCGCATTCCTCGAGGTAAAGAGTTTTCTCGCGAAAGGTACGATAACCGAAGTGATGGAGGCATTCATTTTTCTACCCTAAACACTGCAAGTTATCCGTTGATCAACCCATTTGAGCGGAGATTTCACTTCCACAACCCTGTCAAGAACCACCCCACATTGGGGCAAAACAGAGGTAATTCCATCAAGCATCACGAGACAAATGGTTAGAAATCTTCTTGCTTGGACTAACATCAATCTTCGGGTGGTTCTTTGCATTGTACTTGCGCTTTAATTCAAGTGCCTTAGGGTGACGAAGAGCATTTCTTTTTCTATCCCACACATCTATATCCATTTGCACAATCCATTTGAGCCTCGCAAATTCGTTTCTAAAAGCCCTTATTGGTGATCATTGTTGTCCCAAAGCAAATATGGCCCATCTTTGAGTAGAAGGACACGAAAAGTTGGATCCATAGAAAATCTCCCAATTAACTCATCAAGATACAATCGTAAAAGAGAGTTGGGAGTAAAAAAAAAAAAGAAGAAAGAGGAAAAGCTGATTCCACAAAAAAACTCCTGGGCATTTAAAAAGCAAAGTGCCTACCAAAAGCAGGGCCAATGCCCTTTCAATTCATTGTTCATTTGTAGAATATTTCGAACTTGAATGCATAATTTTCCTGTATATCTTAAAAGGGTTGAGAGAAAAATCTCCATGAAGTGTCAAATTGCAAATGCAATCTTCGGTTCACACCATCCTCGAGCAATGATGGTATCTTAGAAGGCCACGATCGGTGACAAGATTGTAATGATCACCAACATCAAGCCCCTTCTCAAACATCTTCGAGCCAAAACGAACCCTTTCGTTTCTCGGTCCCCAAATCATTACCTCCATTACGACCCTTTAAAAGCCTTTTCTGACTAGGGCACTTGAATTAATGTGGAGTTCCATGATTTTAAGCATCACTCGAAGAAGTTCGAGCAAGATTACTTCTCTCTCATTTTTGCGAGTTCTTGACTTGTAAACCCGGAGAGACGACGAAGAAATTCATTTCAGCGGCCTTGACTCAACTAGAGTCCCCTTTGTAAACCTTTGACCTAGCCCTCATTACGGTCCTAATCAAGACCTCCGGATCGGCTCGGTCGTATCAATTGCGAGATTACTCGGATCCTTATCGAATGCGATGATGGAAAGATTGAGTGATTTCTTTTGAATCCTGTAGACAGGGATAAATAACTTTTCTTGAGAGTGAGAGAAAACCCTTTCGGACTGAAGTCCCCCATTCAGCTCACATTCGAGGTATTCATAATGTGAGAACATCCCTGGGACGGGATTGATAATGCAAACTTGATAGAATGGTTATGCATAAACCATGGTATGAGTGATTGCATTATACACATGTTATTTCTAATCATTGCAAGCTCGGTAGGAAAGTTTTGCATGAACTCATTGTTGAATATGTTTGCGCATGTTACCTCGACATTCTATGATGGGTAATACATTCTCGATGTTCGATGTCCCTCCCAAGGTCTCGAAATTCATCCAAGGATTATTGAATGAGCAAGTTCTCCTGGCAAATGCCTACCATGTAAGATACGAGCGATCCGTTTCGTTCTTTGATTAATCGTTCGGAGAACCCAGGTAAGTTTTTCGAACCCATTTTCAAATCAATAACTCCTCCGATGATAGTTGTTACGATTCAATTCGGGCAGTATGCCTCTCCTGTCAGGTCGTGTAGACATATGCACGGCGATCTTGACATCTTATCATAATGACATAGCTCTTATGATTCTCGGCTCCTTTATCAAATCACGAAGACATAAGCACCCGTGATTTTGATCCAAACCAAATCATAATGACGTAGCTCTTAAGATTTTGGTTCCCCTTTCTCGATCACGAAGACATATGCACTTGGTGATCTTGACCTTTAGTCGGCTCATAATGACATAGCTCTTATGATTCTCGGCTCCTTTATCAAATCACAAAGACATAAGCGCCCGTGATTTTGATCCAAACCAAATCATAACGACGTAGCTCTTAAGATTTTGGTTCCCTTTCTCGAGATCACGAAGACATATGCCTGGTGATCTTGACCTTTAGTCGGTTCATAATGACATAGCTCTTATGATTCTCGGCTCCTTTATCAAATCACGAAGACATAAGCACCGTGATTTTGATCCAAACCAAATCATAACGACGTAGCTCTTAAGATTTTGGTTCCCCTTTGTCGATCACGAAGACATATGCACTAGTGATCTTGACCTTTAGTCGGCTCATAATGACATAGCTCTTATGATTCTCGGCTCCTTTATCAAATCACGAAGACATAAGCACCCGTGATTTTGATCCAAACCAAATCATAACGACGTAGCTCTTAAGATTTTGGTTCCCCTTTGTCGAATCGTGAAGACATATGCACTAGCGATTTCGACATTTAATCAACTCACAACGACGTAGCTCTTGTGAACTTGATTCTACTTCTTTCGACTCACAACGACGTAGCTCTTGTGATCCGGAAGGATACACATATCTTCTTGTTTGTCTCGCATTAGGGAAAAGTTTCGATAACGAGATAGGCCAAAAACCTTAAGATCCTCGTGTTTGCAAGAAACTTGGAAATTAAGGGAATCACCACTTATGAGGTATTTGGTAAAACAGGTATTCTCGTATGCGATCCATGTGCGGAGTTTCTCTAACATGGAAAAGAGAAATTATGACACATGTTATTCTGATCTTGCATATCATGCATCACTTCATTACATAAAAAATGGGACTAAAACTCCCGCCAAAAAGTTCATCCATCATTTGCACTATCAAAATTTAGGGTTCAATTTTGTCTTTGAGCGGAACCTCTACGAGCCTCCACTCAAAGAGGGGCAGCTGTTGACGCCTAAATTTTGACTAATATATATTTTGCATAAAAATTAGAACTAATTTTAGTTCTAAACAAAAATCATCTCACATATTCATTTAGCATTGGCATACAATTTGAGCTTAATTTAACAGGGTCCTGGACTAGGCATGCGGTGGAAAAATGCACCAAGAAGATTTTGGCTTGAAAGAAATATTTTCTCGGGGATCAGATTGCAAATACTCGGAACTTGAGGACCTGTATTGCAAATACTCGAACTTCGAGGATCTGTATTGCAAATACTTGAAACTTCGGGGACTGCATTGCAAATACCAAAAGAAGATGGGGAAAGGAAGATGGTGAAAGGAAGATGAAGAAGAGAAGATGAAAATGGAAGATGAAGAAGAGAAGATGAAAATGGAAGATGGGAAATGAAGATGAAGAAAAGAAGATGAAGATGAAGAAAGGAAGATGAAGATGAAGAAGAGAAGATAAAAATGGAAGATGGAGAAATGAAGGTGAAGAAGAGAAGATGAAGATGAAGAAAAGAAGATGAAGATGAAGAAAGGAAGATGAAAATGGAAGGTGAGGAAATGAAGATGAAGAATGAAGGATGAAGAATTTTGCCTATAAAAGAAGAAGAGTTCTTGAAGAGAATTGGGAGAGTTTTTTGGAGTGAAAGAGAATTGAGAGAGTGTTTGGGGTGAAAGAGAATTGAAAGAGTTTTTGGAGGAGAAGAATAGAGAGAGCTTTTGAGAAAAATTTGAAAAGAGTTTCGAGAGGGTATGAGAGTTTTGAAGCCCGATACTACTATTGCCAATTTTTGCACCGATCAACACAAGCTCTTGGTCCATCCCCATCGTTCAAGCTCGCCGCAACAAAAGAAAGTTAAGTGATTCCCTAACTTTCTTTAATTTCGAATACAAATTAGCTCGAGATTTTCTACACCGATTTTTTTCTCTCTACGTTTTTATGTTAAATAACAGCTGCATATCAACGATGAGACATCAATTGTACAAGAATAGAAGGAGAGCAAAAGGAAAAAAATATCAACGCCCCAGATTGCGGTCTCATGAAATTCTAGCGATATGAGAAAGAAGCGTGAAGGAGAGATAGGACCAAGAGATTTCTCGGTCTAACGAGTCACCAAATCGGTCCAATGGTCAAGACAAGCCCGAAGCACGAGTTTGGTGCACGAGTTCAAATTGGGGAGTAACCTTGAACCTATTTCATCCTAATTTCATGTAATTTCTTTATTTCAAAAAATGTCATGGGAAGAAAAATCCAAAAAAATTGATTCTTTAATCTTCAAGTAGAATTCATCAAATTTGTCAAATCCATTATTTGTTTCATGAATTTTAAGGTACCGAAAGGGCATTAGTTGTAATTAATGTAACCAAGTCCCCGGACTCTTAATCTCCGGTTCGTAGAAATAAGATAGTTTTCTCCCGCTATTTTATTTAGGTTTCTAATCGACCTACCGAAAATGATTAGTGGCGACTCCAAATTCAAATCACATTGCATGTTAATCATTCGAACCTTAAGTTGCGATTTGGTATGGACTTGGGAGAGTCCGAGTTAGGTTAGTTAATTAATTAACCCGATAATCCATTAGCCCGAAAAAGATGACTTGTTTATTTTTTTTTCTAGGTCATGACGGATCGTAAAGAGAATTCGTGCGAGATATTGGGGAATATCGGGCGGATATTGGTGGGATGGCCATTGGTGTTCTCTCATGTTCGAACTTTGAAGGTTCCTGAAAACTCCTTACGAATGAACATGTTGATGGATTGAAAAGGTTCCTTTGGTCGTGACAGAAAATCAGCCAAAATGTTTTTCTTTCCGAAATATGTTTAGCTTCAAAAGAGTATTTAGAAAACCATTCGCCCAACGTAAAAGGTGGGGATGAGGAACTTGCTTGTTTGAACTTGAGCATTTGAGGAAAGGATGACATATCCATTTCGACAAGGAAGTGATGGCCAATGAGATGAAATTCAAATTTTTTGATGCCATTTTTTGATCGCAAGAATTTCTTTGAAGGTGGAATGGTAATGCATTTCTGCATTGGAGAATTTTCCACTTTTGTAAGCACGGATTCGGCGCTTACCTTTGTCTTCTTCCGGGAGGATGGCTGCCCGATATTTGTCACCGGCATCCGTCTGAAGAATCCTTTTCCCATTTGAAGGGATTCGAAGAGGTGGCAAATTTTGCAGCTGGTCTTTGAGTGTCTTGATGGCATTGGTCCGTTTGATTGACCAAGGAGGGGGTTTTTTCTTCAACATCTTTTGCGAGAGGGTGGAGTGTTTGAGAAATTTTTGGGACGAAATCTACGAGGTAATTTACAATTCCTAAGAAGGATTGTATACGTTGAACAGAGAGATGTTCATCGGGGAACTTCCGGAGATCTTACGCAATGTGAGGTCCCGGGCAATAATTTCCATTTTTCAAACGCATGCCGAGGAACTCGATTTCTCTTTGAGCGAGAATCATCTTCTTTTGAGAAAGCATGATACCATGAATGTGCACAATTTCAGCAAATTCTTGAAGGAGTTTTGCATGGGATTGTTCATCGGGAGAAAATAAAAGAATATCATCGATGTAAATCGTGCGTGGGGAAGAATAGGCTGAAAGATTTTGCACATTGCTTTCGAAACAAAGATGGGGCGTCTTAAGTCCAAAAGGGAGGACTTTCCTTGGAAATGCTGATTGGGAATGCAAAATCCAGTTTTGAATTCGTCGAAGGATGGATTCCAATTTGCCAAAACACGCTTTAAGATCAAACTTGAATAGATCTTTGCTTGAGCAAGGTTGGAAAATAAAGAGTTTTTGTGAGGCAAAGGGAATTTATCATCTTGGATAAACAGATTGAGGGGCTGGTAGTTTATGACTAATCTCGGCTTTCCTCGATTTTGTTCTGCTCTTTTATTCACATAAAAGGCTTCGCAAGCCCATGAAGAATCGAAGGCTCAATGAGTCCTTGGGAAAGGAGTTGAGCACATTCTCGCTTGTGCGAGTGCAAGGTGGTCCGGATTCATGCCTGAATGACAAGCTTTGGTGGGATTGATTTCTCCATTTTTCTTGAAAGGAATTTTGACAAAAAAGTCAGAATTCTTCCAAAGAGGATTGGAACAAGTTTGGATGAACTGGTGATGAGATTACGAACAGGTGGGAGAGAAGGGATTGGGTGATCGGATCAAGAATTTCTGGTTGAATGACGAAGAGTCTTTGGATTTCCACAAACTCTTGAAAACTGTCTTGAAATTGTAACCCCTTAGGGTTAATTTCGAGTTTGGGAAGTTTGGACAATAAGTCCCAACCAATGATGAGATCTTTGTCATGAGATGGGCATCCAAGGATTCTGGTGGTGATTTCGCATCCAGGAAAAATATGGATGGAAATGGTTTTATCTGCGCACTTTGGTGGTAAAAGTTTCTCCGAGGGTCTCGAAAATACCTGGTATATGGTGTCCAAGATTCTTCCGGGAGAATCTTAGTATCAAGGAGAGATGCGGCTGCCAAGTATCAATGAGGGCTATGACTTGGATAGATTTGGTATTTTCTCGGGAGGTGGATTTGGACCGGGAAATATGGAGGGTGAAATGTGGATGAGTGGATTCGAATGAGTCGAAAGAGAGAAGAAGGAGAGTATGTCTCCTGGGGAAGAGTCGAGAGTCGAAGAATATGTCTCAGTATAGCACACAGAGTATCCGGTGATGGTTCTTCTTCAATGGAGAAGACGGACTCCACATCTTCGTCACGAGAGAGATCCCAGGTGTTCGAGAGATCTTCCGGATCATGTAAGCGCCTTGTTTCTTGGCACGGGGCGTTCTTCGCAAAATGACCCTTCTTGTTACAGATGTAACACCTGTCGACTTGGGTCTTCTTTGCTTCTTTGTTGAATGATCGAGACTTCTTTCTTAGGAATTTCCATTTGCTTCGGGCTTTCGGCCTTTTGGCAAAGGAGAATTTTTGAAGTGGACTTTCTTTTTATGACCCGAACAGGAGGGGTCATAGCGATCTCGGGGACATTTGATCTTCCATTACGGCCTTTCACAATTTTTTGTCATATCGCCGGTTGTCTTTGTAACTCGGTCAAACTGTTGTCGTCTTTCGCATCGTTCTTCAATGGCAATATGGACAGTTCTTTGGATTTCTCCAAGAGTAGATTCTAGGAGAGGCTTTTTAAGATTTTTGTTTACTTCATCTCGCAATCTCTTTAGGAATGGAGGCTAAAAAAGATTGGTTTGAGATTGATGTCTGCTCCAAGATGATAGAAAAGTCGAATCATCTCTTTGAAATGCCTATCAAGGTCTTTTTTTCGGAGGTGGAGCAACATTTTCTTTCGAAGAATTCCTTTCTTTGGAGTTCTCTTTCCTTTGGTTGGTTGACCAATGAAATACGGGTGAATGACTTGTATGGCTTGATGGAAGTTCATCAAGAGGAAAGCAATTTGATCTTGCTCTGAAATGGATGTCCACCAATTTTTGAGGGTGCCGGTGAATTTCTTTGGTGAATTCCAAAAGAACTTCATAAGTACTTTGCTCACTCGGATTTACGGCAACAAGCCATGTATGGAACTCTTGAAGTTTGAAGGACCATCATTCGGTAAGGAACATCATCGAAAGTGAAGAAGGTTCCTGAAGAGGAATGATGGGATGATGGTGCAGGTGTTGGATTTGGCGGGTTAAGATCAGCAAATTCCATTTCTTCTTCTGGTTCTTCTTCTTTTGGGACCGTTGCTGCCATCATGATAGCGGGAATCGGGTCGGGTCATTTTCGATTCCGAGGAAGAAAGTGTTTAGAAGGAGGGGCTGATGAAGAAGACGAAGAGTCTTCTTTATCTTTGATGGAATTTATAGAGTCTCGAAGGAACTTGTTTTCTCAAAAAACTTTCAATGGGATTAGAAACCATGTATGAAGGAAGTATATGGGATGGAGATGGAGGGGTGAATCTGGTGGTTCGGGTGGAGCCGTAGGGGGAATAGGAAAAGTAGGAACAGGGAAACCGATGCGATTCTTTGAGGCTTTTGCTTTTTCAGCCTCGCTTTTTTGATTTCTTTGAGACGTGCTCGTAAAGCTAGCACGTTGGGTCTTGGCTCAGCGAAACCGTTTCAAGAACTTGGTGAAAGGGGGGATGAGGAGGATTTGCTAGAAGATTGAGAAGAGTGAGTAGCAGAATGGGTGAAGGAAGGATATAAAGAGACATGAGGTATTACTGGTGGGAAAAGAAGGCTGGTGCGGCTGGTGCTCAAGTTGAGCCTTTTGACCTTCCAAAATCTGGATTTGCCTTTTGAGTTTCTCAATTTGAGGAGCTTGGTCTTCCAAATAATGATGATGGATTTGCTGATTTTCCATCATGTACAATCTTTTCTGGAAGTCTTCCAACATTTTGCGGATGTGGGTGGAAGCTTGATCAACTCTATCAACCTCGAGTAGAAACTTTGTCAAGGGCCACGTTCGGGCTAAGGCATTTTCGGTTTGCCAATTCGTAACGGTCTCGGCGGGAGCTGGTGCTTTCCTTTCGCCATGAGGATCAATTTCACTTGGGGCGGTATCTTTGGAGCATGATAATATCTCTTGAGGGTCCGAGAACTTTTCAAGAGGAGGGAATTGTAAGGCGGATGAGTGGGATTCAACCGACTTAGGTTGAAGAGGAGGAAAATCTTCGGGTTGGAACATGCATATGCTAGGAAGTGGTTCGAGAAGGCATGTGTATGGTTTTGGGAGTTCAATGGAACAAGAAGGATTTTTCTTGACCCATTTCCGAATGGGTTTGTAGAAAGGACTGTAATGGTTTCTGGGGAGATGGTGGTGGTAGGTTTGGTGGATCTAGTTTGCAAGGAGATGGGGAAGGAATTTGTAATCTTTGGGGAGCACCATCTTGGATAAGATATTGCCGGTTTCCGCCATCTTCACCAAGTGGTCCTACAGTAGGATCACCATCAAGATATCTTTGGTACGAGAGGGTCTTTCTTTTTCTTTCTTCTTGAAGAGGGCCTGTCATCTTCTTCAATAGGAGAGGTACGGGAGGAGCATGAACACTCTGGATCCCAAAAACAATGACCGAAGGGTCTTTGAAGTAATGGACAGGTGTCCATTTGAATCAAAGGATTGGACGAATTTCTTCGTGTCTCGGATCTTCAATACTCACTGTTTGGATGGGCATGGGGTGAAACAAAGGATAGTGGAAAGAGAAGGAAATAGAGACGAAGAGTCTTCTTTTTCCTTTACAAATTTGATGGTAACAAGATACCATCTTTCTTCTTCGTGAAGCGAGGTTCGGTGGGTGGACTGGTCTTGTGTTTTGGTGGAGTTTCTCATAATTAGTCACCCAACTGTCGGGAAGGAGTTTGACAAGTTGGTCCACGGGAATGCCTGGGAACATGTACACAAGAAGTCTGGTCATGATCTATCGAGATGATAAGAGCATCATCTCGATCTTGGAAGATTTAGATCAATGGCATGATTCTGAACCCTGTAGACCATCCGGTAATGGAGAGTAGCAGCCAAAGAATTTGGAGTCCGAGGGCTCCGGTTATACGTAATTGAACCTTCAAGGCTGACGGTAGTCCGGGTCGCAAGTGCCATATTAAAATTTGGAAATAAAGTAACAAAGACTGCCCAAGCATTCAAGGTGGTTTGAATGGTGCCCGATGCGAGCATCTTTGGTAGTCTAAGAACCTTGTGTCCAAAAGGGCTATTCTGCTACAACAGGTAGGCCTTTCCGACCATGAAAGGAAAGGGCTAGTCGATGGCTCCGAAATGAAGATGGGTGAATCCTTGTTGGATCCTTTGGAGAGGAATACGGTGGAATACGGAGCGTCACAAACTGTTCTTGTTGTGTGGCTAGAATATGATCTTTGGTCAAACTTAGAAGACTGGACATACTCCTTAACCGAACGAGGGGTATGCCTAATGAGATGTTTGATGGAGCGAATAGGAGAGAACGAAGTGGGTTTGGCGAAGGCGGAATATGGATTGATAAGTGGAAGATGGGTTTCGAGATCTTGCTGTCTTCTCGAGAAGGCTACCTCATAAAGATAGTCTAACTTGGAGGCGGTGGATTTGCGTAACTCGGAGGAGGAGCAAGAGAAAGAGGGGACTAATGTTGAACGGGTGTGAGTGTATCGGATGGAGTTTCCATGATGAGTAATGGCTTCTCTTGTTCACGGAACTTCGAACGCTAAAATATTTGAACTAATCTATTTTAAGTGATATATTGTTCCCACTTGCGTTGGATGTTTTTTCGTCGGATGCCGACGGAATGTTCCATAGCCGTCTCCTTTGCTAAATTTATATGTTTGGGAACAATATTTACAATTTACATTATACTTACCTTCGCTTTTCGTCATATACCTTGTCGAAGTCTTGCCACAAGTCGGATGTACTCTCTCGGCCTTTCCGTTCAGGCTCATTTGCCGTCGACGTTTCTTCAGCACCAGTATGCGGATAAAGACTTTCTTGTGTTGGGACGTGCTCGACGTTCGAAATAGGAACAACGTTGATATTGTCGTCATCGTCTTCCCAACATGCATACTCACGAGAATCACATCCAGGGAATAGGATATTCGGACTCTCTTATCGTCATCTTACCCTTTCCAGTATTTCTGCTTCCACTTGCCATTTTTGAGAAAATTGAGGCGGGATTCGGAGAATTGAGAATTTGAGAGAATGTGAGAGAATTTGAGAGGAATTGTTCGGAAGGATTTGTGAGAAAAATAAAAGAGGAAGAATATGTATTTATAAAAAAAAAAAAATTCTGAATTTTTTTTTTTTTTAAGCAACGGCCATTTTGGCCAAAGAGCCAACGGCTCTTTCGGGCCAGGCCGGGGGACCCCTCCCAAGGGGCCCCCTTAATTTTTTTTTTTTTTAGATCCGGGTTGGAACCGTCCCGGAACCCGCCGGTTCCAATTTTTCCCAAACCAGAACCGGCCCGCGAGGGCCGGTTCCGGTTCCGGTTTGGGCCCGTGGGTCCGGTCAACGGGCCGGTTCCGGCCCACGGGCCCAAATGGGCATCTCTACTTGGATCTATCAACTTTACCTTTTATTTTCCCTTGGAGATAGCCAGTTTGCCGTACAAAACAGAAGGTTTCGGCTCCCAAAACATCAGCCCATCTCTTAAAAAGGGCCTGTGATATTAGTAAAGCCTCACTTTCTAGTTTCATCTCCAAGCCCAGTTTTCAGCAGGCATCATTTCTTAACGAGTCAATTGAATGAATAAATTCGACCAAATTTTTTTTTTGAATGAATAAAGAACACACACATGCCGTCAGAAATTCGAACCCACACATTCTAAATACACCGGAGCAAAACCCGACTACAAAACCATGTCAAAAGTCCGGCTTAAAAGCTTAAACTTATAGGCGAAAAAAGATCATATCTATATAAAAAGCATATAAGTTTTGTGAACAAGCGATACCGGGTGTCTCAATACGTACGTCAAGCCACAATCAGAACCATCAATCCAACCTTTTTTTTTCCATATTATGTTTAATTTCCACATGCTTTCAATACCATTCATGCATTTTCGATTTTCATTTGGTAAGCAACTTTAGTTTTCTTTGAATTTCATGCAATTTGATAATCTCCTCGCAAATCATTTTAGCGGAATTTCATCAATGCGATCCCATTTCATGTACTTTTGTTCTGGCATGAGCAGTCAAGAAAGCGATCTCGGTAGCTTCTCCAATTAGTGAATTTCGAATTTACCTACATGACAGCGCTTCGCGATAAACAAGAATAAAATGTGGATTGTCTCCTTATATGTTGAGGGTCTGAAGAATTTCCGCTAATTCTTACTTGAGGTGTGGCAAGATTACTCTTCATGTTGGAACCAGGGATATCCTGGATATAGAGATTAAACTTGACTATGTACCATAGACTAATTTTAAAAATCATAATGAGATTAAAGGATTTTGAATTATTAGAAGAGGTGATGCCATTGGAATAAAAAATAATAATCAAATGAGGGATCAAAGTGCGACATTTTTTTTAAATGACTTTAGAGTTGACTCTATTCCAAATAAGGGCCTAAAGTGGCCAAATTAATATTAAAAAGGGGGCCTAACCTCTCTAGCTGGCCATATGTTCGCCTACAGGTATTTTCCAGGAGCCCCTTGTCTTCCTTTGAATTGGAGCCTGTAACCAAGATTATTACTCTCAATTGGATCCTAAGCCTTTTCACGTTTTACCAATTTAGTTTATTCGACCAATTTTTTGCCCAAAAATTTGAGTCGGTAGTCCAATTAGCGCCCGTCCGTGCTACGTGATATGACAAGCCTTAGGTGCATGATTTTTAATATTATTTTAATTTTTTAAAAATTTTTTCTTTTTCTTTCTTTTTGGGCTCAAATGATCAGCAGGCCGCAAGGCCTATTTGGCCCAACAGCGAGGGCATCACAAGCCCTCACTAGATGTGGTGAGGCGGCGTGGTGGCCCTCGGTAGCCAAAGCAGGGCCGCGACCCCTCACTCGTAGAGGATAGGACTTAAGTCGGTGGTCGAAGGAGGTCACCAACCCTCCGCAAGTGGCCGATAGCCTTGTCGGTCCGTTAAATAGAAAAAGAAAAAGAAAGGAATATATACAAAAAATTTGAAATACTATTAAGATTTGTTCACGTCGGCCGACGGCGGTCACAACGTAGATCGGCCGACATCCACGCTAGCAATTTTCAGTCTAAATTGGCTAAATTGATTCAATTGATAAAAAGAGAAAATGTTTAGGTCTCAATTGAAAAAAAATTAGAAGTTTCAAAACTAATTGACAAAAGTGCGATATAGATAACTTTCCTCGAAGTTCCCTTTAAACACTAACCCAAATGCCCAGACCCATTTCAAAGCTGACTTTACCTGGTTTTTGGAAGCTTCGCCATTATTTCTTAGTTGGCGTTGCTAAAGTTCAGTCCTCCTTGATTTTTTTATAAATTGCAGAAAGATTGTGATATGGAAATCTCGGTTCCCTTGCAGAGAGTGGCTGCACAATTATTGCATACATTTAAAGAGATAAACATTCCAAGTCTACCCTAGAACAAGCATGCATTTCTGGAAATGATCATTTTCATCATCAATTCAGGAATTTTTTTTTTAATTGAGGACTATGCCTAGCCATTTTGCTCTATCTGCATCACCAAATTTCCACAATGAAAGGTCTTCATCTAGACATCATCATTCACGACTTGGATTTGTTCAAAATGTTAAATAAGTATTTACTAATCCCTAGACCCAGGACTGGCCTCCGTGGACCGTAGCCCGGCGCCGAGGGCTAAGGACTAAAGCACGAGCACTGGGGTCCCGGGTCCTGCCTCAAGGGACCTGGATGGTTGATATTTTCTGACTCGAAAGACTTCGATTAATCTTGGGGTTGCATTTTTTCACTAAATGCCCTTGGCCAATCCCGTCCAAATATACTTTTTGGGACCTTGTGGCTCAACTTGAATTTGGGCGAGCCTACCAGTTGCCAGATCCACCATCTGGTCAAATTCTTGAGTGCCCATCCTACATTTAGTGAGTTTGATGGCACCCCTCTATATGCACTGGATAATTAGTAGAGTATAAAGATGGTTTAACCAGAAGAACGAGGTACTTTCAAAATTAGAAATTTAAGCGTGTCCATTAAAGTACGTATGTCAAATAGAAAATCATTTGCTATTCTAAGTATACTATGTAATGTTTTCCTTTGACCTTTAATGAATCAATCCGATAAAACAAATTTCCATTGTGACTATCAAGGGAGTTAGTTAATAATAAAGAAATTAAATGTGTTTCGAAAGTCTAAAGAAAAAAGAATGCATGCGCGTTGATTTTTAATGTATTTACCCATGACGAAAAGAAAACAATATAATTGTTTAGTAAATGCGCATGGATATATTCACATAATTCTTTAGAAAATCCTAAACTATATTCACTATGGCATAAATACACCCAAACACTTTTTTGTGTCACTAAAAGTCAGTATGCGTTTGTTTCACAAAAGATGTACAATTTAAAAATTATTTTTAAAAAAATGATTGGTAGTATCACTAACAAAAATATATAATTTTCACTGTTCATGAAAATGTTAAGACGTATATTATTGTCGATAATGAATAAATTTTTCATTGACTAATTATTTCAAACAATTTGAACAATCAACTTTTAAAAAAATCAAATTATTCATGTTTCATGTGATAATTGGAGTCTTAATAGTAATTGTAAAAGTTGAAATTTCACGTGCTTCGCATAGGTTAAATTGGTTACAGCTAGGGGCGATCGATTTTTGGTCTAGTTCTCTATTTTCGGAATCAAGGACTGGACCAATCAATCTATCTTGATCGAGTTATGGGACGATCAAGTAGAACCAGTAAACAATGCTTGTTCCCGATGCTAAGGCTACATATGATAACGTTTTCGATCTTGAAACAACTTTTGCAACAAAAACACTTTTTTCTGTTTCTATTCCCGACAACGCTTTTGGGAATAGAAACGTGTTGGGTAATTGCAAAAAATTATGTTCCTAGAACAAAAAAAGAACAAAAACACGTTTGGTAATCGCATAAAGTTTCGTTCGCTAAACAAAAAAAAGAAGAAAGAAAGGCGTTTGATAACGCAAAAAAAATTGTTCATGATTTTTTCATTTAATTAAGGGGACTATATATATATTAAAATTAAGATGTCTTTATATTTTTAACTTACTAAATCAAATTAAATCTCATTTATTCAATTTACTAAATCAAATTAGATCAATTATTATATATGTATAAGTAATTTATGCATGATTTATCAAATTACAATATGGACTAGATAAACTATAAAAAAAAAACTGAAAGAGAGACTAATTAGAATTGAACAATAAGAACATCAAATATGTTTTCTAGATAGGAAAAATTACAATTAGGAGTCACATGTAAATGTTCTCAAAGTAGTTAAAAATATGATTACCTTTAAACAGGGATCTCTAGAAAAATATTAATTTCACTTTGAGTGAAATTGGAGACTAAATTGAAAAGTATTCATGCATTTAGGTTCTTTTAGTCTAATTACGCAATTTTTCCAAACATGAGGATTAATATGAGATGCAAGATATCAAAATCTTATGTCATAACTCTAAAAGTCAAAAACTTTGGCTAAAATGATTTAAAATGAAACTTTTTAGTCAATTTAGGATTATGTTCAATGAAGAGGCATGTGGTCCCAAATTGAATTTTTAAAACTTTAAGTGGCAAAAATGAAAATGGAATTAAAATATAACTATGGACTATTTTTGCACATTTTTCTGACCACGAATATTATTTCTCTGATTTTTTGGCTATTTTTATAATCAAAATAAATCCAACAAATGTCAAAAATTAAAAAAATATTTTTTGTTCAAAATCGATTTCTAAGGCTAGGCCAAAGCTTTCAAGGTGGATTTTGTAATTTTATGAATTGTTTTGATATTTTTAATTAATTTTTTAAAATAAAATAATCAAAAATTAAGTGGCAACATATTGTGCAAAAACAAAAGAGAAGAAAATATGTTCAAAAATAAAATTGTTCTCAATTGTTTCTAGAAAATATTCCAAATATTTTTCTAAAAAGTATTCCAAAAATACAAAAGTAAGTTTTTTTTTATTTCTTATTTCTACTTTATAAAATATCTTCAAAATATTTTGAGAACATTTTTTTATCATAAGCGATATATTTTGAGAACGGAAATATTTTTTTTTTACAGGGACCTAACTCGACATAAATAATCCCGAACTTAATGAACAGAAATGTAAAGACATTATAATCCCCGAACTTTAAATTTGTTCAATATCGTCGTTGAACTTTAGCCTAATTTCAATATGAGCGCGAACTTTTAATTTGTGACATCAAATCCCGTGATCCTTAAACTTTTGCTATAGTAGTTCATTATAGTCCTCGTAACTATATGAAAATATTCAATGTAATCCTTCCATTAATTTAAGATCAGGGACAATAATGAATATTTTCGATGATAGTTTAGAGGACTAAATTGAACACTTTACTAAAAATTCAGGGACTACATTGCAATAAATCAAAAGTTTAGGGATCAAATTACAGCATTAGATTAAAGTTCAAGGACTATGGGAAAAGAAGAGTTGTCAGCGTTGGGAAACGAAGGTAGGAAAATGATGTCTCTACGCTCTTGATGGATAGGCACGGCGAGATGGCTGAGCAGCGTAATCCTGCTCATTTTGGAAGGCAAGACTCAACTCGAGGCCAATTTCAAAGTTGGTGAGGAGACTTTTTGTTTTTATTCCGTCTCTTTTGACAGATGAAGTGGGTGAAGAATGCTTTAGAATAGGTTTCGTTTTATATTTAAAAAATGAAAAATGGTCGGTCCAATTTCCCTTGAAATAGAGAGCTGGTCCGCCAAGACGCCGGTTCCAAGCACCTTGGAACTGCATTAAATAGACCGATTCGGTCGATCCAATCAATGCATTATGCTTATCCTTAGTTACAGTTTTGCAGAGAGCACGATTAAGCATAAATTGGAAATGGATTACAAACCAAGTCAATATTTATAACCTAGGAAGCATTGACACTTTTCCCGAGGACTCCGTGTCGCATGTCGGACTTGGAATATAGGTATCCGACATGTTTCAACACGTGGTCAAAGCATCGGACATGCCGTCGACACACGAGTGTAGCTTCCCGACACCGTGCGAGAGAGAGCCGAGAGGATGAGAGCCCAATGTCATGTGAGAGAGAGTTGAGAGGGCGAGAGCCCGACGACGTAGAGAACCGAGAGGGCGAGAGCCGCACCGTGCGAGAGAGAGCCGAGAGGGTGAGGGGACACGATTAGAATTTGGACAAAGTGGCCAACCTATTAGGTGGAGTTTTTTTAGAATATTATTGTTTTTTGATAAATATACAATTTTAAATTATATGAGGTGCAAGTGATTAGGGGCAAAACTATTTTGGAATAAATTTACATTTTTAGAATATTAGGTGGACTCGATTAGGAATTATTCTTTCCTTGATTTGAGGAATCATTTTTGTTGTCATCTGTGATTATGTATCTATTTAAACTCATTATGTAAATCAATAGAAGAATAAGGAAAATCAAAATTCAAAAGTTTCTTTTCCTTCTTTATGGTATCAAAGCTCTATGCGCGTAATAGCATTTATGTGATTCTACTTCTTCTTCCTCATGGTTCCTTCAACTAATCCCGAAGCTAGTGGCAATGTTAATATAGAAGCTACTAGCTCGGTTAATACCCTCGTTCAGTCCCCACCTATTGTGATTTCGAACATTTCCAGCCTCATCCTAATCAAACTAAATGCCTCAAATTATTGTCTTTGGAAATCTTTGTCCACGCCTATTTTCCGTGGTCATCGCATGATGCATTATGTTGATGGCTCTATTCCTCCACCTTCACCTGATGATCCTACATATCCAATTTGGTTTGAAAAAAATCAGCTATTGTTATCATGGATCAATGCTACATTAAGTGACTTCGCTCTTCCGTATATCGTCGGACTCACCTCCTCTAGGCAAGCATGGGAGCTGTTCAATAATAAATATGCCTCCAAAGTGCTTGCCCATGTGATGTCCCTCAAAGTGGTGCTTAGTCGACACTCGCCCCCATTTCGCCTTTACGCCCATGCCAGCGAGGAGAGAGAGAGAGAAGCGGTTAGAGGGGGGATTCTGGAAGTTTTGTCACAAAAGACAATAAAAAGGAATAAAAGGACAAAAGGATAACAGCATTGGAGGGGAAAATATTGTGTGAGTGAGATACTCCACACTGGATTAATAGAAAACCCTTCATAGATCGACACGTGGCACGTCGGGTCCCACCCTTCATAATTTTAAAAAACGCAAGAGGAGATCTCATGTTATCTCCTTCCGTTATCTCTCTCCCCCACAAGTTCACGGTTCTGTTTCTCTCTCCAAAGTTCACGACTTGGCCTCCCCCTCTCTCTCCAAGTTGGCTCCTTCGACTTGAGCTTCACTCGACGACCACGCCGGTCCCTCGATCAAAAGCACGAGTGCTTCCTCCACCGTCCTGGAGCCCCCTCTACCACCACCTCATCTCTCTCCAAGTCCTATCTCCCTTCTTTGATTGTGCCTGCGATTTCGTCCGCGATTTTGAAGTGAAAGTTTCACTTACCCCATTGCCTCCCGTTAGGGTTTTTCTTCCTCCGCGTCGGACGAGTTCGGGTTAGGGAAGTCGCCGCCTCGTGTTAGGTTTTTCCTCCTTTGGCCGGACGACCTTCAGGTTAGGGTTTTTTCCCCTCTTTCATTGAGTTGAGACTCTTTGGAAGAAATTTCAATGGGCGGCGTTTAGTTGATATAATTCAGCTTATAGAAGCTGCGTCTATTTAATTGGTATATTCGAGGAAAAAAAAATTTGGCATTTGATTAGGTATTTTTTAGGGGATTGAGATTTTTGCTTGTTGGTGGTTTATTTGTTTTTGATCACCATATGCTGTTTTGTTACTTCATATTTTCTTTGAATGTGTGCGGTACAAGTATTCGCATATGATTTCTCTAGTATCGGCAGAGATTTTAGAACCCCTTCAATATGAATAATTTTTTGGAACTTACTACTATCTTTTTTTTTTTATTCAATCGCTGCTTGGGCTCACTGTTTTATCATATTAGGATTATAATGAGATGTGTACTCCAAAGATTTATTTGGAGATATTTTCTCATGATGAATACAACAGAACTTATCTTTGTTCTAAGTCCAATATAACATATAACAAACTATTTCTGGGGAAAAGTAATTGTTCGAGTCCTCTCATTTCTCCTCGTAAGTGACCTGGGTGTGGCATAGGTTATACGTTCTTTCTTGATTTGTCCACGTAGGCTAACCAAATTATCATGCTAGTTTCATTTGCTTTGGTTGTTATTGGTTCTTAGTTTTCCTCATGGTTCGTCATTGGACTTTATAACAAGCTTAACCATGGGGGTGCCACCTTGAAGCAGCATCATGGAGTCTTGTTTATTCTTAGAAATTGATTCAACGGCTTAATTCTTCGCGTGATTTTGTTGTGTGATGTTGTCTGGTTAAAACAGGATAGGGCAAAAGTTCAAGCACAAGTCTAGCCAAAAAAATACCGGTGATCCAGGACAGAATTAGATTCGACCCATGGTTCTCTAGTTCATCATTGAGATAGGTGACAGTTTTGGTAATGGTTATTAGTCTATAATCAATGTGCAACATGCTTGTGAAGTATTCTCATAAATTGGTTAAATATCATTTTCCTTGACAATTCTTGTTTGATTGGGTATTAGTGTAATACTCGTTTTTGTTCCTTTATTTTCTTAAGGTTCTTGACGAATAGATATTTTCTTGTCTTAATACATAATGGTGAGCGTTGCTTTTTTAATTGAAAGATTACATAGTCGTACTTGTATTTTCATCTTAACAAGCTAACGAGTAAAAAATTGTTATCTTGCAGGTATATGAAGTCTTCATCCAATGTGAATGAGAGTACTTGTAAGCATGCTGTCGTGAGATTTTCAGAATCTACAAGAAACCAACAGAAGCTCTATTTATCTTTAACCCCCCTCCCAAAAGAAAAAAAAAAACAGAAGCTCCATTATATTGTGAGGATAAAGCGTGACTTCTTTTCTTTTCTTGGTGTTTGCCTACAAGCAATATTTGAAGATGACATGAGAAACATTTTACTTGTTTGAGCATTTGAAAGATCAGCTCAAGATCATTGATGAGAAGGTGCAGGGATCAAGGCATAATGTGCACCATTTAAATGTCTCAATAGTTAGATGTGCCTTTTTTGTTTGTCTTTGTTTTTTTTTTTTTTTTGGTCTATTTCTCTAGAAAAAGTAGATGGTAGGAACTTATAATTTTACTAGCTTGAATCAAGCACTATGTTTTGCTGGCTCTCAAACTTTTATTGCTCCTTGTGTGCATTCTATTTTGGATTATGGCAATCATCTCTTTGTGCAATCGGTGGCTCGGGCTATGGACAAAGAAAAACTAGTACCTAGCTTCTTTGGTTGAGTGAAAAATTATCACTTGTTTTGGCAATTTGGTAGTCCCTTTCTTTTGACCAAGAGCAGGATTCAATGGGCGTTTTTTAGCAAGGATTTATCTAGCTGAGGAATCTTGGTTGAGATTTCTGGTAGGATTATTCCACTGTCCTACCCAAAATTTCTTCTTCACTTTTACAGATAAAAAAGTAAAGACAGGCATACTAAAATTGAATAATGTCAAGCAAGCAGACCATGTGAGCCCCAAAACATATCTCATGGCAAAAATGGGAGGAACATAGTCATTGGAAAACAAGTCACGTTTGGATTCAACGTTCCTCGTTAGTACACTCTTCTGTTGGTACACTTTGGCTTGTCACATTGCAAGTTAAGACCGGACCTTCGAGTTCATATAATAGTCAGCTGTTGTCAATTGCATAAGACCAACGGTCTCGTTAAAAAATAATGTTATTCATGAAAGTCGGAAATTGAATATCAAAAGTCATAGTTATGCAACAACTTGAGCCCTAAACTTTGGAAGCTTTAGAAGCTTTATAGTACCAAAAACTAGCCACTCGCTGAAAGTTACAAATCGATGACCAAGAAAGGGCGAATAAAAGCAAAAATAAAGTCATGAAAACTAAAATCCTAGTTTTAAGCTAAAACTGCAGGCCATATCATCCAGACCCCACATGGATCATCAAAGCAGTTGCAATTGGCATGCCCAGAAACCCAAGAAAATGCCGACAAACCACCGTTACAAGCTCAAAGGATGTGTTTGCAAATGCTTCCAGTTTTTCATTGATTATGATTTGGACGACAACAGTGCAAGTGAGCACGGCCACGAAGACATCACTTTTCAGTATACCGTTGAACAAGTTTATCTTCTCCATCTCCCTGGAGCTGATTTGATTGAAAACCTGTGATCAATGCATTACATGTAGTGTAAACCCATGGGATTGGAGAAGTTGGAAGCAACCGTTAAAGAATCATATATAGGAACCGTTCATGTCAATAAACACAACTGCCACCACCTGATTACCTAGCAGGAAATAGCTCAAATGACCACATTCTTTTATGACTAACCAACTAAAGTTCGCTGCAGCCACTTCTAACATATTCTTTTGTTTTTGCATTTTCCAGATGCACAGGCGTCTCTTCACTCGAAATCAGAAGTTTGATTGTTGAGTTAAAAGATCACTTCTAATGCATTGTAAAAATAAAGAGAAGGAAAAAGCATGCTAATGTAGGAGTGTTGATGCATAGTTAGCTTGGTGACTTTGAACTTTACATGGCAAAAGGCAAAAGAGTTAAAGATGATGTTTAATAGGGTGAAATCAATGTACCCTCGGAATCACTCGGCTCATTCATCCCAAGATGCTGAAAAGAGTTTGATGACCCCTGTACAAAGAAAAAACAAATATATTTACCTTTCACTAATCAACATGCCTAGATAAATATGTCTCAAATAATCCCTCATCAACAAAAGGCAAGTCGTACTTGACTCAAGATGGTTCCTTGAGATCTATTACGATACTCCAACATCTATCCAAGAGAAACCATTGACAATATATATTACAATAGTAATAAGAAGATGAAATAACACCCGGACCTAAAATGATTTTCATAATAAACACCTGACTAGTAAATTGGGGAAAATCCATTCATAATCCCCTGGCGGCATGATGTAGGGTGATTGCATCTACACAAAAGAAGGACCCCATTAGCGAGAATGTAACTAAATTAAGAGCTTATTATGTCGATAGAAGCGGTGTAGATAAGACACAAGTTAATACACCAAACAAATAATATCATACTAGGGAATGGGCAAAACCCATTCATAATCCCCGACGGCATAACGTATGGTGGTTGGACCTATATAAAAATTTGACCAAATTAGTAAAATGTTAATAAAAAATGGAGGACTAAAAGAGACACACCTGATTATGAAAATTTAGATTCTTGTAGGACCACCGATGTTGCTAGGATAAAAGGCACTTCGTATCTAATTTGAATTATTTGAACAATCTCGAAAATGAGTTTCATCATGTGTTGCATGGACAACCAACTCTACAATACAAAATAATAAATTTGTTAAATGGCATCATGTAATATTAGCAAAATATTTAACTAATCATATTAACTAGAAAAATATGTCACTCACCTTGACTTTCTATTAGCGTTGGAGGTGTTCCTTTCTTAGATTTTTTTTCTTTTTTTTCTCATTTGAACTTTTACGCCTTCCATAACTTGTTCCCTTTCCTTTCCTTTGAAAGGGGTCCAATACTGAAATCTCACACAAAGAGGGCGCATTATCGCAATCATCGGTAGCATCATCATTCAAAACCACACTTGACTTGTAAGATAAAATTTCAGCCTTCATTTTTGGCAAATTCTTCCTCGTTATTCCCATGGTATTTACATCTTCGGAGCCCAAACTCATCACTTCAAAAGCTTCATGCATTAACGTGGAAAAATGATTGAATTTAGATGGACCCGGTGAGATTTGATGAGATTCATCATCCACATTCCCTTGTTTAGCACCCTTCGTCCATCTTTTCAAAATATAGGAAGATGGAATACCCGTGCCGGATGTGTTCGCAATCAATACATGCAATCAATGGCAACACAACCACACTTTTGATTCAAATAATCTGCATTCACAAGAAATTGAAAATTCTGCAGCATTAAATGTGACAACATTTTCACGTTGATTCCACTACACACTTGAGAGTATATACATAAACCAATCCATCGAATGTAGTACTTAAAATCTGTACCGATAGACTTTGCAAAAATTCTTCATTGAACCTTTTAAAAATGGTACGAGTATACAATGGAGCAACATGTGTCAAGATCCCATGGTTAACTCCGCAATTTGGGCTTCCCACGAGAACGTAATCATCTTGACTTTCAAATTCTCTCATATGTTTCAGTTGTTCTTCATAGTGGTGGACAAATTCTACAAGAGTCAATGTCTTTGTTGACATTTGTTGGAAGCCATTATTAGTGCTCTCACTCCTTTGACTTGGGCGAATACCACATGTAAAAATATCACGATCAAAAGCTGAACTCCACTTATGTCGAGTTCATATAATCTCCGAAGCCAACTGTTATTCCTAGTATCCCACTCCTTTTCCATTTCCCTCCAAGTAAATTCAAATTCATCCTCGATCTACATCTATACATAAGCGATAAGAAATACTTATCCTTAAAATTAGGCTGATGGTAAAGTTGTGGAATATTTTGATTGGCATTTTTTCCAATGTGCCAAGTGCATAGACGGTGTTGTGTATTCGGGAACACCATTCTAATGGCTTTTGCCATGGCTTGATCTTGATTCGTGAATATTAGTTTTTTGGAGCCTTATTTTCCATAGACTTCAAAAACACTTCAAATAACCAAATAAATGATTCAATGAGTCTCATCCAACAAAAGGTACACATATCAAGTTATATTTGTTGGTACGATATGTAGTATCAAACACCAACACATCACCAAAACAAGTCATAATCAAATTTGGACAAGCTATCTCTCCAAAATAAGTTTGTCAATCTACCTTCTTGATCTACCTGTACAAGGCATAGAAAAACATTGGGTTTTGCATTTGCATGCAATGAAAATGATTCAAAAGACTTTGACAATCTCCCCACTTATATCATTGGCTTTATTTCTTTGCACATAATTTTGAGAATCACGCAGGATGAACCCCAAGTTTTTGCTTCCTCCTGCGTTGTTTGATAGGTACTTATATGTCTTAGTTCCTCCAATGCCTGCTTTAATCATATTAACTATCACACCCTTGCAAGGATTAGATATAATTCTTCCGCATCTAATTAAATGCTTATGATCATCCGGTACAAATGTATGATTATGTTCGGAAAGATACTCTATCACCTCACAAACATCGTTATCAACCTTAAATTTGATGTGAGCAAGACATCCAGATCTGACTTCACATCTCTCATACTTTTTTCTTGATGGGATGAGCTGATAGAATGCCCCTCACAATTACACATAAAAGTCCGTCGAGTTATTTCTCCTTTTCTATTTTTAACCATATTACCCTTCCTCACTCCAAATCCTTTGTCAACTGTATAGGCCACATATTTATGATATGCTTCACGTTCATTTGAAAAAACCATCCCTAGTGCGAACTCAAAGCCTTTTTCCAAATCACACATTACATGTGCAAGATGGGAAGTTTCATGCTATGCAACACAATGGACAAAAAGTGATTTATGCAAATTATGTTTCACATAGTATGAGTGAAGAATTACCTCTAATTTAGCCATCCAATAACTTTACACCTGCAAGTTAATTGATGAGATATATGACTTTGAAAGAGATAATTTTGTAGTTCCCTCCTAATCAAATACAAAACAAACTCTTTTAGAACGCAATCATGAGAAATCGAAGCAGCATGATCTTACTGGGAAGTGTCTCTCTAGCATGAGAAATCGGACGCAACACACTTGTACACCACACATTCAAGAAAATATGTAGTACCTAAAATACATACGGTGATATGCAATACCGAAAACACATACGATGACCAAATGCAGCATGAAAAGTAAATAAACCACAAGTAACAAAAAAAAAACCTCACTCCCACAAAAAATACAATCGGATGCCAATTTGAGAAATCACCCAGATAAGTTTTCATGTATTCATTTTTAATGGCATGAGAAAAGATCTCCAAATAAGTCTTTAGAGTATATATATATCATATATTTATCCTATACTCGATAAATCCTAATATGATAAAACTAAGCCGGAGTAGCGATTGGATAGAAAAAATAATAGCAGTAATATTCGATAAACTATTCATATTGAACGACTTATAAAATCTCTCTCACCCTTTGGGAAGTATCTCTCCAACATGAGAAATCAAACGCATACACTTGTACAGCGCACATTCAAAAAAATATGCAGTACCAAAAATTGCATACGGTGACCAAATGTAGCACTAAAAATAAATAAATCACCGGCAAGCAAAACTTTACATCTTGTAAAAAAACTAATCATATGCCAATTTTGTTTTCGCAAATGTGCCAATTAAACGCATGCAATTCTATAAGCTGAAATTTATCAACGTTATAAAGTTCAATGACGGACCATGAAGAAAACTAAGAACCAATAACAACCAAAGCAAATGAAACTAGCATCATAGTTTGGTTAGCCTACGTGGACAAATCAAGAAAGAACGTATAACCTATGCCACACCCAGGTCACTTACAAGGAGAAATGAGAGGACTCTAAACAATCACTTTTCCCTAGAAATAGTTTGTTATATGTTATATTGGACTCAAAACAAAGATAAGTTCAGTTGTATTCATCATGAGAAAATATCTCCAAATAAATCTTTGGAATACATATCTCATTATAATCCTAATATGATAAAGCATTGAGCTCGAGCAGCTATTGAATAAAAAAAAAAGCCAGCGAGTAAGTTCCAAAAAATTATTCATATTGAAGGGGTTCTAAAATTTCTGCCGCTAACTAGAGAAATCGGATGCGAGATACTTGTACCGCACACATTCAAAGAAAATATGAAGCACCAAAACAGCATATGGTGACCAAAAACAAACAAATCACCAGCAAGCAAAAATCTCAATCCCCTAAAAAAATACCTAATCAAATGCCAATTTTTTTTCCGCGAATATGCCAATTAAATGGACGTGCAGTTCTATAAGCTGAAATTTATCAACCAACGCCGCCCATTGAAATTTATTCCAAAGAGTCTCAACTCGGTGAAAGAGGGGAAAAACCCTAACTTTGAAGGTCGTCGGGCCAGGAGGAGGAAAAACCTAACACGAGGCAGCGACTTCCCCTAACTGAACTCGTTCCACGCGGAGGAAGAAAAACCCTAACGGGATGCGATGGGGGTAGGCGAAAATTTTACTTGAAATCGCGGGCAAAATCGCAGGCACAATCAAAGAAGAGAGATAGGACTTGGAGAGAGATGAGGTGGTGGTAGAAGGGGCTCCGAGACGGCGGAGGAAGCGATCGTGCTTTTGATCGAGGGACCGGCGTGGTCGTCGAGCGAAGCTCAAGTCGAAGGAGCCAACTTGGAGAGAGAGGGGGAGGCCAAGTCATGAACTTTGGAGAGAGAACAGAACCGTGAACTTGTGGGGGAGAGAGATAACGAAAGGAGATAACGGGAGATCTCCTCCTGCGTTTTTTAAAATTCTGACGGGTGGGACCCGACGTGCCATGTGTCGATTCGTGAATGGTTTTCTATTAATCCAGCATGGAGTATCTCACTCACGCAATATTTTTTTCGCATTGGAGGCAGAACAGGATAGAGAGAGGGAAATGGAGAAAAAAAAATCTCTCTCGAGCTCACCATTGAAGCCGAACTTCCCGAGCTCTGGCCGCATCAATACATAGAGAGCGTTCCTTACGAGCACGTACATCCATAACACGCTGTAAGTACTATCCCGGATACTCTTCATATACGACGAATGAAATGAAACGCAGCGGAAAGCCGAAGAAAATAAACCCAACTCAGCCATTGTCTCAATACATCCACTAATGAGATGCGGGAAACTAAGAGACTTTACCCATAAAGAAAAATACAGTCCGTACAAACGATACCATAAAATTGACAATATACACGAGGTCAGAGACAAGAGAGCAACACAAAAATGAAACCACCAAACCCTAACCTAACACCGTCTCCAACAAAAAGTAGCATCAAAGTCAACCAACAACGGAGACTCTAGAAAGTATTAGTATTCTTTCTCCTTTTTTTTTTTGGTCGTGGATCATACTCGGAGAAAGACTCCAACTGCACTTGATTGAATCCTCATCCATCTCGTCATCCTCTGAATCCAAAATCTCTATTACTTCTACATTCTCCTCTCCCACTGGTTCTTTTTCAAGTATATTCCTTGAACCTAAAGTAGACACTTCAACTTCTATCTCATCCCTGGTAGGGTGGCACCAAGAAGGTACAACCCCTTTTGGCACATCTTGGGGCCTTACTCGAGATACACCCCGTTTACTTTACGGAACCATGCCTCGAACTTATGAAGCTTATAAGATGCTTCGTGCTCATCTACCCAAACCACATCGTCCTTCTAACATATACTACATCTCCTCCTTCAGAAACTCCTCAATATACCTAGTCATTTCTTGGGGTTCACCATTTGGATAGGCAACATCTTCAATTTCTAGGATCGAAAAAAAAAAAAAAAGGTCCCACGACGGGGTGAGATTTACATCTCGGTAAGGCAAGTCCTATCCCTAGATTAGACCGAAGTTCATTCGGTAAAAGCAACATAAGCTCAATGTGCACGGTAATATGATGCATACAACAACCATACAAAGTACATGCATAACAATAAGTATCAATTACTCAATCATGGCAATATATCTCATCACTTTACTTAAGACGGTGCACATAACGAAACCAAGCCACACCTTCCTTTCTTTCCACCTTCATTCGATTCAAACCCGCGTGTGAAACGCCTCAAGCTAGGTCCGCGTACTTACGCATCGGACCGTCTCATCAATAAAATCCGCGTAAAGGTTTTCAAAATTATCTTAGGCCTATGTCGATACATCATAATTTCCGTCCGCGTCACTTACGCATCGGGACGTTGGTCATTTCCACCCCGCTCTTTACGCATCGTGGTACTACAATTTCTCAAGCATGCCGCAATTCATCATAATCGTGACTTCAAGGTCAAATATAGCTCACACATAGAGCTAACAATAAAAGGCATGCGAGACAATCAATTTTCAACCAACAAGAGCCAATCAATACATATCAAGGCTATTCAATGAGTCTTTAAGCAATTGGCACAACACGAGATCATATATCAAACAACATCACCGTAACTTACCAAAATTTACATAATCCTCATCGTATTCACCCAATTGAGCCCAATCTTGTAGCCAAGGTATAAGAACTTTCTTACCTTAAGCTTAATCAGCAAAACACTTCTTTCCTAGCCCTTAAACACCTCGACTCCCACAATTTCAGAACAAGGAAGCAAGCAGCCTAGAGAAAATCAATCAATTCATCAATATTTCTTTGCCTAAACACCAAATCATCGATCATACACCTCCTCAACATATCACTCCACACCCTAACATGCCTCAAGGATCAAATTAAATCCCAATTTCATCACAAACAGCCCCTCTAACTCAGTAAGAACAGAACAGAAACTGGGTACCCCTGTTCTATTTCAATCCAGTTCAAACAGTCCACAACTCAACCTAATCCTTCAATTTATCCATCAATATTCTTGCTAACACCAAGTTCTATATATTAAGGGGCCTCACCGAAAATTTTGGCTCAAGGCGACACCGGTTGGTCTTCGTTCGGCGCTAATTCCTTCTGGTCCGCCATTGAACAGTTTCTGCTCCTTTGAACACAACAGTGGTTCAAGGTCAAGATATCATTCATTTTCGCCCAAACATTTACAGCAACATCAAATACATGTCTACTAAACGTCACCAAAATTTGAGCTCAAAATTCGTCCGTTTGGTGGTCCAATAAAATACCAACAGCAGCCTACCTCCGGTTGAGTCAGTTTCAGCGACTCGGGAGATTGGCCGTCCTGAATTCCACAGTAGCTCAAACGATGCACTTCCACCTGGAAAGGTTCGACAACAGGCTGATCTTCGCAGTGGTAGGTGGCTCACTGGCTGGTTATCGACGGTTGAAGAGTTAGACGGCCGGGAAGTTGGCGATCAGAACTGGTCGGGGCAAACTGTTTCTGTGCGTGAGGGAGTGAAGGAAGGAGAAAATGGAGGTGATGGTGGTGCTGTTCTATTCTTGAACGTAAATATCCAGAAGGAAAAAAGAGAAGATGGCTCATTCTCATCCCAAATTCTCTTAGGTATCAAGTTCATTAATTGAGCACCCTAGGTTAATGACATTTCGCATTGTACACATAATATCACACTTTCCTTCTAATTTTTCCCTTCCATTTCTGCTGATATAAAGGGAATAATCAAATGACAAGAATGCCCTTGTCCAATTAATAAAAATAGGGTCGACGCTCCGGGCAAAATCGTCTTTTCACACCCTTCGTCCAAAATCCAATTTTTTTACTGATTTTCATTCCCGACTAGGCGTCGTCCAATCCAAACTCTTTTTTTTTTTTACAAATCTTCATTTCCATTTCGAGATCCCATTTCATGATCGATTTGGTCCGTAATTTCAATTTATCTTGAACTACGGGCGGATATTACGCGTATTGACTCTGTGATTCTCATCACACTTAAGAAAATTCAAATCACGGTTATCTTGATTGTTATGAAATCGCAGGGTCTATTAGTAGGACGATTATCGTCATAAATCGATTTAGGGAAATTCACAAATCATACGTTGGTTATGCGGCATCACCCGCGTCCTAATCGTATAACACTAGCAATGAATCCCTTAATCGTTCTCGATCGCCTTGGCTCTAAATATCTCCTCAACGACCCTTATGGTCAAAATGCCGTTTTCGAATCGGATTTCCTAGGTCCACGTATCTCGTCACGCGTTACCTTTCCCTTCGTTAGTTAACTCGCGATTGATTAGATCCGAGCAGATATAACTGAAATACTTCAACGGATATCTTACAATCAAAGATCTCAAATGATAGGAAAATCGATTGTCATAGCGACAGGCCACGAAACCTATTCTAGGATATTTGTGAAGTCCAGACAAAGAGCTTGAGCGTCGTCGGACGTCATTCGGTCACCGGAAAAGGTGAGCTCAGTGCCTCACTTCCCGAACTGGTTTTCATGGCGTAGCTTGACCTAAGTGATGGTTCTTCATTTTTTAGTTCAAAATCATCCTGAGTTTCTCTGATTCTCTCCATGTCTTTTTTTCGTATTATCGTCATGCGAAACCCCAAGTCCGACCTCCGACCGACCGTCCAAACTAGTTTCGAGCCAGCGAAGCTCCTTTGCTGTGTTCTTCGATCTCCGACGTCGAGTTAGGTAAGTTTCCTCACTCTTTTGTGATTGTGCTTGATGATTTTTATGGCTTGTTTGGTGTAGAAGATGAGAGTTTAGATCTTAGCCGGACATGGAAATCCCGTCGAAGATAGAGCAGGTACGCTTAGGATTGATCTTTGCTCTAAGTTTGAGATATGCGGTATGATAGGTTGGTTAGTGATGTTTGGAGTAGAAATTGGGAGGTTTCGGCAAGTTTTTTACGTTAGATTGAAGTTTTTGATGAGGCGCCGGTGAGGATTGCTAGTGCCGATCCTCTTCTCCGACGAGGAGGATCGGTCAACTTTGTTGACCGAGTCAATGGTAACGTGACGCCACTTGTGCGTCCACGTTAGCGGGCGTTCCCTTTTTAATAAAAAATAAAAAATTAGATTCGACGGTGGCTCTCGCACCACGTGTCACGATCCGGCTCTTTAAAAAAATCATTTTTCAAAAATATTTTGAATTTCGAAAATAAAAAAATTGTTTTGTGATCGTGTGGCCCGGGTTTGGCCATGAGTCCCCATCTTGACCGTCCATTTTGAATTTTTGAAAATAAAAATCATTTTCAGAAATTAAAAATCCATTTTAAAAAAAAAAATTAGCCGAGATCGGACGGTTATGGATTAGCCACGTCGTTCGATCCTAACCGTAGATCCAATGGGTGGATCAAAGAGCCGTGGGCTGGCCACGTGGCTCATTCCCGACCATAGGATTAGAAAATAAAAAAAAATCAAATAATCTTAGAAAAATTTGAAAAATAAATAGAAAAATAGAATACGACGTCATTTAGGCTTAGGCCGGTTCGGGACCCCTACGGTTTGGATCGGATGCCCACGAGCCTCGGACCTAGTCAACCCGACTTGGTCCGGATAATTTAATTTTTTTTAATAAAAAAATTAGGAAAATTATTTTTAAAATCCAAAAAAAATGGAAAAACCATGAAAAATTCAAAAACAAATTGGAAAAAATCAAGAAAAATATCAAAAAATTCCAAAAATCCAAAAAATGGGAAACATGCCATTTTGATTGGCCAATCCTATTTTGTTTTCATCCCGATTCTTTTTGAAAAAGACAATCTTACCCTTTAAGGGTAAATTGTCCCCTAAATTCCCGAAAAGTCCGAAAAATAAATTAAAAAATAGGAAATGGGCACATTCAACTAGCCAATCCTATTTCGATGCTCTTGGGTTCCTAATCCCTCATAAATGCTAATTTTCGCCCCTCATGAGCAATTCATTCCAAAAAGTGTTAGAAAATAAGAAATTGGTTATTTCAATCGGCCATCCTTTTTCCGATGCTCCGTGGGTTTCTATTCCCTTCCAAAATGACAATTCTATCCCTTATGGGCAAATTGTCCCTTATTTTCCCAAAATGACGATTTTGCCCTTCATGGGCAAATTGCCTCTAAATTTTCCAATCTTCCTCAAACTCTCAAATACACATTCTCTAAGCCCTTAAGACTTCACTAGGGATGCTGTGTATTGTATTCATACATTTTATTCGCACGTGTGGATCCTTGATTTGCGCATTTTATTTTATTAATTGTGATTGTTAGGATAGTCACTCCTATTTGCATGAACTCTTAGATTTAGGATTCTCATACCTAATCATCTCGCATGAAATTTCAAGGTTAGAAAATTCTTTCAACTTAGGTACCAAAATGATGTTAACAAATGATCTTGGCGTAACTAAGTCCCCGTTCCCGAATCTCCGGTTTCGTATGAGTCGTGCGACTTCTCCCACCGCCCGACGAGGTTGCCAATCTACCTTCCCCAAAAGATTGGTGGAGACTCCAAAGCATGTACACTATGCACATGTCACTCGACCTCACATGTTAAGGTCGAAACCGATTCCTAAATCCCGCCGTCGCGAGGTGAGGACTTGGGAGAGTCCAAGTCGATTTCTTCATTCATCAAACGTAAATCGGCGATCGCCTCTAAACCTCCTCTCCGCTCGTCGAAATGGGTTGCGACAATTATCTCTAGCAATTTAAAGTCATTTCGACCAACTGGCTACTTGTGTCTCTCCCCTAAGCGAGGATGATCTCGCTTATTCACATCCTCGATGGGCTGCCACCATCATATCGCTAGTTCTGTTCCTCGGTTCGTATTCATGCTAGAACATCCATCTTATCTCCGGGAAGAACTACATACACTATTAATTTGTGAAGATCTCTCTTTAATTGACGATACACCACCCGCGGTCTCAACTTAGTCCGTTGCATTGGTTGCTTCTAAGCTTTCTAGGCCTAACAACTCTCATCAATTCTCTTAGGGTCGCGGCCATGCATCATCTCATGGTACATTTTCTCCACAAAGAACGGTCATTCGGATCCTCTAGATCAATGCAACAATGACCATCACCCCAAGGTCAACAAAATTTCAAAATTTAGATGTTCGTCTACAATGTCAAATTTGCAATCGTATGGGACATATTGCCATCGATTGTTATCATCGAATGGACTACACCTATCAAGGTCACCATCTACCTATAAAACTTGTAGTGATGGCAGCCACCGCTTCCACGCCACCCAACACTTGGTACACCGACACCGGAGCTACTTATCATCTCACCCCGAATCTCAAAAATCTTCCACATTTCAGTTGCTTATGACGATAATGATATCGTTGAGATAGGTAATGGCTACGCTATGCCCATTGCACATGTTGGTTCCACCACCATGTCATGCTCTTTATCATCTCTTCACCCGAAATCTATATTCCATTGTCCCATACCTTCACATAATTTACTTTCTGTTTATCGCTTTTCTAAAGATAACAACTGTCTCTTTAACTTTGATGCCTCTCGGTTTTTGTATTAAGGACAAAACCATGGGGAGGATACTATATCAAGGGCCAGTTGAGAACGGCTTGTACCCATTTCACACTCCATCATCATCCATCACTCCAAAGGCTCATTACGGTTCCTCCATCACCACAAATCAATGGCATGCTCATCTTGGTCACCCCTCTCATAATATTCAATGGGCTATTCCCTCGGTTATTTCTATTTTCAATAAATCGAGTTCTCGCATTTGCTCTTCATGTCGACAAGCGAAAAGTTACAAACTTCCTTTTTCCAATTCTCATTCCACTTCTAGTCATCCTCTAGAATTATGACATTGTGATGTATAAGGCCTTGCTTCCACATTATCTTGTTCTAATTATTCTTATTATGTTCTCTTTGTTGATGATTTTTCTAAATATTCTTGGTTATTTCCTATGAGATTAAAATATGACTTTTATGATATCTTTGTTAGTTTTAAAAAGCAAGTAACCGCACACTATCACCATATTTCGCTAGGACGGTGATGGCGAATTCACAAGTAATGCCTTCAACAATTTTCTTCAATCATATGGCATTATACATCAATATTCTTACCCCCACACACCATAACAAAATAGTGTCGTGGAACGCAAAACACCACCACATCATCGAAACCGGCTTAGCTATGATGGCTTATGCTCATATGCCTTCTAAATTTTGGTTGGAAGCTTTTACCATAGCCATTTCCTTAATTAATCGCATGCCCATACTTCAACATCATACTTGCTCCTCATATCAAACTTTATTTCCTACCCCACATGATTATTCACTTACGAGCCTTTGGTTCTCTTTGCTTCCCATGGCTCGGGCCTTATAATGCTAATGAATTGCAATTTCGATCGATGCCTTGTTGTTTTATTGGCTATAACTCCAATCATAAAAGGTATCGTTACATGGACCTCTCATCTGGTCGAGTATATATTTCTCGTCATGTCGTCTTTGACGAAACTAAATTTTCTCACTCCTCCATTACTCCCACTCATTCTTCACATCCTACACCTCATAATCTTGATTTTTTTTTTGGAGTCATTCAAACCGTAGATGCTCATTGAGGTCATTCCACCAATTCACAAGTCGTTCTCACATCCGGCAACACCTCCCCGGTGTATTCTTCATCAAATATAGAGCCATCAACTACCGAGCCAACCTCTAGCTAACTCATTCCTCCACCTATTAATAATCAACATGTCCTTCCCTTTTTCACTCACCCAATGCAAACAAGGTCTAAATTCGGTATTACCAAATGGAAGGCCTTTTCCCACACCCTTCACCCACTTCCACTTGCACTTACCGCTAGCCATATCTCCGAGCCAACATGTTACTCTCATGCGGTTAAGGATTCTCAATGGCGTCATGCTATGGATCAAGAATTTACCTCTCTTCAACAACAACAAACATGGTGCTTAGTCCCTTACGATCCTAATATGAACGTAGTGGATTGCAAATGGGTATTTTGAGTTAAGAGAAATCTAGATGGCTCTATTAGTCGCTACAAGGCTCGTCTTGTTGTAAAGGGTTTCCATCAACAATCGGGTATTGACTTTATTGAGACTTTCAATCTCGTGGTAAAACCTACCACCATTCGAATTATTTTATCTCTCATAGTCTCTCACAATTGAACACTTCGACAATTGGATGTCGAATGTGCTTTGTTACATGGTGATTTGCAGGAAACAATGTTCATGTCCCAACCTCCAGGCTATGTTGATCAAGGCAAACCTAATCTTGTTTGTCATATGAAGAAATCCATTTATGGCCTCTGTCAAGCTCCTTGAACATGTTATGAAAAGTTCAATTCCAAACTCCACGATTTTAGATTCATCGTCTCCAACTCCGATCCATCACTATTCATCTTCCACCAAGAGCATGTAACAATATATCTCCTCCTCTACATTGATGATATCATACTCATTGGCAATGATACTTCGACTTTGCATTGTTAATCTCATTTCTCGGCCATCATTTCCGCATGAAGGACCTTGACCTCTCTTTTATTTTCTTGGCATTCGGGGAAATTTCGAAGGCATATGACTCAATTAGTCGAAATATATTATGGATGTTTAGAAGCGTGTAAATATGGAAGGATGTAAACCTGTCCCAAAGCCTGCTGTATCTCAAAAACTTGGCCAAGGCGATGGACCTCCGTTGTCGGATCCCACTCTTTGTCGAAGCCTTATTGGAGCGTTGCAGTATGTTACATTGACGCGTCCCGACATTTCTTTTTCCGTCGATCAAGTGTGCCGGTTCCTAAAGTCTCCCATCGAGGGTCATCTTGTAGCAAGTCAAACGGATTTTGCATTATTTGAAAGGCACAATTACTCACAATCTTCACTTTTATCTAGGCCAACACCGGCTCATTGCCAACTGCGACGCCGACTAGGTAGGCTGCCCCATTGATCAACGCTCTATTGGTGGATTCAATATTTTCTTTGGTTCCAACTCCATTTCTTGGAGCGCTAAGAAATAAGTCATGGTAGCACGTTCTTCATCTAAAGCTAAGTATCGGTGTCTAGCTCACACCTGCAACTGAATTAGTTTGACTATGCTCCCTATTACATGAACCGCATTGCCCACTCTTTAAACCACCCACTATCGCTATGACAATGTTTCGCAATCTCTCTCATCTACAATCCAGGTTTTCATTCAAGAACAAAGCATGTCGCGGTTGATTTTCATTATGTCGGGGAGTTAGTTGGGCGTAAGATTCTAATTGTTCAATTTATCTCCAACAAAGATCAAATTGCGGATCTATTCACAAAAAGGTCTAAGTTCCAACCGCATCGGATATTTGCAAAATAAGCTTCACCTTCAGCCAACCGTGCTCGACTTGCGGGGAATGATAACATATCGTCATGAAATTAATTTTGAGGATATTTTCCTCAATTTGAAATGTTTGTATTTAGAATTCTTTCCTTGATTTGAGTGAATTCCTCGATTTGAGGAATTATTCTTTCCTTGATTTGGGGAATGTATCTATTTAAACTCATTATGTACATCAATAGAAGAACAAGGAAAATCAAAATTCAAAAGTCTCTTCCACTTCTTTATCGGTGCTACATAATTTATAACTTCCCAATTCTCAGGCGAAGAAAACCTTTCATTTTTGTTTTGTTCTTGTTCCTTCTTTATAGAAACAGAGAGATGGAAAAAAAAAGCCGGATAACGTTTTATTTGTCATTTTTTTCATATCCAAGCTAGAGAGTCCCGAAAATCACTTCAGCTCAATAAATACGCCAAAAATACCTTTTTGGGAGGAAGCAAACGGCGAGTGATAAATTTGATGGGCCCTCCTCCTCGGTCGCTCGGGCGACTCCCCTCGTTCGTTGGTTCTTCGTCTCGGACCAACAATCGAGAGGTATAATCTCTTGAACTTGGTATAGATGTTGCCTCTTTTATCAAATCTCTTGAATTTCTATGTTTATGGAAAATCGAAAGGCGACATTCGGGTAGGTGGTCTACGCACCTTATTTGCCGCATGCTTGTAACTTCATGGAATGGAAATGGTTAAAGGAGTGGCCGCTTCTCGGACCGGCAGATCGATTTCAGTTTCAAGGTCGGTCGGTTCCCGGTTTCGAAAACAGGGGGGACCGATCCCACTAGGATAGGTTTCGGGCCCCGTTACCGATCACCCCGGAGTGGAAGCTGGGTATAGATTTTGATTGTTATTGTTGCTCTGGAATGTGAGACTGGCAAAATTCTTGTGTAACTTGTTCTGCCAGCAGTGTTTGTTGCATGAGTTCGCTGCTGCTTTTGCTCTATTAACGTAGTTAAGCATTTTTTTTGGGCTGTTGGTTTTAACTTCATGATTTGATCTTTCGGCTTCACCGGATGGTTCGGATTAGTCAAGGTACTGAGGCTCAACATCATCTGCTGGCTGCCTTCCCTCCTCCAACTTTTGCTCTGCCCAACCTCTGGCAGCTTAATATCTCAGTTCTCAATGTAACCCACGTTATCCTTTGCGATCTAGAAGTCCCACCACTTTCCAACTCCCTCCTCCCCTTCTGGTCCATCTAAGCATCGGCCTCCTGCTGCCGTTATCAATCGACTCTTCCCGTTTTATGGTCATATTCCTCGATGACTACATCATGTTGTAAATAGTTGTCCACCTTTTCCAGGTCCTCCTAGTGGGATGACGAACACTACTTATGCACCCCCTCTCCAACGTCCACTAGTATGTGGATAATTAGTAGCCCGTATCTCAATTCTCAATATCGTCTACAGGGACCCAGAATTTCCACCACTTTCCTCCTCCTCACCTCCTCCTCCCCCTGCTGGTCCATCGAAGTTAGAATTTTCTCAAGTGGCACCATTGCCTCCTCTTGTACAAGAACACAGTACATACTGGCGCCTAGTCAAATTCGCAGCCTCAGCAGCCTAGTTCTGTACAACGTTTTCCACTCTTCAAGCCAAATTCAGGCCTCATTACTTCGGTTCCTGCAGAAACTCACACGCCGCATTGGCTTCCCCTCCCCCCACCGCCTCTCCCACCTTGACTTCCATGGGCAAAGACAAAGGAAAAGAAAAGGAAGAGTAAAACGCTCGAAAAGAAGGAATTTTCCTCAACGTGTGGTAAGCAAATTGATGTTGAGAAGAATATTAGAATGCTCTAGTTCCTATTCTCTTGTGCTTCCTTAAAGGGTGCAATGGATAGCTGAATCAATTTTTTCTTAGCTGATGTTTTCTTTTAGGATTTCTGTTATTCATAATTTGACCGTGGATAATAAAGTGACATAAACTTCATCAGTTTTTTACCCTGTTGAGTTCATGATTCTGGACATTCATATAATTGGCACTTTGCTCTTCTGCGCCAGAAGTATTGATATCACCTTGTGATCATCTGTTAACAGTTTTGTTTGTCAGCAGACACGAAAATCAACTTGGCTGATTGCTCGTAAATTTGTTATTACAGGTGTCCCTATGTCTCCAGATTTCCCCAAGCTCATGGAATCTTGTGATCATGGCTGAATAAGCTATAGATCAAATTTTCTGCCTATCATTACTGTGAAAATTTGCATATTATTGCGGGTGAGCATGCCGCCTTGTACATTGTTTTGCTACCTCTTATATGCTAATGTATCTTTAGGCTTATCGTATCATTTTCAGAAAAGATCATCCAGTGGCTCATAATACTCTTATTCTCCCAGTTGTTGCAGTTTTCATCAGTGCTCTAAATGTTTCATCCACAAATTTATGCTTCATGCAGGACCTGGAGGTGATATGTGGGTCTACCTAGAAAGCTTAGCTTTGGCCGCTGTTGTACGGAAGTATATAGAGAAAGAATCCATATGGTCAAAGAGCAATTACAGATTCAAATCCTTCCTGGAATTATTATAGGTGGGTGTTAGCTGCAAACCCATTTGAAGATGCTACGTCTTTCAGAATGAGCACATCTCTCCCGCACTTGCATGACACGGCTTATTTTATGACACTCGAAGATGTTTTTCGTTCGAGCTTGTTTAAAAAGTTAAACAACCATGTCCACATTGCGTCACTGCTTCCCAATTGTTAAGATATTCTAGAAGAGTCTAAGTTACTGCAACTCCTGAATGGGTTTCCCAGGTCAGATCAATGTGAATAATTTCTTTTCCATGCTCGAGTACAGAATTCTTTTCTAGAAATTGGGACTGAGACTTATTCATTTGTGATTATGGTTTTTCTTTTGTCAGGATTGAATTTTTATTCTTTTGTCAATGGATTCCAACAAGTGCATGTACATTTAAGGAGCGGTCAATTATCAATTTTCCTCTCAAAATAATACTTTGACATGTTAGACTTCACAACTGCAATCTAATTCTTTACTGCTTGTATTTTTTGAACCTATACCACGCTTTGACTCCCTGCGCTTGAATATGGCTATTCGCAGAAGCTGCACTCTTGCATAGTAGGCCTGCTTGAGGGGATACGATCAACGCTATTGAGAAAGAAAGGGACTAAAAAGAGACTTTCTCTTGTTGCTTCGGACAATGGCGGTGCTTTGCAGTTGCAGTTGCAGTTGCATGGATCACTTATCATGGACAATAACTAAAGCACTTTCAACAGATTATCAGGTACCTAATCGAAAAGTGAACAAGCCTTTGGGTTGGCTGGTCCAACCGTGTTCGAGAAAACTCTAATCTACAAACTAATTGAATTCTTCTTTTCTCGCAGGGCTCTGATTAGGAGTTATTGTGGAGACAGATTTTTTCTAAAATGTAGACGGTGATTGCCAAACAATCGGAGTCACCTAGATATCAGCACAGAGACTGGTGCAATTCAAAATGCATTAGCATCTTCTGAACATGATCAATTAAAAAGAAAAAGACCAGTCTACGATTGAAGGAGGAAAATTTTCAATAATGCAATATAACAATGTGGACAAAGATTTAGTATCGTTGCGTTATATTGAAAAATTTCGAGATGAAGACAAGCATTGTAATATTTGCATTATTTCAGGCGATATCTTCACATATTATATAAAGGTTGGAGAGAGGGGAGCATGGTTGGTGGTTTTCGAAATCGAGAATCCCACTAGGTGGAGCTCGGAAAGGCGGACAATTATCTTACATTACTATTCAAAATCGGTAATTGTAAAAATGGAAAGGTGGATCATGATTTTAGCTTATTCTTTAGAAATCCATTTTATTTCTTCAATATTAACTAACCTTGTTGATAGTCACAATGGTTACTTGGTTTATCATATTGCTTCATTAATAGTCAAAGAAACATATTACATAGTATTCTTAGAATAGCCAATGATTTTCTATTTGACATAGGTACTTTTGTGGACATGCTTAAATTTTGAATTTGAAAAGTACCACGTTATTCGAGTTAAATCATCTCACTAGCACGTAATTATGTACTACACAAATTGTCCTAGGCATATAAAGGGAACTATTGAACTCGCTAAATGTAGGATGGGTGCTTGAGAATTAGACCTGATGATGGATCTGGCAACTTGCAGGCTAGCGTGAACTCAACTCGAGCCACATAGTCTTGAAAGTATATTTGGAGGGGCTTGGACAAGGATATTTAGCAAGAAAATGTCGCACGGGATTAAGCGATGCCTTTCGAGACAAAATCTAGGCTGCTTGGGTCCCTTGAGGCCGGGTCTGAGACCTCAGTGCCCGTGCTCTAGTCTTCGGCGCTCGGCCCTGGGCTCCATCTAAGTAGGCCAGGCCTAGGTCTAAATATTCATTTAGCATTTTGGAGCAAATTCCCTTCGTGAATGAAGATGTCTAGAAGATGACATTTCCTCTGCGGCAATTTGGTGACACAGACACGACAAAATGGCTACGCATAATCCACAACTGATGATGAAAATGATCATTTCCAGATATTCGTGCTTGTTCTAGGGAAGACTTTGAATGTTTATCTCTTTTTAATATATGCATGCGATAGCACTAACCATGTCTGACAGGAAACGCCCTTTAAAGACTAGAGCCCTTCCTTATTGTCCGGTAAGTAGTTTCGGAATCTTTTCAAACTACTTCCAACTACCTGGAAGTCCCCAAAGAGATCTGGGTGCTTTACTTTTTACTTTTGGAGTGCTTTTGGTTCGGCAATAAAAATGAGCTTTGAACAAAATACAAATATCTTTAAAAATGGGCTTTTGGGAAATGTAAATCGTGTTTGGTAAACCATATTTTGAAATGCAGCTTTGGCTTGAGTAGTATTTGGCAAAAAATATTTACAACGGGCTTTTGACTACATATTTCTTTTTTTTATTTTTTTTTATTATCTATTTCTATTTTTTTCAAAACAAAAAAAAATCATAGTCGACGAAGGGCTTCGACTGCTGGCGAGCCAAATCCGGGGCCAACAATTGTTGGCCGAAGCCGCCTTGGGTCGTGCGACCCTCGACCATGGCAGCCCTAGGGTCGAGCCACCCCTCGGCCACAACCGTCCTAGGGTTGTGCGACCTAGGTGGTGTCTCGCCAGGGGTCTCGCGACTCCAAGTCCTTGGGTTGCGCGACCCTCGTTGTTGCTCGTGGACCTTCTTTCGCCTCTCGTGGCGCTTGTTGGCGCTCTGTTAGCCCCATCTAAAGAAGAACAACAACCACAAGAAGAAGATGAGCAATTAGGGTTTCTCTTTTAAAATAGAGGTAAAAATAGATTTTTGGAAAGGTTTTGAGAGCAAAATAGGTAAATGACTAATTTACATTAGTGGGCCTTCAGCATTACGAAAATGTTGAAAGGTCAATGCTAATCCCTACTAGAATTGGGCTTTGAGCATTCCCAAGCCTGGTATTTGGCCTAATGCCCCTTGAAAGAGTTTGCCAAACAACTCAATATTTCCTAAATGGGATTTAAAGGTCCAAAGACCCTTGAGAAAGCTGAACCAAAGGCACTCTTGGAGACCTAAGAGCCATCCTGGTACCCCTTCAAAGCCCTAAAGACCATCCAGGTGTAAAGAGTCTCGAGGGTCATCCAGGTGCTTGTTTCTCAAATTTGAAGACCATCCGTGTGTTTCTCTTTTCCACGACCTTTCGAATGTCTAAGGGCTATATATCCAAGTGTTTGCCAAGACTCACATGAAATACTTTTCGTATCCAAATGTGCTTTCCTGGATCCCACGACAACAGTTGTATATTCGGTCTTTGCATCGGCATCTACATTCCATCCTCGTCACAATCTCCAAAATGGGACTAGGCTCTTCGAGTGTTATTCTCCCGACAAAAAAAAATTATTTCATTTCATTTGCATGATCTGAATTTAGGTGGCATTTATCTCTCAAGGAAATCTCAGCAAGCTCCCCTTCAAAGAGGGACAACTATCGACACATGTTACGACATGCTTGGACAGTCGATAATTTATACTCCCCAGTTGCTCCAGTCGGGGAAAGACAATGCGGCCGGAGTGTCAAGTTGACTCCAACATATTTCTTTGGGTGTCTGAAATGGTTTCATAATAAGGTGAAATGGCTTCTTCTGTCAAACCACCTGAACATAGGTGTAATTTCCAAGAACTTGACATACTCTACAATAGAATTATTTGGGCAAAAAGACACCTCAAGTGACAATATTTTTGTAAGGCGCTCATTTTGATGCTAAATTTTTTTTTGAATCACTTAAGTGCTAATTTTTTTAAAAACGGTTATTTCAAGTGCCAACTCCGCTGAGCCCGAGTAGAAATCATACGTGGTAATTTTTTATTAATTAACTAATCCTACATGTATGACAAAAAAAAACTAATCTTATATGGCTCGCTGGATATCCTAGTCGGCTTGCAAAACACAAACGACGTCGTTTAGCCAATTTTCAAGAGTGACTTTCGGTGTCATAAATTGTAAATAAGGATCATTTGAGTGCCAAGTTTTTATGGAAGTGATCACTTAAGCGCCATAAGTTGTAAAATATGATCACTTAAGTGCTATAAGTTTAAGACATCCTAGCCATGTGGACCGAGCGACGTCGTTTTCTTTACACACAGGGAATTGATTTTTTTTATTTAAAAAAGCCATGTCATTAAATTATTTGAATTAAAAATACCATGTCACTAAATTATTTTAAATAAAAATGCTACACATTTATTTTGGCCGACATCTCTCGCCGTTGGCACTTAAGTGATCATTTTTTCTCCAATTTGGCACTTAAGTGAGCCGACGAAAAATTTTGACACCAAAATGAGTGTCGTACGCAAATATTATCACTTGAGGTACCCTTTCGCTGATTTATTTGTGTCTCGTGTAATAGTATAATGAAGCAAATTTGCAGACTGCTTGTGGGGCATTTTTGGTTAGAATATTCATAATCCAAGTATCTATCTTGTACATAGTAGAAATCCTCAAACAGTGCTTCAAAATTCACATCATTTGATGGATCAACAGTGAACAAAAAAAACACACATACAATTAGCCTCAGCACATTCATTTCCAACTTTAATTTCGATATCAATCTCAATAAACTTTGAATTGCACGCAATATAATAATCTCCTCTACAAATTATTGAAGTGCTATTTCATCCATCAGATCCCATTTCGTAGTACTTTGGGCGGAGATGAGGAGTCAAGAAGTAATCTCGATAGCTTCTCGGTCAACTAAAATTCAAATTACTTGCATGACGCACTTCGCAGGAGGAAAAAAAAAAGAAACAAAGCGGATTATCCTTTTGACCTTTAGTCCAAGTGTCATATTTGGTCTTTTATATGTTTTTTGTGTTTTATATCTCGTTAAAACAAAAAGTCGATTTCTATGGTTCCACCAAAGCAAGTTTTTAGGGAGACTGTCTTTCATTTTCTTATATTTGAATGCACCGTTGAATACTAATTTGGATATCATTTCTTGATGTTTTGTCCTTAGAAGAAAGGTAGGATTGCATTTAGGTGTGCATGCCAAAAATGAACAATGGGTCCACATGCGGATTTTCGAGCCAATGTCTTGAGTCTCCTCACCGGTGATCCGAATTTGGTCATTGAGGCTCGGAAGAACTGAGTTTGTGCTACGATCCCCGGTTAGGTGCCAAAGTCGGGTCTCGACACTAATGTGCCGGTCTCACGTAGCGGGACTAGAATGTGGAATAGCCTTTGAGACCTCGGCTCCGGCACCATGTTTGGTAGATGGCCTTAGTGGAGACCAAATCGAATTTGAAAAATATTTCCTTCAAAAAACAAATGATTTACGGGAATTTATGTACCAATTTTTGTTGACCGAAAATTGCCCTCTCACTCTTTTTTTTTTTTGTGTGCTAAAAGAGACAAAACATTACGCAACAACCATCTTTTAGCGACAGAATAGCAACGTAGAAAACCTTTTGTCCCTAGTGTTCCGCGTGGATGTTTGAGTCACTGTGTTGCACACGTAAGGATATCTTGTAAGACTGGAATTGACTTATATGAGGTGGACACCCTTTGAATGAAAAAGGCCAAAAAAAAAAAAAAAAAGAGAGAGAGAGAGAGAAAAAGAAAAAGAGAATGCCCAAGTCAAGGTCCGATAAAGTGAGCAATCATTCTTCTTATAGTTTCCCAAAATATTCCCCAGTCGATTTTGCAAACTAGCTTTCTAAAATCATTCTAGGAGACCAAACAAATCGAACTTAAAAATTCAAATTGACCTTTCAAACGCTAAGTCTGTTTGATGCAGCTTTCACATAGCATCTGCCCTAGTGAAAAGAGGTGCTATGACTCTTACAGAATGTTCGCCAAATACAAATCGCGCTGTTTTCATTATATCCATCGTACTGATCCAGACAACATACATGTATTCGACGGTATAATACTGTCGCATCCTGGTAGTGGATGACCTAAATGGACCACTCATGACCCATGATGTCAACCGGTAACTTTCAGCCGCACCTCCAGCGAAAGGCATGAGCAATGGGAATGGGAATGGGAATGTTCTGAATTTGACATGAATTGGCCAATCTTTGGCTAGTCGACAACCCATCGGAATCGCGTCGACTCTGCATCCACAAGAACACTTGGTTCGGGTCAATTCAGACTCGTCACCCACCGCACGAACGAACCAGGAATTTGGTGCCGAGAGCGAGCCACAACTTCGCTTTAGTAGCGTCGCTTTATATGGCCAATACGCGGTGTTAATCATGTCGGAGTCTCCGTCATCTTTTCAGCGTCTGATCATTTATAGTAGGCCATCCAGGAAGAGGAGAGAGACGTTTTTTCAGCTCCCGGAATCATGAAGGATGTCTGATGCTGACGAACCCAGTATATATGCTCCTGGAAAGGCACAAGTCAGGCTTGCTTGCTGCAAGTTGTGGCCATATATGCATGCCTAAGCTTCACATCAAGGAACTGTTGCATGGAATCAGGGCCACATCTTCATAGTCTAGCTGTTCTCGAGGAGGTCGGAGCGTTCATGAGTAGGTTGACTGGTGCAATGAGATGATCTCATGAGCTAAATTTGACTGGAAGAAGGATAGGGATCATGGGTAATCGAGTGGCGACGAAGGGTATGCACAATGAGTACGCCCGCGCACTACGACAACCGGACTAATGTACTGCTTGAACTCGAATAGATGGCACTCGAGTTGGACTTGAGTAGCTCGGGCGGCGAATCCGGGTGGCTTTCGCAGCTCTACACCACGCATATCGCCATCCCAACAGATCAAGACAGTGTTCTATCCTGTTAGAATCTGACGATTCCGCAGTAGAAAGTTAGGGTTGATTAGTTCCCAGTCCAGTCTAATCCCACCTTGGAATCGGGAACTGGACCGGACGGTCAATCGTTCTGATTCTTGGGCAATCCAATGGAATCGGTAAATTATTAGTAGGGATGAGCAACGTTGACTTTACGTTTTATTAGAATTAGATTTGCATGTAAGAAACAAAAAAGTAACCGATGAATTATCAGGTTTATGTTTAAAAAATTAGAGAATTTCCTCCTTATGAAATTGGACATGTTATCATGCTTCATATGACCAAAGTTGGTGTTGAGAGTGAACCAATTGGTCGATGCCTTACTGTCTTCAATGTACCTTTGTACTTATGCTGCTATATATACATCACTCATACATATGACAGTGTCCTTCAATGTGTATTGTGCTTTAGATTTTAAATGTTGAGTTAGACCCCGAGTTTAAACTCGACCTTAGAGTTCTAGTTTAAATCAAATTTGGCCCAATATGCACCGTTTAATAGATGAATTGAGCCAATTAGAGTTATGATATCCAAGTGATCAATGAACGTTCTGGCGCTGAAATAAATAATTACAAAAATTGTGAAATTTAAGTGATCGAGAAAAATCGATGCCACTTACAGTATCCTTAGACGCACATAATGTGCGAACAAACAGGTTCTTACTGAACTTCAACATAGTATCAGAGTTCAGGTCTTGCGTGCAATCCTTTATGCAGTCGTGCCCTCCGATTGACTCGCGAGATCATCTTGAACACGCTAATCAAGTCGGTCAATGAAAGAAGTTAACCGGAATGAGCGAGTGCTAAGCTTAATTACGTGTCGAAAATCCCATCCAAGCAGTGGGATCAACTCCCATCATTACAAGCCAGTACTAGTGCACTGCGAAGGAGACGGGACACGCATCTTTTGCCAAGCCTACAGATTTCCCCCAATGAAAAACCAAACCAGAGGAAAACGAAAGGTGCATAAAACGAATCCCTAACCATCTTTTGTCAGTGCGGTTGCTTACTTAATGGAGCATTTACGTAAAAGATATCAAATGATTATGGATTGTCCCCGTCAAATAGTACGCTCACCTCATGAGATAATCCAATGATTGACGCCCTGCAAATAATTTCCTTGTGAGCCACCAATGACATCGGGGAATAGTGCTGCTTTAGGATCTAACAGGATGTGGATAACTACAAAAATCGTAAACTTTTGAGGAACTACAGAATTAAGACCTCGTAATGTAATTCTTTGTCGATTGAGTTCTGAGTACTTCGAACAATACCCACAAAAAATTTTAAAGTCGGAAAGTTTAATGTGGCATTTTCGACATTGGAATTCAATTACGGGATCTAATGGTGGATTTTTAGAAATTCTAACAAGTTCGTCGTTGAAAATGAATGTTTTAGGATTTAATTGTGCGATGCGTAAATGTCTGTATATTCCTTCGTACTTATACCGACAGGATATTGGTATTTATAGTGGGACAATATTAAAAAAAAACACGCATACCTTGATTCGGTAAATCATCTATATAATGGATAGACAAAACTTGAGTTCATAAAGGTAACAAATTAGATATCTAACTTTCCAATTACCATTTTCATATTGTTTTAACGAGGAACCCGCTTGAGCAAGAACAATCAGTTCTAAGCAACTTTTGACTTTGCGATTTTTTGGTTTGCCCAATTTGACTTTTACTTTATGCAAAACACGTGAAATTTTGACCTGCAGATTGACCTATAATATCATCATAATCGCTAATGATTCAAACGGAATTGTAAACTCTTTCCGAAGACATACAGGTAAAATAAGTGAAAACGAATAGATGCAAGCCTGACCCGGCCGTGACGCCGAGATCGAATTTTCTCAGTCTGGCTCGCCACGAGCATCGATTTGTTTGATAGAACAATCCAGGGAAGAAGATTTACACAATCATCCGTCCAGCGAAATCAGAATTGATCTTTCAAGAAAAGAGAGAATCATACTTAAATCCTCCGTGTATCATATTTACAGTTCCCGGACCACAACAGGGGAATAAAAAGATGAGAAAATAGGAAAAGACAGCAAAAAGGAAAAATTCTTGAAGCTAAGTCATGCCCAAATTCACGAACTCATCACTCTAAAGGCAAAAGAAACGAATTCCCAGATCAAGATCTCTGATCAGAGCCATCCTGATTCTCCAGCTCCCTGCTGCGATCCACCTGGTCAGACTCGCCATGCTTGCTCGCAATCTCCGCCTGTCCGACCGCCAACTTCTCTCTCTTGTCCCTAACACTGCCGCACTCGCTCTCCTCAAAACAAGACAACCTCGTACTGCAGCTACTGCTGCTGGTGGTACTGCAGTTACTGCTGCTGGGGGACAAGGTGGGCGTGGCCAAGAACATGTTATTCCCTCGACCGGCCACGATCACCACTATCTTCTCCTCGAAAACCTTGTCTTTCTTCTCGCCGCTGCCGCGATCCGCTCCCTCCTCCTTCTCCGAGCCAGCCTCGAGGTCCCGCTGGTCCTGCGTGGAGTTGCCGCCGTCATTCCTGGCGTCGAAGTGGCCGGAGAGCTTCCAGTAAGAGCACGCGAGAATCAGGAGCGCGAAGGCGACCAGGCTGAGCATCGCGGCGAGCCCGCCGAAGAGGTACGGCACCGGGGAGTGCCACGACGAGTGTTGGTGGGGTTCGGGCAGCGTTCTTGCCGTTAAGTTGAAGTGTCCTCTCGCAGCTGCCATTTTCCCTTAATTCTGTGCTGGGGTTCTCTTTGAATTGTTCGTTTCTTGGCTTGAATTGTGAAGATTTTGGAGTCGTTTGGATTGGAATGAGAAGCAAGAGAGAAGGAGGGAAGGAAGAAAAGGGAAAGGAATCAGCTTTGGATGGGAATGGTAGGTGACAGGAAGAGAGAGCTTAATATATAGCAGAGGAAGTGGGCTTTTCGGAATTTCCCTAGGGGATCTTGTGATCTGCTCCTCTTTTTCCTCTCCTGCTGATTATTTTTTTTCGTCATTTAGTCACATGCAAAAGTGTGATGCATCCGAATTTTTTTTCCAACTGTTGGGGTTAGGCACATAAATACTCTATGTAATAATATCTATTCATAGATCAAAACCCAAATTACAACTAAAATACAGACTCAAGCTATTCTGAATTCACCCTGCCTTCTTGTAGATGAGAATTATAAACCACACACCAATAAAGACTCCTCAATTTAGAGTAGGCTGAGAATTGGCAAATATGAAAAACATGTAGTTCTTGTAATCTTTAATGGATGACTATTGTTTAGAAAGGAATATGAATTCCACTAACTAGGAGCGTGATATATTAATTGTAATCAACATATTTAGTTGGATCTACCTTTACTCAAAAGCTTAAGCCAATGAGTTATGGGGCCAACTAGAATATAGTAATCGCTCAACATACATAGCAGTTCTCCTAATTGACTACTTATCATCATAATGAACATTAATTGACCCGCTAAAATTTATCGTTACACGAGATTATGACACATGCCTAGTCCCGCATAGGATCCACCCGATTGAAAAAGAATTGCTCACATGCCATTCAATCAACTACATTGGATCCCATCTCATTTATGAGGCAGCATTAGCTTCACAGGAACACTATCAATGTGCCCGTAGTGTGGGGGACTAGAGATGTATACCTAGGTTATTAATTCTTCAATGCGGGACTTTTCTAACACAACTTGTATGTGCATCTCAACAATAAGAGTGAGATTTTTGTAAAACAAAAGAAAAGCAACAAAAATTTGGATAGAAACGATCTTGAGATTTGGTTAAGTGTATGTATCCTTCGTCATGCTTAACATGTGCTCTTTGTATCCATGAACCTTTAAAATCTCAGTTTCATTTTCTAAGACTTGTGCCCCAATGTCAAATTTCAACTCCGACATTGGCAATGCTATGTCGATCCTTCGGTTTGCCATTTTCAACTGCCGACATGAACAAACTCGTTATACACATGTTATTGACAAAAGCTATTGTGATATAACTAAAGTATTTCATTTGTGACAAACTCCATCTTAGATAGGTGAATTCCAAACTCATGAAATATCTTGACGCGCTTATTATTTATGAGAAGTCGTTAGCGTGACAATTGGATAGTATTGTCAATTATTTTTTACCATATGATCTCCCAATCAATGCGTGCTTTATGCAAAACCCCGTGGCGATAGTGTGTGAAATTACAATTGAGATTGTGTCATCTCCGACAATCTTGTCAAGGAAATATTTTTCTTATTTATGCAGGATGCAAGCTCAAATCCAATTGGATGTTCCAGTTATAGATTAGTTCAATGATATCAGGGAACGAACTTGCACCACGACGGTAAATCTTATGAACGAAATACAATAAAGCCCTAAACTTTATGATTGTCTAAAAAAAAAAAAAAAACTTAAGCACTAACTTTTCAGGTAGTTCACTTTAATCCTAAACGTTTACTACAATATGCAATTAAGTCTTAAACATATATTGACAAGTACAATTCTTGGATTACACTTTGGATATAAGTGGCACCAAGGCAATCTTAGGTATTTTTCATTGAAAGAACTTGATTGCGTTCTTCAAAAAAGTTTAGGATTTAATTAAACTAATTGAAAGCTTTCGGACTTGATTGCTTCCTACCAAAAAAAAAAAAAGATTTAGGATATGCATCGTTCGTGTAACTAGGGAATAAACCTACGTGATCAATATATCAATAAAAGATTTTCTTGTTTATAATCAGACGCACGTGAAATTCTATTCTAGACTGAATTTTTTCAGATGGGAGTCAAGTACTGTTGTTCCTTTTTATTTTATTTTTGTGGTTGTTGTTGTATTATTCCTTGTTACGTGTAACCTAGCTTGTTGTGACATCTGAGTCACAAGATGATCTAGCTTGGAAAAAAAGGTTAGACATCAGAACTAGTTTGGTACAAAAGCTACAAGAGATGCTCGAGTTTAACTAGTAAAATGAGCATAAAGGGAAAAAAATGCCGACAGGTGGTCCCCTGAAATACAGAGAGCACTAAGCGATGCGATTATCCTAATCTTCAGAAATCGCTTTGATGGGAGATGGATGACGTATCGGGATACCAAGGAATGGATTCCTGGGATCGATCAAGGAGAGAATATGTACGAAGAGACGTCACCAGAATATACGGTTGGCATTAGGAAATGAAAAAGGAAAGACAAGAAGAAAAAAGTTCAGCAAGATAAGATTAGAGACATATCCATCAAATTCCCAACATCTCAACTAAACGTTAATCAAGAAGGGTCCTAGAGAAGACAGATATGGCAATGTAGATTGGTTCTTAAAGGGTCTAAGTGTTGGGGAGTCGTTCATGCTCCCAGTCGATAAGGACGACGGAGGGCTTTTGTGGTTTGAGCTCGCATTTTATTGATAGTTTGGATTTTGACCAATGAATAACTGTTGCTACATATAATCTCTTTCTTTTATAATTGATAGCTGTAACAAAGCAGTGAGAGATGCTGATTATAGCGGAAACTTTTGCTGGATATAGCCTTAGTTTAAGCATGAACTAAGATAAATCTTCTCTCTCAATTTCTCGTTGTGGACTTTATTTGTGCGCTTAATCCTAACACTAAAATGGCATTACTTGAACCCTATGTCGATGTACAATATTTTTGGTGCGGTGTGCTCTTCTCCCTCTAAGGTGATGGAGAATTGGAGGCATGTAGCTAGGATAGATCTTAAATCTCAGCAAGCGATGGAAAATCGGATGGTAAGAGAGGGGAAAGAAAGCGTAGAAAGTTCGAGGAAAAACTGAGAAATGCCCATTTAGACGGAAGAGAAGAAACGCTGGGAATTTTCAATAATCAAATTATCAAACCCATGAAACAGCCTAGGCTTAACCTGTTTCTCTTACGACTTTGGAAAGGAAATGGATTTCCACAGCCCTTGCATTAACTACAAAGGTTTCATGCAAAAAATTACGAAAAAGTCCTAAATTTATTGTAATTATATCAATTTAGTTCTAAACCGTTTGCATTTGTATTTATTTAATTCATCCTACCAATTTCAGCCAAAAGTTGCTGATATGGCGCCGTAGTCCTAAGTAGTGAGGTCAGCAGCGCTAATCTAGACATTTTAATGATATTTTGACTTTTTTTTTGGTTTTTCCTTTTCCTTCTCTTTACTTTTATTTATGGGGCTAAAGACCTGCCAAGGTCGGTGGCCGTCGTTTGCCCCTACCAAGGGTTGTGGCACCCTTGCCCGACCCCCTATCGAGGGTGCTGCGGCCCTCGCGGGGTTTGGGCTAGGGTGGTGGCGCCCTTGCCAAGTTTGGGCGAGGAGCCGTAGGCCCTTGCTTTTGGTTGGCGAGGACGTCGTGGCCTGGGTGAGGGCCATGACCCCTTTGCCCAATGCTGGCAAGAGTCCGCCGGCCCTTACCAAAAAAAAAAAAATTTGTAAAGGGAAAAAAAAGAAAATAGAAAATAAAAAAAATTACAAAAGTTATTAAAATACTATTAAAATTTGTCCATGTAGGCGCTATGGCCGCGCCAAGAAAGATAGGCGATATCCATATCTGGTGATTTTCGGCTTTGGATTCAAAATTTCACCAATGAATGAATTGACACAAATACATACTTCATAAACATACTTAAGAGAAGGAAACATGACTTATTGACCGGTCTTGTAACTCAAATTTAATAGATTAGGTAAAAAAATGTAAGTCAAATGCCGGTCAAAATGGATTTGGAAGAGTAAAGTCCAATCCCAACTCATTTTAATTATAGGAGAAATGAGAAGTGATTTGTCAGTCTTAGAATAGTGACAAAGCCAAATCTTCTTCTCATTTTATCCACAAATAGGATAACGTAGGGTCTGCCCGGCAACTTTCTGATTCTTTATTTTTTCGTTATTTTGTTCTTTAAAACAGAAAAAGAACATTATTTTTTGAGAGAAACTTTCAGGCTTAGGCTCGGACCGGCCTACACCGGACCTATTTAATTAGGTCTGAGCCGATTCCTAGACTCGCCGAAAATGCCTCGAGGCCCGACTTTGCGTGCTCATACCTATCGAAAGGAGTTTCACAGGATAACTACTTTACATTCGAGTCGCCAATACGTAGTTGCCACCTTTTCATCTATTCTTAGTACATCTTTTCTTAATTGAAAATCCATCACTCCCGTACTTGCTTGACGTGATTTAATTTGACGATACAAAATCATTCAAATGACATGTGCATTAAAAAAAAAAAAGAATGGCTATTTTAAAGTGAAAAGGGAAATTTTTTCCATTGCAATTTTGACATTTTAGTACTAAAATCGTCCCCGTGATCGAATCTCAACCTATCTTTGCTAGAGCTTTGATTAGATTGAGAAATGACTGTAATCACCTTTATTCATTTTTAACACTTGGGAGTTTGGAAAGAAAATAGGTACCATCTCAATCACCTTTTGCAAAAAAAAATCTTAGTATTCATCTTAAATTTGTAATAATATCTTGATAGGAGAAAAAGAAAATAGAATTGCAATCTTTTAGATGGAGAGATGAATGTGATCACCTTTATCAACTCTTAACACTTAAGAGATGTGTGCCATCTTAATCACCTTTTTGAAAAGAGTGGTGGGCACCCCCCCCTCTCCCTCTCTCCCGCGAACCCTGAAGGGACAGCCAAATGTCCCTTACATAAAATACGTCAGCACATGATAGTGGAGAATAACATTAATTAATCCATTAATCCTCCACTAAGTCTATAGATAATCCTAGTAATATGATAGTTATTATTGTATTAGGAGATTACAAATGTGACAAAGTAGCATGTCACAATATCGAAAGAAGATCTATTCTAGTGTGCGTGCAAGGTGAGAGAACAACTATTGGACGTCCAGCAGTTACTTAGTTTATCGCGGGATTGTTAATAAAGGAAGTCTGATTATGTGTACCAGTAGGCACTAGGCATTAGGTTCTATATATTTAACAAAGGTGGTACTTGTACTTTTGGCATAATTATGGGAAATCAGTCGATTTGTACTACTAGAACTAGAAAAGAGGAGCGTGTGCACTCAAGCCGAACCTACTCTCTCTCTCTCTATATATATATATCTTGTTTACGATTTCTTATTTCCTAAACTCGTTAATTTCAACTAATTAAATTGTTAGTTCACTTTGCACGTAAGAGCAATATTTTTATTTGCTTTTACAAAATTAATCTTTCTTTTATTCAAAAAATCAATTCACCCCCTCTTGATTGCTTGTTTGGCCCAAGAAAATTAGACCTGCCTAGTCTCCTCCATTGCAGAGGAGACAGGATTCCATCGCCGCCAAGTTGGGGCAAAACCATTGGCCACAAAGAGAGCTGCGAGAGCACGTAAGACTTTGGTGTGAACCTTTTTCATGTTTACAAAATAGACGAACTACATTTAATTATTTCAATTTAGTCCTAAGACTTTTTGATAATTTCTAATCATTCCTAAACCTTTCAATTATATCAATTTAATCTTAAATTTTTTGACGATTTGTCAATACAGTATTTTCGATCAATTATCCAAATAATAGGTTTAGGATTGAACTGATAAATTTACATAAGATTTAGAACTAAATTGACCCAATTGAAAGATTTAGGACTAAAATGGCACAATTGAGAGGTTTAGGACTTAATTGGCTGCCGTATAACAGGTTGAGAATATTTTGAACAATTATCCCTAAAGATGTGTATATACAAAATACTTCAATTGTACGAGGACAATGGGGGTAGACATACCATAGAATCAAGTGAAGTATGTGGGGGCATGGCGGCAATAGTTCGTCGGATGTTCTCATCCTAGATAAGGTTTTATCAACGTGGATGGAAACGACTTCTTCGACTAATTAAATCATCCGCAATCGCGACTATAATAAGAGTAGAGGAATATACGGTTTCGCTATTGTATTCCCACTATCGATATGCATGAATCTCCCTTGAGGAAATGATACTAAATTCCCACTAATCACAGCACTCATTCCTTAGAGGCTGCTCTCTGACTTCATTTGCAGCTTGGGCTTTCGCTACTTTAACGAGTTTCTTAACATATCATGGGCCATGATCTCATTCTAGCGACGACATCTTCTCATCGAGTAACACCAATAACTTGATCATCCACGAGCCAAGCATGGTTCTTGAGTTTGGTTTGAACGATTTTTTAACATGTTCCTAGTGTTGCCATCCATCGCGGTTCACCGTTGATATATATCGAAGCTTATACACAAAAGCCGCCCAACCAAGTTAGTTTTAAGAGTAAGGTTCGGAAAAGCACAACCACAAATCATATATGTATAGTGTTAGACACCTAAGTTTTACGCCCCAAGGTCTCCTTCTCGGTTCGTGAAAATTAGGGATAAAATCACGGCTATAACGCCAAGATTTAATCCCATAAACAAAAACATGACTATATTAGTGTTTGTAGCCTCTGTTTTTCCGTATATCCTTCGTCATGTATCGATTCTCTTATATATTCTTCACTCTCCAAACTTACCGTTTGATACGCTTCAGGCGGATCAATAGCGATCGAAATGATGGACATAATCACTAGAGATCTGGTCACGTAGACAATCAAATCTTTTGACAATTGTGAGGTTTCCCCAAATAGAGTTGACTATCCCCGGTGATGATCTATTCCTCTCCCTGGTGTTTCTCTCTACCCGCCGCCTCCCAACCTTCTCTGAAGCAGTAGAAAGCAAGTTGATTCACTTATCGATTTACTTGTTTTGTGGGATTCGCGTTTTTTGTCTTGAAGTTATGTGCTCCTTTTGTCATATGAAATGAACATTTGTTCCGACCCCAAAAAAAAAAAAAAGTGGATCTTCTTATCCAGATTGCGCAAGCATGTAACAAACACGTTCATCAGGATTGATATGGAGAGCTGCCTTTATAAGTGATGTCCGTTGGAAATCACCTTACGAACTGCTAATAATTGGTCTTCCCAAGTTCATTCATGACGTTCCGACCAAAAAGAAAAACAAAGTGCATTCATGAGTCATGGCCAAGACTTAAGTCCATTGTTCACCTTATGATGGTACCTCCAAGTCTTCACGAACTTTCCACTCTCCTAGACTTATTCACCTTTTATCAAGGTCCTTCCAGTATTTAGACGTCTTTCCATTGCGTACTTTGGATACTGTCGATAAGTGGTTTTGTCAACTTAAAAATATTATAAGAGGTTTTGTTAATTTCAAAATATTATAAAAGGTTTTCTCAACAATTTTTAGGATCATTGACCTTACATCGAAAGTGAATTTCAATGGGGATGTCGGAGCTTGCGAACCTTTCATTCATATCAATTTTCTAGCGTGGATAATTTCCTCTGCCCTCATCAAGCTAGCCGAAGGTCAATGAATCTAGACAGGCCTAGCTAAGGCCCATTTAAGAACCTAGAAAGCTTGGTGCTGGGCAGCCCATGCGAAGGTTCGGTCCATGGCTGAGCCGAGGAAAAGCTCGTGTGAGCCTCACACTCCTGCCCTCTACTCGAAATGACGTAGAATCATGTCGAAGTATGGCATGATTCCTTGCCGACTTGAACCATCCTAAGCAAGACAAAAACCAAGACATAAAAGGGTAGGAGAATGGACAATCTTGGCACCTGGGAAAAGTCAAGCTGCCTAGATTGACAGGAGAAGGGTTTCTGCAAAATGGCCAGTCACATTTTAGGAAAACACTTACACATGTCGAAGCAGTCTTCTAGGCGGTGCTATAAGCATTTTGATGCTTTCATGACTAATCAAGACTATTTGAAAAGTCAGTTAGATAGTTACCTTTAGTTTAAGAGATTGGAGGATGGATCTCCGTATCTATTGTTAAATATTGATAACATATTGATAGTAGTTAACTATATGTTTGATATTGATATGAGGAAGTGGCAGTTAAATGCTTTTGAGATGAAAGATTTAAGTGTTGCCAAGAGGATATTGAGTATGTACTAGGGTCGAAATTTCACAAGCTGTAAGCATTAGTCAGTCATAAAGCATCCTAGTAAAACTCATTAGAACGTTATGAAATATATCCTCAGTTATTTAAAGAGGACATCAAACATTGATGTGATATACCAAAGGGCTGACAATGTCAATGTGACCAAAAGATATGTGGATTCACATCACGCTAGTGACTTTGCTGAGCGTAGATCATTAGCGGGAAAGTTGCTTACGCTAGAAGGTAGTGCACTGAGTTAGAAAACATCCTTGTAAGAATGTATTGCCTTGTCATCGACTAAGATAGAGTACGTAGCATTGACCTTTATAGGAAGGAGGCAATATGGGTAAGGGGTTCGCTTTCGAACTTTAGGTTCAAGCATAAAAGCGTTGGCATACACCTGTGATGGCCGAGATGTGATATATCTGGCTTTAAAGCTGATTTATTACTAGCGACCAAGCATACCGATATCAAGTAACATTTGCTCCAGGATAAGACATGATGATGAAGCTTGTTCCTTCGGCGAAGATCAAGTTTTGTCGAACTTAATTAATGTTTGCAGAGAATGAGCGTCGTCGGGGCATTGGGAGAGTTGACATGGCCAATGTCGCTACATGTCGAGTCTATTGCAAGCATGCACTAGAAGCCCAATACCTTTACTTGGGAAGATTGCTAGAGAGTCTAAATCCGAATTCGTCAATATATCTAGTTGGACCCACTTAGCTTAAGATCCCTCTTACTAACTGAAATCAAAGAATTAGTAGATATGTTCCTCCCAAAATGGGCATCTTGAAGTCAAGGTGGGTCATGGATACACTATCTACTCCAATCTCTCTCACGAGAGAGGATCGGTTATGCTTGATTGAAGGCTTGATGGCCGAAGAAAAGACTTCCTTTCTTGCTTAACATCTCCTCTCTACTTTGGTTGAGCTATTCATTTAAAAGTTTAAACTAATGAGTTATGAGTCAATTAGACTATATTAACTACTCAACACCATACGAATTTTCGGATGTGAGAGTTTCTAACACAACTTACAACATTCAACTCAACAATTTCCTCCCCTCACTTGTGAGTTCGGTGTTAGCTTTACTCTCCCTTAATTCGGGTATCCTTTTGCATCGACTTATCTCAACTTGAATCTCCAATTCCAACCTTCATCTCTGGTCTCTTTCTCCCGACCAAAACATAAAATATGTCATCGAGATCGCATTGCTTAAATATTCACCGGACACCGGAACAGATTGAAGGCCCACCAATCTTCCAAGTAGCTCCGATACTATTTATTGGGAGCCCAAATTCATTTCTTGAGATATTTCACCAAACATCAGAACAAGTTGAGGGTCCACCAACCTACCATTGACTCTTATACCATTTTTTTTGGAGCCCAAGTTCATTTCTTGAGATATTAGTGAAAGCTCGATACATTCACCTAGGAAGGTCGTCAAGAGGAAGCCCAGTCCAGCCCATCAACATATCTTACTAGACTCATATTCACTCAAAAGCTTAAACCAATGAGTTTTGGGTTGATCATGATATATTAAATGTTCTACAACACACTAATTCTCTAATTTATCTGGTGTTCTAATACAACTTATACAAGCTTATGCTCGAGGCACAATTTAACAGAGCTAGTGCAGAGAATTGTAATATGATGCCTTGTGTTTGAGCCTGAGTATGAAACTGACTGGATTAAAGGATGTAGACCTTTCTTGTAGTACAGGGACAATTAGGCATTCAAGGAAAAATCTAGCTAGACTTTGACTTTCCATTCAAATAGGTGTGCGATCCAAATTTGGATTTGTTGGGTTGGTGGCACTTATACACACACGCAAATGCACATAAATGCAAAGGAGTTCTTTTGTCTGAAGGACGCCTCTCACAATAAAGAAGTTCGTGTGTTTGTTATTGCTGGTCAGAGGACATTAGGGTGGGTTTGTCTTTTGACCTTTTCGAGCCGCACAGGGGAGCTCCTTCCTTTGGCCGCACAACGGGAGACATGGTGATTTATGCCAAATGTTTTTACATCCAGTTGAGGTGTTTTCTTTGTAAAGACGTGAGTTGTCACACCTCGATCCCCGGCCCCGTTACATCTGTCACGCCTCAATCCTCGAGCACGCGGCATCCCTACCTACTCGTCCCTTGGGTTAAAGGATAGCGTCCTAGGCACGCTACCATCTTGAGGTTTAATTACTCATGCCGAAACGTATAATTCTCCCGGACGATAATGTGGGAAAGGGATAGGCAAGTAGGAAAATGCATCAATTCAAAAACATGATTTCATTTACGGATACTTCATAGGTCAGTTGAGATGACACGCTAATCGGCCCCATACTTCAAGGCGGGGTAGGATCAACTTCGTATCTACTCGAAATAAGGCTACGTCACCCTCGTCCTCATCAGCTTCTCAAAGAAGTACTAGCTTCATTGGTTAGAACCCGAAAGTGGTAATCACGACGGGGTGAGAAATAAATTTCAGTGAGTCAACGCCTAAGCTCGGCTAGGGCGTTGATTCACTTAGAACCCCTACTGAGCAGTCACAGGATCATTGAATAAATTTTTCAATTACATGCGAGCTTATCCGATAGAAGCCACATATAATATAGTGCAAAACATGACATGACAGTTATATGAATCAATGGTATCTGCATGCAACTCATTCATAACATTATCACACAAAATGCAATGATAACTCGGACAAGTGCGAATATGTGCCTCCGTCGTTCTATTCAATCCATCCCATACCAGATTTCATAGTCAAGATGCACACACACTCGTCCATGAACGAGTGGCGTGCATCCGACAAGTCATGGGATTCCGATCGACATGGCACGACATTGTCGGGGAAGATCCAATATATGACCACTCAAGCACACTTGGCAAACCATCAGTTTATAATTCCATTTTTAGCCACATGCTCACATGATATGCTCGTGACTCGGCCCAAGGCCGTTTTCATGCCAATACATGCAATTGATGCCGGATGTGGTCATACAAATGCACAGAATTATTCACTCAACTCTGTGTGCACAAAGTGAGGCGATTAAGCCTCAAATCAAACATCCAATAATCAATAGATAATCAATCCATTCAATCAGAAAATTTCTATAGACAATCGATTCAAGCAAGGTCAAGCGTCTTCATATGAGAACTCAACCCAATCTCGCTTGTTTAGGCTCAATTCATATATTAATTCATTATTAGCCAATCCGATTCATCGATCGAACGTACGCTCGTCCCTAAATTATTGCTCGCTCGTAATCAAGCAATAATAATCATTCAATCACTCAATTTAATTTAATTAGCCACAAAATCCTAACTAACCCGACTAGCCTAATCAATTAGGGTCATTGAACTTGAACCAAGTTTCTAACCTAAACCGGCCCTAATCGAACTACCTAAACACCTAATAATCTAAATAAACTAATCCAAAAATAATTAGCGACCTAACCAAGGATTAGAGGTCGACTTACTATCGATTGGTGTCAGAACAACAATTTATGATCCTCTGTGGTTCTCGGGTTCCAAATCGAGATTCGATGAGCAACGAGCGTCGATGCGATCAAACGATGGCCATTCCTCGAAGTCGAGACCTAATAGAGCATCACACGGGTCGGCGAGGTCATGTCGAACACGTTTGAGTCGCGACCAGCAATAATTAGTCTAAACAGAATCGAAAAGGACTAAGAACAGAAACTGTTCTTACCGAACTGGGGCTGTTCGGGCCTCTACAGTCCACAACGAAACTTGGCAATGATCCAGGGACGTCCTAAGAGGTTAAGGGAGATTTCAGGGTGTGTACGGTGGTCCATGGAGGTCGACAAAGGGCGAACCAATCCAGTTTTCCCAAAACTGGGTAGATTGAGCAGTCCGGACGGCGATGTGTACAGTTTCAAATTTCGGAACTGATCTAGGAGTTTTCTTTTAGCTGGTAACGTCGTAGAGAGGTAGAGGAAGGTGTGTACAAATTTTGGGGTGGTTTCGGGTCCGTTTGCTATGCGAACAAGCCTTGCTTCTCCAAGTCAGAATCTGAAAACTGCACTGAACAGCAGCAGGGCAGAGGACTGTTTTGGGCTGTTTCGGCCACTTAGGGAGGTTGCTGGGGCTAGCAGGTGCCGGAGAATGATAGAGGGATGTCTTGGGATGCCGTTAGTGGTTGAGGAAGGCGGCTAAGGTGGCGGACAGAGGCGGAACAGCAGCAGCTGTGCAGATCGGCCCGAAACAGGGTAGGTGAAACAGGGCAGGGCTGAAGCGGCCATTTTTGCTCCTCCGGCAATTTTGTGGCGGCTTCCAGCAGTCGGAAGTGGTGGCTGGAGGTCAGAGGAAGACTGAGGTGTTCGTAGGAAGTAGTGGTGGCGGCTGAGGTGGCTGCACAAAAACAGAACAGCGGCGGACGTAGCAGGATAGAGCAGGGGCTGTTGCGGGGCTCGATAGTGACCAGCGGTGGACGTGTGGTGGTCTAGGGTGGTGGTGGTGAGGCGGTGCAGCAGTGGCGATGGTGATGGTGCTCTGTGATGGGGTTTACCTTAAGAAAAAGAAAGAAGAAAGAAGGAAGGGGGAAGTCGGTGAGGGGGAAAATGACGTGGGGGAAAAGGAGAAGGGGAAGAAAGAGAAAAGAGAGAGAGAGAGAAGAGTGTAGAAATTTGACTTGGGGTGACTTAGGTGATAAGGTGGGTCTCACTCCATTAATCACTTTGTCTTGACTTTCATAAAATCCTAGGGGCAAAATTATCATTTCAAAAATTGACTGAGAGTAATTTGATCATTTTGCAACTAAGGATAATTTGAGCATTCGAAAATCCGATGGAGGGTAATTTACTCCAATCTCGGGTCAATTTGGTCAAAACTAAGCTCGGGGGCTAGAATTTCCATTTCTACTGGCGCGACGACTAAACGATCGAACCCTAAACTAGTTCGATCGACAAATCAGGAATTTTCCAATTTCCGTCACTAAATCCTTAGAAATTCAATTCTAAGCAACAATATGGAATTCAGTCTTTCCATAACTGAATTCTACTACTAAACGGAAGTCAAATTTTCAGGATGTCACAATATCCCTACCAAACTCGCCACGAGATCACGAAAGATAGCCTCCCAAGTACACTATCGACCTACAAACTTAGGCGCATGTAGAATGTGCAACTCTTCCAAGCAAACAAGATTAGCGGGGATAGAAAAGTAGAGATAACACAACCGTTATTCACAAAAGATAATTTCATTCATACAATCAAAGCATATGAGTTTTAACCTCTGAGCTACGTAAGACATATACAACCCCATTTTTCGGGGCAGCTCGCTAAGACCTCAAATAGATACATTGTTGGGTAAGATTAAACTTTTTATTTACTCCCAAAAGACTACTCTAACTTCCACGACCTAGCCTCCATGGGGCTCCAAAAAGAGCTCCGTGATCGAAGAGGGCTCCGTCACTATATCGGACTCATGGTCCACTACCTCTCCATCCGGCATATCCACATCCGTGGGATCCCAAGAGGAGACGTAAGGGCGCGGATTGGGCGGTCTCTCATGTCTCCGTAGCGGGCCATAGAGCACTCTATGGTCATTGAGAAACCAGGCCTGGAAGAGATGCATCATTAGGTGCGGCAAACCTTCCTCGACCCACATCTCGGTGACATGTTGCTCCTAGACCCGCTCCGAGGGCACTTCCTCATGGTGGATAATATAAAAATGTAGGTCAAGAGGGACGTCAAATCGGACCATGCGCTCCATCACTTGGGACTGAAATGTTTACAACAGTGTGAAATAAATCTCGGTGAGTCAACGCCTAAACCCGGCTAGGACATTGATTCGCTCGGACGTCCTAATGGACAGTCACATCATCAAAAAGTACTTATTTCAATCACATGCAAGCTTACCCTCTAGAAGCCACGCATAATGCAATACAGACGCGACATAATGATCAAACCAACCAATTTAATCCATTGACAAAGCATCACATCACTTGCATGCATAGGACACCACATGTACTTCATTTATTATTAGCAACAACTCATAGATCCAAGCACACTAGTTAGTTGGTGCTCTCCTGGCAAGACCGGACATCGTCCCTTACTTTCGGCGATGCCTTCGATAGTTCATATGACCCCGCTTGACCAACTAGAAGATAATGATTATCGACATGGCACGGAGCAGCTAACGGAATCCTTAAAAGGCTTTGGCCCTTTACAAGTTACGACCAGCAAGAAACGAACAACCAAAAGACAATGACCGATGCGCATCCCGTAATTAGAAGACAGTGATTGCTAGGACAGACCAACCGGAAGACAATGATTGTCGAAATTACCCATTATGTGACCACTCAAGTATTTCGACATTCAGCTACTTCATTTCTTTGAATTAGGTTGAATGCTCATGCTCGCATGTTCAAATATTTGGCCTAAGGTCTGTTTTCGTACTAAAATATACAACTTGATCTCATACGTGGTCACATAAATGCATAATTATATCGATTGACAATTCAAACAATTTGAGCCGATTAGCCTCCAATCAAACACCCATAGCAATCACAAGTCGATTTCGGTATTCAAATCCAACAATTCAAGAGACGATTAATCAATTGAAGCCGGATGATTTCGTTAACAATTTCTAATCCAAACAACAATCAATCGTGCGCTCGTCTCTATAACCTATGGCTCGCTCGCGATCAATCAACCACAATTAATCAATTCTAATCCACAATTAGCCATAGATGACCTAGCTAATCAACTAACTTAACTAATTACGGTTATTTACCCTAAACTCTCGAGCTAATCCGACCGTAATTAAACTACCTAAACACCATAATTAGCTAATTAATTTAATTCCGAACACAATTAGCGTCCTAACCGAGAGTTAGGGGCTAACTCACAATTTAAACTAGCTCGGGCGGTCTCGACGACGACAACGACTCGGCTTGGCTCGGCGACTCACGGCTAACCTTGATCTTCGGCTCCAAACTCGGTCAAGGATGGTCCGCCGGATGTGGCGACACCTCGGGACAGTGGCAGCTAGAGGGTAGCGGCTGGTGGTTGCCGGTGGTCGGAACGGTGGTGGTCGACCGTGGAGCAGGTGGCCAAAACAGAGCGAGAGGAAAAACAAAATATGGTAGGTGACGTCGGGGGCTGTTTTGGGAGGTCTCGCCACCCAAAGCTAGGGACGGGCGGGCTAAGGTCGGGGGTCTCCGGGGCAGTGCAGGTGACGTCGTAGAGGCAGCGGGGCGGCTGAAGGCTGCGGAGCGGTGGCTCTACACAAAAATAGGGCAATGTTGGCGAGAATAGGGGAGGTCCGGTCGAGGTTCAAATTGAGCTCCATAGGTATCGATCGGCTTCCAACGGCTGTGGGGACGGCGAAAGGTGAAGGACGGTTTTGGGGGTGGTCGGCGAGCGGCGGAGCGAGCCAAAGTAGCTGCAACAACCACGGGGCTTGGGCGATGCAAAAACAGGGCCTGTAACGGGCGTTCGGCTTGGAAAGCTGTTCACGGAGGTGTCGACGGGGTACGAGCTGCGAGATGGGGTCGAGATGGTTGTGGTGAGGGCGGAGGATGACGACACGAAGGTTGGTGGTGGTCCGGAGCGATGACAAGGGCTGCCGAAGCTCGGGCGGTTCACGGACACCGAAACAGAAGCGAGCCGGTCGAGGGAGCTCCCGGCGGCTGCGGCGATCGAAGCGATGGCGGAGTGGCGAGCAGTGGCGGGTGGAGGAGGCTGGTGGTGGTGGCGCAAAAACAACCAAGGAAGGAGGAGGAGACGTCCGGTTAAGGGGGGCTGCTCGCGCGAGGAACAAGAGAGGGAGAGGGCGAGATGGGTGTGGAGAGAGAGAGAGAGAATTCAACGGGAGAGAGAAGAGAGGGAGGAGACAGAGAGAGGAGTTGTTGACCATGGGCTTGAGCGGGTGGGGAGAATGACTTGTGGGCCCCACCCATCAAGTCTCATTCAAAAAGCTTGTCCTCTAGTGAATGAATGGGGGGCAAAAAGATAAATTGATAAATTAGGATTGAACGGATTTTTGGCTCAATCAAGCGAGAAAAAAAATTGATTTTCACGAGTTAGGTTCGGTTCGAGACTAGGCCTAGGCGCGAGGATTAAAAATCCTAAATTGCGGCGATTGAGATTTTCGAGATCTAATTTAAACCGATCGACATTTCGGGAATTGTCCAAAATTCGTCACTTACGTCCTTACGATCCGAAATTTTATACTAACTAGAATTCAATATTAATCATTTTTATTGAATTCGGTCTCTTTACGAGAGTCTAATTTTCGGGGCATCACATGAGTGATTCAAAGCATGGGATAATTCTTCGTAATTTATTTTATCGGGCAATTGCACTAGCCTGCATACAATTGCATAAGCAAATAAAAGTTTGTACGTGACATTGATCCACCCAAGTTGCTAATATGTGCAGATACATAGCTAGATTACGAATCGTTGTCATGGTCGACGAGCTCTTATTCAAACGCGATCATCATAACTCAAACGTGTATAATGAGTATTGGTCTCTCTCCCGATCCAATTTTCCACAAAAAACCAATTAGCCGGTGCTCTCGAAAGAAGACGTTTCCGGTTTCGTAAACTCGGACCAAAGGCGCGATCACCAGGATGAATGGTGCTCGAAGAAGGCCAATTGGATTGGAAAAACAAAACCACGTATATCAATATTGACAATACCGAGACGATGCCGGTGATGATGAAGAGCCCTCCGAAGCCGTACACCCTCAAGGCTAAGATTGTCCAAAAAGATCGTAGCATCTTGTTCTTGGCACGAGCTTTGACCGCGGAAGTTTCTTCCTTCGATCGCGTCCATTTTCGTTTTATCATGTGTGGCCCTCAAGATTGCCCCTGAGATGTAGGAGATCAAAGGGACCTCAATGGAAAGGCCTCGCTGAAAGTTATCCATGTTAGTTCTTGGCTTTATCTAAAAATACCATTCTTCCATGATTGTGTCCATGCACGAACATGTCGGATGTACTACGAAGTACAAGCTCATGTGCATTTTCTTGCTCATACATGTGTGTAAGTAGAGGTTCAGCTCCAACTTCTCCCAAATCGACATGTGGCGCGCCGGTCGCATGCCTCGACCTAGTATCTTCGGTTTTCATCCTCTCTTTCATCCCGATTTAACCCTCGTTTTCATTAAAAATTCCCTAATATCGGTGTATTCAGTATACTGCAATTTTGTGATCTATACTTTATCATCTACTATACTCGTGTAAAGTGTAAATATATAGGTTTATGTGTGTGCACTTGCCCTTAAACATGCCTTTGGAGAGAGAGAGACTTACAAAGGCAAGCCCGTCGGTTTTATAGGTTGGTCCAACCATTTTGTAGCAAAGATCGGCAAGGAAGAGTTCTATGTAGGGCAATCCATCGAAGATTGCCGCAACTCCTCCGTTTTCGCTTCCCTTCGACAATGCCTCGTGGTATTCCATAGGCGAACCATAAGGAATCAATCTGGACTCGTTGAAATTGAGCTGTCTCACGAGAAGTCCTCTCGCGAAGGATCCTTTATGATATCCGACGAAGGGGCGATTCCTTAACAAGTCTCGGGCGTCCACAAACTTGGTTGTCATACGTTGCACGTTGGAAACTCTATAAATATGCTCAAGTCCCTCCTCTAGTGCTCTAATGCAGAAATTCAAAACATACCTTTTCATTTTGATTGTGGTTGTCTCATTAGGCCAAAGACTCCGAGAGGGAATATAAGGGAAGTGCCCGAGTCTCAATTCATTGACATTCCGTATCAATTTTCAATGGATTCTAATCAAGGTGCATGCCATTCCTCTCTCTATCATGTAGTGTTTCATATTCTGGTTATGGCGTTCACTTGGGCATGTCACATTTGTGGCCTTGGATTTGGTATTAGAGCCGCCTAATCGAGAATTGAAACGCATTATGTTCTCGCATGTTTTCGATAGTTTCGTTCGATGAAAATTTTATTTGATTGCATATTCAAACTCGTCTCGTCGATACAAGAAAATGGAGTGGTCGCACGCCACCGAGGGATTCCGAGAACCACCGCATACGCCTCCATGCTCCGCGGTGTAGTCAACACATGATGATCATCGGCGAACGTTACTATTCATGCCGTTTTTGTGTGTTTTCACTCACTGAAATTTCAAAATGATCACATATTCGGATAGGTCTCATTGAGATGATCGTTTTGAGTGGTCACCGACAACCTACAGGACGCCGGACGGAGGCACATTCATCGCACGCGCCGACGACGAGCGTGTGCGTGGGCTTCACGCTCCCGACGAGTGAAGCATCGCATTTATTGACTTCGGTCAACTATCATCGTTGACGTCATGATGATGTCGGCGACATGTGGCTGGGTTTGGACTGATTTGAGTTTGAACCATTGACCACCCCGACGACCGACCGGACCTGTTGACCGACGCGACGACCCGGCTCGAATGTTGATTGACCCCATTGACCGTTGGTCAGGTTGACCCGACCCATTAACCGATCCGGCTGGTTTCAAAGTGGTTCAAGTGTGAACATGTGCGTTGCGCATGAGCACGGGCGTTTCATGTGTCGATGCTTATAGTGGCACGTGAGGGCTCATTTAAGCTCGGATCGGCATGTAGTCGACGATGTTATGTTTATATGGCCCCTGCTCTACATTGTCGTATATCAATATTCATGTTCGAGGCTTTTTCGGATATAAAAACGTATATGAAACCCCGTACGTGCATTTTCAAGGGTATTTTCGGCATTTTTCTTGTATTTTCATTTGGTTTTGGAAATAATGACATAAGCTTACATGTTTATGACCACATACAGATTGTATAAAGCTAATTCATTAATATGTATCAATGAATAGAGTAATATAATTGGCATCACATGTGATTTTAGGAACAATGTGTCCTTGTCATCAAGTCTAAAATTATATGTATATAGTTGATGTGAGACATAAAGCTTATATCCTTGGTATGAGAGATTTTAGAATTCAATTGAGTAGTGATCGCCAAAGTGGCACACTTGATTGAGTTTGTGATTGGACGTCTCTTGTTCTAATGCGTAATCTTACTTCTCAATGAGGAGATTGTATTTTGGTTCATGGAGGGATGCATATACAACATGTCCTCGAGAATTATTTGATCCTAGTGGTCATACACCCAAAGGTGGTGAGTTCACGAAGGTTGATATATATTCTCATTGCCGTTGTCATGTTGAGAGTATACAACCGCATGTCATGTATTCCGCCCAAAAGTGATTACATGATGATGCATGTAACTCTCGATATGTGCACTTATTTGATCTCAAGTTACACATTATCTTTTTATAGAGGGTTATATATACAGCACATGGTTGAGGAGTTTCCTAGTGGTTCATACACCCAACGGTGGTGATTCACGTAAATTGGAATATGTTCTCATAGTTGCTTGTTATGTGTAGATTCTACAACTACGTTCATGTATTCCGCCCAAAGGCAATTACATGATGATGCAGCAACCCTCATGATGTGTACTTATACGGTTTCAAGTTATATAATGCTCACATGATGTTGATTATATATATTGCTTGTTTAAATTAGTTACATTTTCGTAATAGGCAACTCCATTAGGATTGATGTACAAACTAGTTCAATCATTAAGAAATAGGTAGAGGATTTTCTATTTTGAATGGAGCTAGTAGATAGACATATTGCTTTGATCATTTTGGACATCGAAAGAGCATTTTTCTCGCTTGAGAAAATGGCAATAGGATTTTCTTGTTATCTATGAAGCAATCCATTCGAGAACACTTGAAAAATGTTTTGCCAATCGAATGAACTGTTAGACAAATGATGAAACTCTTAGATTGGGAACTCGTGTCTTGTTTAATGCTGAGATTGGGATACATCTATAAGTATTTTTCAACATGTGTTTTGATGGTTTTGGTGGATTTAGAAATTATGTCATAAGGATGGTATACCATGAGAATAAGAGGTTTGAAAGTCATGCTTATAACGTAAATCATGAAACCGCTGGTCATTTCGACTATTTGGGTCTTAAGATAGCATCCTCTAATGTAGGATGGTCCGCTTCTTTTTATAAGAAAAAATGTCACATATAGAAAGACTGGGATGAATTCTAAACTTGATTATTGAAGTGTAAGTGGACAGGTAATGATTTTTTAGCATTGATTTATGAATCCAACCTCTATGCAACCCTATTCAGTTCTTGGTGGCTAGATAGCGATGCAATCAACCGAGTTGCGTTTACCATACAAGGATTCATGAATCGAGAAAGCCAAATTAGGATGAATCAATGCTCATTGGAGGAAACAACCATAAATTCGATGTTGAGATCATGGGAGATGTCATTTTAAATCCAGATTCTAGATTTAATCTTGACATTAAAAGACACATTTTACGTACCTTCATCTAGATGGAACATGGAATCTATATCATATCCGGACATGTGTGGTTACTTTTTTGAAATATGGAATAATAATATTTCTATGTTCTTTAATTCAAATAAGGTTGGGTGCTTCAATATGTCCAATGAGATTGTACAAACCGTGTTAAACCCCCAATGATAAACACGTTGCTTATACAATTGAGAAGTTTCAAAAGGCTTCTACCTCGAAAACAGTCTTATGCATTATGGCATAAATGTCTTGATCACATCTCTCGAGGAAAGGATGCAAAAGTAGATAAAGAGTGATATCCCGTCTACTCGAAATATGACCTAGAGACTTGCGTAAAGCTGTTATAGGTGTAATATGACTAAGATAAGAAAGAAAATTGCAGTCCGTAGTTCGACCTATTGGAGGTCATTCACATGATATCAATGAACACTATAAGGTAACTTTGTGTGGAATTTTTTTTATTTCATCATATTTATCGATGGCTATTCACGATATGGTTATTTGTATTTGATTAAGGAAAAGTCGGAGTGTCTTGACATGGTCAAGATTTTGTTAGACCGAAATAGAGAAACGGCTGAGAAAAGTCATAAAGGTTATTAAATATAAGCTGAGATGGTCAGAATTTTGATAGGTATGGCAATCTTTGGATAGCATAAATGGCCATTTGCTAAATACTTGAAGGATACTCGAGATAGTAGCTTGGTTTACTATGTCGTGAGTTCTTAACAAAATGGTGTGACCGAAAAGTGTTATTGCACCCTTATGAATATGACGAGGAGTGTGATTAATAGAATCAATTTACCTAATTTGTGATGGGATTTTATTTTCTAGACCGTGTTTCTGTGAAGCTAGTCCATTGACTCATTTTGAGTTATGGACTGGAAATAAGAATAGGATGAATCATTTTAAGGTTTGGGTATGTCCTGTAGAAGTGAAGTAATAATCCAACATTAAGTAAGTTGGACTTCATAACAACTTAGTATTACGTTGTATATTACCCGGATTATTCGAAGGGGTATCGGTTTTATAATCCCTATGAAGGTACAAGAATTGTGAACTTACGGATATCGAAGTTTTTGGATTTTGATGTGGTCGAATAGGGTAGCTGCTCACGAACTATTGAGGATATCGGTATAGTGGGGACTGCTGTTTTTTTTTTCTCTGCTGTTCAAGATGATGATGTTGTAATAACTCCACTTAGAAGATCTATCGAGGCAAAGACGATCGGCCATACCTCGTACTATATAGTCTATCCGGGGAGAGCATGACTATAATATAGGATGTTTGGTTAATCCAGTGACTTATATAAAAACTGTTTCTTATCCTTAGTTAGATCTCGTGGTTAGATATGATGAAAGACGAGAGGAAAAGAAGGTACACTTGACTATTTCATTGGTACACACTAGAATGGACTATCTCGAAAGTCTTAATTAAAGCAAAACAAAACAAATATTTATTACGGCAACAAAACACGAGAGGAAAAGAAGGTACACCGACTTAGGCGATCACCCAATGGAATCGCTCGCCATACTTCCTCGCCTCTTGGCATACAACTCAAAATTCGCTCATAGTAAGTTTTAGCACATTGGTTTGCTTAGGGCACAATTCAACAAAAATAATCTGCACAAATAGGAACCTAAAAGTTTCTTTCCTTTTTTTTATTTGTTACGAAATTAACACAATATACAGGTATGGAGAGAAAAACATAAAAAGAAACCTATGGCTTGAATCGAGATATCACCGCTTTCACCGGATGCCATGATTGCTGCAACCAACATCATATAATTAGATCTACACTACAAACATTATATTATATCTTGAAAAATAAAGATCATTAAGTTTCGCACACAAATTCAATTTTCCAAGCCCAAAAGATAAGCGTGCATAAGATTCACCGCTGCCCTCGACCAAGGGCTGGTATGTGAGCGACACGCCCTTTCTAGAGACTTCTATGGTAGCTTGTTGTTGCTCCAGTCTCTCAATATGTTCAAATCCTCATCGTCATTGTTGGGCTTGGGCGCATTGGAGTTGTACATCGCGTACACCACGATGGAGGCCCCCTCGGAGCGAGGTGAGGAAATTTGGTTGTGGATTGGGAAAGGAGAAAGTGAGGCGGTGAGAGGTTCTTCTAGCAAGGTGAAGGCACGCCACTAGCTGTCGGTTCTTGCTTTATCCTCTATCCATGGCAAGATTTTCGCAACGACATTACTTACACAGAGAGAAAGGAACAAAGAAAATTGGTTGTGGTTAGAATCATCGTAGATTTGTGTGATCAAATAATTCATCGCACGAAGAAAATTAGAGAATATCAAAGGCTCAAGAAGCTTCTTGTGAACCCTACGAAAAATGTGGAGTTTATCAAGGCCTTGTTTGATATCACCGGTTTTCCGGTGCGAAAGATAGTGGACACTCTCCACTAACTTGAGTCGCTTATGACATTTGATTTAGAGACCTTCAATTTCATTTTAGTCAAATCAAATTCATAAATTGAGCAAATTAAAAAATTGGACAATTTTTCAATGCAATTTGGTCCTTATTTGGAACTTAGTCTAATTTGATCACATGACTTCATAAAATGTGCAAATTAAATCAAAATCGGTTAATCCTGGCGGAATAGTGCGTGCGATCACTCGTTACTATCCGGTGGATCGAGTCGGTCAAATGTCATTTGAACAGATTGAGACTCGTTCCCATCTTGTGCTGACGTTTTGACACTTCTCTTTAGCCGAAATTTCCATAGAGGAACTACCCAAAATGCCATCAAAATTTAGAAATCCTTGAGTAAGAACCATTAAATCAAATAGGTGGCTAAGATGGCATCTTATAGGAGGTTATATAAACATCTTTTTCTCCAATAACCTAGAGTGGGAGCTAATTTTTTAGGGGGCAGATTTTTGGCAGCAATAAAAGCCTAAATACTCTGAAAATTCTCTCTCAAAAACTCTCCCAAATCTCTCTCTCGCACACAAAAAATTAGTGCCCTAAACTCTAGCAATTTCATTCATAGGATAGTGGATTGAAGGATGACAATATGTCCAAACATTACGTAAATCGGGGTAGCGTTGTGGTTTAATTGCTGCTAAATGTTCAAACATGTTGTGAATGTTGATTTCACATGATTATGATGAATGATAATGATTTGGTGCATGTTTCACATGTTTTGCATTTTCGTATTAGAGCGCATCTCATAATTGTAGCTCGATTTTTCATGACCATATGATCGAATCTGCTCTTGTTTTCTTCTAAATATTCATAAATCACTACGAGAGTTCGATTTCAAATATAGATTGTCCAAATTGAGCATAGTTTGGTCTATCTAATGCATTCACGAAGTTCGCGATTTGATTCTATAATCTGCATCTGTTCATTTTTTTTTCTATTTTCTGATCCATTTTCACGTTAGGATTAAAATATACCGATCTAGCGGGAATTTGAAAAATATCATGAAAGGAGTTTTGTAGTTGAGATTCATATCTTTGCAACGGTATTTTTGTGTACGAAATGGAGATAATTTGTTATGTCAAAAGCACCTCGTAATATGATGTCGAGTCTAACATTTTTGCTTGAATCTCAGAGGTTGTTTGTTTTGATTTGACCTTTCTAGCTTCTCAAATTTCTATGATTTTTTTCTAGATTTTATTTGGTAAAACTCTCTTGATGAAAGTTATTCATAACATCTAGATGTATAACATATAAAAATTTCATTGCAATCCAAATCATTTTGATCGGTATGAACGTTCCATTAAGAGGACGAAATTTTTTAGAAATTTTGCCCGACCTTTGCATGTTATTTGATTTTTATGATTTTGTTTTTTGTAGAATCTGTAGATATGTTCTTCATGAAAATTTCTCGTGACATCTTATGCATAACATATCAAAATTTCATAAAATTACATTCCCATTTAATATGCAGGAAACGTGCCGGAGATTCACGAAATCTGTTGGGATTTAGAGTCGAGAAACTCTTTTGTTCTCCTTTATTATTCACAAAACAGGGGGATCATCCTGGAGGGCCTAAGCGTGACACCCCGAAAATTAGGTCCGTGTAAAATGCTAAAATTCAATAAAAGAGTTGATATTGAATTTCAATCGGTATAAAATTTTGGATCTTAAGGAATTAAGAGACGAAATTTGGACGGTTCCCGATTTATCGATCGGTTTAGATTAGGTTTCGAATATCATAGTCATCGCGATTTAGGATTTTTTAATCCGCGCACCCGAGCCTAACCCCGACAGGAGTCCGATCTGTAAAAATAATAAAATTTCACTCTATCGGTTGAGCCAAATGTCCAACTAGTCTTATATTACCTAATTTTCAAACGTCCGTAGCCTTAATGCACTAAAGGACGAAAGGCTTAATGGTGATGGGACACTGCTTGTCCCATCACCATCAAACCATCCACCCACCCACTTACTCTCTCTCCTCCCCCTCTCTCTCCGCCGCTCCCCCCTCCACGCGAGCTCTCTCTCTCCCTCTTTCTTCTTCTTCTTTTTCTTCTCTCTTCTTCCTTCCTTCTTCGCCGTGCGACTCCCACCCCAACGCCTCCCCCGCTGCCGCTGCTGCCTCGCTCGACCTCGCACCACCGCCGCTCCGCCCTCGATTCCAACCCGTGAGCAGCCGTCGCAGTCCCGTTCTTCGCAACCTCCAGCTCGAACGCCGTACCCACTTCCATTTTGCGCCGCCGCTGCTGCGCCTTCTTCCTCTGCAGATACGATCGCCGCCACCATCTTCCACTGCCCCAAGCCTCTCGTCGTCCGTCCGTCCTCTAGCTCGTTGCTCGTCGTCGTCGCTCCCCGCAAGCCCGAGATCTCAACACCGTGAGCAATCTGTGACATTCTCAATTTCGATCTCTTGAGACTATTGACTTGCGATGGAATCTCGAAATTTGAAAGCATGGAAAAAAATAAATTCTAACATTGGATATGAATTGGACGTCGTCTCATCAATGGTAATTTGATTTGGAAAGAAAATCGAAATTTCGGACGAAAAGTGTAAAATTACCATTTTGCCCCTCAAGCCTTAACCTTACCTTAAGCTGTTTAAAAGGGCATTTTGGTCATTTAGCTCTCCTCCATGGCTGCTGAAAATGTAAGGAGAAGATGGTCAATTGAGGTCAATGATTTAGAAGATATTTTTGGAGATAAGGCCAATATTAATTTTTGGAAAATTATCATCTTTGACCCATTTGACCACTATTCACTTCTTGACCAAGCAAAATTGGAGGACAAGTCTCTCGCTCTCTCCTGGGATCAGCTGACCACTTTCTCTCTCCCTCTCTACGTTTCCTTCTTCCCCTTCTTCCTTTTTCTTCACGAGCAGAACCTGCTCGCCAGACCAGCCCGATGCCCTTCACTGTTCCAGCCATATCTCCTTCTTCCGATGTCTCTTTGAGGTAAAGTCACCTCCATCTGAACGTTTATTGTCTTAGCTTTCCAGGAACATATTATAAGCTCGATTTGGCCCGGTAGTTTTTTCGGTAGGTCTGTTTGAATGGGCAAAGGTCAGATTGAGGCAGAATCTGACCGGTTTTGGGGGAGGAGCTGTTTCGTGGGCTTCAAGACTTCAAATTGGTCCAAAATTTCGGTGAGACTCTCTTGAATCATAGTACTTGAGATGGATGAGTTAGGGTTGTAATTTTATATGAAATTTGAGGAGTATTCATGGCCGATTGAGGTGATTCTGGGGGGCAGATTCTGACCGCCTGTGCACTTGAGGGAATTGGATTGATTGGGGGTCTTAGAGGTATTATATTGGCTTCAAATTTTCGGTGAACATATTAGACATATAGAATAAGGCTGTGGCAAGTTGGTTTTGCATTAAATTGAATCTTAGAGTGAAGCTATGGACTAATTGGTATGGATTAGAGCAGAACCGATTTTGCCCTGCTTGTGGACTGCACTGACCTGTTCTGTTCAAGGCTCAATTGGGTGTCGCCTTGTCTTGAATTTTCCTTTTAGACATGCTATGACATATATTGATGTGTTATGGAGGAGTGTGTGAAATGGATTGATGATTAGAGGTAATTTTGTGGCTAAACGGCGTGATTGAGCCTAAATAGTAATCTGCCCTGTTTTGGACAGATTTGATTCGAAACTGGGACGCTTGAATTGAAGGTTGTGGCTAGCTTGTTTGGATAGGTAAGTGACCTCTAAACCTTTACTATGAAGTTAGGGTACTAAGAGACAAGTTTGAGCTTCAAATGATTTTTTGCTAGTCAAATCGTGTTCATATGAAGTAACGTTGATTGTGATCGTAGGAACCGAGTTTATGCTTGGCTGAATTGAGATGAATTTGTGACTTATGTGGCTGCAATTGTGGTATGGATATTCGACGTATATGTAGCCTCGATTGACTATGTGATTGTGTGGGTCTCGGTTAGCCATTGTGCATGATTTATACTTGTATTGGCACGAGATTGAGTGACTTGATAATCTGCCATGTTGTGTCCGGTGCTTTTGAATGGCTAGAGTGCCCAATGATTTTAAATGACCTCGAGGCGTATTAACGCGGGTCCGAGAATGACAGTGATATCCTGAAGCGTTATGACGCGGGCTTTATTATTATTATACCCGAGGCGTTAAACGCGAGGTTATGAGTATTATAATATCCCGAGGCATTATTACGCGCAGAAAATATGAGGATCGTATTCAATCAAGTCGTCGAGGCCAAAGTGAGCCGTATTCGTCGATTGTCCGAGACCGAGAAAGTACGAAGTCGTGTTCAATTAAGTCGTCCGAGACCAAAGTGAGTCGTGTTCGACTAATTGTCCGAGACTTAATCCGGTCGTGTTCCTATGTGTCCGAGACCGAGATTTATGGGTCGTATTCCTTTGTGTCTAAGACCCCGGTATATATATATATAGCCGTGTTCTATAAAGGTCCGAGGCTCAAGGTTATGAACTTGTATGATGTCGGTGGAGTAACGTGGAATGTTATAATATAGCCGATGCGTTATTACGCGGCCTCGTATCGAGAAATGGGATTATTGTGCTAGTAGGTGGAGCTTGGTTTGAAATATTGAATGCCTGGTTATTGTAATTGTTTGATTGCCAATGCCTATGATTGCGCCTCGCATCCTGTTTACATTGGTTTTATGGACGTCTTGAGATGTCTTTGAATTGAGAAGTTGTTTGGAAGTACTAACGGCCTAGTCTAGGTTTAGGGTGAGCCTTTGAGATGTAAATCTCACCCCGTCATGGGACCTATTTTTCAGGTATCGGGCGAAGGAACATCAAGTTTGCTAAGGATTAGCATTCGAGAAATATGTGGTCGAATGAATATAAGATATTTTGTGGCCTTACGGATTATATCGGATTTTATGGATTAAGATTGAACCATTGGGTATTTGACCGCTATATCAATTGAAGTGTAATATACGAGATGTATGATGTGTACCACTTTTGTCTTAAGTCATTCATTTGAATTGATGTATGGAGATGTTTACCCGCTCTCGCTTTGTTTTATGGATTTTTTTGAAATTGTGGGCCGAAGGATCCCTGGAAGCCAATCTAAAAATGTAAACGGCTAGATGGGATGTTCACGAACTCGACAGGTTCGGGGCATGACAAAGCAACGGCTCGCGACGACCTCGACTCGGAACCCCACCCCATCGACCCCTCCACCTCATCCCGGCCAACCACTGCGACGCCTGTTCAACCGAGATCCGGCCACATCGCCAGCCTTCGCCCGCCACGGTCGAGACCCGACCTCGGCCTGACTCGGGCTGTTGTTGTGCCGCTTGAGACCTTCTCGGCCACCAGATCCGAGCCCGACCCTCCAGCCGTCGTCGCCATCACCTCGCCGGTAGCCGCCCGACCTCGAGCCGACCAGCCCCGTCAACCGCCGTCTCTATCCCGGCCCCCTAAGCCACCAACCCGAAACCCCTCACCGTGAGTGCCAAAATCGAGCTGCCGAAACGCTACCGTTGCCGCAAGCTCGTTGTCGATTTCGGCCGTGAACAGTGCCTCGCCTGCCGTGAACAGTAACCGGCGTGAACAGTGTCGCTGCCGGCGTGAACAGTACTTTTCGACAGTGAACAGTGATTTCGGCCCGGTCTCGAAGTTCGTGTCCGACTCGACATCGACCATCGTTTTGGTGAGTTGACCCCTAAACCCCGATTAGGGCGCTAATTGCGCTTAGTTAGTGTAATTAGTTTAATAGGGCGTTTAGGTAGCTTAATCGTGGTCGGTTTAGATAGAAACTGGATTTAAGTTAAATGGCCACGATTAATTAAGTCGATCGCTTAGTTAAATTGTCGTGGCTAATTGTTGAATAGATGGAATTTCCGGCGGGCAGTGGATTGCCGTTGTTTGATCGCGAGCGAACGATAGGGTAGAGCCGAGAAAACGATTGATTTCTAGTTGGATTGGATTTTGATAATTGTTTTATAAATCTGGATCGGCTTTTATTGTCGATTATTGATATATGTTTGGTTGGTTGCCCGGATTGCTCGCTTATATGGATACCGGTGTTGCGTGTTGGATGCTATGGCTGAAAATTGTGGGTGTCGGTCCCACATTTTCGAGATGCAAAGTCTCGTGGATAATTCGTGCATTCATGCAACTCGTGTGGAATCAAACTGCATATTTTAGCATGAAAATGGCCTGGTACCGAGTCTTTGATCACGTCCGCATGAGCATCCGGCTAAGTATAAAGATAAGAATTTGACTAATTGTTGTCGGATGCGCTTGAGTGACCACTTAATGGTTGTTCCCGACATGATCGTGCCGTGTCGATCGGAATCACACGACTTGTCGATGCACGTCAATCCGTGTCGTCGGGTTAATCGGATGCCGGTCGCAGCTTGTGATGGACCGAAGCTCCTTTTGGAATGCCTGCTATGTCGTGCCGTGTCGATCGGAATTACACCTGGCATAGTAGTCGCCGTCGCCGAAGTAATGGGACGATGCCTGGTCCCGCCGTAAGAGCACCAACTGTCTAGTGTGCTAGGCACCAACTGTCTAGTGTGCCGGGCCTTATAGCCGTATATGATAATAAATGAACCTCATGTGGTGTCCTGTGCATGCAAATTGTTGTAATGCCTTGCCGATTGATTGCCGGTCGTGGCTGTTGATTTGAGTCAAACATTGCATTATGTATGGTGAAGACCGGTAAGTTTGCATGTGGTTGAAATATCTGCTTTGTGATATTGGGGTTGTCTGTTAGGATGTTCGAGCGAATCAACGCCCTAGTCGGGCTTAGGCGTTGACTCACCGAGATTTATTTCTCACCTCGTTGTTTAACCATTTCGGATCCGAAGTGATGGAGCCCATGAATGTTAGGGCATGGGTGTTAGAGCAGATTTTTGGAAGTAGATGATGACATAACCTTACCCGACCGTATATCTTTTTGAGGTCTTAGTAAGCCGCCCGAAGAATGGGGTTGTATAGGTTGGGCGTAGCTTGGTAAGGTTAAAACTCCTCTACTTCGACTTTATAAATGAAGTTGTCTTTTGTCGATGATTGATTTGATTTTTCCTACTTTGCTATCCCATATTATTTGTCGTCCTGGGAGAGTTGCACGTTCGCATGCGCCGTAAGCGAATAGGTCGATAGTGTGCTGGGACGCTATCATTCGTGACCTGAGGCGAGATTGGTAGGGATGTCGCGAGCTCGGTGATCGGGCGTGACATCCCCGCCCAAGGTGGTATCGAGCAAGGTCACCGATCCATCCGGTCATTGGCCCGGAGTGATAAGGTGCGTTGGGAAATGGGGATAGTTAGTAGGACTGTGAGCGTTATGCTTGTGATTGTTATATGTGTTCTAGTGATTGGGGCTGTCTTCTCATCGCGTTTGCTATTGGGTGGGCGAGGATGCGTAATTTACCCGCAAGATGAGCGACGCGATGGAAGAGCACCTCGAGGTAAATCTGTTTGGCGGATCGATGAGATCTTGGAACAAGAAAGAGCACCACGTGCCGCTAGACCTCCTAGAGAAGACGCAAGGATAGATGGGATTTTGCAAGCGCCTGGGAGCTCTAGGAGGTCGGATGGGACATCAAATGAGGAATCAAAATGCTGCGGTGAAGCATCGCAAGAGAACCCGTTGGTGGAAACGGGAATGAGGGACATCAAGCTTACAAATTAGGGGAGCAATTCCCGAAATTGAATCCTCCCAAGTTCTTTCGGAGTGGAGACCCTAAAGCTGCCACCTCGTGGATCGAGGAGTTAGAAAAGGTGTTTGCCCTGCTAAGGTGCACCGATGAAGACAAGGTCACTCTGGCTGGATACCGGTTGCAAGGGAACGCAAGTATATGGTGGGAAACTTCAAAGGATAGGGTCTTCCCTGAAGGCATGGTCCCGATGTGGGATGCCTTTGTAGAAGCCTTTTATGGTAAGTACGTTTTGGATTGTGTACGAGAACGGAAGATGATCGAATTCCTACAGCCTTGACGGAATCGAGATGATTGTGGATCAATATGAGGTGAAGTTCATTGAGTTGTCGAGTGTGCACCAAGAATGGTTAGAAACCCTATGAATAGAGCAAAGAGATTTCGAGATGGATTGAAACCCGAGATTAAGGATCAATTGATGTCGATGAACCTTAAGAGTTATGATGAGCATACGAAAGGGCCTAGTTGATAGAAAGGGACCCGATCAAGAGACAGCCGCATCTCGGATCGCAATTGGCACCTTCGCTAGGAATAGCCATCGGGTTAGGAAAAGACCGGTGAGAGGGAAAGAGCACTCTATTCCACTCAACCGAAGGAATGCTCTCGAACAAGTCGGTAGACAACCCTAGGATTAGATGCCGACTCTGTAGGGGAAAGCATAAAACAACCCCTTGCCCTTTTAGAGGAGCATGTTTTGGATGTGGTCAACTCGGTCACCAAGTGAAGGATTGTCCGCAGAGGCAAAGCGAAGTTCAAATACCGCCGCCGCAAGGAGGACAACTTGGAGGAAACGTACCACGTAGTTTCCAAGACCGACCCTAAGCATGAGAATAGGATGGCGTTCATGGTAGAATATCTTGGCTATAGGTTAGCCATGACTAGTCGAGATAAGAATGACTTTTTGTTAAACTCGACTTGTGAATATGAGTTATAATAAGGTGACTGGTACTTTTGTGGATTGTGTAAGCTTGAGTTGGTATTATGTATTGATGGTTTAGTCACGAACTTTCGTTAAGGCTCCTGACGGGTGATACTTGTTGAACTGCGCAAGAAAGTTAGTGAGAATCGAGGAAGTTTTAAGCTCAAATTTGAACTGGTGGAAGCAATGGAGTGAATAGTTCTTTTAAGGATGGAGAATAGCGGGACATTACAACTGAAATTTTGGGTTGCCATAAACCAAACCTTAGGAGGCGAAGGTTTAGCTTGAGGTGCCAAAGTCAATGAGTATCCCATTTGAAGGGATTGTTGATATAGAATGGGAATAACCGATAATTATAGAGTATGAGTCCGAAATTGTGCGGAACCTCAATAAGTTTAAATTATTAATTTTGGTCGATGGCCCCGATCGATGAAGCAAGTAGTGCGAGGCATCTCGAGATATCGTCATACACTATGGAATTGGTGAAGAGCCTTCAATTATCGTTACCAAAGCATGGCCCGAGAAAACGAGGACGTTATTTATTAGAAAAGGACTTAGGACTTTCCTCCCATAGTGTGATCACTGGTGACGCCCTTAAGAAGGTCAATGAAGTAGGCGTTCTCATTGAGATGGCGCAAAGAAATGACATTTGAGGAGAAGGTCGGCGTTTATAACAGGAATTATATACAAGGCATGGCCGATAAGGAGTTATGTCGGCATACAAAGATGGTTCAGCCATGTATCCACTTAGAGAGGACTTCAAAGGGCATACCTCTTCGAGGCTTGACCAAACCGTCCATTGCGGGATTATGGATGGGAGCATCGTGTTTACCAATAGGCCGCCAGCCACACATAAGTATACTCTACGAGCCTTTGTCGGTTTATGTACACGATGATCACACTTGTGAAGATAAATCCCTTGATCTATGGACCTCTTGGCACCGACTTCGATGGGGATTATGTCCGCCTGTTTTATCCCTAATCGGCACTGCGAAGGTCGAGATAGTGGAACTCTTGTTAATGGAAAATCAATCGTCAAACTCAAATAGCGGCAATCTAAGTCTGCAACTAGGATTGATTCCCTATTGTCGCTGAAGATGACGTTCGGGAAATATTTTTGTACTTTACGAGATGTTGCAAACTGCCTTACCGGCGGGCCTTAATTGATGGAGCCTCGGGACGGGTATGAGGAATGAGAAATTGTAGAAACGAACGGGAAGAGTTCGTAAGGGCAAGCTATGAGTTGACAAAGTATAATAAAACTCGCCGATTGACCCTGTAAGTCGTTAAGATTGGTGCCAATCCAATAAAAGGTTGAGATTGTGAGATGTGGCAATTAAGGGAGACAAATAATTAGAGTACGCAGCAAAAGCTTGGTGAGACCACGAAACGGAGTGAGATAAGGACCGCAAGAGTTTTACTTGGACTTCGGACTATTTACGAATGACGGCTAAGTTGAGGGCCACCGAGAGATTTGAGATCGCTTTCGACTTGGACCATAGCTTGACTTGCCGGTTGATTGTCTTGTAGATCGAGGTGACGACCTTAAATCAAGCACGAATCGGCAAACAAGCCGGCCATGGATCCAGCGAGGGACGATTTGTACTAGAACCCCGTACCAATCGCGCACTAGCCAAGGGCCGATCACCCCGGGTCATGTGACGTGTTGAAGAATACGGGTCGAGAAGAACCAATCCTGCATCAACTTGAGTTGGTCATGAGAGGTGAACTCGATAGTGTTTGATTGTACCATCGGTTAAGGAACGGGTGATTCCAACCTTAAATCGAGATAATTAAAGTGGCCCTCGACTCGTTAGTTGTTTGTGAACCGAGTCGCCTCGACGAATAGATTGTCCGACTCTCGGCTTGATTGGACATCCGAGATTAATGAGTCCCCGATTGTTTCAAGAGTTGACAAGTTAGATAATTTCAAATCTCCAAGTGATGGTGAAGAGACCAATCATTAGCCGATCTAGTCTGTTTTAATAGAATGCTCAAATTGCCATTAGTGCTAATTGTAAGTGACATATGTAGCACAAGAAGGGAGGCAGTGATAAGTTCTATCTGTTGATAGTCAAGGAGTGTCAATTGATACGCGTGGATGGTTGATTTTGTAGTTAATTATGGCCACTGTAAACATTCGACATTTGGACAGGGATGACAAATTCGGAGGGTGACGATTCGGGTTAAGTTTTTGAAGTTATACGACCGAACCTATTTGAACAGATTGTAGATATGGAATCGTGACAATTGATATTGGATGAGCAAGCTCCATACGTGGAACGGCCGGTTAGGATCGTGGATAAAAAAAAAAAAGAGACAAGTGCTCCAAGTAAGACAATTCGGTTGGTCAAGGTTGTTTGGCAATACCACGGAACCGAATGAGCTACTTGGGAGAAAGAGGAAGCTATGAGGGGTAGCTATCCTTATCTTTTTGAGGAGCTATAGGTGTACCATAATTTCGGGGACGAAATTTCTTAAGGTGGGGAGAGTTGTGACACCTCGAAAATTAGGTCTGTGTAAAATGCCAAAATTCAATAAAAGAGTTGATATTGAATTTCAATCGGTATAAAATTTTGGATCTTAAGGAATTAAGAGACGAAATTTGGACGGTTCCCGATTTATCGATCGGTTTAGATTAGGTGTCGAATATCATAGTCATCCCGATTTAGGATTTTTTAATCCGCGCACCCGAGCCTAACCCCCGACCGAGTCCGATCTGTAAAAATAATAAAATTTCACTCTATCGATTGAGCCAAATGTCCAACTAGTCTTATATTACCTAATTTTCAAACGTCCGTAGCCTTAATGCACTAAAGGACGAAAGGCTTAATGGTGATGGGACACCGCTTGTCCCATCACTATCAAACCATCCACCCGCCCACTTACTCTCTCTCCTCCCCCTCTGTCTGCCGCTCCCCCTCCACGCGAGCTCTCTCTCTCCCTCTTTCTTCTTCTTCTTCTTCTTCTCTCTTCTTCCTTCCTTCTTTTGCTGTGCGACCCCCACCCCAACGCCTCCCTGCTGCGCTGCCGCCGCCTCGCTCGACCTCGCACCACCGCCGCTCCGCCCTCGATTCCAACCCGTGAGCGATCGTCAGCCCCCCTGCTGCAACCTCCACCTCAACCGCCGTACCCACTTCCATTTTCGCCGCCGCTCCGCTTCTTCCTTTGCGATACGATCGCGCCACCATCTTCCATTCGCCCCAAGCCTCGTCGTCCGTCCACTAGCTCGTCTCGTCGTCGTCATCTCAACCCCGCGAGCCCGAGATCTCAACAGCCGTGAGCAACGGCTCGCGACGACCTCGACTCGGAACCCCCGCCCCATAGACCCCTCCACCTCGTCCCGGCCAACCACTACCGCGCCTGTTCAACCGAGATCCGCCACCGGCCTTCTTTGCTACGGTCGACCCGACCTCCTCGGTGACTCGGGCTGTTGTTGTGCCGCTTGAGACCTTCTCGGCCACGATCCGAGCCCGACCTCCACCCGTCATCGCCATCACCTCGCCGGTAGCCGCCCGACCTCGAGCCGACTAGCCCCGCCAACCGCCGTCTCTGTCACGCCCCCCCTAAGCGCCGGCGTGAACAGTACTTTCCGACGGTGAACAGTGATTTCGGCCCGGTCTCGAAGTTCGTGTCCGACTCGACATCGACCATCGTTTTGGTGAGTTGACCCCTAAACCCCGATTAGGGCGCTAATTGCGCTTAGTTAGTGTAATTAGTTTAATAGGGCGTTTAGGTAGCTTAATCGTGGTCGGTTTAGATAGAAACGGGTTTAAGTTAAATGGCCACGATTAATTAAGTTAGTCGCTTAGTTAAATTGTCTCGTGGCTAATTGTTGAATAGATGGAATTGTCGCGGGCGGTGGATGCCGTTGTTTGATCGCGAGCGAACGATAGGGTAGACGAGAAAACGATTGATTTCTAGTTGGATTGGATTTTGATAATTGTTTTATAACTGGATCGGCTTTTATTGTTAGATTATTGATATATGTTTGGTTGGTTGTCCGGATTGCTCGCTTATATGGATACCGGTGTTGCGTGTTGGATGCTATGGCTGAAAATTGTGGGTGTCGGTCCCACATTTTCGAGATGCAAAGTCTCGTGGATAATTCGTGCATTCATGCAACTCGTGTGGAATCAAACCGCATATTTTAGCATGAAAATGGCACAGTGCCGAGTCTTTGATCACGTCTGCATGAGCATCCGGCTAAGTATAAAGATAAGAATTTGACCGATTGTTGTCGGATGCGCTTGAGTGACCACTTAATGGTTGTTCCGACATGATCGTGCCGTGTCGATCGGAATCACACGACTTGTCGGATGCACGTCAATCCGTGTCGTCGGGTTAATCGGATGCCGGTCGCAGCCTTGTGATGGACCGAAGCTCCTTTTGGAATGCTCGCTATGTCGTGCCGTGTCGATCGGAATTACACTGGCATAGTAGTCGCCGTCGCCGAAGTAATGGGACGATGCCTGGTCCCTTGAGAAGAGCACCAATCGCCTAGTGTGCTAGGCACCAACTGTCTAGTGTGCGCGGGCCTTACGGCCGTATATGATAATAAATGAACCTCGTGTGGTGTCCTGTGCATGCAAATTGTTGTAATGCCTTGCCGGTTGATTGCCGGTCGTGGCTGTTGATTTGAGTCAAACATTGCATTATGTATGGCTAAAGACCGGTAAGTTTGCATGTGGTTGAAATATCCGCTTTGTGATATTGGGGTTGTCCGTTAGGATGTCCGAGCGAATCAACGCCCTAGTCGGGCTTAGGCGTTGACTCACCGAGATTTATTTCTCACCCCGTTGTTTAACCATTTCGAGTCCGAAGTGATGGAGCCCGTGAATGTTAGGGCATGGGTGTTAGAGCAGATTTTTGGAAGTAGATGATGACATAACCTTACCCGACCGTATATCTTTTTGAGGTTTTAGTAAGCCGCCCGAAGAATGGGGTTGTATAGGTTGGCTGTAGCTTGGTAGGGTTAAAACTCCTCTACTTCGACTTTATAAATGAAGTTGTCTTTTGTCGATGATTGATTTGATTTTTCCTACTTTGCTATCCCATATTATTTGTTGTCCGAGAGAGTTGCACGTTCCGCATGCGCCGTAAGCGAATAGGTCGATAGTGTGCCTGGGACGCTATCATTCGTGACTCTGAGGCGAGATTGGTAGGGATGTCGCGAGCTCGGCGATCGGGGCGTGACACTAACCATCTTCAAGTATCAAATATTGTAATCGGTGAAGGAAGTCAAGGCAAGTGCATTCTTCAAGCCTTTTACAATGGTCGGCCTATGGCGGTAGAAAGAATTGCTACCAAGATTTTTTAATATTGACCATGTCTTGCTGGAGAAAATACGGTCTAACCTATTGGACAATGTAGTTAATTCATAAAATTTAAAAATCAACTTTGGAAGATGATTGTAGACCACCCTTGGTTGTGCTACATCCGATTAGGCCTGGCCACTCCTATATAATTAATTTTGAACTGAAATTATTTTTCGTATTTTCTCGTTTTCTTTTAAATTTTCTTTTTATTTAAAAATAGTCAAAAAGGTGGCTAAGATGACATCTTGGGAGAGGCTATGTAAGCATCTTTTTCTCCAATAACCTAGAGTGAGAGATAATTATATAGGTGATAGATTTTTTGCAATAACAAAAGCCTCAAGGCTCTCAAAATTCTTTCTAAAAAACTCTCCCAAATTTCTCTCACACACAAAAAGTTAAAGCTCTAAACTATAGCAATTTCATTCCTAGGACAGTGGATTGGAGGACGACAATATGTCGAAACATGAGGTGAATCGGGGACGGCATTTTGGTCTGTCTAATGCATTCATGAAGTTCGCGATTTGAATTTGTAATCTGCTACTGTTCATGCATTTTTTTTTGTTGCTTTCTAACCCATTTTCATGTTCGGATTAGACTGTACCAATCTACGAGGAATCTAAAAAATGTCTTAAAACGAGTGTCGTGGCCAAGATCCGTATCTTTCCAAAGGTATTTTTTATGTGCGAAATGGAGATTGTTTGTTATGTCAAAAGTACATCATAGTATGAAGTCAGAATCTGAAATTTTTGCTTGAATCTTAGAGGTTGTTCTATTCTGACTTGGCCTTTGCTGCTTCTCGATTTTCTATGATTTTTTCTAGGTCTTAGTTGATAAAAACTCTCTTGATGAAAGATATTCCTAACATCCAGATGTATAACATATGAAAGTTTCATTGCAATCCAAATTATTTTGATCGATACCATTGTTCTATTAAGAGGACGAAATACTTTGGAAATTTTATTTCTGTCCCGACCTTTGCATGTTGTAGAATCTATGGATATGTTCTTCATTGAAATTTCTTGTGACATCTTGGTGCATAACATATCAAAATTTCAGAAAATTACATGCTCATTTAATGTGCTTGAAATATACTAGAGTTTCACTAAATCTATTGAAATTTTAAATCAGAAAACTCTTTTGTTCTCCGTTATTATGCTATGCATACTTCACACTAGTTTTCACTGTTTTCTCTGGTATATGTAGTCCTTCAACTAGAAGTTTTTTTTTTTTTTAAATTTTACAAGAATTACTCTCTTCCCTCTTGATAGATTATCTTGATAAGATCTAATCTGCCAAATTCTTCATTTCTGGAAATCGTAGTATAGTGTTTTAAACGAGAATGGGTTTTAAACCCATACATACATACATACATACATACATACATATATGGCTGAAGGTCCCAATCGATGAAAACCTCCGAAAAGGAGCCGAAATGACGATTTGGGGCAAAGTGTGGTAAATGAAAAGACTGTTGAAGATGTGTTTGAAGGATTGACTAAGGCGTTTTAAAATAGGGGGGATCGTCTGGGGGCCTAACCATCTCCAAGTATCAAATATTGCAATCGATGAAAGAAGTCAAGGTAGTGTGGTCTTTGAGGGCTTTTACGATGATCGACCTGTGGCGGTGAAATAACTGCTGCCAAGATTTTTTAATATTAACCATGACATGCTAGAGAAAAAACAATCTAACCCAAGGACAATGCAGTTAATTCATAAAATTTAATAATCAACTTTGAAACCTTTGGCCACACTTGAGGAATCAATTTTGAACAAAAAAATATTTTTCATATTTTCTCGTTTTCTTTTAGAATTTCTTTCCACTTAAAAATATTCAAAAATTATAAAAAATCAAATATGGTTAGATTATTTTTTTTTTTCATGTTTTCTCGTCTTCTAAGGCTACTTTTCCTTGCAAGAGTATAGATTGTCTCCTTATAGATGGTGGGTCACCACCCAAAGTGAATAATGGTACTTTCTACCTTATTAAGACAAAGGACAATATTGATATGAAGACCAAAAAGATTTTCGCCACAAGAATTCTTCCACCCCTATGCATGCCTCCTTCCTCTCCCTATTGGCTTCCATCTCTCTCTTTTACCCTCTTTCCCTCTCACGTTACTCCATCTCTCTCTCGGTTGCTCATTGTCTTAGGTTTGTTTGGTTTTGTCTTGCGTGGTAAGTGGAGTCCCTAACTCTAGGTTAAGGCAATTGATTCGGTGCTCGATTTTGGTTATGCATATAGAGGTTTTCAGGCAAGGATTTATTATGGCTTATGCGTGACGTATGATAATTTATGGAGAGAACTTTGCTCGGTCATGACCTCAATACAAATTAAGTTAAGCATTTATATGATCATATGTGGTGTATTTTGTGAGTACACAATTGTTTAAGTAAGTTATGTATGCGGGCGGTTATGCGTTGTATGGTCGATGCTCTTATGGCTGCTAAAGTTTAAGATAATACATCGATTATTTGCGAGCATTATGAATCCGTGGACTTTAAGAAAAGATAAGATCCTTCGTCGCTTGAGGTAACGGCGATATCCCGTCTCGGTTGCGGGATGCCCACACGCCAATGGGATACCCTCGACGAGAGTTTCGGGAGGCCGCCCGGTAGTGGATGATGCCCCGATTGAGCCAAGAGGAACCCGAAACGGAAGTTTCGGGATGCCGCGGAGTGCGATGCTTGGTTGATGCCGGGGGACCGGTTAATGTCGGGACGTTGATATTATAAAGAAAGATATGCTCGCATGCTCATATTTTTTGTATTTCCATAGACATAGTTCACATTTATGTAGTAAATAAAAAGTATCGCATTTGCTATTGGTTTGCCATCGGCTTTGCTCTGTGAGTAATATGACTGGTTAGACATCGAACTATTTTCTTACCCTAAAACTAGCGACTTTACTTTATCTATAAAAAAAAATACAAGCCAAGGGAGAATGGAAAAATTTTGATTTTTCCCATGAGGAGTTGAATGGTGAATCAAAGGAAGAGGCCCGAGGTATTTCTCCTTCTTGGAGGGCCTCGATATGTTTCTTCAATTTCTCAAGTTCACCAGTTTGATCATCAAGATGGTGCCTAGGGGGTAAAGCCCTTGATTCCATCTTATGCAGCTTATCTTCGACAGTTTGAAGCAGTTTATTGGTTACCACTTGTGTCTGTTCTCCTCGTCGGTGGATATGGTTAAGGTTAGTCTTCACTTCAAATACCCGAGTTTGAACATTTGACACCTCGTGTCAACTGAAGTAATCTTCGACCAAAAAAATAAAAAATTGAGTGTCCTGAGTGCTGAAGTTGTTGTCACACATCACCTAGCAACGAGACCTATATACTTTCTATATTCATGTGGCCTCCATCTACCTATAAATTTAAGTTTTTAGATTGGACTTTTAATATGGTATCGAGCAATCTCTCTCTTTCTCTCTCTGTCTATGCATCCATCCCTATATCTATTTCTCTAACATGCTATCAAAGTTAGTGTTGTCCGCAATTGTGCATTCACCCCTCATTAGTCAAATTCCACTTGCCTAACGACAAGTCTTATATGCTATTTATATTCATGTGCTCTCCCTCCACCCATAAGCTTAAGCTTTTGAGTTGGACTTTCTAATATGATATTACAACAATCTCTTTCTGCATCTATTCCCTTATCTATTTCTCTAATACTGAGCACATTATTCTGGGCAAGAGCATTATTTGTTTACCAATTTATATCAGATTCTGCGATACCGATCTCTTTAGAGTTACTTGTCGATCGACTCATGTAAATCATTGAAAAATTTCAAGATGTTCAAGATGAAATTTGATGAGACCATGACACAAATATTCACAAGGTTCACATATGAAGCGGAACATATGAACGAGGAAACTAGCAAAAAATTTGGGAAAGTTTTTATTTTGAAAGTTGATTATAATGATGTTGGTGAACCAACGTCACTTGAAGATGAAGATGATGAGGAATGGCACTCTTGAAAATAAAGTTCAAAAGTATGACGAGAAATGAAAATGCTTCAAAGGGAGAAGGCAAATGAATTTGACTGAAGAAGGAAAACTTTATAGAATGAATGATGAAATAAGGACAAAATTTTGTTCGCTACGAGTGCAAGAAGCCAAACCTGATTGTCCTTTTCTCAAGAAGAAAAAGGGAAACCACAGCAGACAAAGCGTGCACTGAAACCTAAAAACCTGGAGTGATACAGAACGCGACCAGCGTGAAGATACTGAGCAAGCAAACTTATATCTGATGGATGATTCTGAAGCTGGTGAGGAAGTCGAGGTAAAAACTCCTGGACTTATGTACGAGTAAATACAAGATTTCTTAAAGGAGATTTTTGAGTAGCACAAAAAGGTTTCCAGAAACAACTTTGAGCTAAAAAGAGACTTCAAAACTCACTAACCAAAATGATAAGCATCAGTCACTTTGTGACAAAGGTTGCAAAATTAGCTACAAAGATGATAACTGCATTGGGGTAAGTAAGGACCAATCTCAATCAGTTATAGGTAAGAGACACGGTAATATCTATCTACTTAATGTTGACTTAACACTGTTCACTGCCTATTATCTGTCAAAGAAAAGCAAGAACTATGGTGCAGGAAATTAGGTTACCAAAAAATGAAACAGATCCTGAAACTAGCAACCAAAGACCTAGTATGAGGTTTTCCTAATAGCAGGTATGAGAAAATCGAGTTGTGCAATGCATGCTACTTCATATGGATCTTTTTGGACCAACGAGAAGCATGGTCATTTGTGGTAAAAGATATTGTTTGGTGATTGTGGATGATTACTCAAGATTTACACAGGTGATGCTCCTAGCTCACAAGATAAGGAATTTCAATCCTTTGTGAAATTCACACGGAAAGTCCAAAATGAAAAGGGATGGAACATTATGTCCATTCAAACTAATCATGGTAGAGACTTTCACAATTAAAGCTTCTCAAACTTTTGTGAAGAAAATGGATTCGAGCACAATTTCTCTTCACCATATACTCCACAACAAAATAGTGTTTTTGAAAGGAAGAATCGCTCCCTACAATAAATGACAATAACTGTGATGATTGAAAGCAGCAATCTTTATATTTGGGCTGAAACAGTTGTTATGGCATGTTACATCATAAATTGGGCATTCCTAAGTCCATTGCGGGAGAAAACACCCCATGAATTATTTGAAAGTAGGAAGCCAATTGTGTCATACTTTCATGCCTTAAGTTGCAAATGTTATATCCTGAAGAGCATATATAATAGCATTGGTAACTTTGAGCCTAGATCAAATGAAGGTATATTCCTTGGCATTAGGGATGTTATCTAGAGAGTGGAGATAGGCTTGGTGATAAAGCCGAACCACTATAAGTTGTTGTGTTGATTATTTCACTAAGCTCACTATCTTGTACATCTGTCCACAATCATCGTTAACACTGATAATCATCTCATCTCACATCGTCTATGTGCTATAATTTTTATTGATGCTTTTAATATATTTCGCGATATTTTTTCAAAATCTTCATACAACATATTCAATCCCATCTTATAGTTTGTATTGTTAGCGTTAACAAATCTGTTTGGAACATGGACACATGAAGCATCCGATGTTGTCTATAAGATCAAAAGAGCCTATTCTCTTTAGGGAAAAGTCAGATCCAGAGCATAGTTCTGGACTCTGTACACCATTTGGTAATAGAGAGTTGCTACAATAGAGTATGTAGTCTGAGAAAGTCTAGTAATTTGTAGCTAGATCTTCAAAGCATTAAGCAGGCGTGGGTCTGCTAAGGCATGTAAAAATTAAGAAAGAGTGTTAGAAATACAGTTTTAGATGTAGTCTGAGAAGGTCTAGTAATTTGTAGCTAGATCTTCAAAGCATTAAGCTGGCGTGGGTCTACTAAAGCATGCTAAAATTAAGAAAGAGTGTTACAAATACAGTTTTAGATGTAGTCTGAGAAGGTCTAGTAATTTGTAGCTAGATCTTCAAAGCATTAAGCAGGCGTGGGTCTTCTAAAGCATGCTAAAAATTAAGAAAGAGTGTTACAAACATAGTTCCTGCATTCAAAGTGGTCTTGACTGTCCCAATACAGGTATGTTGGTAGTCGAAGAATTGGGTATCAAGTAGTGCCATTTGGGCCACTACATGAAGCCCTTTGCAGCCATGAAAGTTAGAGCCAGGCAAATAGGACCAAATTATAGGTGCGCGTATCCTTGAATAAGCCATAAGCGCATGAACTCTAAAGGTATTTACTAGTTGACAAAGTGTTGTTATTGAGTAGCAGGAATAGGATGTTGATCAAAACGAATTGACCGAACATACTTTTTGACCTCTTCCGCAGTATGTTGAATGAGTTTCCTTATAGAGCGAATAGGAGTGAAAGATGCAGGTTTAGCAAAGGCTGAATACGGATTTGCAAGAGGGAGGTGGGTGTTGGAGATCTTATTATATTCGTCGAAGTATAATACTACATACCATTAATCGATCTTTGAGGCATTGGATCCACGAAGGAAATTTGGAGAATGAGGAAGATAACAAACATGGGTTTGGATTTGTTATTTCCTTTGGCCGCAAGTGGGTCTCTTAGTTTCATGTAAAGAAGAACGCAAAGTACTGTTCAAGAAGCCGCACGAGAAAGGATCGCACAGTGGAGAATTCTTTCTTTAAACGCACGAAGGATTTCTCCGAACATGGGTAGATTTGTGCTTTGAGTTTTACATTCAACTGAGTCTTTCTCTTTGGTCAAAACATTCAACTGATGTCGTGGGCGAACCCTAAGTAGCTAGGCACTCCCGTGTGCGGATCCCATTAGATTTTGAAGAACTCCCCAAAGCCGTTTTTCTTCGGAACTTTGATCCTTAGTTTCTTTCCTGATATTGGTATCACCCAACCTTTCGGTGGCTTAATGTTTTTCCTGGCCAAGTGGGGGCTTCAAATCGCTGGCCAAGGCTCTAAAGCGTACCTTCGTTGATAGGTTTAATTCAGATGAAAGTCCTTGCGGCGAAGTCCATTGTCCGATGGTTTTCTCTCCCTGTTCTACAACATTAAAGATTTTGATTGCAATGGGTCGAAGTTCACCGTGGGGTAATCTGAATTCTCCGATAAAACCTTGAAAGTTGATGCTTAGGATTTGATGGAGCAATTTGGGGCCCATCTTCGTATCAACCGAATATTGCGCTATCAGTTTTGAAAGATTCGGAATCGTAAATTTGGATATTAATCAAGATTGCACTATTCGTTTTGATTGATTTGGAATTGTATCTTTGGAAGTAGAAGAGTTTTCTATTTTATGTATTTCTTTTCTTCTTAGTAAATCTTCTAGAATGTACTCTTGGGTATATAAATACCCATTTCAACATAACGAAAATGAAGGACGATTTCTAATTTAACATGGTATCAGAGCCATCCAAGGCTCACACCCCTATTCAATCTTAGTCTTCTTTTTCTTCTTTTTCTTTTTCTTCTCCTCCTCCTCCTCCTCCTCCTCCTCCTTCTTCTATAAAGGAGGTCAGAATGGCTGTAAATGGCTCCGACGTTGCTACCCCCATCATAATTGCAATTACAAATCCTCCTTCTATAGTTTCTCTATTCGGATCTGCTCACCATTTCCTTTCTTTGCATCTCACATCATCCAATTACTTGATATGGAAAGCACAGGTTGTCCCATTTTTCAAGAGACAAAATCTCTATGGTCATGTCGATGGGACCAAACCGTGGTCCTCTGATTTAGCCCAAACTACTCTCTAGCAACAAGAAGACGCTTCTATCATGAATCTTTTAATTGCGTCCCTAATAAAATCAGTTTTGCCTCTTATTCTAGATAAACCAACTAGCAAAGACATCCGGGATGCTCTCAATGCCTCTTTTGGCTCAGCTTCTGCTATATGTATGCTCTCTCTTCATCTTAGTCTTCAACCTCTGTAGCAAAAACATGACGAATCTGTTATGGGTTTCCTCGAACGTGCAAAATCTGTAGTTGATGAGATGGGTGCAGTAGGCAAGCCTTTTGAACGGAAGGATTTCAATGTCCACATCTTTCGTGGTCCCCAATCTAATTTCCAGGACATTATTCCTACATTACTTGGCCATTTTGAACCAATCTCATTTATGGATCTTCAAGGTCTTCTGCTAAGTCACGAGAGTATTAAGGCCTTCCAAAAGCTATAGATCTCCGAGTCTTCCTCTTAGGCTAACCTTGCTACAACCAACTCTACTTAACGAGATTCCTTTACTTCGCCTCCACCCCTTTGGGTTCCTCTTTCTTTGGCCGTGATTAGTCCAAAAGTCATGGGGATCGCAGCGATCGCTTTGACCGTGCAACAAGGTCAATTTTGATGTTCCATCTATCAACATACAAATCACCCTGCCGCCAAATGCTATTATCACCCTCTAGGTATGCTTTATTACTCGCCCTCTATATATAACCCTTCTTATACTTTATCTTTCTAACGCTCTCACTCCCCCCAATGCCAACCTAAGTCATGCCATTCCCCCTCTTTTACCTTCACCTTCCAATACCCTACCTTGGTACCTTGACATAGTGCCTCCCACCATGGCACGCCCGATATACAATCGCTCTCTTCCTACGGAGCTTATTGGATTAGATCAACTACACATGGGAAATGGTAAGGGTCTCAAAATCACTAATATTGATACTTCTTCTATTTACTCCTCTACTTGGGATCTTTCTTTAAGCTTAAAAGATGTTCTTCATGCCCCCGATATTACTAAGTGTTTACTTTCCGTTCAAAAATTTACGATTGACAATAATGTATTCTTTGAATTCTATCCTACCCACTTTTTTGTTAAGGATCTAGTGACCAATGTGGTTCTTCTTTCCAGCCCAAGTAGTGGTGGTCTTTACACCATAAAGAAACAACCTTCAATGTCTACTGCCGGTATTGCGGAACGGACTTCCATGGATGGCTAGCATCAACGTCTTGGCCATGCCCATGAGCAACTCTTATGATTTATGATCAAAAGAGTAATATGCCGTGTCAATCCACACGGTTGAGTCATTTATGTATACCTGCCAATTGAGCAAGGCTTGTCGTCTAGCTTTAGGATCATCTCCAACTCGTATTTATTTCCATTGGATTTAATTATAGTGATGTTTGGGGTCCTTTTCATTTTGTTTCAATGAAGCTCATCGCTATTTCATTATTTTTGTTGATAAATGCACAAAATTTATTTGGTTTTATCCTCTTAAAGCAAAGTCGGATGTTTATTATGTTTTTCCTACTTTCCAAGCTCTTGTCGAATGTCATTTTTCATGAAAAATAAAAGTCATTCAAACAGACTGGGGTGGTGAATTTCGTACCCTCCCATCCTTTTCTCAAAAATTGATATCGCTCATCGCCTCTCCGCCCCTCATAGCCATGAACAACAAGGGCGGTTGAACGTCGTCATAGGCATATAGTTGAAACCGGTTCAAAATTATTAGCTCATGGCTCTGTACCCAGCAATATTGGCACTACACATTCGAAACAGCGGCCTTCCTCATCAACCAAATGCTGTCCAAGATCACTAATCGCATCTCCCCCTTTGAAGCAGTTTATAGTCACCCTCCGAATTACTCCTTCTTAAAAATCTCTAGGTGTCACTTGTTTTCCATTTTTTTGTCCTTATAACACCATAAGATGGATTTTCGATCCATTCCATGTATTTTCTTGGGATACGGTCCCTCTCATATTTGCACGCTGCCCGGACCCTTGTCACAAATCATTTATACATTATCCGACATGTTCGTTTTGATGAAACATGTTTTCCCTTTGCAACTCCTTCTATTCTTGGTCTATCACCAAACTCATCCCCACATATGCCTATTCGGATGCCATGGGCTTAAGCTCCTATTGGAGTTCCTCCCCCTACTACTATAGTGAGATTAGAGACTCATATACACTCTCCCGTAGTGTTATCTAATGCCGATTCATCCACCTCTCCGCCCTAAGAACTAGACCCCTCCATGATTCTTATCACTCCACCTCCTCATCGGCCTTTCCACCACCACCACCGCCCCTACCTACGCCAACACGCCTTGTACCATGCAACTTCGTTCTCGTCCTCCTTAAATTAACATCGTCATCACCCCACTCACCGAACCAACCTCATTCACCCAAGCCAACAAAATCCCCGAGTGGCGTACGGCTATGAGTGATGAATTTAATGCCTTGTTAAAAAATGGCACTTGGTCTTTGGTTCCTCGTACTTCCTCCATAAATCTTGTTGGGTGTAAGTGGGTCTACAAAGTTAAACGCAAAACAGGATGACAGTCTTGAGCGATATAAAACTTGCTCGATCGCTAAGGGTTTTCATTAGCAACAAGGTTTGGGTTACACAAAAACCTTTAGTCAAGTTGTGAAAATTACCAATGTTCACTCCAGTTTTTCTATTCTGTCTCTCAAGGGTGGCAAGTGCAACAACCGGATGTGCACAATGCCTTCTTACACGGGGTTATTTCGAAGAGGTGTACATGGAGCAACCCCTCGAGTTTGAAGACCCAACTCATCGTGACTATGTTTGCAAGTTGCATTGTTCGCTATATGGTCTCAAGCAAGCTCCGATAGCCTGGTTCCAACGACTTTCTCAATTTTTGCTTCATTTGGGATTCTTGACATTACAAATAGATCCATCATTGTTTATCTATCAAAGAGGCACGATGTCATTTTTTTTTTCGTATGTTGATGACATTCTGGTTATAGGTAATGCACCTTATACTATTAGTTCAATCTTAAAGAAATTGTCTATAGAGTTCTCAATTAAGGATCTCGGCCCATCGCACATCTTCCTTGAAATAGAAGCTATCCATCACCTTGAAGGGCTACTTCTCTCTCAAGGATGTTATGTTGATGATCTTTTTCACCAGGTTGGAATGTCGAGTGCAAGCCTGTCCGAACACCTATGGCCACAACTACAAATCCATCCGAAATATGGGGTGCTTTGATATCCGATGCTACTCTGTATCGGTCTATAGTTGGCGCCCTTTGACATTGACAAGACCAAATCTCTTATGTGCCGTTAATAAAGCATGTCAATTCATGCATGCACCGATGAAGACCACGGCATATGGTGAAACACATCTTGTGCTATCTTAAACATACAAGGTCGTCTAGTTTGTTTCTTTCCCGATGCAATGATACTCGCTTGCAAGCCTTTTCCGATGCGAATTGGGCTGGTAGCTCTGGAGGGCATGCTATCTTTATGGGTCCTAACTTAATCTCTTGGAGCTCTAAGAAACAACGAACCGTAGCGTGCTCTTCCACGGGGTCCGAGTATAAAGTCCTTACCGATGCTGTAGTTGAACTCATCGGCTTGAGTCACTCTTTCAAGAGCTTGGGTTTTCTCTCCAAGGTCCACCCATTCTTTGGTGTGATAATATTGGTGCCACTTATCTGTCTGCAAATCCGATTTTTTATGCTCTTACCAAACATGATGAAATTGACTTCTAATTTGTCCGTGATCGTGCCGCTAAACGACAGCTCAATGTGCAATTTATCTCCACAACAAATTGGCTGATGCTCTCATCAAAGCTCTTCCTACACCATGTTTTGAATTTTTATGAGATAAGTTGAAGATTCGCAATCTCGACTCTTCCACTTGAGGGAGTGTATCAACCGATTATTGCGTTATCAGTTTTGGAAGATTAAGAATCGTATCTTTGAATATCAATCAAAATTGCGTTATCGGTTTTGATTGATTTGGAATCGTATCCGTAGAAGTAGGAAAGTTTTCTATTTTATGTATTTCTTTTCTATTTTTGGGCATATAAATACCCCTTCTAGCTTAATGAAAATATAAGACGATTTCTGATTTAACACTCCGAAATCCCGATAGACGAAAAGGCGAGATTGTTTCTGCTCGTATTCGTCTTTAAGTATCTAGACTTTGCAGGCTCCCATGCCATCTCTCCTGCTAAGGCTAATGCTGTGATTGTGTCGTATGCCCATAAGCCGAAGAGACTGAGATCAGCAATCTCGTCGTGTGGTTTTCTCTCAGCGTAAAGCTCATTCTATCTCTGTGCAAAATTTCGACGAGACTTTGATGGTGGTAGATGTGGCCTTATACCCCCAGCACACCTCGCATCTAATCCAATGCCCTAGAGCTGACCGGGCCCAGTAAAGACGACAAACCATCGGTGACAATCCCCGCAAAGTCCTCGCTCATCCTTCCTAAATTACTCGCCAGAACAAAGAACCCGGACCCAATCGCAGCAGTCATGTGAAACACTCTTGTCTGCATCACCAACAACTTATGGAGCTCTTTTACGATGTCGACATCTTTCGGAGATGAAGGACTGACTCTTCTATAAGAGATTTGAGCATCTACCTCTTGGAACGCGTCGACAAGGTGTGGGACCAAGCCGTGGCCATAGACAGAGTCTTCATAAACAAGAGTTATTTTCCCCCAACCGTGAGCTTGAACGACAGCCACTAAAGCACGAACTGGTGAACTGTCATCGTAGGCTGTCCGAACGAAATAATTGCTTCGCGTGCGAGAAAGGATATGATTGGGACTTGAGCTTTAACTCCTAAGTCGATAACAAATTTGGCTTGTGAGGACCATTCTGGGACCAGGATTGCATGGACTTCTTCATTCTCCGTCAATTCCAAAGCTGTAAACTCGATGTATTTGATTAAACAATTGATCTACCAAAGAAAGTGGGATTGCATGCTCTCTCTCTCTCTCTCTCTCTCTCTCTCTCTCTCTCTCTCTCTCTCTCTCTCTCTCTCTCTCTCTCTCTCTCATCCTCCAGATGTGGAGGCTTGATGTCCATGGCCATTGAGCCTCTAGGTCTCAAAGTGGCGACTCCTCCGTTGTGGCGAGCATTTAAATGAGACTAAGATCTCGACAAGAGAAGAGCGAAAAAAGCGAAGGAGAGAGACATAGAGAACATAGCAAAGAGATGGAGAGATAACTTTGATCCAATATGCGGTATCGTCTAAAGCCTTTTAATATATTAAATATAGTCCCTGAACTTGGGTATAATTTGTAATGTAGCCCCTGAACGTTTAAATATTTTTATATTATCTAGAGACTACACTGAACTTTTGGTCCAATGTTTAACATGGTCTCTATTTCTCAAATTTGAGTTGTGATGTTTCAAAGGAAAAGAATCGAAAATTGGGAAAGAAAGCCTTAATCTGTGAAGGAGGTCGACTTGCTATGTGCGGGGTTGTGGTGTAGTAGTAGTCGCCACTTCATGAGTTGCTGCACTAGTGGAGTCGCCCATTTCGCCCTCGTGCAATAATAGACTGAACTAGCCCTCGTGCAATAATAGACTGAACTAGCTAGCGGAAGTGTTGGTGTAATGTGGTGGTGGATGATTGAGAGGTGAGACATGAGGGTAGACATGAGAAGTGAGAGGCAGAAGGGTCAAGAGAGTGTGTGTTAGGTTTTTCTAACTTTACTAGATTTATTTTATTAAGGCTGATACCACCAAAAACTCTAAAGCGGTGTACGAGCTCCGTATTTACTCCAAATTAATTTCGTACCATAAAAATCCCAAATTGGTATATCAATGCCACATTTACCTAAACAAAATCCCAAGTGAAAATTAATATGAGAGTAAATTTGACAACGACGTATTAGTTTGGGATTTCTTGTGACATGAAAATTAGTTTGGGATAAATGTAAGCGGTGTACCGATTTGGGATTTTTTATTTTGTAAAAGGTAGCTTGGGATAAATATGACACAAATGCACCGGTTTGGAATCTTTTACGTTGTTAAAAATAGAGTGGTGACAAATTAGTTGCGCTACCAGGGTGACCACTATAATATGGTTAGGTGCTCGCCGACAATGCCAGATAGAGAGAAGAGACGCGTTGGCGCACTAAGGGTGCGTATCGTACCATTAATGCTATCGAGAACAATTTCAATTTAGATATAGTTTTTTTAGTTCTATTCCCCGGACGAGTTTTAGAAGCAAAAGAACACGTTTGGTAACTATACAAAACTCTTATTTTGAAATAAACAAATAACATAAATGTATTTGGCAGGACCCTAAAAATTTCTTTTTCCAATTGTGTTCATTTAATTATAAAAATGTCAATGGAGACTTAACAATTCATGTTTGGATTAAACATGAGCCATCTTCAAATGAATATTAGAAAAAAAAGTCATCCTCAAATGCTCAATATAAATTTAGTGCAATTAATTAATATACATGTTAACAATATCACATCGACCAAGAATAAAGCAGGACCCTATGGAAATTCTAGCCATCTCCGTCGAATCAATCCCACAAAAGGAGGACTCCTAACATCCCACAATTAAAATCCCAGAACCAGAGTTAATTACTCTATCAGGCAACGTAGCCATTGCAAAACAAGCATCGGTTGGACCAGTTCGACCAATAGGGAAAACAAACGCATTGCAAAACAAACCATCCATCGAATCTCAACAACAAGAAAAACAAGCCACCTATTGAATCCCAACAACAAGAAAAATAGACCCAAAATCAAACTAAAGAAGAGAGGGCGACAATTAGAGTTTTCACTTACAGAGAGGGAGCGACCACCGACAAGGCCAAAGGCAGTCGAGAGCAAGAGTGAGAGTGAGAGAGGAGGCAACAGGCAACGTACTGATTGCGAGTGACAGTCGGAGGCACGGCCGAGTTGAGACAAGAGAGCAAGATGAGAGGGAGTCAGACAGTTGCAACAGAGAGTCCGGTGTAGAGAGAGACACGAGATAGAGCATTTGTTTCTCTTTTTGTTCTCGGGAACAAAAAACCCACTTTCTTTTACTTCTGGTTTTTGTTCCCTAGAACAAGAAAAATCAACTAACGTACACAAACGGGTTTCTGTTCTTTTTCAATTCTAGGGAACAAAAGAACAGAAAATAGAGGATCAGAAACGTTACCAAACAGACCCTAAATGGTTCAAATTAGAGTTTACGTAGGTTTAGGTTAGAAACTTGACATGGGAATTTTACAAGAAAAATGGCAATTAATAATTTATGCCAGATGCGATTCAGGGTGTCTTAAGATACATGCATGATGGTGTTATTAGGCAAAAGGAATCACACTTTGGAGTTGTGATGTAAAGTGGAGCAATTAATATTGGCCCGTGAGTCATCGACTTTAAGAGGGAGCTGGTCCAGCCGAACATGCTGAGGGCTCATAGTTGTGCTCCATCTTGATGATCTGTTGTGCTTTTATTATGCCTCCACAACAAAGTATATTAACAAAATTGAAAATACAAAGGGTAGGTTTCAAAAGTTAACGATCTCAGTTAGTGTAGAAATTGAGAATGATTTTTGAAATGGGATCACTGTGAAGGAAGGTAGCGAAGTTGAAAGAGTTGAAAGAGTAGAAACAATTGACTTTGACTGTTTGAGTCGGTGTTCCGTTTGAAAAGTCGAAGGAATGTATTGAAGTCGAGGGAATATGTGACGGTTGATAAAAGTAGACCGAGAAGTCAAGTGCGCTCTCTGTTTGAAAAGTCAAATAATGATAAATTTGCCGTACGCAGAAAAATCTTTATTTGTTTATTCTTTGGGTGGAGAGAGAGAAACACCTTCATACCAACATTAAAAACTCACACTAAAATCACTTCGTCCTTTGTGCATTAATATCGTTGATCAGACAAGGAAAAAGCATATACTAAATAAGTTGATGACAAGCATTTCAAGATATGAAGAATCAAGATTCATTGGTGATAAAGAGACTGAAATTTTGCGAGCATATACTTAATTCATGAGCGCTTGAGTCCAATAGGTCCCACATGAGCAACGTAAGTGCACGTATTTTTCTGCTGATGCCGCATCAACGACGTTGTCCTTTGGATCTCTGATGAGAAGCGACAATCGGGTGTGGTAATCGGGGTGTGAGCCAGTAGAATTCGAGCTTGCCATGGAAGATTTGCACGTTAAATTTAGAAATTGAAGATTCTGAATAAATCTTGCGATATATCCTGCACTTGCTTAATTTGAAAATCGTGATTTGATTGAGATATTTTGGAGTTTTGGTGATAATGTGGTTAATGCGCCAAAAAAAAAGAAAGAAAAAATCTTTTGAATATATCAAAGATACTCAAGATATCAAAATCTTTTTTTAAAATGTGATCAATTAGGAAAAACTCCTAATCCGCAACCGCACACATGGGAATAAGTCCATTTATCGGGCTTTAGATGGAATTATTTTCATAGCGGGAATTTCGATTTTTAGGGTCGATGCGTGGGGCTCGGATCGAAACTTAAGTCGAAAGATGCGGCGTTAATTATTTTTTTAGTAAAAGATTTGCAACTTGAATTTAAATTCATTCATAAAAACTTAAAATCACAAAAAAAAAATCAGAAAAATTCAATAAAAGAAACAGATCATTCGTGTCTCATGTTTAATTTTCATGTTGCAAAATCTCGGAAAAATAAAAAAAGAAGATGTAGCAAGATATGGTTTCTTAGAAATCACGTCTCATCGATCTTTTTTAGAAAGATAGGATTTTCTAGAAATCCTATCTCATGGATCACATTCAATAAACAAAATCTTTTGCATCCATTAGGATAGATTTTAAAAGTAGTAGACTTAGGGTTAAGGATTTTCTTAAAATTTGGGGGCTTAATGCGAATTAAATCCAAAAACTTTAAGATAATCTTGAACCGATTCACTCTCATTTTCCATTAATTTTTAATTTCGAAAATACATCACAAATACAAAAAAAAACATAAAAGAAAACCCAAAAATTACACCTTTGAACTTCAAGTCGAATTCATCAAAATTGCCAAATTAAAGTTTTTCATGAGAATGGTACCGAAAGGGCATTAATTGAAAAAATTAATGTAATCAAGTCCCGAACTTAAAGTCTCTCGGTTTGTAGGAATAAAATAATTTTCTCCCACTATTTTATTTAGGTTTCTAATCAACCTACCAAAAAATGATTAGTGGCGGCTCCTAAAAATTAAAAATCTTTTGAGAAATAATCACTTGAACCTTAAGTCACGATTTGGTGGAACTTGGAAGAGTTCGAGCTAGGTTAGTTAATTTAATTAATTAATCTGGCAATCCATTAACCTAAAATTAAAACCCGATTTTTAGGTCGCGACAGCTGGCGACTCTCTTGGGGATTAACTTAGATTTTTCAAAATTTAAGGAGGACTTAGGCCGAGATAATTTCGTGAAAAAAAAAAATCAAATCACTTGGTTTAGCAATTTTGATTGATTCTAATCTTTATGTGTTAAATGGTTTTGCATAATGGGAGTTATAAGGGGAGGAGTCTGTGGCTAACCCTTTGTTTTGTAGGCTTGGTGATGGGAATCTTGATTTTTATGCTTTGAACTATTGGAGCGCTGATTGTTTTTAAATGTCGTGCGTGCATTAGTGTAATTGCACTACACCACACACAACTGTGACCGGACACGGGTTACGCCAATAGTTTTAAGATGGTATTTAGATGGTTCTTTAACCTTGGCGATAAGGCTTCGCTAAAGGTTATCCCATCTGGATTTCGAAAATTTTTCTAAAAAATGGTTTAAGGGTCGTTCTCATGCACGTGAGGCTATGATACATGAGCGTTGCCCTTGTCGATCGAACCAAGCCAAAGTGATTGGACCCGACTAGTCATGACTATTGTGTACGATGCTGCGACTAGTCATGATGATTGTACGCGAGGAGGCTGCGACATGTCGTTCCGTCCATTACTTCATTTTGCCAAACTTTTAGGTAGATGGACTAAGGTTAACCTCACAATCCATGTGCATGTCTATATGATTGACATTTTATTTTTCAAAGTAAAGTAAGTTCTCTAACTTTATTTTGTATTTATTTTTGTCGGTCCATGTTAGGTGCCAATCAAGTTTTGTACTTAACATCATGGTCATTTTTTTCAAAAAAATAAAAAAATAAAAAAATCAAATTGGTGGTCCATTTAAAAAAATGAATGCAGAAAGATCCCTTCGAGTTTGTTGACCAATAAAAGGGTTTGTCACATTTTTCCTTAATACTTCAATGGATGGAAGACTTTTTCTGATAAATTCACCCTTTGAAATTCATTGCCATAAAAGAAGAAATCCTTGGGAATTTTTTTTTAAATATCAAAAGTATTTTATCACATTTTTCCCAAGTTATTAATGTGCAAGAAGATTTTTTTTCCGAAAAAAACACATATTATTTCCTAAAGAAAACTTGTCTGATTTTCACATAGAAAAGGAAATCTAGCCTAGTCATGGATCGACCTCTCTTGAGTCACATACTCAATATTTCCTTTACTTTTGTAGGAGACCACGAGTCGCTACTAGAGAAGTACCCCTTTTTCGGAGGAGGATTCTGAGTTCCCGTTCAGAATACTAGAAATACACATACGGCCTTGTTGGTGTCTTCAACAGGAGAATGCCCTAGAAAGAACTCACATTCACCGGATGCAAGGATCAGCGGACACCTGTCTTTCCAGTGACGATAGGTGTACCACTGAGAATGGCTAATTCACAAGATCGAGTAGCCACCTGCCAGACAGTCCTGTCGATCCCGCCGTCGTTGGTCGCCCTAGCAGTCGCATGTCGCTGCCTTGATCCGTAGACCCTCCCCGCGATGACGTCAACGAGATGCAACCCGAGGTTTACCCGAGGTCCATTCTGTGGACGAGTTCAAATGTCCATGATGAGGTCAAGGCTAGTTCTTTTTCTTCTTCTTTTTTTGTTTTTGGACAACGTCCATCAAAACTTGCTGGAATCTCTTTGTGAGCCAAGTGTCCAACTAGCGAGTCCACCAAGGTGAGCTGAGTCAGAACAGTCTCCACTGTGGAGCCGTTGAGTTTCTGTTCTTACCGCCACCACGGGCCTGATTCCTCGACGTCCTTGTCCGAGAGTCTTCGTGGTTGCCAGCTTCAAGGCAAAGTTCCCTCAGGTCGTGGAATCGTTGCACACCCACCGAGTGAAGGGAAGGTCGAAGGAGCTCTTGCAAGGACATTCTATGAAGGACCAGAAAAGAGATCCCAATATGTTTCTTTTGGGGTAATAGGAAAAGAGACCCGTGGCTCCGCTCGTGCCCGCGCCTCTTGGTGATCGACGTCCGTAGAATGCTCACTCATTCCCGTGATTTTCAACCACGAGCAGTTAGCCGCCGTAAAGACGAGAGAGAAAGTTTTGGTATCATTCTACATGTTCTGGAGGGTGACGCATGTTGAAACACCAGCGAAGGCTTAACATATAAGTTCTTCATTGAACAAAGGGAGATTGTCCACACTATGTTCTCATGCACGGACAAATCTTTATAAAAAAAAAAAAAAAGAGAGGCCATCTGATGGTGAAGAAATAATAAAGACACAAATCCTCAAGAAGATTTGCGAACATTCTTTCCTCGACAACGGAGCTATTGGTCCTTGCATCCATAACCACTGAGAGCCGTTGTCCGACGAATTGCAACTGCAGCGTCAAAAGTGGACCTGACGTCACTAATCGGTGCCAACGATGCAGCCTGTTCATCTCTTACCGATCTGTTATTTGTTTGCTCTTTGTTTTATAGGTTTTCCCGAAGTGTCTTGCACCCCTCCGAAAGTTTCAGCACCACCGTGACTGGGACTATCAACATTAATCCCTTGGCCAACAATACATATCTCAGGAACATCATCACAGTATATCCTTTTGAGCGTTCGAAAGGAGAATATCCTGAGTTGGAGTGAGAAATTCACATCTACGCGATGGAATCTGTCCTTTTCCCTGGTGGGTGAATAATCCTCAAAAGAAAAGGAGTCTTGAGGCGCAAGACTTTGGTGAAGGGACTGAGAAGGAAAGTCCTCCTGGAGACCATTCATCCAGGCGTGCAAGGCCATATAAAAAAAAAGGGAGGAGGCCTGACTTTCTTTGATTTTAATATTAATTATCCATCAAGGTTCCTCTTTAGTGAATTCTTGCAGGATCCAAAATATTCTCCATAGTCCGTCACATGAAGAAGAATTGATGCTTTGCACAGTGAAGGCCAGAGAGAGAAGGAAGCTCTATTCGCTCACGGCGGCCGCTTGCATGATTTGGACTCCCTTCTTGGTGTTTTGATTTCTCATTTGTAGCTTCCTTGCAAGACCACCATCCAGCCGTCTTCTCGACGCTAGCGCTGTACCAATAATGCCAAAACATCCCCAACCGAGTTCATGTACCACGTGCAGATTTTCGGGGTCAGGAACAGAAGTGAGGCCTCCGCTAAGGACTAGAAGTCAAACTTCCAAATTGGGGCATATCCGGAGGCAATTGTAGATTACAGCTACTTGATGTAGCCCATTCCGATAGATAATGGGGCAAATCGACAGGGCATGCGACTTGTTGTGATGGTCATCGTCATCGATCAATCGGAACATCTCGAGTATTTACTCAACTTATTAGTCATGCACATTTTGTTCTTGTGCAGGGGTAAAGTCATGGGCGAGCCATTTCTCGACTTAAGGGATAGACTCCTCAACTTGTTTAATCCATTCACATATTCTGGGGCAACCCACAATCCCTCATTCCCAAGAATTTTTCTCATGCTTGCCTATTTTTTCGGGCAAATACGATTTCATAAAGCATGGCAAGTTATTTGAGATTACTCCATTTTGCATGATGCTCACCCATTGCATTGTTTATGTATGATTATTCTATATGTTTAATTTACCAACTACGAGTAGGGAGCATAAATTTCATAAATGCATCAAATGTCTTGAATGGGGCATGACAGGATGACGAAAGGCGAGCCATTCCACACATGTCTCTCGTTTTAACCCCTACTTGAGTTGAGTGAGGTAGCTAGGTTCCGCATTCCCAAGGTAAAGGGTTTTCTCGCGAAAGGTACGATCGGCGAAGTGAAGGAGGCATTCATTCTCCATCCTAAACACTACGAGGTGACAATTGCAAGCCCCTTTGAGTGGTGATTTCATTTCTTCACCCATGTCAAGAACCACCCCACATCGAGGCTGAACGAGGTAATTCCAAGCAGCAACACGAGGTAAGTGGTTAGAAATTTTCTTGCTTGGACTAATATCAATCTTCGAGTGTTTCTTTGCATTATACTTGAACTTTAATTCAAGTGCCTTAGGATGACGAAGAGCATTCATTTCTCAATCCTACACTATACCCTTTGCATAGCCCACTTGAGCCTACAAATTCATTTCTTAATCCCTTGTTGGTGATCATTGCTCATTCCAAGACAAAGATGGCACCATCTCCAAGGAGCGGACCGAAAGCTCGGGCGGACGAGAGGATTCTTAAGTGAACTCATCTTGTATTTAAGATTTTTCATGTGATGTTTGGCATAATCTTTGTTTGTAAATCCAAATCATGGGATTGTCAAAATCATAGGATTATGAAAATCAAATGCAGCCTAAAAGAAAAGGGCTCGCTCCCAAGAAAAAGAGAAGAAAATTGAGGCATAAAAAAGAGAAAGAAAAATTCGAAGAGAGAAAGAAAAAAGAACAAGCTCTCTCTAAAAATAAAAGTCGGGAGTTGAGAGTAAGAAAAATAAAAGGCTGATCCCATAAAAAATTATAGGCATGAAAAAGCGAAGTGCCTATCAAAAGCAAGGCCAATGCCCGGTCAAATTCTTGTTCATTTGAGAAGTACTTTTGAATTTTGAATGTACATTTTTGCATGTTAAGTTGTAAATTTCTTGTACATGTTTGCATTGTGTCTTTTTTTAAATCCCTGACGGAAATTGGTTGTGAAGAAGATTCCGTAGAAAAGTCAATTTGCAAAGTGCAATTCTCAACAGAAAACTACCATCCATCATTCAATGATGGTATTCTTTTTCGAAGACATTTCGAGAAGACCAAGATCGGTGACAAACAAGTAGTGACCACCAACATCAAGCCTTTCTCTTACACTTTCGAGCCAAAGCGAGCCTTTTCGTTCCTCAATTCCTTATTCTAACCTACGTTACAACCCTTGAAAGTCTCTTCGATTAGGGCACTTGAGTTAACGTAGACTTAAATGATTTTAAGCATTACTCGAAGAAGTTCGAGCAAGATTTTTTCTCTCTCATTTTTGCAGGGTTCTTGACTTCTAAATCCGGATTAGATGTTGAAGACTTCTTTTTAACAGCCTTGACTCGAGTGGAGTCCCATTTGAAAATCTTTGACCCAGCCTACATTACGGTCCTAATCAAGCCCTCTAGATCGGCTCGATCGTATCAATTGCGAGATTACTTGGACCCTTGTCGAATGTGATGATAGTAAGATTGAGTGATTTCTCTTGAATCCTGAGACAAGATAAATAGCTTTTCTTGAGAGTGAGAGAAAGCCCTTTCGCTGAAGTCTCCTTTTCAGCTCACATTTGAGGTATTCATAATGTTAGAACCTCCCTGAATAGAATTGGTAGTGCAAATTTGACGGAATACTTATGCATGAATCATATTATGAGTCATTATGGTTTTAAACATGCTTGATTGGAGCTAAGGAAAATGATAACGCTAGCTCAGCGAGCGGTTGTGCATGATCTCATTGACCAATTTTAGCATGTATACTTGTACATGTTACCTCGACACTTTGTCGACGGATAATGCATTCTCAATATTCGAGTCACCTTCCAAGGTCTTGAAATTCATCCATAAATTGTTGAATGAGCGACCCGTGCCAGCGTACGCCCACTAGGCAATCTCCGGATGCAACACGGCTAGCCCGGTTATTGTGACAATTCAAGAGATTTCCAGTTCCTCATTCGATTTGATCAAATTCGTCAAAAGGATCGGACAGATTTCCTTATTGGCAAATTCCCCAATGGAGCTTCGTAATCTAACGAAAATTCAAGAATTTATGGACATATCATGTTGTGTTGACGAGTTAACTATGTTCATCTACGGTGTTTAAGCGGATACGATACAAGTAATGCGTCTCGTTCCTTGATTATTTGTTCGGAGAATCCATGTAAGTTTTCTAAACCCCTTTTCAAATTAACAACTCTTCGATGATAGTTGTTATGATTCAATTCGAGCAATATGCCCCTTTCGTACTTATCGATTCCATTCGGTGGTACTCCTCTCAAATATTGTTCAATTCGGGCGATATGCCCCTTACATGCGGTCATGAAGACATATGCCTTGGCGATTGTGATGTTTTATCAAATCATAACGACGTAGCTCTTATGATCGGATCGCATAGACATATGCATGGCGATCTCGATGTATTGTCAATTCATAACGACGTAACTCTTATGAATTCAAACATCTTTAGTCGACTCATAATGACACACAGCTCTTATGATTTTCGGCTCTTTTATCAAATCATGACGACATAAGCACCCATGATTTTAATCCAAACCAGATCATGATGACATATGCACTCATGACCTTGGTCATTTTTATCAAATCACAATGACGTATGCTCTTGTGGTCTTGATTCTACTTCTCTTCGGTTCACGACGACGTAGCTCTCGTGATCTCGAAAGATATACATATCTTGCGTCATCTCGCATCGGGGAGAAATCTTTGATAAAAGATAGGCCCAATACCTTGGTATCCTCGCGTCGAAACTTGGAGATTAAGGGAATCATCAGCATTATGAGGTATTTGGTAAAACGGGTATTATCATATGGGATCCATGTGCAGGTTTTTCTAATATGGAAAAAAGAGAAGTCTTGCCACATGTTATTTACAGCATTGCATACTTTGCATCATTCTCTTTGCATCAACAAAATGGGATTAGACCTCCCGCCAAAAAGTTATCATTAAAATTCATCATTTGCATTTGCAGCATTTAGGTTTCAATTTTGGTCTTTGAGCGAAACCTCTGCGAGCTTCCACTCAAAGAGAGGCATTTGTTGACACCTAAATTTTGATTTTTTTTTAAATTAGTCATATTTCATAAAAATGAGAATTAACTTTAGTTCTCCCCAAAAAATAATTTTCATGCATAACATATTTTATTTTTGTCACGTATGCATTGCATTAGCATCGATCCGCTATGGTGATGTGAGATTGACTTAGTTTGATGAGCGATTTGGACCTAGATTGATGGGCAAATTCTTGAGTATTTATGCCGAAATTTTGAACCAATTTTGGAGCTTATAATTTAGAAAAAGGCTTTAGTTTTAATATTTGATTAGTTATAAAAAGCCTAATTCAAGTAAAAAAATGCATAATAAGCTTTCTAATACATGAATTTCGGTTAACCTAATGCACAATGGGCTTAGCTGAAATTTTCAGGGAAAAATAAATTAATTTGGTGTAATTTAGCCCTTTGGGACTTAATTCAAATCGTATTTTGAGCCCGGATTTATTTTGCAAAAATTGAGAAACTTTAGACCCCAAGCTTGCAACAATTTTCTCTATAAATACTAACTTATGTTTAGGTTTTTGGGGGAGCCAGATTCATTGAAGACACGGCAGATTTTGAGGGGCCACAGATGGCAATACACGGCCAAAGTTCTCAGACGACAATGGAGATAGAAAAGTCTGAGAAGAGGGAGAAATAGAAACAAAGTTCTCACAAGACAATGGAGAAAGAAAAGTCTGAGAAGAGGGAGAAATAGAAAAGAGAAGAAGTCGGTTTCCAAGCTTCATCTTTCTATGCACGTCCATGGAGAGTTGATCACCACTCCTGCCATATGCATACCACACCAACAGAATACTTGGCGACAAAAAAGAAGACTGAAGGAGCATGATTCAAGCGATGGGGGTCACGGTAAAAAGAAGTCAGGTAGAGTGATTACTACCTTTTTTCTTTTTGGCTACGTTTTTGTCGATTTCTCTTGCGGGTTCGTCGACGAAGCTATGCCACCAATCTGTCGAGTCATCAACCTGCAAGTTCGCCGACGAGTGATATTGGTCAAGCTTCGTCACACAATCAGTAAAGTCTACCCGGAAGCATTGACGGACGTGATCCGAGAAACACCTCCAAATTTGTGATTGTAGCCTCACCGAGCCAAGAAAAAAAACTTGGAACATCTCAAGTGAAGTCATCAGGAGGCGGTAAATTTGTCCGCTTTTGGTTTTGTCCAAACTCATGAATACGATATGCATTGCGGGATGTTGTGGTCTCCCTTGATTTTGTCCAAACACGATTTTGTCCAAACACATGAAGAATTTTTGCAGATTTTAATTCTCTCATATTAGTTGTTAAGTGGAGTGCAGGCTAAAGACAATGCCAGAAGAGTCCAAACGTGATTTCCAGTGGAGAAAGTTATGGTCAAGTGAAAGCAATCACACATCCCCGCCGCTGGCCATTGTTCACATGTTTCGTCGATCGTCCGGCCGGGATTCTCGTCCAATCCGCAAGATTCAATGCAATCCTATTTTGGAAAACAAATCCTTGGAAATTTGGGTATATTTCTCAGTTTGGCCTTCCGAATATTGCATTACCTGGTTCGTTTGAATTGATACTTTGTTTGCACATCTCGCATGTTCGATTGCCTAATTTGAGAGTATTGCATATATTGAGTATTTTGTTGCGAGATTTTGGATAATTGAGATATTTTGTTGCCTTGATTGGAAGATTTGCACGTTAAATTTAGAAATCGAAGATTCTGAATAAATCTTGCGATATATCCTGCACTTGTTTAATTTGAAAATCGTGATTTGATTGAGATATTTTTGGAGTTTTGGTGATAATGTGGTTAATGCGCCAAAAAAAGAAGGAAAAAAATCTTTTGAATATATCAAAGATACTCAAGATATCAAAATCTTTTTTAAAATGTGATTGATTAGGAAAAACTCCTAATCCGCAACCGCACACATGGGAATAAGTCCATTTATCGGGCTTTAGATGAAATTATTTTCATAGCGGGAATTTTGAATTTTTAGGGTCGATCTATCGGGTTTGGGATCGAAACTTAATTCGAAAGATGCATCGGTAATTATTTTTTTCATTAAAAGATTTGCAACTTGAATTTAAATTCATTCATAAAAACTTAAAATCACAAAAAAAAAAATCAGAAAAATTCAATAAAAGAAACAGATCATTTGTGTCTCATGTTTAATTTTCATGTTGCAAAATCTCAGAAAAATAAAAAAGAAGATGTAGCAAGATATGGTTTCTTAGAAATCACGTCTCATCAGTCTTTTTTAGAGAGATAGGATTTTCTAAAAATCCTATCTCATGGATCACATTCAATAAACAAAATCTTTTGCATCCATTAGGATAGATTTTAAAAGTAGTAGACTTAGGGTTAAGGATTTTCTTAAAATTTGGGCGCTTAATGCGAATTAAATCCAAAAACTTTAAGATAATCTTGAACCGATTCACTCTCATTTTCCATTAATTTTTAATTTCGAAAATACATCACAAATACAAAAAAAAAACATAAAAAGAAAACCCAAAAATTACACCTTTGAACTTCAAGTCGGAATTCATCAAAATTGCCAAATTAAACTTTTTTGATGAGAATGGTACCGAAAGGGCATTAATTGAAAAAATTAATGTAATCAAGTCCCGAACTTAAAGTCTCCGGTTTGTAGGAATAAAATAGTTTTCTCCCACTCTAATCAACCTACCAAAAAATGATTAGTGGCGGCTCCTAAAAATTTAAAATCTTTTGAGAAATAATCACTTGAGCCTTAAGTCACGATTTGGTAGAACTTGGAAGAGTTCGAGCTAGGTTAGTTAATTTAATTAATTAATCTGGTAATCCATTAACCTAAAATTAAAACCCGATTTTTAGGTCGCGACAGCTTGGCGACTCACCGGGGATTAACTTAGATTTTTCAAAATTTAAGGAGGACTTAGGCCGGATAATTTCGTGAAAAAAAAATCAAATCACTTGGTTTAGCAATTTTGATTGATTCTAATCTTTATGTGTTAAATGGTTTTGCATAATGGGAGTTATAAGGGGAGGAGTCTGTGGCTAACCCTTTGTTTTGTAGGCTTGGTGATGGGAATCTTGATTTTTATGCTTTGAACTATTGGAGCGCCGATTGTTTTTAAATGTCGTGCGTGCATTAGTGTAGTTGCACTACACCACACACAACCTGTGACCGGACACGAGTTACACAAATAGTTTTAAGATGGTATTTAGATGGTTCTTTAACCTTGGCGATAAGGCTTCGCTAAAGGTTATCCCATCTGGATTTCGAAAATTTTTCTAAAAAATGGCTTAAGGGTCATTCTCATGCACGTGAGGCTAAGATACATGAGCGTTGCTCTTGTCGACCGAACCAAGCCGAAGTGATTGGACTCGACTAGTCATGACTATTGTGTGCGATCTGCGACTAGTCATGATGATTGTACGCGAGGCTACGACATGTCGTTCCATCCATTACTTCATTTTGCCAAACCTTTAGGTAGATGGACTAAGGTTAACCTCACAATCCATGTGCATGTCTATATGATTGGCATTTTATTTTTCAAGGTAAAGTAAGTTCTCTAACTTTATTTTGTATTTATTTTTGTCGGTCCATATTAGGTGTCAATCAAGTTTTGTACTTAACATCATGGTCATTTTTTTCAAAAAAATAAAAAAATAAAAAAAATGAAATTGGTGGTCCATTTAAAAAAAATGAATGCAGAAAGTTCCCTTCGGGTTTGTTGACCAATAAAAGGGTTTGTCACATTTTTCCTTAATACTTCAATGGATGGAAGACTTTTTCTAATAAATTCACCCTTTGAAATTCATTGTGATAAAAGAAGAAATCCTTCGGGAATTTTTTTAAAATATCAAAAGTATTTTATCACATTTTTCCCAAGTTATTAATGTGCAAGAAGATTTTTTTTTTCCAAAAAAAACACATTATTTCCTAAAGAAAACTTGTCTGATTTTCACATAGAAAAGGAAATCTAGCCGAGTCATGGATCGACCTGTCTTGAGTCACATACTCAATATTTCCTTTACGTTTGTAGGAGACCACGAGTCGCTACTAGAGAAGTAACCCCTTTTTTGGAGGAGGATTCTGAGTTCCCGTTCAGAATACTAGAAATACACATACGGCCTTGTTGGTGTCTTCAACAGGAGAATGCCCTAGAAAGAACTCACATTCACCGGATGCAAGGATCAGCGGACACCTGTCTTTCCAGCGACGATAGGTGTACCACTGAGAATGGCTAATTCACAAGATCGAGTAGCCACCTGCCAGACAGTCCTGTCGATCCTGCCGTCGTTGATCGCCCTAGCAGTCGCATGTCGCTGCCTTGATCCGTAGACCCTCCCCGCGACGACGTCAACGAGATGCAACCCGAGGTTTACCCGAGGTCCATTCTGTGGATGAGTTCAAAAGTCCATGATGAGGTCAAGGCTAGTTCTTTTTCTTCTTCTTCTTTTTTTGTTTTTGGACAACGTCCATCAAAACTTGCTGGAATCTCTTTGTGAGCCAAGTGTCCAACTAGCGAGTCCACCAAGGTGAGCTGAGTCAGAACAGTCTCCACTGTGGAGCCGTTGAGTTTCTGTTCTTACCGCCACCACGGGCCTGATTCCTCGACGTCCTTGTCCGAGAGTCTTCGTGGTTGCCAGCTTCAAGGCAAAGTTCCCTCAGGTCGTGGAATCGTTGCACACCCACCGAGTGAAGGGAAGGTCGAAGGAGCTCTTGCAAGGACATTCTATGAAGGACCAGAAAAGAGATCCCAATATGTTTCTTTTGGGGTAATAGGAAAAGAGACCCGTGGCTCCGCTCGTGCCCGCGCCTCTTGGTGATCGACGTCCGTAGAATGCTCACTCATTCCCGTGATTTTCAACCACGAGCAGTTAGCCGCCGTAAAGACGAGAGAGAAAGTTTTGGTATCATTCTACATGTTCTGGAGGGTGACGCATGTTGAAACACCAGCGAAGGCTTAACATATAAGTTCTTCATTGAACAAAAGGGAGATTGTCCACACTATGTTCTCATGCACGGACAAATCTTTATAAAAAAAAAAAAAAGAGAGGCCATCTGATGGTGAAGAAATAATAAAGACACAAATCCTCAAGAAGATTTGCGAACATTCTTTCCTCGACAACGGAGCTATTGGTCCTTGCATCCATAACCACTGAGAGCCGTTGTCCGACGAATTGCAACTGCAGCGTCAAAAGTGGACCTGACGTCACTAATCGGTGCCAACGATGCAGCCTGTTCATCTCTTACCGATCTGTTATTTGTTTGCTCTTTGTTTTATAGGTTTTCCCGAAGTGTCTTGCACCCCTCCGAAAGTTTCAGCACCACCGTGACTGGGACTATCAACATTAATCCCTTGGCCAACAATACATATCTCAGGAACATCATCACAGTATATCCTTTTGAGCGTTCGAAAGGAGAATATCCTGAGTTGGAGTGAGAAATTCACATCTACGCGATGGAATCTGTCCTTTTCCCTGGTGGGTGAATAATCCTCAAAAGAAAAGGAGTCTTGAGGCGTAAGACTTTGGTGAAGGGACTGAGAAGGAAAGTCCTCCTGGAGACCATTCATCCAGGCGTGCAAGGCCATATAAAAAAAAAGGGAGGAGGCCTGACTTTCTTTGATTTTTAATATTAATTATCCATCAAGGTTCCTCTTTAGTGAATTCTTGCAGGATCCAAAATATTCTCCATAGTCCGTCACATGAAGAAGAATTGATGCTTTGCACAGTGAAGGCCAGAGAGAGAAGGAAGCTCTATTCGCTCACGGCGGCCGCTTGCATGATTTGGACTCCCTTCTTGGTGTTTTGATTTCTCATTTGTAGCTTCCTCGCAAGACCACCATCCAGCCGTCTTCTCGACGCTAGCGCTGTACCAATAATGCCAAAACATCCCCAACCGAGTTCATGTACCACGTGCAGATTTTCGGGGTCAGGAACAGAAGTGAGGCCTCCGCTAAGGACCAGAAGTCAAACTTCCAAATTGGGGCATATCCGGAGGCAATTGTAGATTACAGCTACTTGACGTAGCCCATTCCGATAGATAATGGGGCAAATCGACAGGGCATGCGACTTGTTGTGATGGTCATCATCATCGATCAATCGGAACATCTCGAGTATTTACTCGACTTATTAGTCATGCACATTTTCTTCTTGTGCAGGGGGCAAAGTCATGGGCGAGCCATTTCTCGACTTAAGGGATAGACTCCCCAACTTGTTTAATCCATTCTCATTCCCCAAGAATTTTTCTCATGCTTGCCTATTTTTCGGGCAAATGCGTTTTCATAAAGCATGGCAAGTTATTTGAGATTACTCCATTTTGCATGATGCTCACCCATTGCATTGTTTATGTATGATTATTCTATATGTTTAATTTACCAACTCGAGTAGGGAGCATAAATTTCATAAATGCATCAAATGTACTGAATGGGGCATGACGGGATGACGAAAGGCAAGCCATTCCACACATGTCCCTCGTTTTAACCCCTAGTGAGTTGAGTGAGGTAGTTGGGTTCCGCATTCCCAAGGTAAAGGGTTTTCTCGCGAAAGGTACGATCGCCGAAGTGAAGGAGGCATTCATTCTCCATCCTAAACACTACAGGTGACCATTGCAAGCCCCTTTGAGTGGTGATTTCATTTCTTCACCCATGTCAAGAACCACCCCACATCGAGGCTGAATGAGGTAATTCCAGCAAACAACACGAGGTAAATGGTTAGAAATTTTCTTGCTTGGACTAATCTCAATCTTCGAGTGTTTCTTTGCATTATACTTGAACTTTAATTCAAGTGCCTTAGGATGACGAAGAGCATTCATTTCTCAATCCTACACTATACCCTTTGCATAGCCCACTTGAGCCTACAAATTCATTTCTTAATCCCTTGTTGGTGATCATTGCTCATTCCAAGACAAAGATGGAACCATCTCCAAGGAGCGGAAGCGAAAGCTCGGGCGACGAGAGGATTCTTAAGTGAACTCATCTTGTATTTAAGATTTTTCATGTGATGTTTGGCATAATCTTTGTTTGTAAATCCAAATCATGGGATTGTCAAAATCATAGGATTATGAAAATCAAATGCAGCCTAAAAGAAAAGGGCCCGCTCCCGGGAAAAAAGAGAAGAAAATTGAGGCATAAAAAAGAGAGAAAAATTCGAAGAGAGAGAAAAAAAGAACAAGCTCTCTAAAAAAAAAAGTCGAGAGTTGGGAGTAAGAAAAATAAAGGCTGATCCCATAAAAAATTCTGGGCATGAAAAAGCGAAGTGCCTATCAAAAGCAAGGCCAATGCCCGGTCAAATTCTTGTTCATTTGAGAAGTACTTATGAATTTTGAATGTACATTTTTGCATGTTAAGTTGTAAATTTCTTGTACATGTTTGCATTGTGTCTTTTTTTAAATCCCCGACGGAGATTGGTTGTGAAGAAGATTCCCTAGAAAAGTCAGTTTGCAAAGTGCAATTCTCAACAGAAAACTACCATCCATCATTCAATGATGGTATTCTTTCGAAGACATTTCCGGAATACCAAGATCGGTGACAAACAGTAGTGACCACCAACATCAAGCCTTTCTCTTACACTTTCGAGCCAAAGCGAGCCTTTTCGTTCCTCAATTCCTTATTCTAACCTACGTTACAACCCTTGAAAGTCTCTTTCGATTAGGGCACTTGAGTTAACGTAGACTTAAATGATTTTAAGCATCACTCGAAGAAGTTCGAGCAAGATTTTTTCTCTCTCATTTTTATAGGGTTCTTGACTTGTAAATCCGGATTAGATGTTGAAGACTTCTTTTCAACAGCCTTGACTCGAGTGGAATCCCATTTGAAAATCTTTGACCCAGCCTACATTACGGTCCTAATCAAGCCCTCCCAGATCGGCTCGATCGTATCAATTACGAGATTATTTGGACCCTTGTCGAATGTGATGATAATAAGATTGAGTGATTTCTCTTGAATCCTGCAGACAAGATAAATAGCTTTTCTTGAGAGTGAGAGAAAGCCCTTTCGGATGAAGTTTCCTTTTCAGCTCACATTTAAGGTATTCATAATGTTAGAACCTCCCTGAATAGAATTGGTAGTGCAAATTTGACTGAATACTTATGCATGAACCATATTATGAGTCATTATGTTTTTAAACATGCTTGATTGGAGCTAAGGAAAATGATAACGCTAGCTCAAGCGAGCGGTTGTGCATGATCTCATTGACCAATTTTAGCATGTATGCTTGTACATGTTACCTCGACCTTTGTCGACGAGATAATGCATTCTCAATATTCGAGTCACCTTCCAAGGTCTTGAAATTCATCCATAAATTGTTGAATGAGCGATCCGTGCCAGCGTACGCCCACTAGGCGGTCTCCGGATGCAACACAGCTAGCCTGGTTATTGTGACAATTCAAGAGATTTCAGTTCCTCATTCGATTTGATCAAATTCGTCAAAAGGATTAGACAGATTTCCTTATTGGCAAATTCCCCAATGGAGCTTCGTAATGTAAACGAAAATTCAAGAATTTATGGACATATCATGTTGTGTTGAACAGTTAACTATGTTCATCTAAAGTGTTTAAGCGGGTACAATACAAGTCATGCATGTCTCGTTCCTTGATTATTCGTTCGGAGAACCCATGTAAGTTTTCTAAACCCCTTTTCAAATTAACAACTCTTCGATGATCGTTGTTATGATTCAATTCGGGCAATATGCCCCTTTCGTACTTATCGATTCCATTCGGTGGTACTCCTCTCAAATATTGTTCAATTCGGGCGATATGCCTGTTACGTCGGGTCGTGAAGACATATGCACTTTGGCGATTTTGACGTTTTTATCAAATCATAACGATGTAGCTCTTATGATCGAGATCGCATAGACATATGCACTGGCGATCTCGATGTATTGTCAATTCATAACGACGTAACTCTTATGAATTCAAACATCTTTAGTCGACTCATAATGACAGGCTCTTATGATTTTTGGCTCTTTTATCAAATCATGACGACATAAGCACTCATGATTTTGATCCAAACCAAATCATGATGACATATGCACTTATGACCTTGGTCATTTTTATCAAATCACAACGACGTATGCTCTTGTGGTCATGATTCTACTTCTCTTCGAGTTCACGACGACGTAGCTCTCGTGATATCGAAAGATATACATATCTTGCGTCGTCTCGCATCGAGGAGAAATCTTTGATAAAAGATAGGCCCAGTTCCTTGGTATCCTCGCGTCGAAACTTGGAGATTAAGGGAATCATCAGCATTATGAGGTATTTGGTAAAACATGTATTATCATATGCGATCCATGTGCGGGTTTTTCTAATATGGAAAAAGAGAAGTCTTGCCACATGTTATTTACAGCATTGCATACCTTGCATCATTCTCTTTGCATCAACAAAATGGGATTAGACCTCCCGCCAAAAAGTTATCATTAAAATTCATCATTTGCATTTACAAAATTTAGGTTTCAATTTTGGTCTTTGAGCGAAACCTCTGCGAGCTTCCACTCAAAGAGGGCAATTGTTGACACCTAAATTTTGATTTTTTTAAAATTAGTTATATTTCCTAAAAATGAGAATTAACTTTATTTCTCCCCAAACAATAATTTTCATGCATAACATATTTTATTTTTGTCACGTATGCATTGCATTAGCATCGATCCGCTTTGGTGACGTGAGATTGACTTAGTTTGACGGGCGATTTGGACCTAGATTGATGGGCAAATTCTTGAGTATTTATGCCGAAAATTTGAACCAATTTTGGAGCTTATAATTTAGAAAAAGGCTTTAGTTTTAATATTTCATTAGTTATAAAAATCCTAATTCAAGTAAAAAAAATGCATAATAAGCTTTGTAATACATGAATTTCGGTTAACCTAATGCACAATGGGCTTAGCTGAAATTTTCAGGGAAAAATAAATTAATTTGGTGCAATTTAGCCCTTTGGGACTTAATTCAAATCGTATTTTAAGCCCGGATTTATTTTGCAAAAATTGAGAAACTTTAGACTCTAAGCTTGCAACAATTTTCTCTATAAATACTAACTTATGTTTAGGTTTTTTGGGGGAGCCAGATTCATTGAAGACATGGCAGATTTTGAGGGCCACGGATGGCAATACACGGCCAAAGTTCTCACACGACAATGGAGAAAGAAAAGTCCGAGAAGAGGGAGAAATAGAAAAGAGAAGAAGTCGGTTTCCAAGCTTCATCTTTCTATGCACGTTCATGAGAATGGTACCGAAAGGGCATTAATTGAAAAAATTAATGTAATCAAGTCCCGAACTTAAAGTCTACGGTTTGTAGGAATAAAATAGTTTTCTCCCACTATTTTATTTAGGTTTCTAATCAACCTACCAAAAAATGATTAGTGCCGGCTCCTAAAAATTTAAAATCTTTTGAGAAATAATCACTTGAACCTTAAGTCATGATTTGGTAGAACTTGAGAGAGTTCGAGTTAGGTTAGTTAATTTAATTAATTAATCTGGTAATCCATTAACCTAAAATTAAAACCCGATTTTTTAGGTCGCGACAGCTAGTCATGTACTCACCGATGAGCAGCAAGTGCATGCAGTGATTTGTTCATTGCCCCAAAGTTGGGAACGCATGAAAATCCACTTGACCCATAATGAGAACATCAAGACCTTTGAGGATGCATTGCATCATCTCGAGCTAGAGGAGGGCCGCCTTCTAGCGGCAAAGCTGCAAATTGACATTTATTTTGCTGGTGCTGGCTCATTTGGAGATTCGGGATCCAAGAGTAAGCGTCCTGGTGAATTCAAGAAGTGGAAAGGCGAGGAAGCAAACTCCTCAAGAAAGAAACCAAGGACCAATCAATAGGCAAAGGGAAAACATCCCTACATGAAGAATATTTCAAGAGTGAAATGCTATAAGCGTAGCAAGAAGGGTCATTATGCTCACAATCGTCTTTGAGCTAAAAAAGGTAGGTATCCTTAGTACCCTTGAGAGTTCTACTTATGTGTCGAGCTCGATTTTCTTAACTAAATCTAATTCTTTATGGACCGTAGACTGGGAACCACTAACCATGTAGCGAAGGACAGAGAAGCCTTCGTGGAGTTTCAACGGATTCCACGTGGAGCGAAGTGGATCTATGTTGGAAACAATACCAAAGTGAAAGTAAAAGGGATTGGCACTGTCAATTAAATATGCACGGTGGATGCACTTTGTTCCTACATGATGTATTGTACGCTCCTGAAATTTGTCAAAATTTGGTGTCGATTTTAGTGTTGGTCAAATTTGGTTTTAATGTTAACTTTTATAACTATGGTATAGACTTGTCTCTAGGAGCAAGTTATTATGGGTGTGATTATTACCTTGATGGTTTCATTGTACTAGATGTTGATTATGATAATGTTAATGTGAGTTATTCCCTTTTCACAACTGCTGATTCTTATGAGAATAATGTGAATGTTTGGCATGCTAGACTTGGTTATATTGGCTAACAGAGAATGAATAGATTAGTAAAAGATAGCTTATTAGGCGACATTGAAAAAATCAATTTGCCTATTTATGAGCATTGCCTAATAGGGAAAACTACGCGAAAGCCATTTGGAAAGGGCATAAGAGCTGAGCTTTCTTTGCAACTAATCCACACCGACATCCGTGGTCCAATGAATATAAGAGTAAGGCACGATGCTATCTATTTCATCACATTCATTAATGATTATACACGAATGGGATATGTCTATTTGATTTCTCATAAATCAAAAACATTGAGTTGCTTCAAGAAATTTATGACCTTAGTGGAAAATCAATTAGATAAGAAAATAAAAGCATTGATATCCAATCGAGGTAGAGAGTATTTGTACGATCGGTTTAGAGATTTGAGTGATTAAAAGGGGATAGATAGATAGTTATCTATTCCATATACTCCTCAATAAAATGGAGTAGCTGAGAGGAGAAACATGACCTTACTTGAAATCATTAGGTCTATGATGGCTCAAGCTAATTTACCAATCACCTTTTGGGGTGATTCTTTGTTGATCGCTGTCTATGTACTAACCGTGTGCCTTTCAAATTAGTTGCTTCCACTCCATATGAGTAATGGACAGGCCGAAAGCTCGATTTAAGTTTTCTTAAACCTTGGGGATGTGCTGCATATACATACGAGTCCTCTCATAAGTATGAAAAATTGAGTCCGCAAGGTGTTGCGTGTCGAAATCCTTCGACGGGGCCTTCGCGGTTATGGGTTCTTGGCCCAAAATGACTAAAGCCCAAAAGGGGTTGCTAACACGAGAATCTTTTATCGAACTTAATCCATTCGTTTTCCGAAAATGAGTTACGGATCGGTTTTGGACGAGAGAGTGTCAAATGCGATAGATGTCTTTATTAACTCAAAAGGCGTGTTACGGACTCTCAATAACTTCGACTGACCTAACACACGAAGTAGTCGAGGTGTGTAGCAAGCTTCGACACTACTTTGGAATTAAATCGATGTGGTCGGACAGAAATGTAGGACACAATGCTGGAATTCAATCGATAGCTGGATAAGGGGTTGTAGGACACAATACCGAAATTGAATTGATGGTCTCGGACAAGATAAACGAAGGATACAACACCGGAATTGAATCGACAAATGATCGAACCTAGTGAGCAGACGTCGGAATCTAATCGACGACACCTAACTCTGGATATGAAACTCGCCGGAATTGAATCGACGACGGGAATCCGGAAAGTTACGGCTAGACTAGGCAAAAGGCTAAGAGCTAAGAGCTAGTTGAAAAGATAAGTGTTATGTTTTTGTTGTTCTTTTTCTTCCTACTACGGGGTACTTATAGGCGGACGTTTGGTAACCGTTGAGCGGTTTCTTCCTTTGGCCCCACATTCTATCCTTTTCCATAAGCCACGTGGATGACCCTTTCGATGGTTCCTTGGTCTTCACGCCTTTTCTTTTTACCTCGTGGGGATTTCCGCCAATCTTTTGATAACCACTCGATCGTGGCTCTTCTCCGTGCGCTTTTCTTGTTACGGAAGGAAATGGCGCCGGGATTTACCCCGACACGTGGCACATGTTCGATCGATACGTACCTTGCCTCAATGTTCTTTCCTGTAGTTGATTGTCGCCCCTCACATGCTTGCCACGAGCCTTCTTGGATTATTTTTAAGTGTCAACGCAAGGTCAAAAGAGCATCTTCATAAAATACTCGAATACTCGAAAGGATATGTGTTTATAGGGGAGTAAGATAGTGGGAGCATGACTGAATTTGAATCATGAGATGTAACATTCTTAGAAAATGAATTTCCAAAGAAGGGCGAGAAAGGTGAAAACTATTCTCTATATGAAATTATAGAAAGTGATAACAACATGGTTAGGGTATCTCTTCTAAGAGAAGGCAAAGTGAGAAGTAGAGAATTACTTTCGGATCGGTCTCAATTGCAATCACTTGATGAGACACCGTCGTTATCTAATTCTAGTGAAAGCATGATGGAGAATGAGCTATCAAGAGTAGAATCTTCTCCACGGGGATCATATTGTAAAAGCATTTCTCGACGACATTTTGACATCGAGGAAGAAGCTTTCATGGTTGTCCCACAAGAAGAGGATGAGTCAAGGAATGTAAATCAGGTTCTATCTCGTCTTGACAAGGAAAAATGGATGGATGCGATGAAAGAGGAAATGAAGTCAATGGAATCAAACTAAATTTGGAAATTAGTTGATCTTCCAAAAGGACGTAAGGCTATTGGGAACAAGTGAATTCTCAAAATGAAGCGTAAATCGATGGCTCAATTGAGAGGTATAAGGTTTGCCTTTTTGCAAAAGGGTACAATCAACAGGAAGGAATTGATTATGAGGAAACTTTTTCTCCTGTGGTTAGATTTACTTTGGTTCACCTTATCTTGGCAATAGTAGTAAGTTTGGATCTAGAATTATATCAAATTGATGTAAAGACCACTTTTCTCAATGGAGAATTAGAAGAAGACATTTATATGGAGCAGCCCATTGGGTTTGTTACCAAAGGCCAAAAACAAAAAACATATCGACTTTTGAGATCGATATATGGCCTTAAGCGATCTTTGAGGCATGGTATATACGCTTTCATAATGCCATAATGGCATATGACTTTGATATGATCAATGAAAATAATTGTGTACATATCAAGAGATCCAAATATCAATTTGTGATTCCGTCGTTATATGTTGACGATATACTAATTGCCCGAAATAATATGGAGTTTGTCAATATAGTCAAAAGTTGGCTGTCTTCTAATTTTGAAATGAAGGATATGGGTGAAGTTGTATATATTCTTGAAGTTAAGATTTCGAGAGACCATTCTAAACGGTTGTTATCTCTTTCTCAAGAGACATACATAAATAAAGTCCTTGAACAATTTTGTATGCAAGATTGTAAACCCATTGATACTCCTATTACAAAAGGTAAAGGATTGAGCCGCAGATTGTGTCCTAAAACTCCATATAAATAAGAGCAAATGAAAAACGTTCCATATGCCAATATTGTTGGAAGTATGATGTACGCTATGATGTGTACCGGACCCGATATTTGTTATGCGGTTAGACTAGTTAATAGATACCAATCCAACCCAGGTCCAGCAAATTGGACTCGTTGTTAAGAGAATCCTAAGGTATCGAAAACAATCATTGATTGCTCGCCGACATATCAAGAAAGTGATCTGCACCTTGAGGGCTATACTAATATTAACGGGGAGGAGATTTGCATGAGAGGCAATCTACTTTTGGAAATGTATTCTTACCGAATAATGGCGCCATATCGTGGAGCAAAGAGGAAGCAATAATGTCTAGCCTTATCTACTTTGGAAGTCGAGTTCATAGCATTGTCGGCGGCAACACAAGAAGGTGTTTGGCTTAGAAGTTTTTTGGATCATTTAGTTGTTGCTAGAGATACTGCAAATTCTATATCGATTTATTGTGATAGTCGAGCAACAATAGCTTACACTAAGGATCCTAAGTTCCACTACAAAACCAAACATATAGACATTAAATATAACGGGATAAGTATACTAGAAGTGCCATAACTTTTGTATGGCGTTCACTTAAGTGCCATAACTTTCAAAAACCTTTCACTTAAGTGCCATGCCGACATGGCAGCTTGAAAAGCTGACGTGGCGATTAAAAGCTAACGTGGCACGCCGGAAAGGCGACGTGGCACGCCGAGAAGCTGACGCGGCACGCCGGAAAGCTAACGTGACATGTCGGAAAAGTTGATGTAGTACTCAAGTGAACGATTTTGCTCCGACGTGACACTCAAGTGAACGATTTTTGAAAGTTATGGCACTTAAGTGAACGTTTTCAAAGTTATGGCACTCAAGTGAACACTATACACAAGTTATGGCACTCACGGTGTACTTATCTCAAGTATAACTATATCAAGGATATGGTAGCACAAAAGGATGTGAACCTGTAGTATATATCTACTCATAGAATGTTAGCGAGATTCGATGACTAAGCCAATTCCTAGAGATATTTTTCTTAGTCATGTAAAGACTCTAGAACTGCATAGAGATTGATGTATTGAATATTTATATTTTTCCTAAATGTTCATACGAGATGATGTTGTTTATCAATATTGATGTCTATAAGTCTATTTGATATTTATGCATATTAATGCTTAGTGCATTGTATTGAAAAGGTATATCGGAAGGATGATAGATTAGCCCACTCACACGGGTAATCGTCTCTATTTTCTTTGTGATGAATAGAGACGAGGCAATTTTAAGCTTATTATCTATGTGATAATTGAGAGCTCAAGCTCAAATACTAATGCCGCTTTAATAGAATGTTGAGATGATGACTTACTAATTATTATGTTCGAAAGTGAAATAATCCATATATTTCACTTTATCTGTCTTTATTGCCAAATGTGAGTTATGATGAATACTTTTGAGTAGAGTAGTTACGCGAACTCAAGTTAGACATTGAGTGTGTCTAAGCTATTATCCGTACGGCATTAAATAGAAAGACATACGCTCTATGGGGAAGAAGAAAATACCGTAATACATATTGCATATTACGTATGCATGAGTCGACCAATGAGAGTAGGCAAAAGTTTAGATCTCAACTTTTCTAAGCCGTGTGAGACTCTTAAGGATAAGAATTCCTCATTTGGTGCCCTCATGATTCTTCATTATTCTCAAGATTTCTATTTAGTCTTCGCTATTTTAGAGTATTGTCTATTGTCATGAAATTGATTTGATCTAAAGGGACACTTCTAGAAAAACAAGCTAAACCGAGATTGAGAGGTCGATGGAAGAGGAAGATCGATCTAGAGTTTTTAAGTCACATTATAAATTTTTATTCACAGACCATCAATTATGATTATTTAGTGTGATCATAATTATAAACATAACGTATCATACTTAAATGAGATCGAGAGAGAGATATGTACATGATCGATTGATTTAGGGTACATCATACAAAAATCTACCTTTGATTATGCCCATTTTAAGCTGTCATATACTCCTAATGATATATGACAACGAACTCGGTGCATATTTGTCGCACGGATTATTTGTCAATATGAACTTTACAAAGATACAAAGAGTTATGTTTGGCCCTTGTGGGCGAGTGGAAGTTGTTGGTCCTCCGTGGGCATGTGGGAGCTGTTTGCCCTACATGAGCGAGTAGGAGATATTGGTATATGGGTCTTACGGTGGCACCCATGCGAGCAATCATACTCGCCCACTACAAATAACTCGCAAAAGCGGTTATCTTATTTTGAACATGTGAAGAATCATGTCTTTTGGAAGACGTTATTATCTCCTCTCCCTTCACACAATGGGTAATCGTACTCTATAGAACACGAACGATGCTTTTTCCCTCTGTACTATTGAATTACATTCGAAGCGAAGGAACTCTTGAGACTGCAAAGGCGACATCTAGTCTATGGTAATTACGAGTATGTTCTCGTGATATATTCGTTTCCGATCGTTGATGGAAGTTATGTTTTGGGCATATTTTCACAAATTCGATGTTTAGACAAAAGGATTTAGTATCCTTCACTTCTTAAAGAGTCGCAGACCCCTCTTCTCTTCTCTTGTGTCGCTTCATCACTTCCTGGCGGCTAGACTTTAAAGAGTAGTACGGCCTAGGCTAGAGCAAAAAAAGAAAAACACACTACATATTACTTTGCTTCTTCTTTTTTCCTCCAGCTCAAAACACCCTACACATTAAATACAATTTCATCCGACTTGCAGCATATTGAAGTCCAACTCGTGAATTTTTTTGTGTGGTCAAACTTTGCTATTTACCCAATCGAGTCAAGTTTCACAAATGGCTCAAACTCGAGACATAATTTAACAATTTCTATAATTCATTAAATATCTGTTTCTACCTTCACAATTATGGCAAAGTTATTATGATTTTCTCCATGTTGCCACGGGCGGATTCCGAGTCTTTGAAATAGCCGCGAGGCACTAATTTGAAATAAAAAGAAATTGATAAAATGTCTAGATCTTTGCGAACGGAGCTGTTAATATTTGAACCTCATTAAAACATTCATGCGGGAGACAAGTCTTCCGAAATGTTGTTCCTTCCGATTCACAGCTATAACTTCTTGGTTCACCATTATCCGTAGACAAGAGTACTCGAAGGATCGACTCACTCGAAACTTGTTTTGTTGGTTACCTTTTTTTGGGTCGAATCGTTGGTTACTTTGACAAAGTGATTCTTGATGTTTTTTTCACAAGTTTACATGTTAATTGGATACAAACAACTATTGTCTTTCAAAGGGGTGACAAACTAGTTAAATTTAGGCCCCGTTTGCTTCGTGAATAATTAATAATTTGGAAAATATTCTCCTGAAACTTGTAATTTGTATCGCTTAAAAAAAGTACAAACGAAAAATATTTTTCGTCGTTCATGAAAATATTTAGATATCAACTTCTATCGATTTGAAAACATTTTTTTTATTGGTATGCCAATCGATATAAGAATTTATTGTTTGAAAAAGATTTTTACAATTATTTATTTTTACGAAACAAACGGAGCCTTAGTCGACTTGGGTGATATTTTTTGAAGTTTCCTGCAAGGTTAGGAGGTAACCAAAGAATTCAACAATTGAAGAAGGGGACGGTAGGGAATAATTCGTGAAATATACTCCTAATTTATGCAAAGAGGACCACCTCTTTTTAAGGGATGTCAATCCCTTTTTCTTCCCAAAATATCCTCAAATAGTTATTTCATAAATACTTCACTTGGGGACAAATGTGTAAATTGCTAATTCTGTTATTCAATCAATATGAATATTTTCTATCTTGTAACAACCTTACAAAAATAGTCCAAATTTTGGATTTGCACAATTTTCTCATATTATGTCAATAATCTATTTCTATTAAAATTAATAGTTCAAGCATTTCTTAATAAGGTGATTTTGCAAAATATTTTGAATGCCGCTTTCAATATACTTGGCACTTTCAACTTCATGATTATATATAAGTTGAGCACGACATCCTTATGCACCCATTCACGTGTTACGAGTAGGTACTATATTTGGGAGCTAGAGATATCGAATGAGTGGGTCGAGTTGAGTTTCGATCGGGTCGAATATGGTTCGACCTATATTGATCTATTTAACCCATTTTGATCTATATTCATACAATAAAAATTAAATGACCCACACTTGACCCATACCCCAACCGCCGCATGCTACCGTCGAACCGCGACGTAGCCCTCGCGGACGCCGCCCTGTTTCGGCTTCTGTTGGCATTTTGAGCCACGCCAACCCTTGCCGCCACTCCAGACTACCACCCACCACCTCACCATTGTCCCTCCAACCACTAGACTCCGTCCGACCGCAACGCGCCGCTTTGGAAGCCGTCGGACAGCTCCCGAAGCCCCGACGCTCTGCCTATCCTATTTCCGGGTCGCCCGGCCACCACGGCCATTGCAGTTGTCCCGGTCTCCTCCGCTCGGATCCGCCACTCTTCGACCACCCCCGTTCCACGGAGCCGTTGGTAGCCTGTGGAGCTCGAAACCAGCCTCGGTCCGGCCTCCCCTGTTTTAGACCCTCCGCCTCTATTTTGCGCTTGGTCCTGTCCAGCCTTTGCACCGCTGCCTTTAACCTTCCTTCGTCGTCGTCATCGCCACTTTCAGCTACCCCGAAGACCCCTCCGACCTTGGCCAACCCTTTACTCGACCTTTGGAGTGCCCGAAGCCCCTCGAACTAGTCCTAATACCCTGTCCCCTGTTCCAGATACACCTCGCTCGTTCGCCCGCCCTGTTCAGCCCTACGTTCGTGGATGTTCCGGCCACCGAAACCACTAGCTGCCACCCTCGAGCCCGTGGACCATCCTTCATCAAGTTTGGAGCCCAAAGGTCGAGTTGGACCATGAGAGCACTAGGAGTTCATCGAGCCGAGGACAGGTTACCGTAAGTCACCCGAGCTTATTTAATTAGTGAGTTAGCCCTAACTCTCGGTTAGGATGCTAATTGCGTTCGGAATTAGATTAATTATCTCAATACGGTGTTTAGGTAGTTTAATTACGGTCGAATTAGTTAGAAATGTGGTTTAGGCTAAATGACCGTAATTAGTTAAGTTAGTTGATTATCTAGGTCGTGCGTGGCTAATTGATAATTAGAATTGATTGATTGTGATTAAACGATTGCGAGCGAGCGATAGGTTAGAGACGAGCGTACGATTTACTATCGATTGGATTTAAAATTGATATCGAAATCGACTAACTTCAATTGAGTAATCGACTATTGAATTGTTGGATTTGACTGCCAAAATTGACTGTTGATTGTCTCGGGTATCGATTAGGGGTTAATTGCCTCAAATTACTTGAATTGTCGATCAATAGAATTGTGCATTCATGTAGCCACGTATAAGATCGATTTTCATGTTTTAGCATGAAAACGCCTTGGACCAAGTATTTGAGCATACGTGTATGAGAATTTGACCTAATTTGAAGAAATAAACTAAGTTGGATGTTGAAGTTCTTGAGTGATCACATAATCGGGAATTCCGGCGAGTCATTGTCTTTTTGTCTTTTGATTGGCCGAACCTAATAATCATTGTATTCGATTGTTGGATGCACATTAGTCATTGTCTTACGGCTGTTCATTAGTCGATCGTAGCTTGTGAAGGGCGAAGCCCTTATTGGGATTCTTGTTAGCTTTGTGTCGTGTCGACAATCATTGTCTTCCTGGTTAGTCGAGCGGGATCACATAGACTATCGAAGCCATCACCGGAAGTAAGGGACTATGCCCGGTCCCGCCGAGAAAGCACCAACCGACTAGTGTGCCGGACCTACGGGTCATCTCTAATAATAAATGGACTATGTATGGTGTTCGGTGCGTGCAAGTGATGTGATGCTTTGCCATTGGATTGGTTGGTTGACCGTTATGTCGGGTCTACATTGCATTATACGTGGCTTTTGGAGGGTAAGCTTGCACGTAGTTGAGATATCTACTTTGTGATGTCATGATTGGTTGTTAGGAAGCTCTAAGGGAATCAACGCCCTAGCCGAGCTTAGGCATTGACTCACTGAAATTTATTTCTCATCCCGTTGTTTGACCATTTCGGATCCCAAGTGATAGAACGTCCTGTCCAATTCGGTGTCCCTACCGACTAGCAATGTTATATTATCCACCATGAGGAAGTGCCCTCGGGCGGGTCCGGGAACAACATGTTACTTAGCTCGGGTCAATGAAGGATTATCGCACATAGTAATGCATCTCTTTAAGGCTTGGTTTCGAATGACCAAGGTGCTCTCCACGGCCCGCTACGAGGATTTGAGGGACCCCCTTACCTACACCCTTACATCCCCTCTTGAGATCCCATGGATTTGGATATGCCGGATGAAGAGATAGTAGACCTTGAGTCGATATGGAGGCGGAGCTCTCTTCCGATCGGGGTTCTAGGGCCTAGACGTGACAATCCTCTTTTTAGAACCCCATGGATGCGAGGGCATCGATGTTGGAGTAGTCTTTTGGGAGTAGATAAGAGTTTAACCTTACCCGACTGATTATCTTTTGAGATCTAGTGAGCCGCCCCGAAGAATGGGGTTGTACATGTCTTCCGTAGCTTCGTAGGATTAAAACTCATATGCTTTTGTTTAATGAATGAAATTGTCTTTTGTGAAATGACTGTTGTGGTTTTCCTACTTTACTATCTCTACTTGATCTTGTTGTTTGGGAGAGTTACACATTTTGCATGCGTAGTATGTTCGTAAGTCTATAGCGTGCCTAGGATGCTATCCTTCATGACTTGTGGCAATTTGGTAGGGATGTTGCGAGCCGAGAGTCGGGGCATGACATCCCCACCTAAGGTGGTATCAAAGCAAGGTCGGCTGATCCATCTGGTCATTGACTTGGATGAATAAGGATCGATGGAAAATGGGATAGTTAGTGGATTAATAAGCGTCGTGCATGTGATTATTGCTATTGCTTCGAGTTGTGGGCCCGCCTTCTTATCGCATTTTGCTATGGAGTGGGCGGGGGCTCGTAATTCACCCGCGAAATGAGCGAACGCGGTAGGAGAGCACCCCGAGCTCCTTGTGGTAGAACTATCGGGCCAATCGAGGAAATCTTGGAGGGAGAAAGAGCATCACGTTCTCTTTGGACCTAAAAGGGCAGGAGCCGATTATGGCTGGGATCCTTCAAGCGCTGAAAACTATTGGGGATTTGATGAGGCAGCAAGTGAATAATCGGAACACTTTGCCGTCGCCGCTCACTGCGAAGCCCCACCTATGAACCCGCCAACCGGAGTTGTAAATGATGGGCGACATACTCAAAATTTGGTGGAGCAATTCCTTAAGTTGAAACCGCTTAAGTTTACGGGAAGTAGAGATCCCGAAGTTGCCACTTCATGGATTGAGGAGCTGAAGAAAGTTTTTAACCTACTAAGGTGAACCGACGAGGATAAGGTCACCCTAGTGTCTATCAATTGTAGGAAAATGCAAGTACATGGTGGAGAGCTTCTTAGAACAGAGTCTTCTCCGAGGGCGTGGTCCCGATGTGGGATGCCTTCGTGGAAGCATTTAATGGAAAATACTTTCGAGACACCACAAGAGAACGAGAAGATGGCGGGAGTTCTTTCGCTTGCGCTAGAACCAATCGACAGTGGATCGAAGAGGAGGCCAAGTTTCTTTGAGCAATATAAGTGTGACATTCGAATTCCTGCCATTTTGAGACTATGGAATGAGAAGTATCTATCGATGTATTTCGGTTTTATCTCGCTCGGACCTAATCAATTCGAGTTAACCGGCCCGTAAAGGGAAAGGTTAACGCATGACAAGTACGTGGACCTGGGAAACTCGAAAAAGGAAATGACGCTTTGACCATAAGGATTGTCGAGGAACATTTAGAACCATTAAAGGCCGATGAAATAACGATTAAGGAATCCATTGCTAGCGTTATACGATTGGAGCACGGGTGATGCCGTTTAACCAATGTATAATTTGTGAAGTTTTCCTAAATCGAACAATGATGATCGAGACCGTCGGAACCAGTAATGAACCCTCGCAATTACATGACAACCAAAGCCATCGTAACTTGAGTCGTCCTAAGTGTGGCGAGAGTCACGGAGTCGATACGCGTAATGTCCGCAAAAGCCGCCCATTAGTTCGAGATAAACTGAAGATACGATTGATGAGAGATCGACCACGAAATAGAAGCTCAAAATTGGCAAATGGAAATGAGGAATTCCAACATTAGAAAAGAAATTTGACGTCGCCTCGCTAATGGTCATTTTGATCCTCCATGATTGCTGCTGAAAATGAATGAAGATTGGGTCAAATAAAGTCAATGAAATTTGGACAATAAACGAGAAGAGGACAAGTGTCAAGCTTGTGTGGTTTTTTTGCATTAATTACTAGTCAAATCCCTACCTAATCCTCTCTCTCTCTCCTCTTAGCTTATGGAGGAAGCCAAAACACTCTCTCTTCTTCCTCTTCTCTCTCATTTTGCACGACCACAGCCCTCTCTTTCCTCTGCAATTGTGTTTTTCTTCTCCAACAGAAACTGCTCCAGCTCGCGACCAGCACCAACCTGTCCCACTGTTTCGGCCATAACTCCGTCGTCGGACAACGGATTGAGGTGATTCTTTCTCCATTAGAAAGTTTATTGTCTTATATTTCCATAGACATATTATAAGCTCTATTTTACCCAGTATATCTTTCCGTAGCTCGATTTGAGTGGACGAAGGTCAGAATTGGAGCAAACCTGAACGTGAGCTCCTTGGGACAGACTTGGGACGCTTGTCTTGCTTCCAAATCAAGGTGGGACCTTCTTGAATTGTAGTATTAGGGTTTAGTAAGTTTAGCTTGAAGTTTGGTTGAAGAAAGATGAGTTTTAATGCAGGAATTTGATGGGTTTCCTCTAGGACAGAATCTATCCTCTTCAACGGGTTTGAGAACTGAACACCTTTGAAGGCCGTGGAAGCATCGCCTTGCCTCGAAATCTGTTGGTAATTCGCCCTAAGACATGATATTACATGTTAACAAAGGATAGGTGAGTTGGATTGAAGATTTGATGGCTGGTTTGCATGGTATTTCTTAGGAACAGAATCTGCCCTGCTTATGACAGATTAGGATTCGAAGGTTGTTACTCTTCTTGGAGGGGTTTATTGGCTTAATTTTGCTTGGTAAGTTGATTCTAACCCTTCCCCAGGATGTTGAGATACTAAAGGCTGGAACTTTGGTGGAAATTGAAAGGGGTTTCACTTGGGACTTTTACGTTCGATTTTGCATTCAATATCGGATGAGATATAATATGATGAGATACTTATGTGTGAGGGCTGAATGGTGTGCTTTAACTACTGAATTGGTTATGATTGAATTTATGTGCCTTGAGTGGCGATGAGATGTCACGATAATATGCATTGTCTATGATGGTGACAACGGGGCTTAAAAGTAAGAATTATCGTTTGTTTTAGGACCAATCCATTGGAATGAGAGGGGGTACTCTCAAATTGACCTGGAGGGGTTACTCCATTTATTGAGGGGGAGATACTCTCAATTTGACCTGGAGGGAGTTACTCCATTTGATTGAGAGGGAGTTACTCTCAAATAGAGTTCGGGGAGGGAGCTTCTCCCATTAGACCTTGACACGTTTTCGAGTCTAAATGGTTGAATGGCTTGAATTGAGTGGAGTGTGCGGAATGTCTTTTATGCCCGTTAGCTGGAGAAATTTTGATTGGAAAGTGAAAGTCGCGAAAGACACGAACTTGACTTTGATATGCCTGAGTTGCCTTAATATGCCAATTGCTTGAATGTCATGTATGAGAAATGTTTTTCAAAACTTGCATATTTTTCAAACGTGCTGGGAGGTACCAATAGCCTAGTTTAGGGTTAGGCTTAATTTATCGAGATTATTATCTCACCGCATCGTGGGACCAACATTTCGGACCCAAAGCCTTGAAGGATGCCTCGAAGATGTCGAAGAAAGAAAAAGGAGGAAGATGAAGACTAGTCCGTCTAGCTTAAGGATTTCTTTTTGGGAGTTTCTTTTTTGTGGTCTTATAGTGCCTTCCTCCGAACCCCGATGTCTTTTGTTGTTCTAGACCCTTTTATTTGTACGACGATGTGTGTTGTTTTTAAATCCTATGTCACCTTATATCTTTTTCTTTTATGTACGGGGTTTTGTTTCGCTTCGCATGTGCTTTATCATATCGCACTCTAGGGTTAAACCATTGGATCCTAGGTTATCTTGGTTGTCTTGACGGCTGTGTGGGATGTTGGCGTGCCCGCGAGGCCGGGCGTGACAATAAGTACACCCCAAGACCGGTTGAAGACCCTATGAATAGGGCTAGAAGGTTCAGAGATGGATTGAAACTCGAGATTAGGATTGTACTAGTACTATTCAACTTGAAGGACTACAATGATCTCTGCGAGAGGACCTAGATGGTAGAGCAAGATCTTGCTAAAAGGATTGCCGCATCTGGATCGCGGTTTGCGCCCTCAAATAGATTTAATAAGTAGTAAGGAAAGAAGGCGATGTATGGCAACGGGCACCACATCCCACCCAATCGCAAAGGAACGATCGGTAAGCCGATGCCTCGACGAGATGACGTCCGCCGCCTATATAACTAGAGGCATGGGTCCGCTTCCATGTTCAATGCGTGGAGTTTGCTTCGGATGTAGCTAGCGAGGCCATCTTGTGAGGGGTTGCCCTTAGAGATAACAAGCCAGGCCGGCTGGATGGCTAAGTTGGAAGGAATGCGCCACATAGTTACAGAATAAACCCCAAGCGCAAGGATGGGTGTTTGTTGTCACTGAGAGGAGGCGAAGGATTCGCCGACCGCCATAGGTATGGTCCTTTTACACAATATCATAGCTTATGCTTTGTTTGAGCTGCGCTACTCACTCGCTTGTTGCGGATCGGTTTGTTAAGTTGTCTAGATTAAGTTTGGTGCCGTTAGACGTTATTTTTAAGGTGTCCATACCTTTAAAGGATAGCATAATAGCTGCAGTAGATTGTCGTGGTTGTAGACTAGTCATGAAAGTAAGATAGATCTTGTTGTCTTTGGAGATGTACGATTTTGATCGATTATGGGTATGGCCCGGTTAACGAAGCAAAAGGCCACGATAGATCTGCTATCGTAAAGTTATTCAGTTTAGGTCGTTGGATGGGGCTAGTTTTGAGTTTTTGGGGAATAGAGGAGGAGCCTTGACTATAGCAATCTCGTTCTTTGGAGGTGGTTCGTTTGTTGGAGAGTGATTGCCAAGGTTATTTGGCTACCGTAGTTGATACGTCGTTGGGGAAATTAAGTTGGAGGACATTCTTTGTAGTACATGAGTTTCCAGATGTTTTTCCACAAGAACTGCCTAGATTGCCACGTAAAAGAGAAATGGAGTTTGTAATTGAGCTAGCTCCTAGGACGGAGCCGATCTCTAAGGCACCATATAGGATGGCGTTGTTAGAGCTGAAGGAACTCAAGATTCGGATGCGGGGAGTTGTAGGATAAAGAGTTTATCCACCCTAGTGCACCACCTTGGGGAGCGTCGGTGTTGTTTGTAAGGAAGAAGGATGAGTCGTTGTGTTTGTGCATCGGCTACGGGCATTTGAATCAAGTAACGATCAAGAATAAGTACCCACTACCGAGGATTGATGATATGTTTGACCAACTGCAGGGAGCATCGGTATTCTCTAAGATCGATCTACGAATGGGTTATCATCGGTTGAGAATCGGGAAAGAGGATATACCGAAAGCGATCTTCGGGTTGCGTTATGGCCACTATGAGTTCACTTGTGATGCCGTTTGGTTTGACGAATGCTTCGCTACCTTTATGGATCCGATGAATAGAGTGTTCAAGAAGTTCTTGGCCGGCTTCGTAATTGTGCTCATAGACGACATCTTGGTGTACTCGAAGAGTTCCGAGAACCATGTACATTACCCGAGGATAGTGCGGAGACTTTGAGAATGTATCGACTTTTTGCCAAGTTCGGTAAGTGTGAGTTTTGGTTAGCTCGTGTGGCGTTTTTAGGCTATGTGGTTTTCGATGAAGGTATTCTTTGTGGATCCTTCCAAGATTGAGCGATCATGGATTGGCCAAGACCGACGATAGTGACAGAGATCGAAGCTTCTTGGATTTGGCAAGGTTATTATAGGAGACTTGTAAAGAAGTTCTTAGCTATAGCCTCGCCTATGACTAAGTTGCTGAAAAAGGATGTGAAGTATGAATGGATAAACAAGTGCGAGCGTAGTTTTCAAGAGCTTAAGCATAAGGCGACTACGGCTCTTGTGTTGAAGATTCGGTCTAGTCTTGGAGGGACCGAGATCTATAGTGACGCGTTTCTCGAGGTCAGGTTGTGTTACGATGCAATATGAAGGGGTAGTAGCGTATGCATCTCGCTAGTTGAGGCCCCATTAGTTGAACTATCCAACGCACGACCTGGAGTTGCTTGCGATCGTGTTCGCCCGAAGATCCGGAAGCATTATCTAATTAGGGAAAGTTTTCAAGTGTATACCGATCATCAAAGTTTGAAGTACTTGTTCTATTATAAAGAGTTGAACATGAGGCAGTGTCGATGGATGGAGCTGCTTAAGGATTACGATTGTGAGATCTTATATCATCGGGGTAAGATGAATAAGGTTGCGGATGCCCTAAGTAAAAAATCAGTTATTGCTCAATTACGTGTTCACGAATGGCGTTTGCTTGAACAAGTGAGAGACTCGGCCTTCAAGTTAGAGATAAATCGCATGTCACGTATTGTGGCTACGTTGAGGATTGAGTCGGAAGTGTAAACCAAAATTAAGATCCTACGATCAATGGACCCTACTATTCGGAAGATCCTTCAAGAGGACTCGGCTAAGTGAAGAGTCGATTTTCAAGTGGCCAAGGATGGGATACTGAAGTTTTGAGAACGTTTGGTTGTGCTAGCCGATGAAAGTCTAAGGGAGTATATCTTATCGGAGGCACATCGCAACATTTATAGTATCTACCCTGGAAGTACGAAGATGTATCGGAATCTAAAGCAACATCATTGGTGGAATGGTATGAAGGGGGATATAGCCAAGCATGTAGCTAAGTGTTTGATCCGTCAACAGGTCAAGGTGCAAGATTGTAAGTCTAGAGGACAGTTGCGATCTTTAGAGATCTCGGAGTGGAAATGAAAGTATATCGCGATGGACTTCGTGATGGGATTGCCAAGGAGTCGAGAAGACATGATTCAATGCGGGTCGTGGTCGATAGATTGACAAAGTCGGTGCACTTCATCACAGTAAGAAAAGACTTCGCTTTGGATAGATATGCAGATTTGTACATGAGACTGCATGGAGTACTAGTGACAACCACATCAGATCGTGATCCCAAGTTCCTTTGTGAGATTTTGGAAGAGTCTGCAGACTACTTTGGGAACGAAGGCTGCAGTTCAAAGCACGACCTATCACCCCACAAACTAATGGCCGTCCGAAAGGACCATTCGAACGTTGGAGGATATGCTAAGAGCATGTGCTTTGGATTTCAAGAGAAGTTGGGAAGAACAATTGCATCTAGTTGAGTTCACCTACAACAACGATTATCAACAAAGTATCAATATGGCACCGTTCGAGGTTCTATATGGTAGAGCGTGCGAATGCTTGTCTGTTGGGATGTGTGGGTGAAAGAAAGATCATTGATCCTAAGTTAGTGGACTAGTATATGGAAGCTGTCAAAGTAATCAGAGATAGAGCGAGAGCTGCTCAAAGTCGCCAAAAAGTTACGCCGATAGGAGGTGTAGACCTCCGGAGTTTTAGGTGGGTGATCATGTCTTTCCGAATGTGTCACCCATAATAGGGACATCTCATTTTGGCAAGAAAGGAAAGCTAAGTCCTAAATATGTCGGGCCTTTCGAGATCTTGGAACGAATAGGAAATATAGCTTATTGGCTTGCGTTGTCGCCAACACTTGCTCATGTGCATAACGTGTTCCACGTGTCGTTGTTAAGGAGGTATGAGCCGAACCCCACTCATGTGCTGAGTTATGAAGAGATCGAACTAGATGAGCGTGCTTCATACATGGAACGTCCAATTAAGATTGTGGATAGAAAAGAGCAAGTGCTCCGGGAACAAGGCGATCCCACTAGTGAAGGTGGTTTGGCAACACCACGGAATCAAACAGCTACCTGGAAGAATGAAGACGCTATGAAGAGTAGTTATCCTTATCTTATTGAGTAGTTATGCTTGAATTGTAATTTCGGGACGAAATTTCTTGAGGTGAGAAGAGTTGTGATTCCTTGAAAATTCAACCTCTCAGTAAAGAGCCTAAATTCAATAAAAGGGATTAATATTGAATTTCGGTTGGTACAAAATTTTGGATCGTAAGGAATTAAGAGACTAATTTTGGACGATTTTCAGCGTCGGTCAAATTAGATTAGGTTCCAAAAGCTTAGTCGTCGCGATTTAGGATTTAATTCCTTGCGCCCGAGTCTAATCCTAACCGAGCCTAACCCGTGAGAAAATCAAAATGCCCTCTCTTCAACACACAAAAAATTCGTTCAATCCTAAAATACTAAATTACCTTTTTGCCCTTCTTTTATTCACTAGAAAACAAGATGTTTGAATATCTTATGGGTCCCACCTCAAGTCAATCAAACCCCACTAACCCATCAAGTCAACAAGTCTTTTCCCACTCACTCTCTCTTCTTTCTCTCTTTCTCTCTCTCTCTCTCCCACGTCCGCCTCCCCCTCCGTGTTCACCATATGACTTCTTCCTCCTCCTTCCACCCGAGCACACCTCCTTCTTCCTCCGGCCATTTTTGCACCACCACTACCTTCGACCACCATCGGTCTCCTCCGCTCGCCATCGCACGCCACTCGGCCATCGCTCGACTCGCCTCGCACCGTCATCGAACCACGAAGTAACCCTCGTGGATGCCTATCCTATTTCAGGCTCGTGGGCATTTTGAGCCACGCCACCCTTACCGCCACTTTAGACCACTACCCACCACCTCGGCGTTGTCCCTCCAACCAACGAGACTTCGTCCGATCGCCGCGTGCCCAAAAATCCCGACACTCTATCTACCATGTTTCGCCTCACCCCGGCCCCCCATGGTTGTTGCAGCTATCCTAGCCTCCTCCGCTTAGATCCGCCACTCTCCGAGCACCCCCAAGAACCGTCCTCCACCCCTCATCGTTCCCTGGAGCCGTTGGTAGCCGCTGGTTACCCGTGGAGCTCGAAATCGGCCTCGATCGGGCCTCTCTGTTTTAGACCCGCCGCCCCTATTTTGCTCCCGGTTACGTCCATCTTCCGCACCACCACCTTTGGGGGTCCGCCGCCATCGTCGGCGCCACCTTCAACCACCCGGAGACCACCCCGACCTTGGCTAACCCTCGACCTTTGTTGCCCCGGCCCCTCGAACCCGGTCCCATCATCGCCTGTCCCCTGTTCCCGACAACCCGCTTTGTTTTGGCAACCTCTGCTCCGCCCTACATAGCTTATGTTCGTGGCTGTTCCAACCATCGGAGACCACCAGCAGTCACCCTCGAGCCCGTGCCGTTGTTTTGGAGTGTTATCGCCTCCCACAGACCATCCTTGATCAAGTTTGGAACCCTAAGGTCAAGTTGGACCATGAGAGCTCCGGGGAGTTCATCGAGCCGGGGACCATCGCTGCGAGTCGCCATTGTCGCCCGAGCTTGTTTAATTAGTGAGTTAGCCACTAACTCTCGATTAGGATGCTAATTGAGTTTGGAATTAGATTGATTAGCTCGATAGGGTGTTTAGGTAGTTTAATTACGATCGGATTAGTTAGAAACGTGATTTATGCTAAATGACCATAATTAATTAAGTTAGTTGATTAGTTAGGTCGTTCATGGCTAATTGATGATTAGAATTAACTGATTGTGAGTGATAAATCGCGAGTGAGCGAGCAATAGGTTAAAGACTTAACATACGATTGATCGTCGATTGGATTTGAAATTGATATCGAAATTGACTCACTTCAATTGAGTAATCGACTCTTGAATTGTTGGATTTGAATGCCGAAATTGACTGTTGATAGTCTCGAGTGCACGATTGGGGGTTAATCGCCTCAAATTGCTTGAATTGTTAGTCGATAGAATTATGCATTCATGTGGCCACGTATGAGATCGATTTGCATGTTTTAGCACGAAAATAGCCTTGGGACAAGTATTTGAGCATGTATGTTTGAGCATTCGACCTAATTGGAAGAAATAAACTAGCTAGATGTTGAAGTGCTTGAGTGGTCACATAATCGGGAATTCGAACAATTATTGTCTTCCGATTAGTCGGTCCTGGAAATCATTGTCTTCGATTGTTAGATGCGCGTCGATCATTGTCTTTCATTGTTCGTTAGTCGGTCGTAGCTTGTGAAGGGCCAAAACCCTTATCGAGATTCATGTTAGCTTCGTGCCGTGTTAACAATCATTGTCTTTTGGTTGGTCGAGTGGGGTCACATGGACTATTAGAACCCATCGTTGGAAGTAAGGGACAATGCTTGGTCCCGCCAGGAAAGCACCAATTGACTAGTATGCTAGGTTTACGGTTCGTCTCTAATAATAAATGGACTACATGTGGTGTCATGTGCATGCAAGTGATGTGATGCTTTGCCATGCCATTGGATTGGTTGGTTGACCGTTATGTCGCGTTTGCATTGCATTATGCGTGCTTCTTAGAGGGTAAGCTTGCATATGGTTGAGATATCCGCTCTGTGATGTCGTGATTGGTTGTTAGGACGTTACGAGCGAATCAACGCTCTAATTGGGCTTAGACGTTGACTCACCGAGATTTATTTCTCATCTCGTTATTTAACCATTTCAAGTCCCAAGTAATGGAGCGTTCTGTCCGATTCGGCGTCCCTACCGACCAGCATTTTTATATTATCCACCATGAGGAAGTACCATTGGGGTGGGGGTGGGAACGACATATCACTCGGCTCGAGTCGATGAAGGGTTGCCGCACCTAGTGCTGCAAGGCCTGGTTTTCGAATAACCATGGTGTTCTCCACTTCGCTACTGGGGATTTGAGGGACCGCCTAACCCGTGCCCTTACGTCCCCTCTTGAGATCCCATGGATTTGGATATGCCGGATGAGGAGGGCGTGGACCCGCAGTCGATATGGAGGTGGAACCCTCTTCGATCGGGGTTCTAAGGTGTAGACGTAACAGCCCTCTTTTTGGAGCCTCGTAAATGCTAGGGCATGGATGTTAGAGTAGTCTTTTGGGAGTAAATGAGAGTTTAACCTTACCCGACCGGTTATCTTTTGAGGTCCTAATGAGCTACCCTGAATAATGGAATTGTATATGTCTCTATAGCTCCGTAAGATTAAAACTCATCTACTTTTGTTTAATGGATGAAATTGTCTTTTGTGAAATGACTATTGTGATTTTCCTGCTTTACTATCCTTGGTGATCTTGTTGTTTAGGAGAGTTGCACGTTCCGCATGCGTAGTATGTTCGTCGGTCGATAGCATGCCTGGAACTCTATCCTTCGTGACTGTGGCTATTTGATAGGGATGTTGCGAGCCCGAGAGTAGGGGTGAGACACAAGGTTTAGTCTCCTTCTTCGCGTTTTGATAAGGAGTAGGGAGGAGACGATGTGTCCATTTCCATAGCGAGGTTCAAATCCTAGAGTAAGCAAAGTCAAGACCTAGATTTCGATCATTACTTACGTAGGGAGTGGCGGTGGGAGAAGACGGCTTGGTGGCGGGGGCAAGTGGCGATGGTGGGTTGTGGTGGGCGGCGGCGGTCGTAGGTAGGCGGCGGCGATAGTAGCGAGAGGTGGTGGGGCGTGGCGGCGGGGGCTTAGAAAGGCTGTAACTCATGGGTCAAAAGTGGGTCGACAGTGGATTGAGTTAAAACCCATTAAAACACATTTTTCAATAGGTTTTATAATCTCGGACCCATGTTTGACCCATTTTTTAAATTTAGTAAATCCATATATAACCCAAATGTATGAAAGTGAAAAAATGGGTCAATGACCTATATTAACACCTCTATTGGTGGCTCCCTATTCATTGCTATGCATGGTTCCTTGGTAACCTCTACTTTGAAAATGAATCTAATAATAAAGGTTCTGATTTGGTCGAGAGGAAGAAACTTATAATATCGTACTTGCTCATGGTTATTTTAGCCGATTGATCTTTCAATATGCTAGTTTCAACAATTCTCGTTTTTTTACACTTCTTCCTAGTTGCTTGGCCTATAGTAGGTATACGGTTTATTGCTTTAGGTCCGGGTCCACTTTCGATAATAGCTAGTTCGCGAGAAATATATTGGTACGCATATCTTTAATTTATGGTTATTATGCTTTTGGTTATTAACTTCATTAACTTTTACATACATAATAATTGGGGTTTTTATCCATTAACCATAGAAAATACCAAGCAAAAACATTTGTGAAATTAGACTTGCGAATACTACTTGAAAGTTTAAATTTTAAAAATTAATTGCAAAGGGCCGTAAAATATAAATTTTGCAAAAGAACAGGTTCGAATACTATTAGCGCTTCTTCACAAGTTCGATTCCATTTCATTTAAGTGGGCGCATGCATTTTAGTATTGTATTCATTAAATGGCATTTTAATTCAATTTCAGAGCTTCGTATGTTTCGTGAAAAATGACTTTCCGAAAAAGTTTTCCTAATTTTCGGCTTTTGGTTCGCGAAAAAAAAATTAGTCTAGGAAAACATTTTTTCACCTACAAAAAAACCCTTCGAAAGTAAAGAATATATTTTCCTCATCTTTCCTTACTCCTCTTTTTCGCACTTCATTCCTTTATTTTATTTTTTTTACTTTCTTTTCATTTTTATTTATTTTTAAAAATTTGAAATTTTTTATTTTATGTCTTTGTCCTTTTTTTTCTCCTTCCTCCGCCCACCACTCCTTCCTCCTTCCTCTATCGATCGCGAACCTCGGCGGCGACCGGCCGCCCGACAATCGGTCACAACGTGGGTCGGCAAGCTAGAGGCTTGGCCAATCCCTACGATCTCGGCTAGGCCGAGGCCGGGAGAGCATAGGGCTCGCTAGATCGGGGAGCTCCGGTCTCACCACGGGGCTAGCGGAGGAGGGAGAGGGGGAGGAGACTAGGGTCTATGAGGGGCTTGGATGGTAGGCGAAGTAGGAGAAGGATTACACAAGGAGGACGGCCATGAGGACGCCCGCTAAGGAAGAGGTAGCTGTTGCCGAAGCTGGGGGAGGCTGCATTGCGGAGGTCGTGCTTGGCCATTGTCAAGGACCAGTGCTAAGCCCCGAGACTTGGGAGACCCCATTGTTGATCTCTAATTAGGCATCGGCCTTCGCCAATGATCGCATTTACCCTTATTTTTAGGTCTACTCGGAGACTAAGAATGTGACTATGTCGTCGTCTTGCGCAAAGGCGTCGCAATGTGTAAAGACTCGAGCTTTGGCCAAAAGCATCGGCGTTTATGCGGGTGAAAGTCAATTAAGGAGTCGAATCGGGTCGAATGGTACAATCGCATGCATCTAGCGAGCCGGTGGCTCGGCTCACCGACATCGACTAAGCCCAAGAATATTGGGACCCGGTTGAACCTCGAGCTCGTTATGGCCGGCAACCGGTGGAAACCAAAAGGAAAAAAAATATAAAATATAAAAAGAAAAGAGAAAATAGAAAAAGATGAATAATTAAACAATTCAATTTTAAAATAAAAAAAAAAAAAAAGAAAAGAGAAAATAGAAAAATCAAATACAATTTTCCATATCAAATGACGGAAAATATTTTTTGGGTTTTTTTTCACATTTTAGCTGAACATCGGAAAATAATGTCATGTTTCTAGAAAATAACTTTCCGGAAAATATTTTCCGAAAATATCACATTTTTCGAGAAACAAACGGAACCTCAATGGCAGAGTTAAAATTCGAGACCATTTGTTTCTTTTAAGTCAATCATACTAAGTCTCGTGTACATATATAGATGGATTACATTTATCAAATAAAAGAAAAATTGCTAAAACGTGCATATACTTACGCTAGATGTGATAATTGTTCTCATGCTCGATGCGCCTTTCTTAAAACACGATCATCATTATTCAAACGTGTATAAGGAGCACCGAACTCTGTCCTTCGTTTGGTCTCCTTGCCGTCAGTTCAACACCACTATTAGGAGAACCTTCCTTGCTTCGACAACGCGAGGTCGGAACAACCTTCGATCTATTTCTCTCCGGACAACCAAATAATCCGTGCTCCCAAACGAAGCTTTTTGAGGTTTCCGAAAGCTTGGACCGAAGGGAGCGATCCCCGGGGTGAATTGCGCTCGAGCGAGGCCAATGAGAATAGAAGAAAGAAGCCACATATACCAACACCGAGGATGCCGAGACGACACCGGTGATGATGAAGAGCCCTCCAAAGCTGTACACGCTCAGGCTAAGATTATCCGGCTGGATCGCAGCATCCTGATCTTGGCACGAGCTTTGGCTGCGCAAGTATTTTCTTTTAATCGCGTCCATTTTCTCTTTATCTTGAGTGACATTCAAGATTGCCCTTGAAATGTAGGAGACCAAAGGGGACCTCAATGGAAAGGCCTGATGAATAACTGGTTATGTTAGTCCGTGGCTTTTATCCTAAGAAAGACTTTTCGTGCACGAACACGTCAAATGTGTATCAGGTGTATCGTGCCCGTGCACACGTGTACTAATTTAAAGTTTTTCGTCATATTAACAAAAGAAAAAAGAGCTTATCTTCTCATGCAAGTTGCACTTGCCTATGAACGAGTGAGGGAGAGAGAGACTTACAAAGCCAAACCCGTCGGTTTTATAGGTTGGTCCTACCATTTTGTACTTGTCGCAATATCTGGCAAGGAAGATTTTGATGAATGGCAATTCATCAAATATTGCCGCGACTCCTCCGTTATCGCTTCCTTTCGATAGTGCCTCATGGTATTCCTCTGGCGAGCCATAAGAAATTAGTTTGGACTCCTCGAATTTGAGCTCTTGCACGAGAAGTCCTCCCACGAAAGATCCTTTCTGATATCCGACGGAAAGGCCATCCTTTCTCAAGTCTTGCACGTCGATAAACTTCGGCCGTAAGCGTTGCACGGTCAAAAACGAAGCTAAATTTGCAGTATAGCTCTGAGTCAGGATAAGCACCACAAATACCCATACGATAAGCACAAGCCTTGTCAAGTTGTTTGCAATCTTCTCTCCTACATTGATGAAAATCGCAGTGAATTGCCAAAGAAAGACCGAGCTAAAAACAACAAAAGCAGAGTGAAATACGGAAGCCGGTTACTGTCTAGGAGACCGGCGAAGAAAATCTTAGTAACAAACAAGGCGCGATTGGTTTGGAAGGACTTACTGTGAGCAAACACCAGTGTGGAGAAGGAAAACCAGAGTAGTAAACCGATTTGTTCACTACGACAACCCCTAAATTCTTCATTCGTACGATGTTCAAGCAGCCACACCACTAACCCAGTAGAAATGAAAGCCAAACCGGTCGTTAGCCAGAGATTCCAACTCAATGGTTTTAAGAAGACCCACATGTTCCTCCGC